>CM033356.1:12150297-12879978 GCA_019395295.1 Osmanthus fragrans
TAGTTTCTTGGGATTAACTAGCTATTATAGGAGATTTATAAAAGGGTTTTTCAAAGATAGCAGGGCCAATGACTTAGTTGACCAGAAAAGGGTGTGAAGTTTTAGTGGACGAAAAATGTGAAAAATGTTTCAGGAACTCAAGCATAGGTTAGTCACAACTCTTATATTGACGATACTTGAAGGTTCTGATGAGTTTGTAATTGATAGCGACCCCTCCAAACAGGGTTTGTGTTGTATTCTGATGCAGCATGGAAAATAGATTGATTAAGCCTAGAGTTAGTTGAAGTAGATGCCTTAAGCAAGAATACAGGATCGCAATTACTAGTTTTACCCATAATGCAGAACATTTGATAAAGGACTTTGAGAAACTGAGAATAGAAATCATCACACCACCGACCCAAACTACAGTGGGAATACAACTGTTTATAATTCAACCTACTATTCGGGATCGAATCAAAAAAGCACAGGACAAGGATTTATTTCTGCGAAAAATTAAGGCTGAGGTTGGTATAAACAAACGCATAGTATTTGAAGTATCTGTAGATAAAGTACTGACTTTTAGAGGAAGATTGTGTGTACCTAAGGATAAAGGTATAAAAAACGAGCTATTGGAGGAAGCATACTCCAACCGGTATGCTGCACATCTAGGTGGCACAAAAATGTATTGAGATCTTCGAAATACATTTTGTTGGAGAAACATGAAAAGGGGAATTGGTCTATACGTGGAGAAATGTATTGTCTGCCAACAGGTCAAGGCGGAACATCAAATGCCATCTGGATTACTTAAACCATTGGATATTCCAGAATGGAAATGGGATCACATAGCGATGGACTTTGTGGTAGGCTTTCTGAGGTTGGCAAGGGGTTACAATGCTATTTGGGTAGTGGTTGATCGTTTGAGAAGTCAGCCTATTTTCTACCAGTCAAAGAAAATTTCAATATGGAACAGCTCACACAGTTATATATCAAAAAGATAGTCAGATTGCATGGAGTTCATATAACCATTGTTTCAAATAGAGTCCCAATTCACATCTAAATTTTGGAAAAGTTTGCTAGCAGACATGGGGATGAAATTGAAGTTTAGTACTGCTTATCATCTAAGATGGATGGACAGTCAGAAAGAACTATTCAAATTATCAAAGATATGTTGAGAGCATGTGTTTTGGATCTTGGCGGTAGTTGGGAGACACATCTTTCATTAGTGGAGTTTGCTTACAATAATAATTTTCAAACTACTACAGGCATGACTCCATATGAAGCTCTTTGTGGTAGGAAGTGTAGATCCCTTATCCATTAGGATGAGGTCGGAGATAATAGAATTTTGGGCCCTGAAATCATTTAACGAACAGTTGAGGCGGTTGACAAGATTAGAGTCTGAATAAGGATAGCACAAGACCGACATAAAAGTTATGTTTATTTGTAGAAGAAAGGATTTGGAGTTCAAGTGGGTGACAAATTTTTTCTAAAGGTAGCACCAATAAATGGTGTATTGAGATTTGGTATGAATGGAAAGTTAAGACTACGGTTCATTAGACCGTTCAAAATTATTGAAATGAGTTGTAGTGTGGCTTACTGAGTTGCCTTGCCACCTAAACTCCCAATAGTACATAATGTGTTTCATGTTTCGATGCTCAGAAAATATGTCCATGATCCCAATCATCTGGCAAGTTACCAAACCTTGGAGGTACAAAAAAACCTATCATATGAAGAAATCCCAATGATGATTTTTTATAGAAAAGTTCATTAACTGAGAAACAAAAAACTTCCCCTAGTCAGGTCTAATGGCGAAATCATGGACTTGACGAGTCAACTTGGGAGAATGAAGGTGAGCTTAAAACAAAGTATTCAGAACTCTTCGATCAGCCAAGGTAATTTTTGAGGACGAAAATATTTAAGGAGGGGAGATTCTAAAGTTTCGAAAATTTTCATAAAATGGAATTAATTATTTTAGATGCCATATTTTATATTTTGAAAAATTGGAAGACTAAAATGATATATGTGTAATTCATTTTTATTTGGGGTCAAATATTTAGATTTTGATGGAGCAAAGATAAGTATATCAATATAGGGTTCGTTAGATAGGTCGTATTTAATGATGTATATTAGGCTCGAAAAAAGTTAAATCGGATAAGTTAGATCCAAAATATTACAATTTATCAAAGTTTTTATTGTTTAGTTTTGATTTAAATAAAAATATTGTATTTAATTAGGGGTGACCACGTGTGGGTTAAATGGAAAATTTTGATTTTGATTTATTTGTTTATCTTTTTCAGATTTGATAGGATTTGGTTGTCAGGTGTGGGTTGGAAAGGGGTAAAGTACCATTGAATTTTCAATAATGCTATATGAATAGGGATTTTTAACAGACAACTAATAGGGATTCAAATTATGCTGAGTTGGCAAGGAAAGAATTTGACATTAATTATTGATTGAAAGAGAGAAAAGAGAAGGGAGAGAAAGAGGGGAGAGAGAGAGAGAGAACGGCAAATGGAAGGGAAAAAAAGGCGGCGAGAGGGGTGGGGTGGGGTGGGGTAGGGTGGAGTGGGGAGAAGAAAGAAAATGGAATGAAAAAGAAAATAATTTTTTCGATGCGTTTAAGATCTGTTCGTAAGAATTTTTAGTTCTAAATAATTTAAGTATACAAAAAATTTAATGAATTAGATATGAATTTATCTACATACTAAGTAATTTTGTGTTTTTACTTTTTAATTTATAAGTTAAGTATTTAATGTACTATTTGTGATTCAAATTAAAGAAGAATCGTGTGGGTAATACTATAAGGTATTATTATGTAGATCTACACAAAACTAGCCATATACCTAAATATCATAACGAATTAGATTTCTAATTTTCTATCCCACACGGTCAGAATTCTAGTGGGATAGAAATATGACCGTCTCATTATCAGTTGTGTCATACCTATTATCAATTTTCACTTATGATATTTAGCCATATGGCAGGTTTCGTGTAAATCTACATAATAATACTTTATAGTATTACCCACACGATTCTTATTTAATTTGGATTACAAATAGTACATTAAATACTTAATTTATAAATTAAAAAGTGAAAACATAAAATCACTTGATATATAGAGAAATTTATATTTAATTCGTTAAATTTTTTGTATACTTGAATTATTT
This sequence comes from Osmanthus fragrans, assembly GCA_019395295.1. Taxonomy (NCBI): domain Eukaryota; kingdom Viridiplantae; phylum Streptophyta; class Magnoliopsida; order Lamiales; family Oleaceae; genus Osmanthus; species Osmanthus fragrans. The sequence continues at coordinate 12,153,441 of CM033356.1, forward strand.
AGAACTAAAAATTTTTGCGAACAGATTTCGAACGCGTCGAAATTTTTTTTATTTTTGTTTCCATTCCATTTTCTTCCCCCGCCTCCCTCCCCCGGCCCTTTTTTTTCCCTTCCATCTGCCGTTCTCTCTCTCTCTCTCTCTCTCTCTCTCTCTCCCCCTCTTTCTCTCCCATCTCTTTTCTCTCTCTCAATCAATAATTGCTTTTTCCTTGCCAACTCAACATAATTTGAATCCCCGTTGATTGTCTGTTAAAAATCCCTGTCCATATAGCATTATTGTCGAATTTTTATGGAATTTTTTTGGATTAAAACTTTTGGAAGAACATGGCACTTTGTAGACTTTTAGGTCTATTAAAATTCAATTTCATTTTTCAACTTAAATACAGTGTAAAAGTACTCATTATCTATACTAAAACAAAAAAAGAGTACATATACATATACACGGCGACTGCAACACCATTAGTCAAAAATAATGATTTGGAATGTGATATTGGTTGTCTTTCAAATTTATTTGATCTAACGAGGTAGGATAACGATGTGCAGTTGTTTTTATAATGTTTAAATTGTTTATTATTCTTTTGAAAGTTTAAATATATGGTATGATATGTATGTTATGACCATCCGTTACCACAGATATGATATTTATTAAGTTCTTATCGATTTTTAAAGATATGACGACGGTATGATATTTTGACACGTTTTTAAATCTTTTATGTGGGATTACACCATTATTTGAGTTCTACTAGTATTTCCAATATACTCAACTTTTTTTTTTTCTACTCCTCATAGATTAGAACGATTCGTTGCTTGGCGGGCGATGATGTGCAGTCGTGGTGCCAAGATTCATGGAACTCAATAAATAAAATCTGGTGTAACGTGTCTATGAATTTTATTTTCAGCATTATTTTAGTTTTATTATTACATGGATTTTGTTATTTAGAACTTATTTTGTTTGGTTATGTTTTCCCGTATGTTTTATTTAATATTGGTTGAACCAAAATTTCATGTTGTGATATTTGATAGCATAGGAAAACCCTCGTTTGTTATTATTATTATTTTATAATCAAAGAATATGGAGTTATTCCATGTAACAATGAGTAAACTACCATTATAAATTTTTATGTTTATTGCATGCCTTGTTTTTCTTAAAGTTTAAATGAAACTTTTAGTAACGATTTAATTTTTAAAATTTAGATCATTATATGAGAGGGGTAAATTGAATTCTTTAGAAGAATTCGACCGAACACTACAATTGTAATGAATCTTGATTTGTGAACTAAAAGGGATCCACGGGTGAAATTGTAAGTCCTAGCATCCATATTCATACTTTTAAAACCCAAATTCGATAAGCTGTGTACGTCGGATAATTTAGTGTAGTTAGAATAATTTAGACACCAATCACAAAACTTATTATTTATTTTTGTTCAAATTAAAGTTAGGAATAATTGAACAAATTGTTAAATAGTAATCATCGTGGGAAGATATCCAAACTCTTAGGTGTGCTTTATTACTTGTTACGATTCGTACACTTACGAGATAAAAAAATCGACAACTGGCATCAAAAAAATTTTAGGGTTTAGAATTGCAAATAATGCAGAAGGTTGTCCCAGAACCCAATAACAAATTTTTTTTTAAAAAAAATTATTCAAGGTTAATTTTTGTTTTTTCAATTTGATTGTTGCTTTCGATATATTTTATTTTTTAAATATCGAATATTTTAGGCAATAAATGGTAGTCATCACTCACATACCTCACGAATTTTTAAAAGGCCTTACCTCCATTTCTAGAATGCGAAAATTGATTCTTGATCAAAATGGTGAGAGAGTGTCATCGACAAAATGTTCTTCGTCACGATAAATTGTGTTTAAATCGATCATGATTTACGCTAAAAAAAAATTGTTGTGATTGTTAAAAATTATATTTAGATTTTATATCCTCATAATATTTTGCGGGTTTTACTAAGGTAACAGACTAACAGGTTAACTTAGCTAAATTCATATTTTGCCCCTTCATCATCAAATTTTTTAAGACGGGCCCTACGTTTATATCCTATATAGTCATCATTAAAACACACTAGATTCAATTATGATATATCATTGATTTGTGTGGGCCAATTTCGTGTAAATAATTACTGACAAACCATCCCTTGATAATGTCAACAAGTATGATTTATCTATTAAAATAGAAAGGTAAAAGAAAACATAAGATTTGGGACAGCGAATCAAGTCGGGAGAATGTTTGTCCTTGATTACCTAATATTACGGGACAATATGAGTTGGCATAAGAAAGGATTATTTTGCAATCACTATTATTTCCATCATTAATGCTAACAAGAAAATACACAATTGTACTCCATGTGTATATGTGCTTTTGTATTTTAAAGTTCTTCATTATCAAATAAAATGAGTTTATACAAGGAAGCTCAACTGGATATTATAAAAAAATAAAATATATTGAGTTTATCACTTATATATATATATATATATTAATGTCTTATTTTTTGAAGGTGAAAGCAATTTATTGATTCATTTTATATTGAACATTGGAAGAATAAATGACGGAATCCAAGTAATCCAATGAAGGAAGCATCTATCTAGGGTAGCACGAGAAGCCAAAACATGTGCATCCTGATTCCTATATCTCGTACTGAAATGACGTGTTTCACAACCAACCTCTCTAAGTAGAGCTACAATATCATATAATGAAGTTACATTGTGTCATTTGAAGTCCAATCTGACTTTATACCAATCTAAGAGAGTCGCACCGAACCTATGAATCTGAAAGACTCGACTTATGAGCGAATGAAAGTCATTACAGTAGTGCCACAACTTCTGCATCCTCTACACTCAGTCTTCCAACAATGTGTGAGACTAAGCAGCAATATCCGTACCATTGAGATCCCGAAGTACTGACCCAACTCCATAATGTTTTTTCTCCATCAAATATATGCATCAATGTTCAATCTGACATTCCCCGACATCGGAGGTAACCAACGGGATTGCAACTGGTGGCGTGGCGTTAGCTGTTAGGCATGAAAATGGGCTAGCCGAGCTGGCTTGCCCATATAAACTCAGCTCGGCTCGACCTTAGGGCTCAGCTCGTGTCCAATTGTTCCACTCAGTTCGGCCTAGAGGCATGTAGGCCTCATGGCCTGAGCTGAGCAGACCAACAAGTTGTTAGGAGTACAATTTTTTTTTTTTTTCTAAAAAGTGGGGGGAAAAAAATTTAACTTAAACGATAGATACAAATTATGATAAACTCGTGTATTTTAGATTCTCAACTATTAATATGTCCACTTCTTCTTGATTCGAAACATCTACGTTTTTTCAGTCCTTTATTAAGTTCTCTTGTATGCCTTTTTATGTCTTCATCTCTAATCAAACAAAAGCCAACCATCGCAATAAAAGCAAACTTTTTGATGCTACATTTTCTTATTGAAGGTGTTAGTTTATCATGTGCTATAAGAGAAATAATTGAACATTGACACTCGTTTGTTTTCTAAAACTAAAGTATATCAAAAGTTTTTGCTTCTTCCAGTTAATGTCATGAGCAAAATACCAAGTAAATTTTAACGTTATATCACTTGTACATATATTCGTTGTATCTTGGGATAGGGAAGAAGAAGATATGTTAATGATTAACTATTAATGTAATTTAATAATATTAGATCATCATCTTCGATTTTCTGTAGTAATGAATTAACACTAGTTTTAGGGGTGTCAATTTGACTCATCAACTCAACCATAGTTTGACATGAAAAAGTTTGAGTTGGCTTGACTCGTGGCTCGATAGAACATAGCTAAGGCTTAGGCCAAGCCCCATTTTGGAGCATCAACTCGAGCCCATGCTAGCCCGTGTGACTCGTCGAGCCACACAAGTCGGCCCATATCACAGGTCATTTTCTTCCCGTTACTAGTTGAGCCTAAAAAAAAATAATAAAAAAAATTTAAAAAAACTACAAAACTAAAAAAAATAATAATAATTTAGTTGCCAGCTGTACAAGGCAACTTTTAAAAGCTGCCTGATATATAAAATAGTGTACCGACTCGACTGGTTGACATTTCTAACTAGCCCTTCATATAGGGGCTGTCGAACAATCGTGTTGATCCCTTATGTATACATGTCACACATCTCATATAATTTCTCTCTTATTACCATGTATAATTTTGGAGATCTAAAATTTAACATTTAGTTTATTACAAGTTTTGTACCCTCAAAATTTAACCTAGGATTCACTACATAGGCTAACAGAACCACATATACAAATCCTCTTAATATTTTCTGAACTTAAGTTCAACCACGACTACGATATCATAAAAAATGGATAATATTTTGTACGATCTTGAAATTTTTTAGCAATATAATAAAAGTGAGCGAGAATGAGTAGACTAGTGGAATAATATAGCCCGAACATGCATCCTTAGCGTAAAAAAACTTTCAAATTTTATTTTTATGCATTAAATGAAATTTCACAATCATGTACTCGTAAATCAGATTTTGGACCGTATAAGTTTAATGTATTTAAATAAGTAGTAATGGCATTTTAGTAGCCTTCACAGGAACGTAGCATAAGGTTAGTTAAATTCGTCTATGACCTAAATTCGTGACAAATATTCTAGCGCTTAGTCCAATTTTCTTTGCACAAAATTCATCGAATACTTGTTTTCTACTAGGGGATATCATAATAAAGTTAAAACCACTCTTAATTTTTCTAAATGCACTTTAATGAATTTTAGCCCATTTTTCATAGTTAAATTAATAAATATAACAAACCTAACGGATATGCAATAGTATATCATAATCGGGGTTTAAATGTTTAGCTAATTGTTGACTGTTACATTGTCAAATATAAAACTATGAATTTTACTTTCATAATTACGTTCTCTAATAATGTTCGATAATAACTAAAAAAAATTGATTTAAATTAAAATTAAAATTTCAACAGATTTTGATAAAAATTGACAGAATGTGAAGTTAAAAAATTGTAAATCTCATAAAATAATGATCAAAATTTATTGTTGACTTTGACTTTTTAATGAAATCAAACAGAGGCATGTATCAACCCTTGCTCAATCAATACGATAATACAAGATTAGAATTCATTCAACACAATAATTCAGAGTAAACAAAAGTGTCGATTGAATGAGGAAAAGTATAGGTCCAAATTCATTCAAGGAATAAATATAAAAAAATTATGATTCCTTGTTACTAATCACTTAGATAACAATTGTTACCTGTCCTGTCCACGATATCTTACGTCTTCATTCGTGATCATTGCCTTTAAAATTCTCGCAAAAAAAGTGTCGGTGACTCATGCTTGGATTAATTTAGCTAAAAAAGATGTCATATTTTTCACGATTTCACTGTTAATTTTCACCCAGCAAATTATTACCACTTATAAGGTAAGTTTGTCTCTTTATAATAGAGTCAACAAGAGGTATAATCACAAGTATTCTAAAGGCATAAAGGCGCGGATAGTGGAGGCCAACTTTCGACCTAGTGGTAAAAAAAAAAGGTTTTCTTATTTTAGTATTATTTTAAATTTTTATATCAATCTAAAAATTATTTAATAATTAAAAAAAAACATAAAAACAATTTTAAAAAGCGTAAAAAAAAAAAGCACGCCTAGGTGCAACTAGGCGCCAAAAAAAAAAATAATAAAAAAAATGTAAAAAAAATTTAAAATTAAGAAAAAAAAAAAAAAAGTGAGACGATGTTTTTCCCCGCTTCGCACCAAAGTACTGCTTTTTAAAACACTAAGACTCACTAGTCTTTATAATTTTTGCAATATATAAAGTAAGAAGGCAAGCTTGGTATTTTAAAAAAAAAAAAAAAAAAGAAGGCAAGGTGATTTATTTGAGCAGAGTCGACGTTTCATCTAATCTATACGAAAGAGATTGAATATTTCACACGACACAAGATGACAAGAAGTAGGATAAATCTGAGGTGAACAATATTTTATTCAGTTTATCTTTATCCATAGTGATGGCAATAAGCAAATATCATCTCTCATATGATTTGATTGAATATTTCGCACAACACAAAGATGACAAGAAGTAGGATAAGAGAACGTGAAATCTGAGGTGAGCAAAATTTTATTCAGTTTATCTTTATCCATAGTGATGGCAATAAGCAAATATCATCTCTCATATGATTTGGGATACTCATACGATTAAACACGGGACCATGTTTGATGTGATCCAAAGGGGCAGAATTTCCTTATGCGCGAAATCTTTTATTTTAACTAGAATGTTTATTTTTAGTAACTTCTTTGTATCTTAAAGTTTAATTTCGTTTTAACTAGTTTAATTAGTGTTTAGTATAAATAGTATCTTTATTATTCATTATAAAGAGACCTTTTTATATGAATTAATTTTAGAGATTATTCTTGAGGCAATTGTCACTAAATCCTTGTTCTTGATTGAACAATTCGAACTTACCAAGAATTCACTTCTTATGGCGCTCAAATCAAACTTATCAAGATTATTATCTTGTGGCGTTTAGCAATCCGGGTGAGATTCATAAATTGTATAATCAAGAGGTCGACAAATTCATCGTTTGTTGGTTTCTTGCTTCATCATTTTTGGGTTAAATCCAAAACATTGTTTATTGATTTTCTTGAGATTTGATTTCAATCTCGTTGTGGGTTTTGTAACCATCACTGCTACGTGAGTTTGCATTAGTTGGTATCAGAGCTTAGGCTACAAAAATCAAGGTTATAACTCTTTTATTTCTTGTCGAGTATTTGTTTTTCATTTTTTGTCCAATTGAGTCTTGATCCAAAAAATTTCCGTCAAATCTTCGAAGTTGTTTTTGGACTAATCTTGCATCAAAATCAACTTTCGTTTGTTTTGCAAGTATCGTAGTCAATTTTGGAGTTAAAAAAAATTATTTTTTTATTAAATTCCGAAAATGACTAGCAGTTTTCAGTTTCAATTTTTTCGAGTAAAAAAATGTCAAAATTTCATTCAAAAATTATTTTCTTGAAATTTAAAAAAAAAAAAAGGTTTCAATTCACAAACCGTTCAATTCTTCTCTTCTTTCTTGAGTCTTTTTTATTGCACACTCCGATTTGAATTTCACAAGAAATTGAGTGATACGCAAGAGGATAAAAGTGAAACAGAAAATATTGTAGAATTTAAGATGTCGAATGAGGTGTTACGACGGTTTGACCGATTGATTGTGGATATCAAACTGAATAGATTGGACACAAAGGTTACTAAATTCATAAGGGGCAACGTGCAGAAGCACCTAATGCAAAGAGACCGGGTAGAAATCTTGGTGGAGAAGGTGTTGATAGAGGAATGTGCAATAGCAAGATGACAATTCCTTCATTCAAAAGAATGAGTAATCTCGAGGCATACTTGGCGTGTGAAGAAAAAGTAGAGCTCATATTTGATTGTCATAATTACTCTGAGAATAGAAATGTAAAGTTAGTTGTGACTAAATTTATAGATTATGCTATAACTTGGTGAGATCAGTTAACAACATCTAGGCGGAGGAATTATGAGAGGCCTATTGAAACTTGGGATGAGTTGAGGGCTATCATGAGGAAACGATATGCATTTAGTCACTATTATGGGTATAGGATAGATAGTCGTGAAAGAGGGTTTCAAGAGAATCCTAGAAGGTGTGATGGAGTTGAAAATTCAATAGGGGGTAAAACACATATTGTGAAGCATGTTAGTAGTATGTCAAGTAAGCTGACTGGTTTGGATTATGAACTACAATTTTCAAAGATTCGCGACATAATTAATTCTCAAATTGATCATACCGAGGAACAAGGGAGGAAAAATAGAGAAAATAGTGTGGTGGCTCGCTGTGAGGAAAAAATAGTAGAGCCACAAAAGAGTGAGAAAGAAAATGTGAGTGGAGAGGTGACAAAAAAGGAAGTGGAGCCACAAGAGGGAAAAGAAATTGAGTCTCAGAGAGGGAAAAGAAATCAGAAGTGGGCTTATATGAAAATAAGAGTGAAGTTGAGAGGACTTTGATGAGAACTAACAATTTCCTCCCTAGTTTGGTTATTTCTGTATTGCAGGATTCTGAAGACTTGGTCTATGAAAGCAAATATATTGGCGTCCACAAAAGCAAACATATTGGAATACCACCCAATCCGAGCATTGAGCATCAACTTGTGGATAAAACTAATCAGCCCTATCTTAGTTTAGGAATTTCTTTATTACTGGAGGTTAACTTTATGATCCCAGAAGAGATAAAGAAGCTACCATGGAAGAAATGCATGTGTAGTAGATGGAAATACCAAGGTGAAATGACGAGAGACATGAGTTCATTTGCAGTGTCATTGTTGCAAGCAACTAGGCAGGGTAAGACATGGACGAAGCACGGTTACTCAGTCTGTGGAGCATTTCAAACTTGCAAAAGGAAGCCGTTGGGACGAGCACACTTTAATCTATGTGATGATTTTTGGGTGGACATATGAAAGAGACGGGTACGAATTCAAAAAGAGATCTAAACATCATCCTAGAGGAGATGGACCATTCCATGTTCTTTCCATGATTGGAAACAAGGGTTATAATTTGAGCATTCAATGTATAGATTCGAGGACGAATCCTTTTGAAGAGAAATGAGATGATGTGATCCAAGGGGTGGAGGGGGAGGGCAGAAATTTCCTTTTGCACGAAATATTTTATTTTAGTTAGAATGCTTATTTTTAGTAACTTCTTTTTATCTTAGAGTTTAATTATGTTTTAACTAGATTAATTAGGGTTTAGTATAAATAGTATCTTTATTATTCATTGTAAAGAGACTTTTTGATATGAATTAATTTAAGAGATTATTCTCGAGACAATTTCCCCAAAATCCTTGTTCTTGATTGAACAATCCGAACATATCAAGATTCACTTTTTGTGGCGTTCAAATCGATTAGAGAACCAGGTTCATGCTTGCCTACTTGTGATATGGCCTTTTTCTTGCCTTCCTTGTACTATTGTGTTGCTAACAAGAAAATAAACAATTTTGTACTCCGGTATGTATGTGAATATGCGCCTTTAACTTTTAGAATTCTTCTATGTTAGTAATATGTGTTCATATGAGAAAGTTCAATTGGATATCATAAGGGAAATAAAATATATTGAGTTTAAATTTTATTATCACCTAAAATTATTATACCTTTTTTTTTAAGGTAAAAGTAATTTATTGAATCATGTCACCCCAAACATCGGGCGAATAAATAATGTAATATAAGTAGTCCAATGAATCAGACGCCTAAGGTAGTACGAGAAGCTCAGATATGGGCAACCAAATTACCATTTCTGGGAATGAAATGACAAATTTCACGACCAACCTCTCTAAAACAAGCTACATTATCATATGATAAAGTTGCATTTGGTGTCACGTTGGAGTCCAATAATATGAGGCTTTGTACCAATCTAAGAGAGCTGCATTAAATATCAAGAACCTTAGGTAACCAACAACGTGATGTTCGAAACGGAACTGCTCTGATACCAAGTGTAATAGACCGCCCGTTTGACTCTCGAGGTTTCCGATAGTCCCCGATGCAGTATTCCCCACACATGTATCGACAAGCTAAGATATGTAATATATGCCCAGTATAAGGTGGGAAGCTTGCAATAGTACATGTATATAGGACATTGTTAGTGTGCTTTCGATAATTTAACATTCAATCCACAATAAGCAATCTTCCCTTGCGACATGGGTAGCGGAGTTTTCTAGGCCCGTGACTTTGTGCTATCCTCTTCTAAATCGACCAGAGTGATCTTGCCATGGTCTTTTTGTGATCGACATTTCGGTATCAACTTCAAGCTCTCTCGACTGTAAGCAAATTCCCACAATGTTAATCGTCCATCTTAACAGCTAAACTGTAGATCAACGAAGTTAGTTGGAAATTCATTAAATATTTTATATTTCTTGATCCAGTGACATTTTCTCTAAAAAAAATTATACTCTTTATATTTATACTATACTCTATTGAAAAAGTGAAGTAATTTTATTACAATATTAAAATGAAAAAAAGTTGGCATCAAATGAGAAATCTACATAGACAAAAATATTAATAAAATTAAATTTCTTTATAAAAAAAATAAACTAAACCTTTTAAAATTAAATAATTTATTTTTTGAAATTAAAATTAAGAAGAAAAAACAAATAAGGAAATATAATAATCATATATAAGGATAAAATTATCCCAAGGAAGTTTATTAATTATATCATAAACATCAGGACTCTTCTGAAATTTCAAATTTGTTCAAATATATATAAAGTAAAAAACGTGTATGTTAGTATCTTGTCGCGACTTTCTTAGGACCAGTGCTTGTCATATGGATGGATATGTAACTTTATTTTTAATTTTCCATATGTGGACCATGTTGAAGATGGATCTAGATGCTACAAGCTCTAATCATCTTATCTTCAATTTTGGATCGGTGTTTCATGAAATGGACATTTGGTACATAACAGCTCGACGAGTTGTCACAATTACCTTTAAAAATAAGTGTACTTGAAAGACTAGATGATATATCTGAGACTAGCTTGTGTACAAAAATAGTACACATAGAATGAATACAAAATAGACACAAAAAGGGGTGTGTGACTGTGTGGGTAGGTGGAATTTTTTGCACTATTTTATTCACATGAAACCCTTCTGATGTGAGTTTTCTGTATGATTTTTGTAATTCCATTTCTGTACAAATGCAATTTCCTAAATGTTACACATTATCACAACTACCTTTAAAAACAGGTGTACTTTAATGACTAGAAGATAAATTTTACACAGTAAAAATAGGACGAAAAGATGATTAGTATCCATTAGATAACGAAATGACAATTTTGCGACTTAATCCTAATAAGAATGACGAGTAAAATGATAGAACATCGGTATATTATTCTTTAACACGTTATGTGAGTAGTGTATTGATAATAATAAAAAATAAAGTTACATTTGGGTGGATTTTAGATGAAAACGAAATTCAAGACTGAACACAGAACATCCATAATTTATTCAAGATTTCAAACCCCAAATACATTTTTATTGGAACTCAACACAGCTACAAGGGCAAGATGCAAAAAACAGGAGGCTACGAACCATTAGTAAGAAGCATGAGATTCTTCATCATCATTAACCCTAGTAGAGTTGATAAAACGCTTCATACCGTCATACAAAATTTGTGCAGCAGTCGTGTTTTGAAGCTCGATACCATGGTAACCACCTCGATTATATTGATAGACCACAGGTACTTTGTATCGTCTCAACAAGTGTACTAACTGAGTTGATCGGTCGACTAAGGGGTCACCTTCGTCACCTTTTACAAAGACCCTCGGTAGACGTGGAACCCTTCCGAGGTAAGATCCACCAGATATCGGGTTACAAAATTCGTGATCCCGATTAGCGTAAAGTGGCAATGCCAATGTCCACAATACGTCACACACATACAAAGGAATATAAGGATCATCGATAAGTCTAATCTCCGATGGAGTCCTATGAAGTCCACCAAAGAAAGGTTGATTTAATAGAATCCCACGGATTTTTATTGGTCGAAGATCAAAATCCAGTGCACGCAGGGCCGTGTGGTAAGCTGCGTTCCCACCAGCACTACTGCCCAATAGAAAAACTCTCGAAAAATCAGCATATTCTAGCCATGGATCACGTCCCCCAATACCTAGTGATTGGTTCTTAATCCAAAAGATAGCATTCAAGGTATCATCATAAGCTGCCGGGAGGCGGTTTTCGGGGGCCAGCCGGTACTCGACAGATACCACTACCGCCGGGAACTGCGAGGCGATATCATTGCAGAAGTTATGAAAAATGACAGTCGATGCACTGAACAACACAAAATCACCTCCATGGAAGTAGATAATGAGTGGCAGCTTGGTGTCGTTTGGGGGATTGACTGGTCTATAGAGGCGGACATAGGCTTTGCTATTATAGCTGAGCTGTACATCGGTTGAGAGCGCTACCGGAGGGTTTTCCGGGTTAGTAACAGAAGGGGTGGCATTCACCATAGGGACTGTGATATTTCTTTTCAATGTGCCATCAGGATTCCAGCTTATTCCAAGTGCTTCGAAGGCTTCTTGCCACGTATGGTTACCCACGTTTTCTTCAGCCCTGATCGACGGCCATGACTGGCTGATAAACAAGAGACCCAGAAGAGTGTAAGCTGCAAGAGTATGCAATGATTTTTGGTTTTGATTCAGACAATGTTGGCTGAACATTGTTTGTGGAAGGTAAGGACTCATATTAGGAATGTAAGTTGAAGAACGAGAGTTGTTGTAATGTAGATGCCTTGAGGGTTATAAATATCAATTATTCTAGGGTAATTGGCGCAAAACATCTCTATCTTTCACGTTTATTGTGTAAAATATCTCTACATTTTATTTTTTGGCACAAAACGTCCATACCTTTCAATTTCTTTGCGCTGAACGTCTTTTTCACAAATTTTTAACATAAAATGACCAAATTAGCCTCGTATTTAAATAGAAAGAAAGATAAAGAATAGAAAAATAAAGAACAAATTACAATTATAGGCCAAACTTTTTAAAAATTGCAAATAACCCACAAAACTTTACCTTTTATTTTGCAATTTTGATTTTTTTTTTTTTTTTTTAAATTAAGATTTTGCCTACTATAATGGAGGGGGAGGGGGAGGGGGGGGGAGGGGGGGGGGGGGGGGGAGGACTCCCAAATGTATAGGAGCGTGCAGGCACAGATGACTGAAAGTGCAAGCAACAATTTGTTTGCTGAGCCACCAATATAGGAATTGATGAAGGGATTGTGTTATTCTTGGAGCCTCCAGTTCACGTGGTAGTGGGGTGGGAGCGGGGGTAAGGTGTGGGAAGAAGGTGAATTTGGTGGGTTATTTGTACTTTTTAAAAAGTTTGGTCTATAATTGTAATTTGTTACTTATTTTTCTTTTGTTTTTTTCTTCTATTTAAATATGAGGGTATATTGATCATTTTATGTTAAAATTTTGTGAAAATGACATTCAGCGCAAAAAAAGTGAAATGTAGGGACGTTTTGTGCCAAAAAATGAAAGGTAGGGACGTTTTACACAATAAACGTGAAAGGTAGGGATGTTTTGCGCCAATTACCCATTATTCTATTTGTACAAACTCACAGCCGCCCTTCCAATAGGGGACCGTCACTTGACCTTTATCAACCATTTTTTGTAACTTTTCCTTGTATACATAACACTTCTCAATTTGAGGATTTTGATGATGAAATTTCAATTACTTTTGAATAAAATATTTAGGTTTGTCGAGTACATTTTATACTATCCACAGTCACAGACACAAACACAAATTAATTTTCTTATAAAAAATGCTAAAGTGACAGGGTTTACTATAGCAAAGTTCTTTTCCTATAGTTAAAAAAAAAAAAAGTTGAACCTCAACCTTGAGGGTCTCCCACCGCCCCGCTCTCAGAGTATTGTGAATGAGGTAAATTACGGGATGTGTCTCAGTAGGTCAGGGTACAAGAGCTGTCATATTGGTGCTCACAAAGAGTCCAATTTCAAACCTTGTAAGAGGTAGGAATCGAACCCTCACAGAGCTGTTGTCAGTTTACTTGAAACTACATCACTCTTGTTCTTTGCACCATTGAACTATGCTCCGGAGGCTCTTTTCCTATAGTTATGTTCTCAACACATTGATTCCTATTTAAATAAAATAAAATAAATCACTCAGCAATTTTTCCGTAGCTCGCTAACAAAATAACAACTAATTAAATCAAAACAACAAACTAACAACTATGCACTGTTTTCGTCGAAGTTCTGTTACTTTACTAATTCAATCAATCATGCACATAAACTTGAATCTGGTTTAATGAATGATTTTTTAATGACCAATTGATTCGATTGTGATGTTATATCATGCCAAATCTTCTCAATCTTATTGGAATATATTTTGATTTGACTCCAAATCTTCTTTATCACTTAAATTATTGTGAGGCTTCACAACTTTATCATTTCAAGATTTTAAGGTCTCTTTCCTTTGATCCTAATAATTTTTATTGTCGAGCTGTTAGATTTTGGCTAAGACCATTCGACAAACTGTGATGGGGCTCAAAGAGATAGTTTTTACACGACGTGGTTTATTAAAATTTAATATCTGACCCAAGTTATTTACACGAGCGTATTATTTAATACAAGTGACGTCTATGTCTAATTACAAATTTGAGGGGCCAGATGATGAAAGAATTATGTTTCACATGCATTATTCAATACATTGGGTAGCCTACATCTACTCACGATAGAAGCAATTTTGTCCTGATTTTGAAATAATTGACTGGCTCAATTATTGTAATGTCTCTTATCAATTTTGATACCACTTGTTAACAATTTGAACTATCTTGAACCAATATAGTGAATCAATTCAAAAAGAAAAAATAGGAGAAGAAGAAAGAGAGAAAAACAATAATCTATTGAGCCCCCCAAAATTAGGTTTTTTAATGAAAATACATAATTTTATAGATTACAAGAAAATTAAGCAAAAACGAAGCGTATAAAAAAGGAAGCTTAATATTATGCAATAATATTATTTGCATATATGGGTGTTTCTTCATCCTCTTCGTGCGCTGACGAGTGTGTTTTACTCACGAGTTTTATACTACTTTTAACTTAATTATAAGCTAGATTCTATAAGAAGCGGACGTTTTTTATATGTTTATTAGTGTTGTCTTGTAGATGGTGAAAAAAGGATGAAGGGATGAGAAAACGAGGCTATCGACGTGGAATGAGAAGAAATGAAGGAAAAAAGGGCAAAAGAGTCAAAACACCATGCACGACACCACGGCGCCGATCGCTCAGGAGGTGGCGCTGCGGTGCCACCGACAAAACACATGGCGTCGCGGCGCCATGATCACGGTGTTGCGGTGCAATGCACATATAACACGCGGCGCTGCGACGTCGCTTTGTATCAGAAATACATAAAATTTCTGTTTAAAAAGCCCATTAAAAAATCTTGTTCTAGCATGGACGTGGGGGAGAGTATAAATAGACTTCTTTGAGACCTTTTGAAGGGTTAGACAATTTGGAGAGGCACAAGAACACATAGAGAGATTTACAATCAATTGGAGGGTTTTAAAGAGAAGATTGAGAAGATTCAACCAAGGAACTCAAGGAAAGAAGTACACAGGGACTCATCTTTGAAGGATTAACTAGAAGAGGAAGAGATTTTGGTGTAAGATCAACTTTATTTTTCTAAATCTTTACTTCAAACCCGGGGATGTATTCTTTAATGATTATTTCTTTCTTCTTGTGTAATATAAATAGTTAAATCCATTGTCAAGGCGAATATGTAACCTATTTGGGGAATCTTTATGTTTTTAATTGAAAATTCTAGTTTTTAATTTGTTTGTGTTGGTTTTATTTGTGTCTTAATGCTTTGAATTTTCTGGCCAATTATTCAATGATTTAGTGGGAAATAATTGCATAGAGATGTGGATTGTTTGTATAGACCATATAATAAAATCCGATAAATTGATATAATGTGTAGAGATACCTATATTGATTATTGCGGTTGTGTGTGAATTTTCAGAGCTTTATTTCGTTTAATTACGATTAGTTTGCATAGAGATATGAAATTGGCTTAATTAAATAGGGTCAACGAGAACTCGAGAGGGGTAAGTTGAATATATTAGGGGAATTCGATCGAACACAACTTTAGCTTATGAATCTTGATGTAAATCGTAAAGGTGATCCAATAGGTGAAATGTTCGGCCCTAACATTCTCCTCATTGTTAAATTTCAACATCGTTTTTGTACACATCACACTTTAATTTTAAATTTTCTTTAGATTACAACCATCTTCACAAAAATTTGAGGTTACATTCATCAAATAGAAGTTGAAATTAACTATTAGGCATTTAAGTATAGTCCTCGTGAGAACAATTATCCGGACTCCTAAGTCCACTTTTTTACTTGTTCGATATCATATACTTGCGATAGAAAAATCACAAGTTATTTACATGAGCATATTTTTTAATACAAGTGACGTCTATGTCTAATTAAAAATTTGAGGGGCCAGATGATGAAAGAATTATGTTTCACATGCATTATTCAATTCATTGGGTAGCCTACATCTACTCACGACAGAAGCAATTTTGTCCTGATTTTGAAATAATTGACTGGCTCAATTATTGTAATGTCTCTTATCAATTTTGATACCACTTGTTAACAATTTGAACTAGCTTGAACCAATATAGTGAATCAATTCAAAAAGAAGAAAATAGGAAAAGAAGAAAGAGAGAAAAACAATAATCCATTGAGCCCCCCAGAATTAGGTTTCTAATGAAAATACATAATTTTATAGATTACAAGAAAATTAAGCAAAAACGAAGCGTATAAAAAAGGAAACTTAATATTATGCAATAATATTATTTGCATATATGGGTGTTTCGTCATCCTCTTCGTGCGCTAACGAGTGTGTTTTACTCACGAGTTTTATCCTACTTTTAACTTAATTATAAGCCAGATTCTATGAGAAGTTGACGTTTTTTATATGTTTATTAGTGTTGTCTTGTAGATGGTGAAAAAAGGATGAAGGGATGAGAAAACGAGGCTATCGACGTGGAATGAGAAGAAATGAAGCAAAAAAAAAGGGCAAAAGAGTCAAAACACCATGCACGACACAACGGCGCCGATCGCTCAGGAGGTGGCTACGGTGCCACACCTGTAGTACCACCGGCAGAACACATGGCGTCGCGGCGCCATGATCACGATGTTGCGGTGCCATGCACGTATAACACGCGGCGCTGCGGCGTCGCTTTGTATCAGAAATACATAAAATTTCTGTTTAAAAAGCCCATTAAAAAATCCTATACTAACATGGACGTGGGGGAGAGTATAAATAGACTTCTTTGAGACCTTTTGAAGGATTAGACAATTTGGAGAGGCACAAGAACACATAGAGATATTTACAATCAATTGGAGGGTTTTAAAGAGAAGATTGAGAAGATTCAACCAAGGAACTCAAGGAAAGAAGTACACAGGGACTCATCTTTGAACGATTGACTAGAAGAGGAAGAGATTTTGGTGTAAGATCAACTTTATTTTTCTAAATCTTTACTTCAAACCCGGGGATGTATTCTTTAATGATTATTTCTTTCTTCTTGTGTAATATAAATAGTTAAATCCATTGTCAAGGCGAATATGTAACCTATTTGGGGAATCTTTATGTTTTTAATTGAAAATTCTAGTTTTTAATTTGTTTGTGTTGGTTTTATTTGTGTCTTAATGCTTTGAATTTTCTGGCCAATTATTCAATGATTTAGTGGGAAATAATTGCATAGAGATGTGGATTGTTTGTATAGACCATATAATAAAATCCGGTAAATTGATATAATGTGTAGAGATACCTATATTGATTATTGCGGTTGTGTGTGAATTTTCAGAGCTTTATTTGGTTTAATTAAGATTAGTTTGCATAGAAATATGGAATTGGCTTAATTAAATAGGGTCAACGAGAACTCGAGAGGGGTAAGTTGAATATATTGGGGGAATTCGATCGAACACAACTTTAGCTTATGAATCTTGATGTAAATCGTAAAGGTGATCCAATAGGTGAAATGTTCTGCCCTAACATTCTCCTCATTGTTAAATTTCAACGTCGTTTGTGTACACATCACACTTTAATTTTAAATTTTCTTTAGATTACAACCATCTTCACAAAAATTTGAGGTTACATTCATCAAATAGAAGTTGAAATTAACTATTAGGCATTTAAGTATAGTCCTCGTGAGAACGATTATCCGGACTCCTAAGTCCACTTTTTTACTTGTTCGATATCATATACTTGCGATAGAAAAATCACAAGTTTTTGGCGCCGCTGCCGGGAACTATTTACTTTCATTCTTAATTTGTTTTAGTTTCAACATTTATTTGATTTGTTTAGTTAATTTTATCTACAGAAAAAAGGTGTTCGTAGTATGCTCTGCACTCAAAGCGACGATCTTGAGCCATTTGACTCGGAGATTGAACGTACTTTCAAGCAGAGACGCAAAGGATACAAACAAAAACAGCAACATCAAATGGCTGAAAAACAATAAATTCCTAATCCAATTAAGTCAATTGGTCCAATGGGAGCAAGAGTAGTGCTACCGGCACAACAACAACGGGAAGAAATAAATGAAGGAGATTTATCAGTCTCCATGTTTCTGACACCTATAACAGCTCCTGTACAATCCAACATTGTGTATCCAGATTTCGGGGTGAATAATTTTCAAATGAGGGCAGAGTATGAGCAACACTCTGCAATTTTACGGGCTACCTCATGAAAATTCGAATACACATGTCTCCAGATTTCTCAGAACCTGTCAAAACTTTCATGCATCGGGGGTTAATCAAGATGCTATCAAATTGCGTCTATTCCATTACACCTTAAGAGATGCTGCACTGGAATGGTTGGATGCAGAAACCCATGGAAGCATTACTACATGGGATGAATTGACTATGAGATTCTGTACAAAATTCTTTCCATCTGCTAG
This sequence comes from Osmanthus fragrans, assembly GCA_019395295.1. Taxonomy (NCBI): domain Eukaryota; kingdom Viridiplantae; phylum Streptophyta; class Magnoliopsida; order Lamiales; family Oleaceae; genus Osmanthus; species Osmanthus fragrans. Next base: position 12,171,897 of record CM033356.1, read on the forward strand.
GGTAGCAAAAATCAGATTGGACATTCAAACTTTTCAGCAGAAAGATGGAGAATGTTATCATGAAGCTTGGAACCGCTTTAAAGAACTCATGAAAAAGTGTCCAAACCATGGAATTTCTATAGGACATCAAGTGCAATATTTCTATTCCGGACTCTTATCTATGTCAAAATCTCAAGTGGATGCATATGTAAGTGGGTCAATATGCAATGGAAAATCAGTGCAAGACGCAATGGATTTATTTAAATTAATTGCCAACACACACTCCATGTTCTCATCTGAACGAGTGAAACAACAAAAAACAACTGGAAAATATGAAGTAGACAACACAACATCTCCCAATGCACAGATTGCTGCTTTAACAAAGCATGTGGAGTTACTTGTAAAATTGCAAACACAGGGAGTAAATACAATGATGGTCAGTTCATCATGCGAGAATTGTGGGAAAAATCACACTACAGAAAATTGTTTGATGCTTACTTCTTCATATGAACAAATAAACTTTATTCAGAATGGCTCCCGTAATTTCAACATATATGAGAATAATTTTCAGCAAGGGAGAAGACAAAGTATTCCAACAGATTGATACTAATTTTTAGAATCAACAAGTATCTATCAAGAAGTTGGAGACACAGGTTGGTCAGATAGCTCAACAGCTCGCAGAACGTTCTCATGTATCATTGCCATGCAATACAATGACAAATCCTAAGGAGAATGTGATGGCGATAAGAGTAGTGGAAGATGATCCACCCAGGGCTCCTGTAAAAGTTAAAGCATATATACCACCAATTCCTTTCCTCCAAAGGCTTCGAAAGAAGTTGAATGAGCAAAATATTCAGGCTATAACTACAAAGAGTAGGGTACAAGTACCAGAGATCAGTGCAAAAAGTCCAGAAGAAAAGATGAGCAGAAAGAGGTTGATGAAGCTATAATGGAAGACAAATCGACACCAACCTCAAGTAAAAATGAAGAAAGTACAGAAACATCAACTACCAAGGCACCAAGTCCAGTCAAGGCTTACGTGTCTCCCATTCCTTTCCCTCAAAGGCTCAAGAAGAACAAACAAGACACAAATTTTGAAAATTTTCTCGATGTTCTCAAGAAACTCCAGATCAACATGCCATTCATTGATGCTATATTACAAATTCTGACCTACACAAAATTTTTGAAAGAGATGTTGACAAAGAAGAGAAAGATTCCGGAGTTTGAAAATGTGGTATTAATAGAGGAAAAGAGTGCAAGAGTGCAGAACAAATTGCCTTCCAAGTTGAAAGATCCATGGAATTTTACTTTGCCAATTTCAATTGGAAACTCTTGTTTTATTAATGCATTGTGTGACACAAGTGCTAGTGTAAATCTAATGTCATATTCTATTTACAGGAAATTGGGACTGGGTAAAATCAAATCAACATCAATAACGCTACAACTAGCAGATAGAACAATTTCAAGACCACTTGGCAAATTTGAGGATGTACTCATAAAAGCAGGAAATTTAATTTCCTGTGAACTTCATTGTGTTGGATATACCAGAAGATCGAGACATTCCAGTTATATTAGGCCGACCATTCTTAGCAACAGGTCAAACCCTAATTGACAAGGAGAAATGTGAGCTAATACTGAGGATGGAGGACAAGCAAGAAATATTCAATATTTACACCCAATATGAACAACCTCCTAACATCAAAAGTTGTTGTAGCATTGATAAAGAAGAGCCACTTGATCAACAAAGCAGTCAGAAGAGAAAATCAAATTGTGGTGGACTTCTTGGTAGAGATGAAAATGGAAACATCAAAATCTGGAGAGGGGCGAAAGGGTGCATAAATGAGAACTGCATACAGTGCAAGGATGGATTAACTTGGTTTGAGCCACCTTGATCACTCACGGCAAAAGTCTAGCTAATAACTTTAAAAAAAGCGCTTCTTGGGAGGTAACCCAAGCTTTATTTTTCTTCTTTTATTTATTTCATTTTGTTTTCAAGTTATAGTATAGTTTAGTTTAATTTTTAGTTGATTTAGGAATCATCACTCATATCCCTTCTACCCATAGATCCTTGTGTATTTAAGTTGATTATTAGATGTTTGAGCTAAGAAACAATTGTTCCACGTATTTAATATTTCCAATTTGACTTTCAGGAACATGACGTCGCAGAACACTCAAACCAACATTAACAAGGAGAGATGGGACAAATCTCAAGTTTGGGGAGCAGATAAAAGAAGACTCGATCAAATTCCACTCCTAGTGCCATAATGTCATAGGCAGTACGGACAGTTCATGGAAGTTCTCTTCATTTTCCTTTAAATTTCACATTGGGGACAATGTGTACCTTAAGCTTGGAGGGGTACACATCATGTGAGTTTATTGCTATGGTGTTTTTGTTTAGTAGTGTGTTTGCTTGTGTGACATAAAAAAATTGCATGCTTGTGTGAGTTAGATGGCCTTGTCGGCATTAGTGAATATGATTGAGGATGTGTTGTTTATAAATTGTGGATTAATTGTGGGCGTGAGTGAGATTTCTGCCTATTCATGTGAAATGAAAAAACTTCATGCACGTGATTAGATTGTGAGTAAGTTGATTTATGTTTATAGGTTGAAGTAGAGACCCTAGATGCTAAAACCCAACCACCATTAAACATCATACCCTTAAGCCAATGTTTAGATGTTTGGAGGGTTGAACTGTAGTAGGGAAACGTTGAAATAAATGTGGATTCCGTGCATGACAAAATTTTGTATGGATTATCTGAGACCTATAAGATTAAATCAGGTGAGAACCTTAAGTTAGGGGTAATGTTTTCGAGAATGAATGTTTGATGAGGGACATTGCACTAAATCATAACGTTAAAGGGAAAAAGCTGCCTCATTGTGAAGCTACCCTAAAAAGATCCCAATGAGGACAACGTTTCTTCGTAGCCTTTATGACTTGAGTTATTAAGCCTGTAAGAGATTAAAATTGATGCCCTAAAGTCGTTTGATTTGGGAGTAATCGGCCTAAAACTCGCTAAAGGGGTTATTTAGAAAGGTTAAGAGAGAAACACTTGCACAGTAGAAAATGCATAGATATGAAAAATCAGGTGCATGAAACAAAAGACGCATCAAATGTCTTGATTTAGTCCCAAACATTGAACCTTTGATAAGGGGTTAGTAATCTAATTGACTCTTAGGGGTTGAAGCGGTCGAAAATAAGGAGAATCCTCGTTTATTGATATGTTGAACGACAACTAGTGAAACCCTACCAAACTAGAGTGGTGTGAGAAATTAGTGTCGTAAATCAAATGTATAATACACATTGGGTAGTGAAAACAAAACAAGTTTGGGGGTGTGTGAATCCCACAAGTGACGTAAGGAAATGTTTGACTTTTAAGGTCGGGAATTGAATCAACTTGTTATTGTATGACATTACATTTAATTACTGTCACGCACACACTCGTTTTGCATTGATTAGGTGAAATTTTAGCTCTTGCATTACAATTTTGAAGCCACTAATGAATATGTTGTAATGTTCTCAACGCTGAGCCCAATGGCAAACTATCTAACTGAATATTTGTTTATATCTCTCGTTATTTTCTTTTCGCTTGCTCGAGGACTAGCAAACTGAAAAGCTTGGGGGTATTTGACGAGTCTGTTTTACTCACGAGTTTTATTTTACTTTTAACTTAATTATAAGCTAGATTATATGAGAAGTGGACGTTTTGATATGTTTATTAGTGTTGTCTTGTAGATGATGAAAAAGGATGAAGGGATGAGAAAACGAGGCTATTGGCGTGGAATGAGAATAAATGAATGACAAAAGGGCAAAAGAGTCAAAACACCATGCATGACACCACGGCGCCGATCGTTTAGGAGGTGGTGATGCGATGCCACACTGTAGCGCCACCGGCAGAATGCATGGCGTCGCAGCGCCATGCACGTAAAAGATGCAGCGCTGTGGCACCGCAATCCTGGCACCGCGGCGCTGTATTTTATAAGAAATACGGGAAATTTCTGTTAAAAGGCCCATTAAAAAAACCCTATTCTAGCATGGACATGGGAGAACGTATAAATATACTTCTTTGAGACCTTTTGAAGGATTAGACAATTTGGAGAGGCACAAGAACACATAGAGAGATTTATAATCAATTGGAGGGTTTCAAAGAGAAGATTGGGAAGATTCAACCAAGGAACTCAAGGAAGGATGTAGAAATGGACTCATCTTTGAAGGATTGACTAGAATAGGAAGAGATTTTGGTGCAAGATCGACTTTATTCTTCTAAATCTTTACTTCAAACCCGGGGATGTATTCTTTAATGATTATTTCTTTCTTCTTGTATAATATGAATAGTTAAATCCATTGTTAGGGTGAACATGTAACCTATTTGGGGAACCTTTATGTTTTTAATTCAAGATTCTAGTTTTTAATTTGTTTATGTGTTGGTTTTATTTGTGTCTTAATGCTTTGAATATTCTGGCCAATTATTCAATGGTTTAGTGGGAAATAATTGCGTAGAGATGCGGATTGTTTGTCTAGACCATATAATAAAATCCGGTAAATTGATATAATGTGTAGAGATACCTATATTGATTATTGCGGTTGTGTGTGAATTTTCATAACCTTATTTCGTTTAATTAAGATTAGCTTGCATAGAGATAGGAAATTGACTTAATTAAATAGAGTCAATAAGAACTCGAGAGGGGTAAGTTGAATATATTAGGAGAATTCGACTGAACACAGCTTTAGCTTATGAATCTTGATGTAAATCGTAAAGGTGATCCAATAGGTGAAATATTCTGTCGTAACATTCTCCTCATTGTTAAACTTCAACGTCATTTTTGTGCACATTACACTTTAATTTTAAGTTTTCTTTAGATTACAATCATCTTCACACAAATTTGAGGTTACATTCATCAAATAGAAGTTGAAATTAACTAGATTATGCATTTAAGTATAGTCCTCGTGGGAACGATTATCCGGACTCCTAGGTCCACTTTATTATTTGTTCGATATTGTACACTTGCGATAGAAAAATCATAACATGCGCTCATGGAACTCAAAGTTGTGAGAGATCTGAATTGCAATTTTATTATCACAATACATAGGGGTTGGAGAAGATGAAGAAACACCCATGTTTGCGAGTAACCAACGCAACCAAAGAATCTCAGTGGTAGTAGACGTCATAGCACGATACTCTGTCTCAGTAACAGAACGAAAAATAATAATCTGCTTCTTATTCTTCCAAAAGATTAAGGAAAACACCCAAAAATATATAGAAACCAGTAGAGAACATGCGATAAGTGGGGTTACTGGACCAATTAGCACCAGAGTAGACACGAAATACTAAAGAGGAGGTCGAGAGAAACAAAAGACTTTGAAGGGAAATACCACGAAGATAGTGCAAAATACGAACAATAGCATCCCATTGAATTGTCGTAAGAGCTGAAACAAACTAACTAACAATGTGAACAGTATAAACAATATTGAGATGTGTGATGGTAAGATAAACCAGACATCTAATAATGGTGCAATATACAGTGGGATCAATCAAGGGTACACTGTTAGATGATGAATATCGAGTGTTAGACTCAACAAAGTATTAGCAGTCTTAGTATCAATAAAACGAGAACGCTCAATATCATCTATAATATACTTGAATTGAGAGAAAAGATAACCTCTAGGAGAAAAATCAACTTCGATCCCCAAAAAGTAAGATAATGAGCTTAAGTCTTTCATTTCTAAACAACGAACCAATTCCGCTTTCAAATCTACAATCCCATCAACATTATCACTAGCAATAATCATGTTGTCAACATGTAGTAAAAGTAAAATATGACCAGCTGAAATGCATCTGAAGAATAGTGTAGAGTCGTGATGACTGGATGTAAAATCTAGAGAGACAACAATGGTGGAAAATTTCCCAAACCACACACGAAGTTCTTGTTTGAGACCATAAAGTGCTTTCTTGAGCTTGCAAACATATTCAAGAGTGTGAGAAAGACCAGGAGGAGGATCCATATAAACCCCCTCTTAAAAATTTCCATTCAAAAAGGCATTTTTGACATCCAACTAAGAGAGACTCCATTGATGAATAGATGCAACTGTAATAAGTGTGCGAACAGTGCTAATCTTGGCAATAGAAGCAAAAGTCTCATCATAGTCTAGACCATGCTAGTGATTAAAACCCTTGAAAACTAATCTAATCTTGTTACGCTCAACTAAACTGTCAAATTTGGTTTTAGTTTATAAATCCAAGGAGAACGAATAACATATTTACATGAAGGTAATGTAACCAAGTCCTAGGTGTCTGTCTTATGTAGATCAGAGAGTTCATCAGCCATAGCCTATTGTCAAAGAGGATCCAGAATAACTTCTTTATAGGAGGGAGCGTTCGGATAGCTTGTGAATGGAAGATAGAAAATAGCAAAAAGACTCAGAATAATAAGAATAAACAAAATCATGTAAGTAAGTGGAATTATGAATGCGTTGCGGATATCAGGGAAGGGACGGAGCAGGAGCGGGATCAACAATCTCAGACGGTGCTTAGGAAGCCATAGAAGGAGGAAGGATATTATCAGCAGGCCATGTGTACCTGTAGTACATGAAGAATTAATACTACATGGGGTATGGAAAAGTAGTCTATCAATATCATCAAAGAATGGATCAATATGAATGAGATTGGTTTTAGTCACATCATGAGTATTATCAGTGATAGAAAAAGAATGGAATGTGCTCAAGAAACACGACATGACGAAAAACATATAATTTTTTATTAATGGGATCAAAGCAACGATAACCCTTTTGCCAATGCCCATAGCCCAAGAAAACACAGATAGTAGAGCGAGATGTCAACTTACTACGTTCGATTTTAGGATGAAGAACAAAGCAAGTACAACCAAAGACTCTCAATGAGAAGTAATCAGGAGTAGGGCTGGGCAAAACCCAAACAAGCTGCTCAACCCGACCAACCCAAACCAAATCGATCAGTTTGGGTCGATTTTTTAAGTTCAATTGGGTTGGATTGGGTTGAAAAATTCAATTTAATGTTGGGTTGGGTTGGGTCTCGAGTTATGAATTAAAATCCAACCCAACCCAACTACCCCGATGAATTAAAAATTTTATATCTAAGATGAAAAAAAATAGGCACAATAGTAAAGATAAGAGAATTACTTATAATTTATAAACGTCCATTTTCTTCATCTAGACAGATTCACATGAACACTATTTACAAATACAATGTTATTTGATGATAAAGTAAAAATTAAAGACATGATGAAATGAATGAATTCCAAAAAATTGTAAAAATAATTGCTTAATAAATTTTAAACGTATTTATACATTATTTTTAGAAAGAATTCATTTATATGTGTTTAAAAAACTGAGATTTTCAAGTAATTTTAAACTCTAAAAAATTATCCAAATTTAACAAATAAATCGGATTCAACTTTAATTGGGCCAAAGTCCAAACAGACTAACCCAACCCAATATTGATCGGTTTGGGTTGGGTTGGGTTGATTTTCAATCAAACCGATCGTATTGGGTATAGTTTGGGTTGGAAAAAAATCGACCCAACCCATGCCCAACCCCACCCCTAATCAGGAGGATGCTCATACAACGTTTCAAATGGTGATAAACCTAAAGGGTTGGAAAATGGAATTTTATTAACTAAAGAAACAGCAGTGAGAACTGCTTCTCCCTAAAATTCACTTGGAACTTTAGCAGACAAGAGAAGAGAATGAGCAGTTTCTACAATATGCCCATGCTTTCGTTCAGTAATACCATTTTGTTGTGGGGCATTAGTACACGATGTTTGATGAATTATGCTATCAGAGTAAGCAATTCAATGAAATCAGCAGAAGTATACTTTCCACTCAAATCACATCTAAAACATTTAATTACAACATGATGTTGAGTTTTAATAAGTTATCTAGAAGAACGATAAGTAGAAAGAAAGTCAGAACGTCGTTTCATAAGATAAATCCAATAATAACGACTATAATCATCAATAAAAGACAAATAATGTCTACACCCTCTTTTTGTAGTCATAGGAGTAGGCCCCATATATCAGAGTAAACAAGATCAAATGGTGCAAAGGAGTGAGAAAACTTCGAGGAAACGTAAAGTAAAAATTCTAGCTAATTTGCAACCACTACAATCTGAAATGTCATGAGTTTTCAAATCTCCCAAATAACCTTTAGAAACTAAAAATTTCAAATGACTAGCAGAAACATGTCCAAGACGAGAATGTCACAAATAAAAATTAGAAGACGATGAATTCGAAGAGAAATATGACAAATCAACACCAGAGGCTATAACATGTAGTGGTCTCAGATTGTCCAGATTATATAACCCTCATTGTCTACGGGCTCTTCCAATCAGCTTCTGAGCTCGAGAATCTTGCACATGACAAACAGTAGAAAAAAACTGAACTGAGTATCCAGAATTACAATTAGCCAATAGAAATATGATTCAAAGTAAAAGTTGGAACACAATAGAGGTCTAAAAGTGATAAATTATGTGTGTTAACAGAACTAACACCTGCTAAAGGCAATGTGTGCCATCAGTAGTCATGATAGACATAGATGAGTGAAAATGACACAAGTCATTAAAGATTTTTGAGTTAGTTGATATGTGTTTGGAAGCACATGAGTCAAAGATCCATGAAGAATAAATACCCGAGGGACTTTGAGATGACAAACCTATATGAGTAGATATTGACATAGCATGTGATTGTGTGGTTAAGAACTTTTGAAATTGTTCTACTAAATCAGTCAACATAGGACTGGAAGAAGGTGGTGCTCAAAGTATAGATAAGTCACCAAGTGGTATGGTGGTAGGCATGTTAGCATTGGGATGATAGGATCACAACTGTGGTTGTGGTGTTGTTTATTAAATAACTTCGGACATTGAGACTTCCAATGTCCCTATTGTTTGCAAAAGTTACACTTATCATTAGCAACTTGCACATGACCTTTATTCTGATTCTGTGTGGACGATTGAAAGGGTACAGCCAACACTGAGGTGTTAGATGGAGGAAGAGATACTTCTCCTGCAAGAGATTTCAAACGTGTTTCTTTAGCTACAAGTTCACTAACCACTGAATCAACAGAGGGAAATGGAGTGCGATGTAATATATAGCCTCTAAGTTCCTCAAAATCACTGTGAAGTGCCCTAAAAAATTGAACTAATTGCTGCTCTTCTCTAAAAGTAGTATATTCTTCAAATACTTTCAATCTTATTGATTCTGTAAGAGCCAACTCATCCCAAATTGAATTTATAGTAGTTTAAAACTTGAGAATATTCATATCGTTTTGATTCTGTGTGGACGATTGAAAGGGTAAAGCCCTTATATTGATCTCCAATTGATATCGTTTTGCAAAGTTAGACTTCGTATATAACTTCTGAAAGTGATCCTAAATTTCCTTTGTTGTTTCAAACTTCTCTAATTGTGTACCAATGGATTGCTCAACGGAATTATGAATCCAAGAATTTTTTTATTGTTTGACTCACAATTATACAACTCTATCACATAATTCTCAACAATGTTCTTAAGTTTTACAACAGTTCCATTAACATAGCCCCACAATCTTTTTTCCTTTAGAAAATTTATCATCACTGTGCTCCAATATGAGTAATTTTTACCATTTAATCTGACACTAATAGATTGAAATGAATCATCTCTTTCAATTGCCATCATAAAGTCAACTATCAACTATGAATCAACGAAATCACCCAATTTTAAAGAAAACAAATGACAACCAATGTACCACCACAAACTACAATCGGAATATACTGCACAGTATACGTATAACCAAAGTAATACCACCAAAAGATCATAAATTTACCAAGGAACAATTTGACTTTTGGAGTCACCTCGAAAAAATCACTCACATCCTCAAACCGTCATTGCACGTAAATCTTATTAGCAGTCATCTGATGCCACACGTACATGATCAAAAGATGCATCTCAACCTGTCGAACAAGAATCCGGTCTCAATTTTCTCAATTGGTCTCTAGTCTGGTCAGAATCATGAATTTTAGTTGTGGTCGATTATGTTTTTGCACAATTTCTTCCAATCTAGTTTCTACTTGGATTTTCAGCGTGTCACCATCAGAAATTTCACACAACTATAGGCTTTGATACCTTGTTAACAATATGAACTACTTTAAACCAGTATAGTGAATCAATTCAAAGAGAAGAAAAGAGGAAGAAGAAAAAAAAAGAGAGAAAACAATAATTTATTAAGCAACCAAAAAAACATATTATATACGGCTAACACCACTAATATATCGAAGAAATTAAGAGATGTATACATCTCAATTTTTTGACATCTCCATAAAATTCTCATTATCTGTAGTCAATGATTTTATTAACCAACAAAAAGTTCATTGTTACAAGCATATGCGTTCATAAATTATTAAGCTAGTAAAAAAAACATATTTTGCATGGGAAGAACAATTTTTGGGTCATGTCATTTTTTTTGGTACATACTGTGTTGTTACTAAACTTAACGTCCCAATGCACCGTTAACCATCATTTTCTAATAAATATTTCACCTAATAATTATGTGGTGGCTATAATATCTTAAACTAAGGATGAATAGAGCTTTGAGTATGCTCATAAAAAATGAATTTCCCAATTAACCAAATTAATCCAACTGCTTCTACAACTACGAAAATGAAATTTCTAGATCTCGTGTATTTACTTAAATTGTGGAAATATGATAGAAATTTTGCGGAAAGCCGTAATCAATAAAGGTCAAACGCAAAAAGAATAAAAAAAAAACTCAATATCCATGTTTCTTATACAATTTTAGACACAAATATATAAGATAACATGAGTGATGACCAAAGAAATAAATTCCAAATAAAACTGTTTTGACAATATTGTTATCTTAACAATGTTGGCTTGTTCCTGTAAAGGATTCATACAAGTTTAACGAGTTTGCTAGTGAAATCATCATGTGAATTATTTGTTGGAAAAAATGAGTGATTTATGTGTGGATTAATTATCAATTACCATAATAAAAAAGTACAATTCAACAATAATATAACATAAAGTTAAGAAGAGATTTATAATACAAGTTTTAGGAAGTCACGTCAAGGACGCTGTCATAAAACCGTATAGTCACCCTTCATGCGGGTACTTTCGGCACTATATTACTCCAAAATAAAACTCGTGTGGCTCACAGTTGATTCTCTTTCTATAGACACGATCACATGGTAATAAGGAACGAGCCTTATCAAGTTGCCAAAAGGACAAGAATATAGTATGAATTGCATAGAATATTTATCTTACAAGTTGTATTTAACCCAATGAAAACCATTCCCTTTTGTAGGGACAAATTCCAACCCCACAATTAATTCAAAATTATGAGTTTTAAAGTTCCCCACAAATTTTAAATTTCCAAAATAGATATATATATATATATATATATATATATATATATATATATATAATAGTGACAACATTATACTATGTAATAAGTGTAGGTATCTTTTGGATTTGAACATCACTTAGTTATAACAATTTCTATTTGAGGGAGCCATAATTGACTAAGCCTTAAATTAGGTCTCTTTAGCTAAACTTCAATTGTTCTACACAGTATCGATTTAGGCTCTAGTTCATAGTGGGTAGCAATGACTATGTGCTCTAATCTTAATTCAGTAAGAGTCTCTATGAATTAGTAAAATCCCACAGTTACGGCCTCATTTCAATTCTTACATAGATGAGTCATCTAATGGGTACATGTGACCCACACCTCGAGAGAATTCTCGCCTCGGTGCTCATTCAGGGTTAAACCATTTCTAACATCACATTTATTAGCACTATATCATCATATGGATTAACAGAAATAAAATAGTGCTATTATAAGTCATGCAGTGTAAGTTGTTTCTATCACATTGAACATTCTTTATGGGATCTCCAATCACAAATATTGAGTTACTCCAGAATGTGATTCCGTTATGAGCTTAAGCACATCCCCCTCGATAATTTATTATGTCCATTACAAACTATAACTTATTTCATGTCCCCCTTGGGCAATAATTTGGATCAACATATTTGCAAAGCTCTCATTCTCCGCTTCCATATTTGCAAAGTCTTCTAAGAGCTTTCAGAAAATATTAGTAACACTATAAATGAGAATAACTTAAATAGAAAATATAACATTTTGATGTTCATCCAACTTCTCCTTAAGCATTAACCAAAGAAAGGGAAACTTCATTAAATAGTTTAATACCCCCACATTTCAAGGATATCCAACCTGAATTGAATAATTAGAGGATCTTACAATTTATCTCTTTAGATAGGATTAAATGTCATGAGGAGATGATTGATGCACATGTTTATTAATCCCACACTTTCCTAATTTCCATTCGCAAATTTTCTTAAACACATTCACAAAATATTAGTCATAAGTATAAAAAATATTCACCTAAAAAAAAGTGGTAATTTAAACTTTTAATGTTAAAATTTAGTTTCACTTTTGATCAGGTGGACCCATTAAGCTTGTTTATTTCACCTGCAATCTTCAAATCGCTCAAAATGTCAATTTCATCATAATTATAATAGTCACGGATAAAGCACATATGAGATCTTAGTTTCATGTATCATTTCTTATGATATAAATTGCACAGTTATGAATTTCTCATGATATGAACTACTGTACATAGTTATAGTTTAACAGATCACAGTCCTTCGGCCAATACTCTAGGGGCGGGCGGTGGGGAACCCTCAAGATTGGGGTTCAACCTTTTAAAATGTTAATTTTCTTTCACTTCGCTTTTAAAGCAAATCAATGCACATCATTACTGAGAAACCCATGTACCCCACCACCATTGATTTTCGAAAACTAAGGGACGCATTACGCTGGATTGAGAGGATTGGCAAGGTGCTTTGCAAAACAACTTGCACGTACCTTTGGAACTAGCACGCTGACACTATCAAAAGACTTAAAATATAATAACCATCAAAATTGAAATAAAACCGAAATTGGTAATTCAGTACTTTAAACTTACTCGAAAATTTGAGAATAAACTACAATTTGAAGAAGCCAAGGTTATATCATGAATGATTACGAATAAATAAGTCAAAACACAAACGTTAAAGGTCATCTTTAAGTTTTTTTTAGGAAATTAATAGCAGTACTAAAGTAATTAAGTCATTTTTGTTCCTTTCTTGCGAGGCTATCCTTGCATACTCATTCTTTTCAGTTGACCAAAAATTCTTAAATGCTTATTACATGCATTAACTACCACTATAGTTACCAAGACATCATAGTGTTGTGTTGTAAATCAAATATCTAGCAATTTGCTTTCACTTTCCAAAATTGTCCTATACTAGCATATATTTAATATTTTTGTACTTTGCCACTTCACTACATAATTAGGCAAGGATTGACGGGGATAGAAAATCAATACATAGATAATTCTACACACTACATTATGCAAATTACAAAAAATATAAATATCTTGATTATAATCCTCGGGTTCACCAAAAGATTCAATTTATAATAAAACTAACTCGGACATAATTCAATATATCCCAGTTTAAGTTGTTTCTAACGTTTAATCTCAATGTCAGATAAAGTTTAAGGCTCAGCACTGCTCAACGGTATTAGAACATGAATGCATTACAACATATATGGCATAGAATCCTCCAGTCTAGTGTAAATTGATACTGTAATTCAAAAGGTACCACCAACTACTGGTCTGCCGATGGCAAAAATAAATTGGGCTAGTCTAATGCAATTTTTGGGCAATGATGATAATGGGCTTTGTAGTCCAAGTTGGTTATTTTTTCTATTGCCTCATAAAGTCTGATGTAACCCCAGACCCATTTAAAAGGTCCATATCGTGTTTCCAAAATGTAACTTTTGTTGTATGGATTATTGATAAGTTGCTAATTGCTTTGGACCGCTAATCAAACCCGAGATCAACGGGTGATGCTTGAGGGTATAAATAAAAGAGAGATGCTATTGTTACAACTTGGTGTACATTATTGTACACAACATACTCACATACAAGAGGTAGGTCCACGATTAAAATAATCACGGGTTCTACCCCTTGAGTAAGAGCTGTGTACATTGCTGTAAACCAAATGCTGTACAAACAACATTTTTGTAAATAGAACTCTTTAATGTTACTTCTTTCATTTTAAACGTGTGATTCTTTTGTGAGTGGCCAAGGTTTTCTCTCCTTTTGTGCTCGTCTACTCCTTTCATCTCTAACCTCGGTTGGACATATTCTTGAGTGTTCTAAGTAAATTCTCATGTGAATTTTTATGATTTAGTGTGATAGAAGAGGTTTTGGGTCTTTGGGGGTTAAAGTTTTTGGTCCATTGAAGCAGCTTCACCTAAGTTTTTTGGGTTTGGGTTTGAGGGTCATTGCGATACAGAAGTATACAATAAATTTGAGCCCATATCTCTGTTATCTTGGTGCCGTTTGGTGATTTGATCTGGTTGTAATAGTTTGATAGATTTTGTACGATTTGGTTTTTCAGTCTCCGTATTTTGTATATCACGGTGCACTCGAATTTTTACACCATTTGGAATTAGTGTCAGATGATTTGCACGATGTGGCCAAAACATTTTGATGAGGTTGAACCATTTGGGTCCGAAGAGAAGGCCCCAGTTAATGACACGGTGATTGTAGATGAAGTTCCCACTTGTACGACAATAAAATTATTGTTGATCGGATCTCTCTTTACATGTATATTCGTGGCGCATATGAAATGGAGTCACGGGCTTCTCTATGGTAGTCTTAATATGGATGTTATTCTAGAATTGCTGTTGGAAAAATAATAGTAGAGTGATGACTTTATAAACTAAATACAAAGTTACCAACCTTACCCGTAATTTGGACAAAATAATGGTAAGAAAATAAGACAGAAAAATTATTCCACAAAATAACGCAAAATATGTCGCAGAGATGACGCCAAATAGATAGATGCAAAAGTCGAGGCAATTGTTGAACAATTTGTCCCAAAATCGATTTTGTCCCGCAACGGTACCTATGGATGATGACAATCAACTCCCAAGATATAATGATGATCCTCTTGTGTTAGTAGCACTCTAAAACACAAGATCAGCTAACCAAAATTAGATTTTGTACTCTTATGAATGAACAAAAGAAAACTAGAATTTATGCAAGGTTTATGCGGAATTTTGGTTGCGAAAAAATAGAATAATGTTATGCTATAATTGCATATTATTGGGATGAAGAAATGGACGTCTCAAGGGTCCTATTTATAGAGGGGAAAGATTGTGATTGAGGAGACATGACCCAAAATACAGCATCATTTGCCAAGGGTCGCAACACTTGACGTCACTTGTTCGTCACCTAAGCCTCTCTCGAGTGTCAAAAACAGTGAGCCCATCACTAGCCTGTCGTTGGCCAGTAGGCGAATGACGGAATTGGTTGATTTCCAGCCAGTTTTTCTTCTTTTCTTCCTAATTTTGGACCTCAATTTCTCATTCCTCTGAAATTCGTTTTGAGATTTCAAATATACCACGATGATCTTCTCAACCAATAGAACAAGTTAGTCTATTTATTTTAATAATTTAACTATCGAATCAAGTCTAAATATTTAACCGAAGCTGGCATGAAAGTCATTTTTTCACATTTCTTGGTTTTCATACTTAACCAAAATTTAAATCTCTTTAACCAAATTTCATCAATCCACCACATGAGTGGAAATTCAAGATGTGGCTTGTGGCTTTGAACCTTCCTTAGTTGAATACAATCAATTTTATTAGGCTAATTGGTGAATATGATGTCTTGAACCATTCAGTCACTCGTGTAAATAAAACAATTGTACCAACACCATAACTTATCTAATCAATCTGATTCTCATAGTTGTGTTCATTTTAGCCCTGAACAACCATTGATTTTATAAGTGCGTTAAAAGAATTTAAGCCTCAAATTCTTCATAGAAGCGACTCCACTTCACACTTATATAGGCGATCTCCTACCTTTTTTTTCCAAAGTGTAGGAATCATTAAAAGTATACACTTATCTTTATACATAGTTTAACTTTAGCACTTAAAGTTTGTAGGAATGGGAGTAAGTGCATTACTCTGATTCTTTCATAACTTAGTTGTCTCATTGAACCAATATATTGGGATCTCCAATCTACATAGTTGGGTTTCCGTTATGGTGATTCCATTCAATTGGTTTTAGGCCCATTCTCCTCGAAAGATGGTATACTTGATCTCTCGTAAGTCCTTTCGTCAAAGGATCCGCAAAGTTGTCTCTTGATTTAACATAATAAATCGAAATATACCATTTGATATCAGCTGTTTAATAGTATTATGTTTCCGACAAATGTGTCGAGATTTACCATTGTACATACTATGTTGTGTGTCCTTACAATTGCCGATTGATTATCACAATAGATATTAATTGCAGGTAACGATTTTTCCCAACAAGGAATGTTCTCAAGAAAATTATGAAGCCATTCTGCTTCTTCTCCGACTTTATCTAAGGCAATAATCTCATATTCCATTGTAAATTGAGCTATATAAGTTTGCTTAGATAATTTCTAGGACACAGCTCCGCCTCCAATGGTAAATATATAACCACTAGTAAACTTTGAATCATTTGTGTCAAATATCCAATTTGTCTCGTTATATCCTTCTAGCACTGCAGGATATCTTGAGTAATGTAATCCATACCCAACTGTGTGTCTTAAGTATTTAAGAACTCGGATCAATGCCTTCCAATGATCAATATTCAGAATACTTGTAAATCTACTCAACTCGTTGACTATATATGCTATATTTGGATGCTTACAATTGGTAATATACATCAAACTGTGTATAACACGCAAATATTCTAATTGAGATACGTGATTACCAGTATTTTTAGCTAAGTGTAAACATAAATCTATTGATTTCTTAACCAGTTTATCGCCATACGACTTAAATTTTTTTAAGTATAGTCTCAATGTAGTGTGATTGAGACAATGGAAAACCATCAAGTGTATTAGAGATCTTAATCTCTTATAACAACTCCCATATCTTTCATGTCAAAATGTTTGATCAACATTTTCCTAGTTGAGGAAATAGTGTTCGAGTTATTTCCCATGATTAGCATATCATCAACATAGATGCATACGATCAAGTATTCGTTAGGTGTGTTTTTTATGTAGAGACACTTGTCTCAATCATTGATTTTGAAGCATTTGATGACATAGTTTTGTCAATTTTTTCATGTAATTGTTTCGGTGCTTGTTTTAATCCATATGACGATTTTACAAGCTTACACACGTTTTTCTTATTTCCCGGAGAGACAAACCCTTCAGTTTGTTCCATAAATATTTCTTCTTCTAATTCACCATTTAAGAATGCAATTTTAACATTCATTTGATGCATTTCAAGATTATACAAAACCGCGATTGCAATCAATATACGTATAGATGTGATAATTGTAACATGTGAATAGGCATCGAAGAAATCTAGTCCTTCATTTTGTCTATATCATTTGGCTCCTAATCTAACCTTATATTTGTCTATTGATCCATCCAACTACAATTTCTTTATGAAGATCCATTTTTAGCTTAAAGCTTTGTTTCTCGGAGAGAGTTCAACCAATTTTCAAGTATGGTTATTTATGATAGATTCAATTTCATTATTAACCATTTTTTTTTTTCAAAAAGGAGTTTTGGGAGAGGACATTGCTTCGTCAAATGTCATTGGATCATTTTCTAGTAGACGTGTTAAAAATTCTAGACTAAAGGTCTTATGAATATTTGCCCTTTATTGCGCCATGATTCTTCATCTACTTGAAGATTGTTATCATTTTGATGGTTTCCATTTGCAGCATCATAAGTTTGTTTATGTGAACTTACTTCTTTTTTCTTACACGGAAAGATATATTCAAAGAAAGCAATATTCCTTGATTCAATGATAGGATCTTCATGTACATCAAGTATTTTCGATTTATGAACCAAAAATCAATATGCATCACTATTATTTGCATATTCAATAAATAAAAATATATTTTTTTAGGTCCAATCCTTACTTGTTTAGGTCTAGGTATTTGTACCTTTGCTAAACAACCCCATACTTTAAGATATTTGCAGGAAGGTTTCCAATCTTTTCATAACTCATAAGGTGATTCAACCTTATTTTTGTGTGGTATTTTATTAAGGATATGATTTGTAGAATGAATAGCTTCCCCCACAAGTTTTGAGGTAAGCGTGGACTAATCAACGTTGCATTCATCATTTTCTTAATGGTTCAATTTTTTGTGTTCCACTACCCCCATTGAATTGAGGTGAGTGTGGTCCTGTAGTTTGATGAATGATTCCAAATTCTGAACAAAATTCTTCAAATGGAAAGGCATATTTCCTCCTCGATCACTTCGTATCACCTTTATTCATTTTTCAAGTTAATTTTCAATTTCAATTTTACAGTGCTTAAACACTTCTAAAACTTCATATTTGCTTTTCAACAAGTATACATTGTAGTATTTTATACAATCATATATAAATGTGATGAAATACTTTTTACCACCTCTTGTTTGTACGGACTTTAAATCAAATATGTCCGTGTGAATAAGTTCCAAAATTGTTATGCTTTGTTCAACCAAGTGAAACGACGTTTTGGCTAACTTAGCCTCTACACAAATTTCGTATTTCTCATTATTAAAAGGTATACTCGGTAATAAATTTAAATTAATTAACTTGCGTATAGAATTAAAGTTTGCATGTCATAATCTATGATACCACAAATTAGACGACTCAAGAATATACGCAGAAGAAGATGTTTTTTTCCTTGGGTTATTTGGTACAATAGTAAGGGCATTCATTTTGAATAGTCCATCTTTTATATATTTTTGTCTACATAAATATTATTCTTTGTAAGTATAAACTTATTAGATACAAAGACTAGTTTGAAGCCGTCATTTCTTAATAGAGAACTCGACACTAGGTTCTTGAGAATATCTGGCACATGAAGAACATTGTTGAGGGTAAGTTCCTTCCAGATGTCATCTTCAAGATTGCTTTGCCTTGTCCTTCCACTTTTGAACTTGAGGAATTTTTCTTGAACAATTTTTTTCGCCCTCGATAGGAGTGTAGGAAGAGAACATTCTCATGTTAGCACAAAATATAACAGGTAGCACCCGTATTTACCTACCAATCCATGAGATTTCCAACATTGTTGCATTATGAAATAACGGCCGACAATTTTATATATTTTATACCATCAGATATGAAATCAAATTTGGTAATATTTGCTTGGGCTTGCTTCTTAAGTTTGTGACAATCGGACCTTTCCACAGTTATAGCAATTGCCCTTGAATTATTTTGCATTCTTTTTAGAAAATTCGACAGAATGCTTCATTTTCTTACTTTGTTATTTGATTCCACCACATTGTCCTTAGATTGTGGCACATGGCTCCTGACATGTTTGTTCGAACTTCTATTTTCTTCTTCTATTCTTAATTGGACGACGAGTTCTTCAATATTCAACTCCTTGTACTTGTGTTTGAGATAATTCTTGAAGTCTTTCTACATGGGTGGAAGTTTCTTGGTAATTGCAACCACTGGAAATGATTTACATAGAGACATGGTCTCCACATGAATGTCATGAAGTATTACCTGCAATTTTTGTACTTGACTGATGACCATCTTTGAATCTACCATATTGTAATCCAAGAACTTTCCCACAATGAACTTTTTCGCTCCAGCGTTTTCTTGTATTTTTTTCCGAACACTCCCATAGTTCTTTTCCATATTTCTTCGAATTGTATACATTATACAACGCATTATCCGATCCATTCAGTATGTAGTTTTTACACAAGAAATCTGAATGTTTCCAAGCATACCATGCTTGATGCAAACCCACGTACAAGTTGCAGCTACGAAACTCTTAAGAGATTGAATCACAACCCAAGAAAACCAATAAAAATCAAAGTTGAGTTTAACCCAAAAATATTGAACCAAGCAACCAACACAATCGCCTACAATATGTTGACCTCTTGATTACAAGACATAAGAATCTCACTCGGATTGTTTGAACGTCACAATAAAATAATTCTTGATAAGTTCGAAATTTATTCAATGAAGAACAAGAAATTGAAGGCAACATAAGCTCCCAAAGTAATTCTCTCTATTGATATAAATGAATGTCATGTTACAAAAAAATAATGAGTCATATATATAGGAAACCCATAAAAACCTAGTTATAAACGGAATTAAAGTCTAAAAGATTACAAAGATACCAAAAAACAGAATTCTAACCAAAACAAAAGATCTCGCTAAAATTTGGAAAATTCGCGACCACAATTTAACTATGCGGTTGCATAGCTTCTTTGGATGGGACCGCATAGAAGACTGGAATCCACCAGCTAGATTTTCTGCCAGCACTATGAGGTCGCATAGTGTAATCCAAACTTTTCTCCGCCTATAGCCTGAATCAAGTTGATCAACTTTGAAACTTCCTTCGAGCCCAACTTGAAACTTGTTCATTTGCTCGCCAAGATCGTTGTTTCCAGTAAAGCTTGAATGAGTAATCTCATCACTTCTTTAACCCTCTTTGCTCACGATCGAATCATTGGCCTTCCTTTGAAAATCAACGAATCCTTAGCCGGACTTACCTTCATTGCATTCGTTTCATATATTACATCATTATCTCATTCTTTGAAAGGATTCGACTTTGAATATGTACCTGCATCAAAGAAAGAAAGATCGGACACATTAAAACTAGCTGAAACATTATACTCACCATGAAGATCTAATTTGTAGGTATTTTTAGTAATCCTTTCAAGAACTTGAAATGATGGTCCCTGTAGTTGCAACTTCGACTTTCTTTGCATTGAAAAGCGTTCTTTTCTTAAATGTACTCAAATCCAATCACCAGGTTCAAATGTAATGTTCTTTCGGCCTTTGTTAGCTTGCTATGCATAGTGTTTTTTTTCTTTTCAATTTGCAATTTTACCTTCTCATGGAGTGACCTTACCAATTCAGCCTTTTTCTTTCCATCTAAACTACGACGTCCATTAACAAGTAAATAAATTAAATTCAAAGGTGTCAGTGGATTAAAACCATATACAATTTCAAATGGTAAACAAGAAGTAGTAGAATCCACTGCCTTATTATATGCAAATCAATAAATGGTAAGCATTTTTCCCATCTCTTCAAATTTTTATTAACTACAGTACATAGCAATTGTATCATGGTCCTATTAACTACCTCAATTTGTCCATCGATTTGTGGTTGACAAGTTGTAGAGAACAACTTTGTGCCTAACTTATTCCACAAAACACTCCAAAAGTAACTGAGGAATTTGACGTCCCTATTTGATAGAATGCTCCTAAGAATCCCGTGTAAACGCACTACTTTCTTAAAGAATAAATCTGCTATATTGGTGCATCGTCAGTTTTATGACATGGAATAAAATGTGACATTTTACTAAATTCGATGTGATCCGAGATAGACTAAGAATGAACGCAAGTGCAATATTTGTGGAGAAGATACAAATGGCTCGATCTAGACTAATTCGAGTTAACGACGTCACACAAATTCGTGTCAATGCAAGTTCGAGAAGCAAGGTACATGAGGTCAAAGTTAACATGTTAAGGGCCAAGTTTCATGACGGGTCGAAGGCCGGGATCATTTAGATCGATACGATATCAATAGCCAAAGACGGAGTCTAGGGTTAACACTATGCGACCACATAGTGTTTAACACCATCAAAAGCAAAAGGGGCTAATTTCTTTAGCTTGTACGATCGCTAAACAAATGGGGTTGCATTCACCATTGGTATTTGTATCTCTCTTTCTATTGAGCCATCTCGGTTCCACTTGATTCCTAGCACTTTAAAGGCTTCTTGCCAAGTATGTTGGCAATTGACTTTTGGCCATGATTGAGACAAAAACAAGAACAAGAGAAGACTGTAACCCGCCATAGTAGGCCATGACTTTTGCTTTTGATCCATATTATGTTGCTTCCAATGTTCTTGCATATAGAAAGATAAGAATTTGATGCACAATCACACATTAGTTGCCTGGATTGACAATCACACGCGTTAGTTGCCAGGATGCACAATCACGCATGAGGTTATTCCACATGATTTCTGCTCCCTAATCGTTTTATGTCCCCCCACAGATTTCTCTCCTTGTAGTTGTACTAAATTCATTGGGTGAATTGCAGTCATTGTTCCCAACGTATACACCTTCTGGCACTTTTAGTCCCAAACAGTTAAAAATAGGCTCCAATGCTTTCCATGCAAAATTACTATTAAGTTGATGCCAAAGCCAAAAAGATTTTCCCTTGAACTTCCTTTTTCAGTTTATTTAAGTTTAGGGCAAAGGCAAACTTTTATTTTTGTATCTATTTAACGCTCATTGGATGGAAATAATCATTTTGCATCATTTGCGTTTATTTTCATAAGGTTAAAGAACTTGAAATTTATTTATACTAATTCAATATGAAAATCATGCAACCCTTTAATTTCGTGATGGCTAGGATCTTTCAACAGATGTAGACATAATAAATAAATAAAAATAACAAGTTTTAGGATATTATAATTAATTAGGTATGTACCCGATTTTGTGACTAAATTTTGAAAAACACTTGTAGATGAAAATGTTGGTTAAAATTTCACTTAATGGAAAACAAATTGAAATTTTACTGGATAATTAGTACAATCAATTCTTTAGGGCAATTATCCAAAAACCACTCCAAGAACTTAAAAAGGACTCCAACAACATGGTCAATTACGAGTGATTTTTTTTTATTTTTTTTAAAGACGTAAACAAGGTAGCACACATTAAATCCAGGGTAAAAAATCTATTAAACCAATAACAATAGTAACAATCTGTGGTAGCACAAGTGTTTGGACCAATGTACGCGTACATGATCAATGACAAGTAATACGTGAAGAAACGAGTTCGTCTCACGTGGAATATTTATAATTGAATTGTAAGTTTTGTATCAAATTCGAGTTATGTAACAAAAAAGAGATTATTTTTATTATTTCTAAGTTATTCTACGAAGTAGAAGCTTTATTTGTATGAATTTATGGGATGAATGTATTGAATTTACGAATCCATCTATTTTTATCTATTTTCAAGTCACGACTTCTGCAGTTTAGTATTATTTATGTATTCATGACAATCGATAATCCATTTATATTTAACTATCTTTTCCAAGGCAATTTTAATTTATTCTAAGTACAACCTAGTCATATTCCTATTTTCGAAATTCATATGAAAATTAAGTAATGCATTTAAGTACACAATTAACAAAACGGTTGCACACGCCATACATCATATTCCTAACATCTATAACCCTTATGTTAAATCTATTGTGAGCCTTCCACCACTTCAACTCGCAAATAATTATTAATTAGTGATCATGCAATCAAATAATGGAATATTAATGCAAGATTAATCAAGAACACAAAATTAACCTAAACTACGACTCTTCATATTAAAAATAGACAACTAATGGTCTCATCTTTATTCAATACAATAAAGAATTTAGCCTAGCATACTTTTGTATAAATTACACAAAGAGTTATTGACGAGTGTATTTCACCCATGCTTTTGATACAATTTAATCTTGCTATTTAGTTTAATTCTATAAGTTTTGGAACGTTGTGATGTGTGTGTTAATATTTTTTTTTATAGGATTGGTGGATTGGTGAATTGGTGAAAAAGGGGTTCTCATGAAATTTAAAAAGTTCAATGATTGTTGAAAGAGATCAACTAATGAGAAGAGAACGAAAAAAAGAAACAAAATTTCTACGTCCAAAAGGGGCATCTAGCCCCCAAAAAGTATAAAGAAACCAACATATATCGAAACCTGGTACCCAGGTGATAGTGCCTAGCCCTATAGTGGCGCCCAGATGTCCTAATTTATGGACTTCGTCTCGGACCTTGACAATCACACGACCTGCCTTGTCAAACAGGGGATTAATAATTGGTTCTCTCACCTCCCACGTTTTGCTCTCTTACACCTCACACTTTCTCTATTTGTCGTTCTAAAACCTTTTTTTTTTCAAAATTAGGTGATCACATTTTGTGACCTATAATTTAATTGAACAAGTAACAATCACAATAACACATAAATTGTTATCATGAACTCATATGTCAGTCGCAAACTACAAAATGTCACAATCATAAAAACTTAATTATAAGTCACAATTACAAATTATTCATCGATCACAAATTATCAAATTAATTGGTAATAAAGACACAAATTATAATTAACAATTATATAGTACGCACTTTTTTATGTCATATATTATTTATTTGATACAAATGACTCATTTTATTGGTTACAATTATCCAGTAATTGGTCACAATCACCAAGTAATTGGCCACATTCGCTCGTCATCATATACATTCCCACCCTACAACCAAAAAATATCGTTGTCACCTCACCACCACCGGCACAACCAGAAAATATCGTTGTCATCTCACAACTACCACGTAGATCTGTATCCAAAAATGCTGATGTCACCTGGCCACCACCACCACCACCATCACCATCACATAGATCTGTACTTAAAATTTTGATTTCTTCATTCTTTTAGGTGAACATTCTTCAACTGCTTTCTTTCTTTTTCAATTCTCTTTTATCTCTTCGATGTTCTTCCACACTTTGGGTTAATAACGTTCTCTACAACAATGTAGGTTGAATGTTGCTTAGTAAGAGGAGTTAATAGCGGAAGTCTTCAATTTCATCTTGGTAGTGATATTGGCCAAATTCAATAGATAAATTTTGGTTATTGATTTGAGTGAGTAATCAATAGATGTTCGGAAGAGAGTTAGTGTAGAGAGAGAAACAAGTTGAGTAAGAGTAAGTATGTCAACGAGTTGAGCCGAGTCGGCTTGTGAGTAGAAACTCAAGGCTCAAGTTCGGCTTGAGTAAAATGAACTGAGCTTTTTTAGTGCCTGAGCCGAACAGAGCAAAAGCTCTTCGAAAAAATTCAGAATGCTATTGCCTTTCACAGTCGGGCAGACTTGGGGGTTTTTTTTTCTTTCTCCCCTAAGCTGTTGCCTTAAAAAAAAAAAAAAAAAAAAAAAAAAAAGTCCTCTGCCTTTTAAAGGCAGCATTTGACTACCTTCCCTTTTTTTTTTTTTTAACGAGCCGACTCGAGCTTTTTTTGGGTCGAGCCACAGGCGGCCTGAGCTGACGAATCGAATTGTCATCTTTAAGTAAGAGAGTGACGGTAGAGAGAGAAAATAAGTGGGCGAATTTGAGTATGGGATGAATATACATTTGGAAGAGAAGAGTGTAGAGAGAGAAACAACTCAAACAATTATTAAAGAGACATAAATGGGCGATTATTGTAATGGTATATTTCAAAAGACTAGATTTGATTTTACATAATTATTAAAAACAATTAATCTGTTAATTATCCTTTTTTATTTTGTATTAACTAATTATTAATATATTAATCATAATTAAATTTATATTAATACCTAATTTACGAGGGGACAAAATGGTAAACATCTTATTTTTTAAATGTAAATTTAAAAGAGCAACTTACAAAAATATCCTTAAAATTAGGGGTGTTTTGAAAAATCATATGAAAAAAATTTTGAAGTAAAAAATACTGTGTAAAATTATAAAGTGACACGATGTCACTTTTTCTTTTTAAAATTGTCACTTTTTTTTAAACACAATTCAAAAAAAGTAACACAAACGCAAAAAAAAAAAGTGAAAATTAAAAAAAAAAAAAAAAAAGTGACAAACACTCCAAAAGTGACAAAATTCAAAAAAAAAAAAAAAAAAAGTGTGACAAAAATCAAAATAACACCATCTATTTTTGTAGTACCAGTAATCATGTTCTTAACAGAATCAGCATGACCAAGTAGTGGTGGTAAAAAAACTCGTAGGCTTAGCCCGTGAAAAGCTCGAGTCGAGCTTGGCTAGTGTATCGGGCCGAGCCTGGCTCGACTCGCTAGCTCGAAAATATATAAAATTTTAAAAAAATTGGTAGGAAAAGAGAATAAACGGGCCGACCCTCCTCGGTTCGGAAAAAGTCCGAGCCGAAGCTCGTGCCGAACCTCTTTTTCATGAGCGAGAAAAGCTCGACTCGCAAACCCTGCACATCGGGCCCGAGCCTCAAATTCCAACTCACGAACCGACTCAACTCAACTCGTTGACACGCCTATGACCAAGGCAATCCACGTAAGCATAGTGGCGGTTCTTAACATAATCAGCGTGTTATGTTAGGAAAATCAGAAAGTAAGAACCTCTATAGTCGTCCCACATTCCGAAATGAC
The DNA here is from genome assembly GCA_019395295.1 of Osmanthus fragrans. Taxonomy (NCBI): domain Eukaryota; kingdom Viridiplantae; phylum Streptophyta; class Magnoliopsida; order Lamiales; family Oleaceae; genus Osmanthus; species Osmanthus fragrans. The sequence continues at coordinate 12,198,106 of CM033356.1, forward strand.
AGAAAACGGTACATTGTAAATTCAAAAGCAGTTTTATTTCACTCATATAACTATCTATCACATTTTTAAGAAGAAGATAAAAAAATTGACAAAAACTTGAAAGGTGATAAACTCAAAAAAGTGACAATTTTTAAAAAAAAAAAAAAAAAATTTGGAAGTAAAAAATACTGTGTAAATTTAAAAGTAACAGAATGCCACTTTTTTTTTTTTTTTTTTTTTTTACACAATTCAAAAAAGGTGATATAAACTCAGAAAAAGTGACAAAATAAAAAAAAAAGTGACAAACTCAAAAAAAATGTCAAAATTCAAAAAAATTAAAAATTAAAAAAGTGGCAGAAACTCAAAAAAAAAGTGACAAATACTCAAAAATTGACGAAATTCAAAAAAGTGACAAATATTCGTTGAATAATTAATATCTATTTTACTCTTAAGATTTTTGGTATAAATTTAGAAATAACTTGTCCAATGTGACCTTTTTTTTAGTATAAATATAAATAAGCAAGTATGACAAACAAATCCAGTATCTAGTAAAGATTTAGACCCCAAATAATAATTCTTTGAAATCCAAACTAAAGGGGCCCATGTCTGATTCAAGAGTCAATTGAGAAGGATTGAAATACCAAATGACTGACCAAAATCAACAAAAGCTACAGAAACTTATTATTCCGCTGTAAAAGACGTCAACAATTTTCAGACCTTAAAATACAAGAGAGGTAAAATCTGCATTCTCAGCATGAACAGCGGTAGAATGCACAACATAGCATCGAGTAATGCACTTTTGTATCTAGAAATGGCATTGAAGAATAAGTCGAGGAATCCAGTAGACTGGATAGCAAATTATTTTGAAGTCTTTGTTAGCACAAGCGTCGGAGGAATTTGTTGGAAATATATTGTTTGGCAAATAGATTTTCACTTGTGTATGTGAAATTAATCCCACATTGAGTAAAAGTTGGGTTTTGAAGAGGAGCCTTTAAAAGGGATTACAATCCCACATTGGTTAGGAATGGAAAAGTGGGAATATATGTGGACTATAAATAGTATCATCCCACATTGGAAAATGTGGCAAAATGGGGAAAACTTAAATAGTTATCCCACATCGGATAAAAATGAGTTTGTGGACCAATTTATATATGGTTAACAATTTGTAAGGTGTAACCATTTGTTGCATAGAGACTCCTCCGTAGTCTACGCGCCCGCAGGGGGGGTGCAAATCTTGGACCGACTTGGCCTTCGAGCCTTGAACTTGTGTGGGCGTGACCTGCGTACACGAATGTCGGACCGAGTTAGTTGAAAATTGGCCACGAAGTGCAAGCCACATTTTGGAATTTTACTTTTACGTTTTCATTCAAAGTGGCCATTTATTTTGTAACTCCAAAACGTCAGAATTGAAATGGCAGAGTTATGGCTGAATTAAAATGGCTGAGTAATGACTGCATTAAAAGGCAAAGGCTCCTCCTTGCCTATATATATGGAACAATCTCCTCAGTTCAGACACACAACAAATACACGAAATCGCTCTGCTTCCTGTCTTCGAATTCCTGCTTCATTCCAGTCGCTTGGTGATTTCCGTTCCGGCACTCTGTCAGTTCGACTGCTCAGCTGCAGTTCACGCCGCTGTATCCTGGGAAGCAAGCGCTCGCAACACTTCGGTGAGGAGGCGAATTTTGCTTTAAGGACACTGTGTTTAACACAGGCCTCGGCTCCTCCAAGACATCCATCTTTATTTTCTGTCAGCTGCAATATTGTTTCTACCGTATCATTTCTGTATCGAGTTTATCAGTTTATCTGTATCACGTTGTTCTACAGAATTTTCACGGCGATGCTATTCACTACTATTGATTAGAACTGGATTGTTGAAATTTTTATTCCACTCAACTGAGATGTAATGAACCCTAACTCTGATTTCATTCTTGAACTCTTCATTGAAAATTGGGATTTTATCGACATTGGCCCTGTTCTAGTCATGACTATTGCCATGTTTGTAAAATTTCAATATTTTTCTTGATTTTTGCAGAATATGCTTCAAGAAGATAGGGGAGAAGGGGGTTAGAGGTGGAGAGTGAGTGCGGTTGAATGGGTGCGTTAAAGCATTTAAGCTTTTAGGACGTATTGATTACAATGTATACACAAATCAAGCATACACCACCATAGCTTCACGCCACCGCCGCCGCACACACACCACCATACCCATGCACTCCCGGATCCACCACCAACAAATTTAACAAAACCACTATTAAATCCTGACCAACCACCACAGCCATGGCGCCATCGCTATCTCCACCATCAAACCGTATAAGCCATGCAAAAACCAGCAGCGATCCCGGAGCTACCTTTCTTCTACACCTTGTTACCGGAGCCTTCGGGGAGAGAAAAGGAGAGCGACGGTGGAAATATAAAGAGAGAGAGAGAGAGAGAGAGAGAGGTGACATTTCGTAAGAAAGGGTTTGAGAGGGAGAGAAGAGAGGTATAGAGAGAGAAAGGGTTTGGGAGACGGTATAAAGAAACCGATCTACCTGATTTTTGCACAATGAAATTTGGGTCCTGATATTTGCACTAGGGGTAAACATAAGACCTGACCCATGTAATTTTCCCTACGATTTATTGAAGGCCCAATTAAGTAGGCCACTTTTGTGGGCAAAGAGAGAAGACTAGCATATACGTTGATAGGCTCAGTTAAAGGGAGTTTATTAACATCAGTGTTCTAAAAAGCATAAAGCGTGGTTAGGCGTGAAATCGAAACTTCAAGCTTTACGAGCCTAGGCGAGGTTTAGGCGTAAAAAAATGTTTTCTTATTTATAATATTATTTTAAATTTTTAATAGTTGAAAAAATTATTTAATAATTAAATAATACATATTAAACATCTAGAAATTATAAAATACAATATTTACTTTATAACTCCTACTATTAATTTTCAAGTTTTGGAAATGCAAAAATTAGAATATTTTTCATAGTTTCAATTTTTAACTAGACAAGTTCTACTTAATAAATTTATAGAAATTACATATATACTTTTGAAATTTGTATTAAAATGAATTTCAAGATTATAATTACATAATGTATCTAAAACCCAAAATTTAAATCTTATTTAACTATTTAGATAAAGTCATTTTTAACTTTTGTACAGATAAAATCTTTTAAAAATTTGAAATTAAAATCAATTTTTTTTTAAAAATAATAATAAGCTAAAGTCAAATAAAAGATTTTTTAAAAAAAACTAATAAAGCGCGTCTACGGAAGACCAAAAAGATGAAGGAAAAAATTCAATTATTTAGGAATTGGAAAAAAAAAAAAAAAAAAAAAAAAGCTTCCAGGGGTGAAGCGAGGCATTTTGTCCAAATTTCGAGTCTAGGCAGTGCCTAGACTTCACCTATATGAACTTTTTAGAACACTGATTAACATTGACATTGTCAAGAAACCTATAATTTTTTCATCAAAAATAACTAGAACAATTGTCTACCCGACGAATCTTGCATGTTAGGCCTGACATTGCCTACTTTAGTGCATAGACTGACCAGATCATTTTACACCCCTACATCCAAATATTATAGACACCCAACCAACGGGTTGCCTTGCCTGTGTTATTTCCTACTGACACCTATTGCTTTTGCCAATTAGTGGATAGCATGTTATTTATTTTTCTCTTTGTTGGAGGCAAAACAACAATAAATTACCAGTTGATGAGAAATTCATCTTGAAATTTATAGAGCAATATGAAGTATACAAGATCACAATCAATGAAACAAAATTTAAAGTAAAAAACAAGAAAAGACACAGACAGGAGAATGATGTTTTATTAATAACAACCAGAGTGAGAGTACAAAGAACTAAGAAATAATGTTTTTTTGACTTCTTAAATTTAGAAAAAGAGTGTATTTATAGGGAACAATTCAATCCTTACAGGTAAAGTTGTACATGAAATAAAATGTCAAAAAATTTCTTATTTTGATCTCTTTAAGTTTAACACAAATTTCAACTCTAAATAGGGATTTCAAATAGAACTTTAACTAGAATTTGACAATTAAACTTGAATATGATTTCACAATAGCATTTTAAATAGAATTCCTCTTTATGTGCAATTCAATTAGAACTCTACAATTATTTCAACAAGAAATTCGAGTCACATCCAAATTCTAACACTCTTAATAAAATCAAAATAAAATTCAGATCGATATTAATATCTTATTTCGTACACTTTAAATATTAAAAATGATATGTATGATTTATTTTTTATTGACTTCAACTTTTAAATTACATAATTTAATATGACATGAATAGATAAAGAGTCTCTATTCGTGTTTTAATTGTCATTCAAGTACAGAAATCTTGAACATGTTTTGGCCACTGCAAAAAATGAGCCCTGTTATAAAATAGAGAAGAAGAAGAAGAAGAGAATTAAGTCAATAGACTTGTGTGTATTTTATTAATGACCAAAGCCCTATATTTATAGGTAAGAATCAGGGATACAATGGTAATAATTTCTAGGGCTACAGGGGTGTAATTGTCATTCACTACAAACCCTAATAAACTTTCCTTTTACAACACTCCCCCTTGAATGACACATTACAAAATATCTGCATCGTTAAAACCTTGTTTGATAAAAACCTAATAGGACAAAAAATCAAACGAAGGAAAAAGAGTACAGTTATTTTGGAGTATTAAAAATAAATGCTGCATCATTAAAACCTTGCTAGGAAAACCCAGTGGGATAAAACCTATGCGAAGGAAAAAGAGTACAGCTACTCCCCCTGATATTGATCACTAGAAATCTTTGAGTCGACGCATTCCAATCCCATGGACTAACTTCTTGAATGTAGATGTTGGCAGTGCTTTTGTGAATAAATCGGCCAAATTGTCACTTGAACGAATTTGTTGAACATCGATGTCGCCATTCTTCTGAAACTCGTGTGTATGAAAGAATTTTGGAGAAATATGCTTCGTCCTGTCGCCTTTGATATAGCCTCCTTTGAGTTGTGCAATACAAGCTGCATTGTCTTCATACAAAATTGTTGGACTATCTTTTGTTGAAGTTAACCCACATGATGCTTGGATATGATAGGTCATGTTCCTCAACCATACACATTCTTGTCCTGCTTCATGGATTGCAACAATTTCAGAGTGATTTGAGGATGTTGCTGTCAATGATTGCTTCACAGATCTCCATGATATAGTTGTTCCTCCACGTGTAAACACATATCATGTTTGTGATTTTGCTTTATGTGGGTTGGATAGATAACCTGCATTTGCATATCCCACTAAAGTAGATTCCGACTTTTGAGAGTAAAATAATCTCAAATCAATGTACCCTTTAGGTAACGAAAACATAATTCAAATGTCTTTGAATTGGTGTAGAGCTATATCTTGCAAGGAGATTTACAGAAAAAGCTATGTCGGATCGAGTGCAATTTGCAAGATATGTTAATGCTCCAATTGCACTAAGATATGGTACTTCATGACCAATAATTTTTTCTCCATCTTCAAGTGGACGAAATGTATCATTTTTCACGTCAAGTGATCGAACAACCATAAGTGATGTCAATGGATGTGCATTATCCACATAAAACTGTTTTAATACTTTTTCTGTATATGTAAATTGATGAACAAATAATCCTTCTGGGAAATGTTCAATCTGTAACCCGAGATAAAATTTGATTTTTCCCAAATCCTTCATCTCAAATTCATTTTTAAAATAATTAGCAGTTTTGTTAAACTCTTCAGGAGTTCCAATTAAGTTTACATCATCGACATAAACTGTCACAATTGCAAATCCAATATTTGTTTTCTTTATGAAAACACATGGGCAGATATCGTCATTTCTATAGCATTCCTTCAACAAATATTCGCTAAGGTGACTCTATCGCATGCTTCCGGATTGTTTCAATCCATATAATGATCTTTGCAATTTAATTGAGAACATGGTTCTCGGGCATGCATCATTTGAGTTATGCTTCAGGCATATTAAATATTTTCAGAGATAACATTAATAGTCATGACATATGAGTTGACTATCACGTATTTCTAATTTCATGTATCGTCAAGATATAGACTCGTGATTTCATTCACGACGATCTTTGAGAAAATCACTTTGTTGTGAGTCATACATTATACATCACGACTTTATTTTTCTCATTTTCTTTTTGCATAAATATATATCTTTATATTTTTGGACTACAGGTCCAAAAATATCATGTTTCTCTAGTAAATTCAATTTAGTATTGCGTCTTTTTTATTTGGCCAAATATTACTTCGATCGATATATTTTTGACGCATATATTTTGATTCCTCGCGATTCATATATGATGTAGCACATCATGTACAAAATTGTTGTCGACAACTTTTCTTTTTCGATTCTATTTCTTACTCTATAACGACATAACTTATTGAGATATCTCAAATTTCAATATATCAGGTACCTGAACCTCTTCAGGGGTTTTATAATTTGTTATGTCTAAATACTCATTAAAAGTATATGCCTCCTTAATGAAACCATCTTTGCTAATTGCTCCATTTTTGTTCAAAGATTTTTGTATTAGAATCGAACACATCACACTTCAGACGTGCCATAGATATATCAAATATAATGATATCAAATTGTCCTTTTAGGACATCAATTTGTATTGGAGCACTTTGATCCTTTTGATCAGTAAATGCATCTAAATAAATTATCTTTCGAACTTCTGGTTCGAGTGATCTTTTGCGAGAATTTAGATAATGATGCATTTGTACATTATTTTCAACTTCTTAATTCCTCCCCCTAATGCTGAAAGAATTGTCCAGTCAATTTGACAATAATTTTTTTCAGCATTATAAAATATCACATATTTGGAATAAGGGTTCAAACTATGCTTTTATTCTCAGCATTCTTTATTTTTCATCTCAGTGCATTGTGGTGGGTTGATTTTGCATATACTGCACTATCAAAATAATTAGATGAAAAATTAGGCTCTGACCATAAGCCAATTGTAATAGGGAGAACTATGATGTTGGCAATTATGCGTAATAGAATTACCCAAACACAAAGGGAAAAACACTTTGTTCTCAATTAAATTAATTGGAGGCAGGCATTTAACAAACTATAGTGTTAAATCACTTATCGACATCTCAACTAACACGTATTCAAATATTGAGATTTATGCCCACTAACATTAATAAGACACAGTCTTGATTATATAATTTGAAAATTATGCTCATAACTTGAGCAACAATTTCGCAAACTTCAGGTTGCGAACACCATGCAATCATCTAATATTTGTATCAAATCTATTAGATACAAATAATATTTAGATGGTCAACGTGGTGGGTGACGGGGCCCTATATATCACCCTAATTAATTTTCAAAAATGTAGTGAATTGAATCATATTTTAGCTAGTGGCGTTTAATGATCAATTGTCGATAAAGAGAACAAATGATATATATGAATTCATTGGATTGAAGAATCTTCTGGTTCTTTATTGAATATCCATTTGAATTTTAAATTTCGCATCATTATTGATCCAGCGATGGTCCAACTGGTCATGCCAATCAAATTGAACTTCTGGTTCAATATAAAATTTATTTCAATTATTTAATTTCGAAGAATATGAATAAATATTATATACTAGTATAATACTCAATTAAGAAGAAAAACTAATCAATATCAGTATGACATGAGTTATATGTTTTTCTTCAAGGATAAATATGAATTCATAAATATTCTTCGAACAAATGCTATGTCGAGAGAACATTATATTTAATTATTGCTTCTTCATGAGCAAAATGTCAATATTCTTCTGAAATATTGAAAATTATAATATTACGCTCTTCGGGAGCAAATAATATATTATTATTTAGAGTAATAAATTAGGTAAGAATTTACTCTTGAGAAGTAAAAACATAATTTATATTAGATCGTATTTATCATACTCTTCTGGAGCAAATAAATTTTAATTATAACATCAATATGTAAATACGTATGCAGAAGAATGAACACGTAAAGAAATTGAGTAATTTAATTTGTGATTTTACATAGAAATCAATCAATATTCTTCTGGAATATTGAAATTGTAATATCATACTCTTCTGGAGTAAATAATATTATTTTAGAATATCAATATAATGTTGTGCTAATTCATGAGCAACAAAATATTTGTAATATACAGATCTATAAATAACATTCTTCTGGACTATTGAATCGGAGTGTTTTGCTCTTCATGAGCAATAACATATTATTGTTTGAAATAATAAATTGTATAAGAATTTACTCTTCGGGAGTAAAGACATAATTTTTAATTATCATCTTCGAGAGCAAGTAAAATATTATTAAAACATAAATAATAGTGTGCTACTTCAGGAGCAACGAATTATTATTTAGAAAATATTAACTCTTCAGGAGTCGTATATTATTTGTAGAGATGAACTTCTTCAGGAGCAACAACATTATATTCATTTATGATATCGATCTAGAAAATTTCTCAAATCATGAAATAAACTAGATCTCATAAAATTTGCTATTCTAGTGCAAGTAATATTCTCCTAGAATATTAACATCATATACATAAATTTTGGATTCTTCAAGAATGGTAAAATATTCTTCATGGACATGAATAAGTATAGATGTGCGCTTTATTTGGATAACATAATAATATAAAAATAATATAAAGTCTACTAAGCACATAGATATGGAGAAAGAAAAGAAATTAAACCTGGTATGTGGTGTGACACGTGAAACGGATGATGGCGTTGATTTATTACAGACGATGACTTTGATTTCTTCCCATCAATTTATCAATGATTATCGGTGTATAGCCATGGTGACTACGGACTACCGATTGTTATATGCTAATGTACAACATAACATATGTGGTTTGACTTTGTAGCATGTGATTGAAAAGGTCAACGCACAACATAACATGACAATATTTATGATATTCCATTGATTTAAGCTGCTGTCTCTGGTTGTTGAAGACAAATCTATACTAGATAAGTTATGTGTTTTCCTTCAGGGATAAACACTAATTTAAAATAATATGTTTTTCGAAATATGTGCTACTTCGGGAGCACATTGTATTTTAATATTACTTCTTCAAAAGCGGTATATTAATATTCTTCAGGAATATTAAAAATTATAATTTATGCTCTTCAGGAGCAAATAATATTCTTTTGGAATATTAATTATAATATTGTGTTATTTCAAGAGCAACAACATGATAGAATATTAATTTAAAATTTAAAATAGAACATCACAAATATTTAAACAAGAATATTAATTACCATACAAACAAAAAAATATTTACCAAATAGATAGATATGAAATTTATATTTAAAATTTAATTACCAAACATGTATTAGGAAATAAAATCTTCATATATAGAAGTTAACAAAATTGACAAAATTTTATTGCCTAAATCTTTTACCAACATGTATTAAAAAATGTCAAAAGTGCACATGAATTTCATAAAGAAATTATTATTATTGCTATTATTTAATAGTATTAACACGTGAATTGGCTAATATTAAGAGAACATGAATTAATTGCAGTCAGGAATAATTACAGAAAAAGTGAATGACATGAAATAATTGCAGAAAAAAATGAATGACATGAACATGTAGAATTCAATAGAAACAATCATATTGATAGATGAACAACCAGAAAAAATTAAGCCCATCTAATCGGCTGACTGTTGGAATTTACTTTATAAAAAAAAAATCACATTGATAGATGAACAAGAGTAATAAACATGTAATCGGCATGTATAATTCACATGTAACCAAATTAATTTTGGTACATGTGATGAATGATTATACTTAAAAAAAAATTACTACCTTCACTAGATTTTAAAAATTAAGCATTCGTGCTGATAACGTGTTATAAAATAGAGAAGAAGAAGAAGAAGAGAATTAAGTCAATAGACTTGTGTGTATTTTATTAATGACCAAAGCCCTATATTTATAGGTAAGAATCAGGGATACAATGGTAATAATTTCTAGGGCTACAGGGGTGTAATTGTCATTCACTACAAACCCTAATAAACTTTCCTTTTACAACAAGCCCATGTTTGTCATTCATTATTTGAAAAATTAAAGAGTTTTAAATAGTATATTTTGGAGAATGTGTAGTTAAAAAGTAAAGAAATTTTATTGATTTGTTTGCAAATTATTTTATTGTGTGAATGTGTAGTGAAAAATAATACTATAACAAATAATTTAAAATTTTAAAAAAAATCACTGAATTAAGCCTCACAAGAAAAGACGTGTATTCACGCGATTTGCACCACATGAGGAATTTTAATAATAATGTAATTTTGTTATCTAGTGTTCCTTTAAAAAAAAAAAAAAAAAAAAGAAGGCCCACATCTCCCACCCATGGGTGTCTCTATAAGAATAATTAACAGGTCTATAATAATTAACTTTTTATAACAAAAAGTCTTATTGTAAAAAGACATTAATAGAGTATTTTAAGTTAAAAAGGGTCGTCGAGAGACTCTTCACCAAGAAAAAAAAGATCATTAAAAGTGAAATTACATATAATATATGAAGTAGCGCAACTAGCTTGTAGAGATTAATAAATAATTAATAACATTTAACATAGTTTAATGCTATATTGAACGGTTCAACACTAACTAACAATTAATCGCTGTCAATCACGTAGGGATATGAACAACTCTAAGGGCCTGTTTGATAGGCCCATAATTCCGAGTAAGTTGAAAAATGTGGGGAAGAATTCCACCTTAAGGCTTGTTTGATGGGCCAATTTTTCCAGGCTTATGAATTTCACCTTAAGGTTGCACGTGATCGTTTATTCCATCAAAATGAGGAAACGAATTCTTAGGGTTGAGCAAGTCAATCGTTTCTTGGCAAAATCTTTCCCCCTTTTCCCTCTCTCTCTCTCGTTGACTCCCGTCTTTGGAAAATTTTCAAATCCAACTTTGCTCTCAGATTAGGTATATTATCTTCGAGCTTGTGCTTTGATTTCTCATCGAGTGGATCTTGGAAGGATTTGTATTCTCTATCCCGCCTGCAATCGGTGTTTTGCAGTCATGGCGTGGCCGACGTTCTCTTCTCAACCCTATGATTTATCCTTTAAAATCGCTTACCCTTGAATATATGCATATGTCTTTAAACGAAAAATAGAAAATCATTAGCTTTTCCCATACATATTCAAATCTGTACGTCAAATAGGCCCTCTTTGTTTGAGTGACTGGCAATGGTTGGTCGTAGTTTCATGGGGGATGTGATGAATTTCTTCGACCTTCTGTACCTTTGAATCGGGCAACGAGACAATACGACCCGTATCTTGGTAGGGCAACTCGGATGGCGTGTGATTTGAGAGATTTTGTACTCTTTGTCCCACTGCAACCGGTGATTTGCAACCATGGTGTGGCCGTCGTCCTCTTCTCCGATTGTTAGAAATCTGATCCTCTAACAATTCCAGAATCACATATGTCAAATTTTCTACTTATTTATTTTATACGGGATTTTTGGTAAATAATTTTGTTCTTCAGTTCAGTAAGCAGAATTTTTCGAATCTGGAAATGCAAATATGTTGTTAATTTGTCACTTCTTTTTCAAATCTGGAATGATAGTTTGAGCTCAACCCACTTTGCTTATTTGTTGGGGCTAACTGAAAGCAGTAAATTGCTGCAATTTATGATTCAATTTCATACATGCAACTATGAGTTTGTTACTTGTGTTCGAATCTGGAATGCTAGTTTGAGCTCAACCCACTTTACTTATTTGTTGGGGCTAACTGAAAGAACTAAACTGCTGCACTTTATGATTCAATTCCATACCTGCAACATTGAGTTTGATGCTTGTTTTCGAATCTGGAATTTCTAGTTTGAGCTCAACCCACTGTGCTTCTTTGTTTTGTCTGACTGAAAGAACTAAACTGGTGCAATTTATGATTCAATTTCATACCTGCAACATTGAGTTTGCTGCTTGTTTTCAAATATGGAATTTCTACTTTGAACTAAACCCACTGTGCTTCTTTGTTTTGACTGACTAAAAGAACTAAACTGTTACAATTTATGATTTAATTTCATACTTGCAACATTGAGTTTGCTGCTTGTTTTCGAATATGGAATTTCTACTTTGAGTTCAACCTACTGTGCTTCTTTGTTCTGGCTGCCTGAAAGCAGTATGTAGAATGCAATTTATTGCAAGAAATTATGATTCAATTTCATACCTTCAACAATGAGTTTGATGTTGGGAAATGTATCTGTGAATAACCAATTTGGTTTTTGGTTTAATGATCGATGAGAAATCCTTTTGTAATTAGCAATTATACAATAGAAATTTATTTTCATTTATGTTATGTTCAATGTAATTTAAATTTTCATTGTCTTCTTTAGTAACATGTAAATTATTTATGCAAATATGCATACGAAATGAAATTAATAATTCTGTAAATGCCTTTTATCGTTGAACAGTTGAAATAAATTGTAAATCTATATGTTTGATTTCTTCTCATCCAAACACAATTCACAGTGGATTAGTTTAATTCCATAACTTTAAACGTATGAAATTACAAGTAAAAATGGTTAATTATCATAAAATCCGGAATATGGTATGTAGCAAAATCCGATATTTGACTTCTAGTGAGATTTGTATATTTGAAAATCGTGAATCTTATATTCGACTTGGAATTTTAGGGAACACACCAACAAAAAAATGAATGGAGACAATGGGATTTTACGTTGAAATAATTGCACCTTTTAGTATTACGGTACTTCCATTAACCAACCGTCTACAATTTTTTTCTTATGAAGTACAAGTAACTAGATAAAGACGGCATGAATTAGCTAGAAAAGATAAATCTTAACGTTCAAGGATTGAATAAAAAATTTAATTGCACAAATGAAGAAAGTCAACAACACGTTTGACAAACAACCTTAACGAAGAGAATTATGATTATATATATGAAACGGATTGAATAAACAATACAGTAATTGAAAAAGAAGAGAAAAAAACATACGTTCATTTAATCTTGCATTAGTCTCACCGAAGCGCTTTATAGGCCAATTATGAATTTCTATTAACGATATTTATTGCTCATTCAAAATTCATAGAAATGCAATCATGCAGATAATGTTCATTTCAAATTTGATCAGTTTTTGTTAATTGACAATAATATTTAACGTGATGTCACTTTCTAATAGTTTCTCCAAGTCACATGGCTACCATTACGAACCAACGTCGTCGCCAAAGACAACAACTTGGTGTATTTTGGATGCTGGTCATATAAGTAGTTGTACATTACAATACAATTAGGCGTCGTAATCGACGACTCCCTAGAGGTCCACGTAGGAATTGAGACTCCAAAAGAGAAATTATCCTTACAAGAATGTTCGATGATAGTGACAGAATTTGTCATGATCTACTCAGGATGAAGGGAACTCCGTTTGAAAGATTTTGTGCTCATTTACGAACATATGGTTTGGTTGACAATAGATCCGTCAAAGTAGAGGAACAAGTGGCTATATTTCTCAACACCATTGGAAATGACCAACGTAATCGAACTGGGAGTTTTATGTTCTTCAGATCTGGTCAAACCGTTAGTTGTTACTTCCATACAGTCTTACAAGCTTGTCTAGGACTGTATAGAGATGTTGTGAACAATGCTACTATTCAAAACTCACCATACAAAAAGGAGAAATTGCAGCCATAGTTCAAGTACTTTAAGGTGAGGTGCTACTATATATCTTGTAATATAAATTTCCGTTTTTGTTTCACTAGATATTCTGTAAAATAATTTTTTTCTCGTTTTAGGATTCCGTAGGGGCCATCGATGGTACTCATTTTCCTGAAAATGTCTTTGTCGAGGATCAAGCGAGGTATCGCAATAGGAAGCAGATGATCACCCAGAATGTTTTGGTCGCTTGCACATTTGATATGAAATTTATGTTTGTACTTACCGGCTGGGAGGGATCCGCTTATGACGGTCGGTTGTTAAGGAGTGCAACATTACGACAAAGGCATAGGCTAGCAATTCCATTCGGTAAGAACTAGACATCTTGTCCTACAGGTTGACTTTTCACCCCATTTTAGTCTAACAAATGTTATATTAACAACCATGCGTTGAATAGGTAAATATTATCTTGCCGATGCCGGATTTTCATTGGTTAATGGATTCCTATCACCCTACCGCCGGACACGATACCATCGTCGAGACATCGAAGGACATCGGCCTGAAAGCAAGAAAGAGCTGTTTAATTTTCGTCATTCAAGTTTGCGAAATGTAGTGGAGAGGATTATATGTCTTCTAAAAAAAGGTTTGCTTATCTGAGGCATCAACCGTACCACGACATTGAAACACAATCAAGGATTGTCCTTGCATGTTGTGCAATTCACAACTTCTTAAGGCTCGATGACTCAGAGGACCTGTATGACGAGGATGACTATAATAGCGATGATGAGGTTAACCCTGACCATGTTGATGCACCCGAAGATGACACACCAAATGCTCATATATCGTTCACTGCAGAAGCTACATGGGTTACTAAAAGGGAAGAAATGGCTGACGAAATGTGAATCGATCCAACGCATGATGCATGAATAGATTTCGATTGACTATACTTAGTCATAACATTATTTGTGTGTTAATGTAATGTTCGGATATAAACTTGCTAATGTTGTTGTCTTCAGCAATTTTCATCAGTAAATATGTGCATTGTATCAACAGAGTCGGAACTGTTGTACTTCTTCTGTGTTATTGCTTCCATTTTTATGTTAAATTGCATTTATGTCTTGTTGTTTGGTCTATATATGTGTTGAAATAATTTGTTGTTACGATTGTAATCTTGAATAATTTATTTTTGTTTATTCACATGACAGATTAGATGGCATAGAATCGTCGAAATTATACGGGTCCGTTTCCTGTTCCCCGATCGGCTACCGCATCGGACGAGAATGACAGTGAAAATAAAAAATTGCAGGCGGATTAGTTTGCGAGGAACTGTCATGTACGTTGGAGTGATGACATGGACGGTTTAATGATCACTGCACCGGTTGAACAAGTGATGGCTGGACACAAAAGAAGTGACAATGACTTTACTTCATTCCAAGTTGTGAAGGCAATGGAAAGGGTTCTCCATGGATGTAGAGTTACGGTTTTAGATAAAAATGTGAGGGCATGGTTGAAGACGCTAAAGAAGGAGCACGCTGAAGTGCGGCAGTTGCTAAACATGAGTGGTTTTGGGTTGGATCCAAATACAAGCCGCATTGTAGCTGATGCCGTTGCTTGGGACGAGTTTATTAAGGTAAAAAGTAGGATTCATTGTCTACAAATGTTACAAGTTATATATGCAATTGGATATTATTTCATGCAGTTGATTCGCACTAACGTGTTTAAAGCCAGAATTCGGGAAGTGGAGGAGCAAAAGTTGTCCAAGATTTGATGAGATGACAATTATATTTGGCAATGATGCTGCCACCGGGGAGTGCGCGGTGTGTGGTTTCGACCATTTCTTGCCTATCAATGGTATGCAGTGCAATTAATATTTTGTCGAATTTGATGTATTATATATATTTAGTGTTGAAACGTATACAAATTATTATGGTATGCATGTTTTGGTCTAACAAAGTGTTATATTATATATGTAGTAACTGATGACAGTGTGAATGAGGTTGATACCGAAAATGTGGATATGGATAACAGCCCAGTTACTATTCGTAAGCGTACCAATGAAGAAGTACCCAATAAGAAGCGTCATTGTGCACAACCGGTGCATGAGAGTACTATCGCCCTACTAAGGATTGCCGATTCGTCAACAAAAATTGCTTAAACTATGGGAATGCAAGCTACGATTGATACAAACAATTATGTGAACTGGCAGTTGATTCTGGAGAAGTTAGAGGCTATGAGCCTAGAAATGAAGGACATCATGGAAATCATGAAAGGATTTCAATCCGATGAAGTTTTGGCTAAGGTATTTAAGAACTTGACGAGTACGAAATACATGCGTTCTTTGGTTTTTGACAAGCTTGGTTGTGATCAGTCTCCATTGTCGTAGATTGCTTATGACTATTGGTTTTTGTTTGTATGAATTTGTATGTTTTTGTAACACTTAATACAGGGACATGATGTAATGTTCTTAGTTTTTGTAACGCACATACGTAGTTGTTATTTTGCAGCAATTTGTAATTTATGATATGGAGGTTTGTTTGCAGTATTTGGTAGCATACGGTACTAGTGTTGGTTTTGTAACATATGACAAAATGTGTGCCTGATGTCAACTAAATAGATGAACTAGTAAGCCATGTTTTTTATACCCACCGTGTGGGCAGAAAAGCTATATTTGATATGTATACTATTTTGTAACAAATGTTCTTCTATTCATAGTTGTTTGTCCAAATTTATTTTTCAACGTCAACATTGAAATTTCATATTCATAAACGGTTGATATTAATATTTCAATCCTAATTTGGTCACAATTTTTAACTGCATTTATGGAAAAGGAGATGTTAACCTTTGTATTAAAATGTACAGAATATACTTCAAGAAACGTAGAGTGCATCACATAAATAACATATACAAAATGGAGAAAACAAAAAAAGGAAAATACATAATTGGAAAACTAGGAAAAAAAGGGGAAAAAATCAAAGGGAAAAAATTAAAACAAAAAAGGGAACTAAATTAAATATTGGAAAAATCAAATTAAAAAATAAAAACATTAAAAAGAAGGGCAAATATGAAAATAATGGAAAAATAATTAAATAATGAAAAATAAGAAATTCCATGGAAATCATATCGCATCAAACACCAAAAGATGGAAAATTTTGAAATTTTCCATGGAAAATGAAGTCTTCTAAATAACAAAAGTTGAAAAATGTCTTTATTTTCCACCTGAAAAATGTTGTTAATCAAACATAAATAATTGTCAATTCCCGGTTAACAAGTTCTAGGCAATTCAATTCCCGGAATTCAATTCTTTTCCACCCAAATTTCACATTTGCAATCATACGGACCCTAATAAACATTAATTGCAATTTGCATAGCTATTTAGGATAAACACTGAGTTTTTAGATAAATTTAATACTAATTTTTTTATTTATAGTCAAAGCCAACGCGTGTCAGGTCGATGCATAGGGTTTCGCCCTTTATTCCTTCTTACGATATGCAACTTCCTCACATGGGCTCGAAGTTTAGTACTCATATTATACGTTCAATTAATTTTTCAGTTTACTTTTTAAGTCTTCATGTGTATGATATATGTGTATATAATGGTGTACACACAGATTTACACTCCTCCTCCACGTGGGGGGGGGGGGGGGGGAGAGAAGGTGTAAACCCGTGTGTATACCACAAGGTGTATACATAGCATTATTTTATGATATAGGATGATTGCCTTTTAGCCAATATTTGTGATAACAAGATTATGATAGCTGAAATTGATACATTTGAGCTGGACTGGTAAAATCTCATAATAAGGCCACATATCAAGCATCAATCAATATCACTTCTCTTATCATGATATAAATAGTGCATATGGGTCACTTTTATATACATATTTGAAAAGGACAATGAATTCATGATACTATCTTGACAAGAAACAAGAAATAGTGGGCCACTATATATATATATAAATTTAAAAATGAGTCAAATTTACTTTCAGTGTCTATCGAAGATAATGATAATTTGAATGCAAATCTTGACTTAATATTGCTTTTGGTAATATTATATTTTTAATTCGAAACTCATATTCTCGTCCATTATCTCTTTCACATTCAAATTCTTTATTTACCGTTTGACTTGAGTGTTGAAGTTCTCACGACTATTGTACACCGTTGGAGCTTCTATGACAAACAGTCTAACATGACGATCAAGTGTGCAAGTAACATACACATAGACGAAAGATGAGTTGGTATCAATTGGTCATGGGATCATGTCAAATTTCATGGTCAACACAAGCTTTAACATCATAACTAGATGGTTCCTACCGAAATCCACACTAGAACTTTCAGATCGCAAAGCTTCGATAGTGATTTCAACAAGTAGTAATCATGACAGGATCTCACTCTTGTAGGCTTCCCAATAATCCATCGAGACCATTAAACAAGCAAACATAGTTATCTCGAATACCCGATCAGATGGGCAAAAATAGATATTTGAACCTTGGGCACTCCAAGCAATTAACATATCAGGTTAACGAAAAGTAAAATAAATATGTATTTATAAATTTCCAAGTGAATTTCATTAGTAGGGAACTTTTAAGTCTAGATTTTTGATTTGGAAACCTCTCTCTATCTTAGGCGAACAAAATCTATACTAAGATACAGTGACCAACTTATGCTCGTCAATTGAGTGAAGGAACAAAAATCGTAATAGCTGAGTTAACGAGAGCTAGTCTACCCACAAAAGATTATGTTGCACCCATCCATTACATATATTGATATACCTATCCATAGATCATTTTCTACAAACATAAGAAACACCGCCATCTTCGATTTTATTTTATCTCTGTTGGGTTGCAAATAACATCTACAAGGTGCTCCTTCGAACAAAGTAACTCCCAAATATCTAAAAGGCAGACTAACTCGTTTCATCCCAACTGCAACGAGTAGAGACCGTGGGTGCCATTGTGATATAGAGACTTATTGCCCAGAAAGCAGACCATAGAGATTCAAGGCATTTGAAATATTTCTCAAATTCCGCATTATTCCTTTACAAGAAGATAATATTATTTAGCACTACTAATGTCAAATATCAATTTAGGTGACAACTGCATGTAATTAAATGATATATTCATTTAAATGCAATATCACATGATTCAAGAAACATCCATCATTTGACCCATTAATTTACCAAATTGGAGTCTATTTATCATATAAATTAATGTTAAGAAAAAATTACTTTGAGGAACAATTAAAAATCTGAGTACTTCCAATCGGGTGGAGTATAGGGAAGAAAGATCTATCATTAAATCATAACGTAACCATATAATAAAATTTATTTTTATAGTTTTTGCTTATTGTAATTAAATTTAATAGCACGTCGATTTTTTAGAGCGTCTAATGTCACAAAACATAATTATGCACAATAAAGTTAATTTATTATCTAAGAAATGGATGGAATATTATGAAAAATGATAATCTTAATGTACAATAATCACAAAAGTTGACATGTGAAATACTACAACTTGATACACGTTTCATCGAGACTCCTAGAACCAAAATGGTTCAAATTTCGTGGTCCCTCATGTACAAATTGTTTTACCATATTTTGGCAATTGATTAAGAGGGTGTTTGATGAGAATTAAAATTAGATTTTTAGTAGATTGTGATAGAATTTTTTAACACGTGTGATTGAAATATTGTGGGACCCATGAAAAATATGATTAATATTGATTGTTTGACTTTAACTTACATTAAAATCAGATTTTAACCGAAACCAAACATACAATAAAAAATGAATTGGATTTCATATGAAAACACATAATTTGGACTTGAAGTTCGACATACGGGAATATAATGGCAATGTGATTTGATTATCCAGTCTTTCTTAATTAAAAAAGAAAATGAAAAATACATTTACGACCCATGGATGTATCCATAAGAAATATTAAAACGTTTATACAAGAATTTTACTTTTTTATAACAATTTGTTTGTCCTAAGAACGTGGGTTATTTCCCCGAAAAAGGTCGTCAAGGGACCCTTTCGGGGAAAAAATAAATAACATTAAAAATAAAATTTAGTGAGTGGAGATCAATAAACAAATTATTAATTCTTAAACCTTATCTTTTAAAAGTTTATGCTTTTAAAAATGCACAAATATATTTATTTAACCTTTTTCTTTCCACACTAACGAATTTTATACTAATTAATTCTCATCACTATCATCGATGTTCTGATCTGAAAAATACCAATTGCAATTTTCATAGCTAATAAGGATAAACTCTGGGTTGTTAGATAAATTTAATACATTTTTATTATTTTGGAATCTGTCCTAAGCATCCGAAGAAAATTTGTTTTATCTGACCAATTTGAAATAAATATATATTTAATTATAAAATAATTCATCTTTAACCGCATTTTACATCAGTCTTATTAATTAATTTGTGCGAGGTTGGGGTTTTTCTTTTTTCTTTAATTTTTAATTATTTATGTATTTTTTTTTTTTTTAATTAAAGAATAAATACAAAGCTATTTTTTTATTATAAAACAATTGAATTAAAATTATAAAAAAGGATAAAATCATCAATTCGGAATCCAAATTTTAGGGAAATAAAAGAGTAATTATAGTCATACTGTAATTTTTATTTCTTGCGTCATATTTTAATTGTTGTATTGTTCACAGCCTCGACTTACCCATTAACTTTGGAATGATGTGATGTGGAGAAATGCTTCTTGATTCCAACTCCTCGCGTAGGTTCCTGGCCGTTTTGTTATCAAGTTGTCTCCTGTTATCTTAGACGATTTAATGGGAAATTTCAAACCGGCATACAATATTCTTTCATAGAACTTGAAAGTATTCGCTTATGTGGTTTTGGGCAGAGTTTCGGCTTCAACCCATTTGGTAAAGTAATCCATAGCAACGATAAAAAAATTTGTACCACCTCTGTCCTTAGGTAAGGGGTTTATGAGGTCCATACCTACTTTCAAAAACGGTTAGGGACTGGATACATCAATCAATTCTTGAGAAGGTTGTCTTTCAGTAGGGGAGAAGCTTTGACATTTGTCACATTTTTGTACAAACTGAATGACATCATTTTTCAAAGTGGACCAATAATATCTCTGCCTCGATCTTTTTGTTGCCAATGAAAGTCTTCCAGAGTGATTGTTACAAATGCTCTCATGAATGCCAAGGCTAGCTTTTCCATATTTGGGTAGCGGGTTTTGAACGCTAGAAATGCCTTGCTAATGTAATAACAGCCTCATTGGAGACGGCCAAGTAAAATTGTAAGGCCCCATTGGAACTTATTTATCTCCTTGAGAACATTAAAGAAATGGAGGCACTTGTCGGTGGTCTTTTAAATTAAGCGACTTAAAGCTGCCAGCCCCGTTAGGCTTTGCACCTCCTTTCGCTTTGGGGGAGGGGGGGACCTCATCTCAATCAAAGCTCGAATTTTCTCTGGATTTGATTTTATGCCACTTTGGTTGACCATGTACCTAGAAACTTGTCAGTGGCAACACCGAACGCTCATTTAAGGGGGTTCAACCTCATCCTATACCTCCGTAGAATTTAGAAAGCTTCGTTCAGGTGTGCCACATGATTAACCGCCTTTAAACTTTTGACAAACATGTCGTCCAAGTAGACCTCCATTGTTTTGCCAATGAGGTTGACAAACATTTTATTGACAAGTCTTTGGTAAATGGCCCCCAACAGTTTTCAACCTAAATACATCATCTTGTAGCAATAAAGATCTCTATTAGTGATAAAAGAGGTACTTTCCTCATCAACTGGGTGCATGAGAATTTGATTATAACCATAGTAGGCATCCATGAAGCTTAACAATTCATGTCCAACAGTAGAATCCACCAATTGGTCTATTCTAGGGACGGAAAACTGTCCTTAGGGCATGCCCTATTAAGGTCAGAGAAGTTAATGCACACCATCTACTTTTCGTTATGTTTTTTTTTTTTTTTACCAAAACTGGGTTCGATACCCACTTCGAGTAGATGGTCTCCCTAATGAAACAATTCTAGATCAACTTTTGCACTTCTTCTTTTAGGGCCTCATATATTCCCACATTGAGGGCCCTTCTCTTTTGTCTATACGGGGCAGCCGTGTGATCAATTTTTAGGTGGTGGAAGTTGACTTTGGAGTCGATACCCACCATATCCTCATGCCTCTATGCAAAGATATCAAAATTCCTATGTAGAAAGTCCTAATGGGATCATGGGAGTTTAGTGAAAAACTTACTAGCTCCACAGGGGTTGCTTGGGGATTGGGCTAGATAGCACGGGGGTCCAATTCATCGAGTATGAATGCTTCATCGAGGATGTCCGCCATCTTAACGTCCTTTTGCTCAGGACCTTGCCCTCCCGGGACATCCAACATGTCTATATCTACTATCACCACGTTCACGTCCCAAGGCTCCACCTTTCTAATCGAATTCAAATAACATTTTTGTGCCCTTCTTTGATCACCCTTTACCGTTGCTACCCCTGCTCAGTTGGGAACTTCATGCATATGTGGTGAATAGAGATGATGGTTATCTCAGGTCTTCCCAACATCCCGTTGTAAGCTATTCTGCTATCCACTATCAAAATTTCCATAAAGTTCAAAGATATCTGGGATAGTTCTCAAATTTTCACGACGAGTGTTATCTTTTCCCTTGGGGTGATGTTATCTCCTATGAAACCGTATAAGGATGTGGTAATAGGAGTTAATTCATGATCCATAATTATTTTTGTCAAAGATGGCTCAAAAGAGAATGTTGATAAAGCTACCATTATCCACTAATTTTTGCTTTAACCCATTTTCGGGCTACTATAGCCTTTACAACAACGACATCGCAGTGGAGGAAGTGGATTTCCTCTACGTCCTCCTAGGAGAAAATGATGGGTAGTGCTTGAATTCTTTGAAAACTGTCGTCTACTATGTAATTGATTAGTAGAGGGCATTTGGCCTCTCTGGCGTAGTTCCTCTGTGAATTCCTTGTTTCGTCCCCGAGATAGGGATCTCCAAAGATTGTATCAATTTCATGGATGGGGCATTGTCTACATTAGCTGGGTAGCCCTTACGCTGTTTTGTCCCCCAGGTCTTTTGTCCTCAAGCTCTCTCCTACGTCGAGAAAATACTTCTCGAAGGTGAGGCACAACCTCTTCATGCTTAGCGACTGGTCATGCTTAGGTAGGGGCCTACGACGTTGGGCAATATTTCAGAAATCTTTCGTGTCATGATTGTAAGAATGATGATAGGTACAATATTGGTGGGGGTTTGACTTATCTCTAGGTCCTTAACCTCGCCCTCAGCATCATCTTCTTTGGGAGGCCTATTGTGCAGTGCCGATTTGCTGCGTATTTGGTCCAGGGATTATATTTTCATAAGCCAACGTTGGCATTACATTTAATGTAGCTGTTGCAAGTGCTTGTCCTGAGTTGGGAGCAACATTATTTCAGGCTTAGTTCTACGGATAGTCTATTAGGTGGGAGATGAGCTCTCTTCCACGGTGTATTTGCTGACGCAGGAGACCTCTACTTACTTTATTCCTATGATCAATCAACTCTTCGTTGATAATCTCTCCCCTCATCATTTTTCAGCAATGCATCATAATTAGTTTGGTCCTGATTTTATACATCCCTCCAAAAAAGTATTCATGTTTAGACATCCTCGCAATGCTGATAAAGCTTCACGATCAGTAACTTGTACACAATGGTCATCTCATTAGTGAACGTGACAGGAAGTTTTTTAGGGTTTTCTCGGGTTGCTGTCTCATATCCTAAAGATGTTGGATGGGGGCCTTTCCCTCTTTGCTTATGGTGAATCTTTTCAAGAACGTGGTTGTAAACTCCAGCTAGCTCCTAATGTCTCCGGGAGGTAACCTACTATACCAAATTTTTGATGCTCCACTCATGGTCAGGTGGAAAGCTTTGCATTTCACAGCAAGGGCGACGCTTCTCAAGCTCATATGAGTTTTATAATTGTTCAAGTGCATAGCTGGACCACGTCTTCCTTCGTACTTTGGTATTTTTTACATTACCTAATGGCTCGGCAAATGGGCATTTCTCAATTCTTGTAAAAAAGGCAAATTTCCATCATCATCATCACCAAGATCACAAGATCGCAGGGGTTTATTGAAATCATAGTCATCATTAGCCTAATATCTAAACAATGGATGAGACGAGCCAGCTTGGATCCTCGCCTCGTCCTTCCTTTGACACATTTCCAAGAGGGCAACATAGAGGGCAAGCTCTTGTTGTTCCTCCGGTTGCCAAGTCATATGAGGCGGGGATGTGGCCTATTCCTAGGCACTAAGGGTTGCTGAGGTTGCCTATGCGTCGGCTCTGTGGGGCTGATTCTATTATACACAATGTCGGACCTCTGAGGCCTGTGTTCCGGTTCATATTTTGGAAGAAAATTGTCGTCCATGTCAAATGGGGCCTCGATGGGTCAGTCGGAAGCATAGTTGAAGGAAATATCAAACTTCCACTTTTCTTTCAAGGAGACTACCTTCTCTAACATGCCTAGAGGATAGGCCTCATTGGCTCTACACGTCATCCACATGTGGATATTGTTCTTGAGGTGCGAAAGGAAGGATTGAGTGACCTTTCTGAACTTGAATTTGCATCACAAGTTCTTGCATAGCCTTATTTTGGTTGGTAAGGTTTTTTATATTAGTTGCCATGGTAGTCATCTCGCTGGTAAGTTGAGCAACCATCATCATCCCACCACCCCTATGATGGTGGTGGGGTCAGCGCCGACCCGCTGGGCAATTGTTGGTGGGGCTTTATTGGTGTTTTTCCTCACCCTCCTAGGATGAACATCATGATCCGAACTCATCTTTTCTTAATTAAGTTGTCAAACCTTCCAACTTTTGGGGCTTCCTCTTATCCTTTTTGAGAACAAATTCATTTTCAAGGGCAACGCTTAGCTATTTTTTCAACAAGCTTTTTTAACGGTGTTGCTCGTGGTTATAGTGTGGCTTCCCATAGATGTCGCCAATCTGTTGACCTCATTTTCTATTAAGGCCACGTGGACAATAGATGCTGGGCACACTCGTGCACACATAAGCAAATTTCCACACGTTTGGACATGCTGCTAGTGGACAATGTTCCAGATTTTAATGTGGGAGAAACTTTATCACACGAGACAAATATGTTAAAGCACCGGAAATATAATTGAGGAATGTTTGTATAATAATAATAATCAATCACAAACAACTAAAATAAAGTAAAGTAATATAAGCTTTATCAAAGCTAGTGTGTAATCAGCGAGAGCAAAGACAAATAGTAATTTTAAGTGTGTGGAGTTGCATTGGTCTTCAAATGATACATGGATGGGATATTTAGAGTGTTACAAATGAAATGGTGTTCATTGGATGAAAATACACGTGGCCTTATCTCACTAGCTAAAGCCTACAATCCTAGGCATCAATTTGAACTTCCTAACTTGTGGCGCATTTAATGCTCTTACAAACAACAGCCATCCTACTGCTTAAACTGACAAGACTTGACATTTTACTCATTACAAGGTCCCGTCAATCATCTAAAAGGATTTCATACATAAATTCAAGATCTTCACTTGTCGGTTGTCACTTGTTGTGGTTGGGCTTCGATTTTGACTTTGTTGACCTTCCTCACCTCAGTATCTTTAGGTACTTCGGTAGAGGAAATACAAGTAAGCCTCGGACTTAGCTTCAAGGCGCGTCATTCATGCAGACGACTTCGGTGGTGGTGGTTCTCCGATTTGAATGGGTCGGCTAGTCCAATAATCAACCAAAGGGCCTCGGTGGGTCGGTTACATGAAGCCACGTATGGTGAGATGTAACAAATTCCAAATGGCATGAAAAATCTAGTGTATTGTTATATACAAAATACAGAGACTAAAGAACTAAATCGTGCAAAATCTATCAAACCATTACAGCCAAATCAAATCACCAAATGGCACCAAGATAACAAAGATATGGGCTCAAATTTATTGTATCATTATGTATCTCAATGACCCGCAAACCCAAACCCAAACCCAAACCTAGACGTTCATGCAAATTAACATTTTAGCTTGTGAAACAGATAGTTCGACACTACTAGACGTTCATGCCATTTTGGTTGCAGGACTGCAATGTGTTAAACTATAGCTGTGTACGATAGTTCATATTATGAAATGTGAAATCTATATCATAAGAAACGAAACATGAAACTAAGATCTCATATGTGATTTATCCGTGACTATTATAATTATAGTGAAATTCACAGTTTGAGCAATTTGAAGATTACAGGTGAAGTATACAAGCTTAATGGGTCTACCTGATCAAAAGTGAAACTAAATTTTAACATTAAAAGTTCTTATTACTAATTGTTTTTAGGTGATTATTTTTATCGTTATGACTAATATTTTATGAATGTGTTTAAGAAAATTTGCGAATATACTAGTGGATAATAATCACGAAAGTGTAGATTAATAAACACGTGCATTAATCATCTCCTCACAAAGTTTAATTATATCTAAAGAGATAAATTGTAAAGTCATATACTTACTCAATTCAGTTTGGACATCCTTGAAATGTGGGGGTATTAAACTATGGTGATATAGTGCTAATAAATGTGATGTTAGGATTTAACCTTGAACGAGTATCGATTATAGAATTCTCGCGAGATGTGGGTTAGACGCACTCTTGGAGGACTCACTTGTGTAAGAGTTGCTAGAGGCTGCAGCTATGAGATTGGACTATTCCCTAGAGACTCTTACTAGAATAAAGATTAGAGCACATGACTATTAAGAGCGCCACACACTATGAACTAGAACCTAAATCAATATTATGTGATTGAAGTTTGGCTAAAGGGACCTAATTCAAGGTTTAGTCCACTATGGCTCTCTAAAAAAGAAATTGTTATCATTAAGTGAGACTTAAGTCCAAAAGAAACCTACAAATATTTATTTATTTTAAAATTTTAAAACTTGTAGGGGATTGTTGTAACATAAAATAAGTTTCAACCTTTAGACACGCGAAAATATGTTTGACTTATAGTACCGCAAATGCATTATTCGATTCAAGTAATAGAGTGGATTTTTAAGTCCAAGTATCGTTCCCACAGAGATTTAATAGTTTGACTATAGTTATTTTGACTTTAACCGAAACAAAATACGTGGTTTGAGTTTTTGTTACTAAATTACAATAAAACTAGTAATCTACTTATGGAAAAGAGAATGAATTATCGAATTAAATGCGAATTCTACTACGTGCAATGATATAGCTAAATGCAAGTTTGAGATAACAATCAAATAAAAGGTGTACTAAGTTCGCGATTCCCCATGCAACAATTTATTTCAACCCTAGTTCTATAATTTGACAACACGTTTAGATTGTGACGAATCAATGTTCCTATTTTATTCAAGACTCTCTTTCGATTACGCTTTGACCTATTTTTATATACGACATTGATTATATCTATATGACGGAAGCAAATATATAAAAATGCATGAATATTTATGAATATTTATGAATATTTAGAGATTCACGTAAAGTATAGCGGTATATCTCTATCTTCTATCGAACCCTACGATGATTTGTACCCTGTCTAATCTATTTATCCTCTCTCGAATGGATGAAATAAACCACCACAAATCACATAATCATATGCATAATAATTATGGATTCAATCAATGTATATAAACTATTCATCAATTTAAAACGTGTTTTAATGTAAAAAATATAAAACTTGAAATTGAAATATCACATTACATCACATCACATCACATCACATCACATCACATGGTTCATCATTCACCTAACACAATAAAATCTAGCCTAACATGGAAAAACTAGGAAAACAAAATAAATAAATAAGAGAAGACATCACCCTATCAAATCTTGAAGTGAAATCTTGAAACATGGATTCAATCTTCTCGTTCTTCACTTTCTTCTTGCTCTCCAATATGTCAAAAGTGTGTAAATATTGCGTTGCCCCCTCTTTTGGTCATAATT
Organism: Osmanthus fragrans; assembly: GCA_019395295.1. Lineage (NCBI taxonomy): Eukaryota > Viridiplantae > Streptophyta > Magnoliopsida > Lamiales > Oleaceae > Osmanthus > Osmanthus fragrans. Next base: position 12,225,670 of record CM033356.1, read on the forward strand.
AGGGTTAAAAAGGAGTCCAAGGATGCGTTTCCATAAGTGATTGATTTAGAAAAGGAAACAAGAAAATTCGCTTCGGAAAAACACTAAGCGACCACTTGGTTTTATGCATTTGGCTTCCTGGAATTCCTGCATATACATGCATGGGTGATGGCTTGAAGTTGCTTCCAAGCGACCGCTTGGAAGGAATAACTTTCAAGTTCCTTTAATTTGGTCCCCAAATTTTATTCTTTCATATCTTGGCTTCACTTTTTTTCTTCTTCTTCAATAATTCCATGACTTTACCAATTTGTACTTAGTCCATCTCCATGCTTGATCTGATCTTTGAGACAACTTTTAGAAAATTACAATTTGGTCCTTGAACTTTTGTTTTCTTCCGTTTTAGTCTTTTTTTTGCTTGTTTTCGCATATTTTTCGTTCCATCCATCTATGTAATCCTACAAACACAAATTGTACCGAATTAAGCCATATTTCAACATATACGTTCACAATTGGTCATGTTTTGTGGCCTAAATAAGTGAGTAAAACTCACTTATCACCTTTCAAGAATTAAAACCTATTAATTTTGAGGTTTAATTACAAAAAATTAAAACTCATAATTTTGGATTGGAATTTGTCCCTATAAAAGGGAATGATTTTCATTGTGTTAAACACAACTTGGAAGATAAACTTCTATACTATTCATATTATATTCTCATACTTTGTCAATTTGATAAGGCTCGTTCCTTATCTCTCTATAGTTGTGCTCATAAAAGGAGAATCGGCTGTGACCCACATGAATTTTATCTTGGAGCCGTGTAGTGTTGAAAGTACATGCACGAAGGGAAGGCAACGACTTTATGACAGGGTCCCTACGGTTTGCATTCTAAATCTCTTCTTAACATTATGTTACATTATTGTTGAATTATATTTGTTATTTTATTATAATATATGATAATTAATCTACAAACAAATCGCTCATTTTTCCCAACAAATAATTCACATGATAAGTTCACTTGCAAACTCCTTAAACACATATGAATCCTTTGTAGGAACAAGCCAACATTGTTCAGATAACAATATTGTCAAAAAAGTTTTATTTAGAATTTATTTCTTCAGTTATCACTCACGTTAACTTATATATTTGTTTCTAAAAATTGTATAAGAAACGTAGATATTGAGTTTTTGTTTTTTTTGCATTTGATCTTCATCGAATAAGATTTTCCGCAGAATTATATCATATCCCCAAAATTTAAGTAGATGTGCCAGATCTAGAAATTTCATTTTCATATTTGTAGAAGCGGTTGGATTAATTTGGTTAATTGGAAAATTCATTTTTTATGAGCATACTGAAAGGTCTATTCATCCTTAATTTAAGATAGCCTCAACATAATTATTAGGTGAAATATTAATTCGAAAATGATGGTTAATAGTGCATTGGGATGTTAAGTTTATTAATAACACAGTACATACCAAATAAAATGACATGACCCAAAAATAGTTCTTCCCATACAAAATTGAATTTTTTTACTTGCTTAATAATTTATGAACACGTGCTTGTAATAGCAAACGTTTTGTCGCTTAATAAAATCATTGAGAACAAATAATGAGAATGTTATGGTGATGTCAACAAAATTAAGATGTCTCGATACATCCCTTAATTCCTTCGATATATTAGTGGTGTTAGCCATAAATAATATTATTGCATAATATTTAGTTTCCTTCTTTTATAGGTTTTGTTTTTGTTTAATTACTTTTCTTGCAATATATAAACCTTATGTATTTTTTTTTCTCTATTTCTTCTTCTTCTCCTCTTTTCTTCTCTTTGAAATTGATTCAAGGTAATTCATATTGTTAACATGGTATCAAAGTCTATAGTTGAGTGAAACTTGTGAAATTTCTGATTGTGACACGTTGTAAATCAAAGTAGAAACCAGGCTGGAAGAAATTGTGCAAAAACCTAATTGACCGCAACTAAAAACCACGATTCTGATCGAACCAGAGACCGGTTGAGAAAATTGAGACCATATTCTTGTTCAATAGGTAGAGCTCGTGGCAGCGGCGCATGGGACTCATGCGCAATGACATTTTGAGCACATGAGCGATTTTTTGAAGGTGATTCCAAAAGACAGTTTGTTCCTTGGTAAATTTTTTATCTTTTGGTGGTATTACTTTTGTTATACGTATACTGTGCAGAATATTCCGTTTGTAGTTTGTGGTGGTACGTTGGTTGTCGTTGGTTTTCTTTAAAATTGATGATTTCATTGATTCATAGTTGATTATTTGTTGACTTTATGATGGCAACTGAAAGAGATGATTTACTTCAATCCATTAATGTCAGATTAAATGTTAAAAATTACTCATATTGGAGTACAGTGATGAGAAATTTTCTAAAGGAAAAAACATTGTGGGGCTCATGTAGTGGAACTATTGTGAAACACAAGAACACTACTAAGAATTATGTGACACAGTTGGATAATTGGGAGTCAAACAATGTTAAAATTCTTACTTGGATTCATAATTTTGTTGACCAATCCACCGATACACAATCAACGAAGTTTGAAACAACAAAGGAAGTTTAGGATCACTTTTAGAAGTTATACACTAAGTTTTACTTTACAAAGCGATATCAGTTGGAGATCAATATACGGGGCTTTACAACATATGAATATAAGTATTCTCGAGTTTCACACTACTATGAATTCAATTTGGGATGAGTTGGCTCTTACAGAATGAGACCACATATCAAGCATCAATGAATATCACTTCTCCTATCATGACATAAATAGTGCATATGGGTCACTTATATATTTGAAAACGAGTCAAATTTACGTTCAATGTCTATCTAAAGATAATGATACTTTGAATGCAAATCTTGACATAATATTGCTTTTGGAAATATTATATTTTTAACTCGGCTCTCATATTCTCGTTCATTATCTCTTTCACACTCAAATACTTTACTTACCGTTTGACTTGAGTATCGAAGTGCTCATGACTATTGTACATCGTCGGAGCTACTATCACAAACAGTCTAATGTGACGATCAAGTGTGATGAGTTGGGATCAATTGGTCACCTGATCCTGTCAAATTTCAAGGTCAACATAAAATTTAACATCGTAATTAGATGGTTCCTGCCATTGTAATAGAAGTCCACACTAAAACTTTCAGATCGGAAAGCTTCGATAGTGATTTCACCAACTAGTAATCATGACAGAATCTCACTCTTGTGGGCTTCCCAATAATCCATTGAGACCATTAAACAAGCAAACATAGTTATTCCGAATAACCGATCAAATGGGCAAAAATAGATATTTGAACCTGGGGACTCCAAGCTATTAACATATCAGGTTAAAGAAAAGTAAATAAATATGTATTTACAAATTTCCAAGTGAATTTCATTAGCAGGGAACTTTTAAGTCTATAGATTTTTGATTTGGAAACCACTCTCTTAGGCGAACAAAATCTATACTATGATACAGTGACCAACTTATGCTTGTCAATTGAGTGAAGGAACAAAAATCGTAATAACTGAGTTAACGAGAGCTAATCTACTCACAAAAGATAACGTTGCACCCATCCGCTATATATATATATATATATATATATATATTGATATACCTATAGATCATCGACTTTACATTTTAGTCATCCAATGATTCTAATTTATTTGAAACTAGTTAAAATTCATTTATCCATCCATAGATCCTTTTCTACAAGCATAAGAAACATCACCATCTTTGATTTTATTTTATCTCCATTGGGCTGCAAATAACATCTACAAGGTGCTCCTTCGAACAAAGTAATTCCCAAATATCTAAAAGGCAGACTAACCCGTTTCATCCCAATCGCAACGAGGAGAGACCGAGAGTGTCATTGTGATATAGAAACTTATTGCCCAGAAAATAGGGATGACAATAGGGCGGAGCGGGAGTTTGCCCCGTTTGATTATTATTATTATTACATTTTCAAAATTTCGAATTATGCTATTATTCAAAGTTCAACCATTAACCCAAAACGTATATGTCATTTCATATATTTTAAATTTTTTTTCGATCAAGATATTATAAACTGGCTTCGATTATATAATTTAATTATAATAAAAAGATTGGATGACCGAATTTATAAATTATGTAAAACAATTGTTAGTTAGACAAAATTTTAAATTGACAATTATATAATATAATTGTTGGATTAGAAACATGATATAAAATTGTGAATACATTTAACAATATTTTAAAATTAACAATTTATCAAAATTCTATAGATTCAAGGCATTTAAAGTATTTTAAAACTAACAATCTCTGCCACGCCTCGCCCCGCGATCTGTGACAAGGCGGCGTCCCACGCACCAGCCCTGCCAACCCGTCGGGGCGGGGCCCTTCAGGCAGGTTTTTTCGTTATCACTACCCAGAAAGCAAACCATAGAGATTCGAGGCATTTGAAGTATTTCTCAAATTCGGCATTATTCCTTTAATGAAAGATAATGCTATTTAGCACCACTGATATCAAATACTAATTTAGGTGACAAGTGCATATCCTTAAATGATAGATTAACTTAAATGAAATATCACATGATTTATTTAATTGAATCTATCAACTATGACGACTCCACTGATTCTAGATATTATTATTCTTGCAAAAAAAAAAAAAAAAATTGATAAAATGTCATCAATACGAAGCAAATGTCAAATTTAATTTGATGATTCAAGAAAGATCCATCATTTGACCCATTAATTTATCAAATTGAAGTCTATTTATTAAATAAATTAATTTTAAGCAAAAAATTATTTGGAGGAACAATTAAAAATCTGAGTACTTCCAATCGGGTGGAGTATAGGGAACAAAGATCTATCATTAAATCATAACGTACCATATAATAAAATTTATTTTATAGTTTTTGCTTATTGTAATTAAATTTAATAGCAAGTCGGTTTTTTAGAGCGTCTAATGTCACAAAACATAATTATGCACAATAAAGTTAATTTATTATCTAATAAATGGACGGAATATTATGGAAAATGATACCCAAGAACCAAAATGGTTCAAATTTCGTGGTCATTCATGTACAAATTGTTTTACCATATTTTGGCAATTGATTAAGAGAGTGTTTGGTGAGGATTAAAATTAGATTTTTAGTAGATTGTGATATAATTTTTTAACATGTGTGGTTGAAATGTTGTGGGATTCATGAAAAATGTGATTAATATTGATTGTTTGACTTTGACTTAGATTTTAATTGTAACCAAAGATGCAATAAAAAATGAACTGGATTTCATATGAAAACACATAATTTGGAATTGAAGTTCGACACACGGGGAATATAAAAAGCAATGTGATTTGATTATCCAGTCTTTCTTAATTAAAAAAGAAAAATGAAAAATACATTTTCGACCCATGGATGTAACCATAAGAAATATTAAAACGTTTATACAAGAATTTTACTTTTTTTTTTTTTTTATAACAATCAATTAAAAGTTTATGCTTTTAAAAATGCACAAATATATTTATTTAACCTTTTCTTTCCACACTAACGAATTTTATACTAATTAATTCTCATCACCATCATCGATGTCCTGATCTGAAAAATACCAATTGCAATTTGCATAGCTAATAAGGATAAACTCTGAGTTGTTGGATAAATTTAATACTTTTTTTTTGGTTTTATTTGAATTATTGTACTTTCTTGGATTTCTGACCAATTTGAAATAAATATATATTTAATTATAAAATAATACATCTTTAACCGTGTTTTACATCAGTCTTATTAATTAATTTGTGCAAGGTTGGGGTTTTTGTGTTTTCTTTAATTTTTAATTATTTATGTATTTTTTTTTTTTGGTTTAATTAAAGAATAAATACAAAGCTAGTTTTTTAATTAAAATTTGAATTTAAATTATTGAAAAGGATAAAATCGTCAATTAGGAATCCAAATTTTAGGGAAATAAAAGAGTAATTATAGTCATACCGCAATTTTTATTTCTTGCACCATATTTTAATTGCATTTGAGGTTTTTAATTTTTGCTCATTATAACATTTATGTCCTTAATGATTTTTCATGTCTTTCTTATTCTCGAACTTTTTATTAATTAATACATTTTATATTTGATAACAATTTTATATTCAAAAGTCTGTTGAAATGACGTAGAACAATTTATTTTTCCATCATATTTTTAAAACAAAATAAACAAAAAAATGCGAAAAATATTTTTCTCCATTTCAAAGGATGAAAATAAATATTTTGATCTGAATTATCATCAAGGACGAAACATACTATTTAATGTAAGGTTGAAGATAAGAATTCGATGGAAAGACGTTCAAGAAATAATTGTTACAAGTATCAAAGATTGAAGAGTTTAAATACAATTAAAATGTAGTATGACAAATAAAAATTGCGGTATCAATATATCCATCTGAAATGCAAACTGAGGCTCCCAAATATTATGTGGAAAACCTATACATTTCCACTTTCATATAGGTTGAGGACTCATATGTAATCTTGCCTAGTAAGTGTAAATTTGATTTTTGATGAATATTTAAATTACATTTAATATTCTTAGGTTCGTGATTATGGCACATAGGAGCCCAAATCAAAGAAAAAGCAGATCTATTTCATTATTATTATTGTTGTTGTTATTATTATTTTGATGCCCAGGTGTCCACCTACACCGACTAATTTTGGGGTTTATGCCTTGGCCCCCTGAAGATGCAGACCAGGTAAACTGCTAGATGTGCCACAAATTTGTCAGGGTCCAAGAGCCCCCTCCACTGATCTGCCAAAGTGCCGAGCAAGTCAACATATGTTGCACCTTGCCTTCCATGAGAACTCCTGCCTTTCATGAGAGAGCCTGTCTTCTAAGAGCCCCACAAATCAAACTCACGACCTCTGAACTGCCAGTAACTAAGAGTCCTGTCCATTGCCAGTTGGGATGTGCCCCAGGTGGGCACATCTACTTCATTATTATTCAATGGTCAGCTTGTTCATACATCGACAACTTACCAATAAGTAATATTTTTTATTGAAACCCCTCCAATCGTTATGCTTTATAAAGCCCTCAGCAAGGCAGATAGTTTGAAACAAAAATTGTTCAGACAACATAGTATGGATCCAAAATCAGGGCCTGCTATGGCAGGATACAGTCTTCTCTTGTTCTTGTGTTTGTGTCAATCATGGCCAACAGTCAATTGCCAACATACTCGGCAAGAAGCCTTCGAAGCACTAGGAATCAGTTACAATTCAAATGGCACATTGAACAGACAAATCCAAATTCCTATGGTGAATGCAACGCCATCTGTTGATCCAACACAGCCTACTCCGGTGGCCCTCTCGTCGGACGTACGAATCAGTCCGCTAAGCAAAGCCTTCGTCCGCCTCTATCGGCCAGTGAATCCCCCGGCTAACACCAAACTGCCACTCATCATCTACTTGCATGGAGGCGACTTCGTCTTGTTTAGTGCATCAACTGTCATCTTCCATAACTTCTGCAACGATATCGCCGCACAGTTCCCGGCTGTGATAGTCTCAGTTGAGTACCGTCTGGCCCCCGAAAACTGCCTTCCGGCAGCATACGATGATGCCTTGAATGCTCTCTTCTGGGTTCAGTCTCAGGCAAAAGGTTACTTTGGCCGCCATCCATGGTTTCAGTATGCTAATTTTTCGAGTGTTTTCTTATTGGGAAGTGGCGCAGGTGCCAATATAGTTTACCATACTGCCATTCGTGCACTGGATTTCAATCTTCAACCATTAAGAATTCGTGGAGTTCTACTGAATCAGGCATTTTTCGGAGGAAATCAAAGCACTCCATCAGAGCTTAGACTCCTTGACGATCCTTATGTTCCTTTGTATGTATGTGATGTTTTGTGGCAATTGGCATTGCCTAACGGCACCAATAAAGATCATGAATTTTGTAATCCATTGACCGGTGGATCTTACCTCGGACGGGTTCCACGTTTGCCAAGAGTCTTCGTGAAAGGTGATGAAGGGGACCCGTTAGTGGATAGATCGAAACAGTTAGTTCAGTTGTTGCAGTCATTTCAAGTACCAGTAGTATATCAATTCAACCAAGGAGGTTATCATGGTATAGAACTTTTGAACACGACAGCTGCTCAGCAATTGTATACTGCCATGAAGAATTTTGTCAACTCTACTGGGCTTACTGAAGATGAAAATTCTCATGCTTTTATCTGATTATATTAAGCCTTCAGATTAGGCCATGTTTTCTGAATTTCTTCTTGTTTCTTTGTATCAATTCCTCTTGTGGCTCCATTATCTTTTGTTTCAATAAAATGAGGACAATGTTGTTTGTACTGCATAAGTTACTGAAAGTTTGACAGAATGTCCACGTGGCGCACAAATAGCATTGGTCCTGTATTAAGGGATGATGAGATTTTGAGAGAATTTCTTGTCACGTCCTCGTTCCGTAACTCCATCTGTCATCATTGATGCATGTAAATCAAGCATTACTCAAAAAATAAATTTCGATTTTGAAATGAATTTTTTTCCATATGTGACCAGGATATTTGACTCAATTTGACAATCCTTCTCACCCCACTTGACGTTTTAATGTATTTTATATCATTTGATAGCCGGAGACAGAAGAGGGTATCAAATTTGACTTCAGAAAATGTAAATAGATATTGTGGAGAAGAAAAGAAAAGAAAGGAAAACGGTACGTCATACCGTGGAGACTAAGAAAATTACCAAATCTTCACAAAATCCATTCATGAAATAGAAAAATAGAATATCCGTCTATCCAAAAGTGAAGTCAATAAATTCATTGCACCTTACCAAGCCATTTCAATATCGCGTATTTTCCTTGTGATTTTTTACGTATTTATAAATTTATCCTGTCTAAGGTCTTGTAGTCTTTTTACTATTTTCTGGACATGTGTCATCTTGTCATTCGATGATCCATAATAGACCGTAATTCTAAATGGTTATAATACTCGTGATATTGACTTATAGGTTTGGTTATTACTAACTCAAGAATCTCCAAATCAACTCTGTGACATGCTCTCCTAATTGTTTTTCTCACATAGATGGAAAATGAAATATTTTAGGGCTAGAGTCCACTGTGAACAAAACAGAGCAAGAAATAGTATTCCAGCACTGTAAAAAAGCATCCAACACAAAATCCTTGTCCAACCTATACGCTTCATTTGCTCTCTACATCTCCCATTACTCCACATGTAATAGAACCTATAATATTTAGTCCACTTTTGGTTCAGCTAAAAGTTAGATTAAATTATAAGTCAAAATCAAAAATTATTTTTAACCATAATTTCATATGATTCACAACCCTTCAACTATATATTCCATTAACTTTTATCAAAATTTCTTAAAATTTTGATTTTTATTGAAACCTATCCTCAATTATCCTCCTAAAATCCTAAAGTGAGAATCAAAGCGGATGGCTGCCCGTCTTTTCATGCTCCTAAAACTGCATTGAAATCTCCCACAACAGTTGACATAAATCCCAGCAAAGAATTTCATAACTCCCGCTTCTACATCCCAACTAATAATTCCATGGCTCGGGCCTCTATATGTACACAATACTATCATAAACAAAACAAATACATTAGGTTTTATTGTGAAACTTGAACTCTATGCAACGTTGTTTGTGAAATTCTACCACCATGATATCGATTTTTTATGGTATTAGTTATGGATCTGTCGAATATACTAATTTGGATTAAACTGATTTAGTGATTTTTATATGAAGCAAAATTTGTTTGTGGAAATAGTGGAGAGCAATTTTAATGTTTAGGATAAGTTGGACAATATATATATATATATATATATATATATATAAATTATTGAAAAATGAATAGACGAATTTGCACAGTTTTACAATTTTCCTACTAATGAAGACCCAAATAGAAGGAATTACTATGTCCTAATTAGTAATTAGTAATCAAAGTCCATTGGAACTCTACATTGCAGATACCATGCAATTCTAGAATAGCATCCGTATTAAGACTACCGTAGAGCTTGTCTCCATTTCATATGCGCCACGAATATACATGCAAATAGAGATCCGATCAGCAATAATATTATTCCCGCACAAGTGGGAAACTTCATCTACAATCACCTTGTTATTAAATTGTACCCCTGCTTTAGGACGGTGCTAGGGTGTTTCATGTTGGCTCCGACCTAGGTTCTGCTAAATGGATGGAGCCAATTGGTTGGGGCCTACTTTCTTTGGAAGGAGGTCTTTCTCTGCCATAACTTCAACTGACATTGCCTCTTTTTGCAAATTCGGGATCTTGCTGTGAACTACATGAAGCGGAGTGGGACGTTATTGAGGACATCTACAAACGTCCTCTAAAGTTGCGCCACTTTGATCATTTAATAGACCAATGCAAATATTTCTTGGACTTCAGACTGATGGCTTCTAAAGATAACCTCTGAAAGACTTGTGTGTAGGTTATTTCACAACTCTTTTGACAGTTTCTAACCTTTGTTTTTGCTATTTGCAGATAATTTCGAGAAGAAGAAGTATCCTACCCCCAACATGGCCTCAATCTTAAAGGCCACTTCGACTGTTGGCACAGGGCTTTATAGCCTTCTTTTGGGGGTGCCAAGCACGTTAGAGGTAGATTAGAACACTTCAGCAAGGACTGCGTTGAAAAAGGTGGCGAGAAGGTGACCTCCAAGGTGGATAAGGCTAAGGAGAAGGGAGATAAGGTAAAAGAGAAAGCAGAAGAGCCATAGAAAAAGAGGAAGCTGTCTCACAGCAATGGCTCAACTTCGGTGAACTTTTACACCATTGTAGTCCATGCTGCCAAACAAATTGTTCCTCCAATCCGAAACTGCTGGACGCTTTGATGAAGGCTGTGAAGGTCGAGATGGTGATAAGGGCCAATGAAAAGGCCGGAAAAAAAAAAAGCAAAGACGGAGGCCGTGAAGAAAGCCCAAGCAGCGAGGACCCCTAGGAAGTCCAGAAGATTCTTGGCGAGGCAAGATGAGAAGATTACCCCTACTATTATGGATATGTTGCCTCAAGAAGTCCGAGACGCCACCACAAACTTCTATAAATTTTAGATTGAGAGATGGTAGTCCTACGTGTCTACCTGTGATGTGGTGGACCTTACGGTAACCCTAGTTAGCCAAAGTGCCAGAGCTTTTGGGATTGTCCTTAAGTGACACGAGGTGTTAGCTGACATTCAAGCTCGCAATAAAGCTTCAGTTGACAAGCTGGCCTTTGTTGAAAAGGAAATGAAGAAAATAAAGGCTGAGGCCGAGGTGATGAGGGCCCAGCGAGTTGAAGATACAGTCAAGTTGGAGTCTGCCTTAGCTAAAATCGATGCTCTAAAATGGGAGGTTCACGAGTTCCCAGTGCGAGGTTGCTTCCTTAACAAAGAATGTGGAAATTTCAAACAGTCATCAGAAGCTTATGGTCGAAGCTTTGGAGAAGACCAATTTGGAACTCGTTACGCTCAAGGATTACAATTAGTTTTATGAGGGCCACATAAAGTATTATGTGCAAGAGGCTGATAGAGCCAAGATTGAGGCTCCACAAGTGGGTGAGGAGGCGATGAAAAACTACATTGCTAACTTCCATCTTACGGAAGAGTATCAGCACTTCGGCGTCTACTGGAGGAGGTTCACCTACTAGGTAGTGGAAAGGATGGAAAAGCTTTACCCGGTACTCAACAATGCTGAACAAAGGGCGGAGTTTTTGGATGAGGTACTTCCGACCCCAGTTGAAGATGCTTTCAAGGAGAAAGATGATGCTTTCGAGTAGGAAACTTCAGGTTAGGAAACCTCAACTACTGAAGCGCCGACTACTAAGGCGCTAGGACCTCTGCCACCTCTTGCTTAGAGTAGATTTTTGGTTTTCAATTTTTGTAATGTGGGCACGACTTCTCTTTCTAAATATTCTCTCGTCGAATGATATGAACTTTTCTCTATTTCTTAGGACTTCGATGAAATAAATGATTTAATTATGCGATCATCTGTAACTTTGAATGATATGAACTTCTTTCTTAGGACTTCAATGAAATGGATTTTTAATTATGAGAGCACATGTAACCTTTTTTTTAATCTTCAATAATTTCTCAATGACGTTCAACTTCATTAAGGAAGACTTGTGATGTATGCCTTAGAGAACAAATGAGACAATCTTTTTCAAATCCAATCCTCTTCTCCGAGGAGCTTACGCTTCCCTACATAGTGGATGGTTAATTATGTAAGGGCTTCTCCCTTAACATTCAACTTTGTAAAGGTGAGGTATGTGTTGTACGTCTTGTAGAATAAATGAGATAATCCCTTTTGGGATACAATCCTCTTTTTCTAAGCACCCACGCTTCTCTACATGGTAGATAGTTCAACCATGTAAGAGCTTCTCCCTTGACGTCTAGTTTCATCATGGTGAGACATGTGATGTACACCTCGGTGAACCATCCCTTTTGGGATCTGATCCTTTTCTTCGAGACGCACACGGTTCCTTACCTAGTAGATGATTCAACTGTATAGGGATTTTTTCCTTGAAATTCAACTTCGTCAATGTAAGGCATGTGATGTACACCTTGGAGAACAAACGAGGTAATCCCTTTTGGGATCCGACCTCCTTCTCTGAGATGCTCACGCTTAACCATTTGGGCTTATGCTTTTGATCTCTTTAAACGAAACACTATTTTATTCATTCATATTCAAGAGTTTTTTTTGCAAAAGCTGGGTAAGATCTTCTAGCTACTAAGTACATTTATTGATAATATATTCTCGAATGCTCAATATTCCATGGACGACACTGTATCTTTCCATCCATGTCTTCTATCCAATAAATGCCAGATTTAATCTCCTCTTTGATGCGATATGTACCTTCCTAGTTCAGACCTAATGTGCCTACCCCTGGCTTTTTAGAAGATAGAAACACCTTTCGAAAAATTAGGTCATTTATCTGGAAGGATCTTTTCTTGACTTTTACATTATAGTAACATGTTATCTTCCTTTGATATGTTGCTTGTCTCAAATGGGAGTCATCTTTTTTTTTTCATCAAGGAAATCGAGCTCACATATTCTTAGTTCATCATTTGATACCTCATTGAATTGCAATAGACGTGGATAAGGTAATCCAACCTCTATAGGGCTCATTGTCTCAGCATCAAGAATGGGGTTTCTCCAGTTGAGGTTCTACTGGTAGTTCAGACCGTCCACAACACTTTTGGCATCTCATCAACCCAAGTTCCTTTGGACGCGTTGAGCTTTCGTTTCAGAGTATGCTCGATAGTTTTGTTCACAGCCTCGCCTTGCCCATTGACTTAAGAATGATGTGGTGTAGAGAAATGCTTCTTGATTCCAACTCCTTACATAGGTTCCTGACCTTCTTGTTATCAAATTGTCTCCCGTTATCTGAGATGATTTAATGAGAAATTTCAAACCGGCATATAATATTCTTCCACAGAACTTGAAGGTATTCACTTTTGTGATTTTGGCTAAAGGTTCGGCTTCACCCCTTTAGTGAAGTAATTCATAGCAACGATAACAAAATTTGCACTACCTCTACCTTTAGGTAAGGGGTTTATGAGGTCCATACCCCACTTTGCAAATAGTCAAGGACCGAATACATCAATCATTTCTTCAGAAGGTTGTCTTTTAATAGTGAAGAAGCGTTGGCATTTGTCACATTTTCATACAAACTAATTGATATCCTTTTTCAAGGTCGACCAATAATATCTCTGCCTCGACACTTTTTGTTGCCAATGAAAGTCTTCCAGAGTATTGTTACAAATGCCCTAATGTATGCCAAGACTAGCTTTTCCATATTGGGGTAGTGGGTTTCGAACGCTATAAATGCCTTGCTAATTTATTGATGGCCTCATTGGAGACAACTAAGTAAAATTGTAAGGCTTCTCCAAGCTTAGATTTTGAGAGGAGGGGGCTTGCCTTTGGTGCCTTTTCAACCACTAAAAGGCCTCATCACACTCTCCCGTCCATTGGAACTTCTTTATCTCCTTCAGAACATTAAAGAAAGGAAGGTACTTCTCAGTGGCCTTTTAAATGAAGCGACTTAAAGCCGTCAACCCCATTAGGCTTTGCATCTTCTTTGGCTTTTTGGGGGACCTCATCTCAGTCAAAGCTCAAATTTTCTAAGGATTTGATTCTATGCCTCTTCGGTTGACCATGTACCCCCAAAAACTTGTCAGAGACAATATCGAACACACATTTAAGGGGGTTCAACCTCATCCTATATCTCCGTAGAATTTGGAAAGTTTTGTTCAGGTATGCCACATGATCGATCGCCTTTAAACTTTTGACGAGCATGTCGTCCAAGTAGACATCCATTGTTTTGCCAATGAGGTTGACAAACATTTTTTTAACAAGTCTTTGCTAGGTGGCCCCAACATTTTTCAACCTAAAGGGCATCATCTTGTAGCAATAAAGACCTCTATCAGTGAAAAAAGAGGTACTTTCCTCATTAGCCGGGTGCATAAGAATTTGATTATAGCCCGAGTAGGCATTCATGAAACTTAACAATTCATGCCCAGTAGTAGAATCCACCAGTTGGTCTATTCTGGGTAGGAAAAAACTGTCCTTAAGGCAAGCCCTATTAAGGTCAGAGAAGTCAATGCATACCCTCTACTTTTCGTTATGTTCTTTACAAAAACTGGGTTCGATACTCACTCCGAGTAGATGGCCTACCTAATAAAACCATTCTAGATCAACTTTTACACTTTTTCCTTTATGGTCCTTCTCTTTTGTCTATGCAAGGCAGCCATGAGATCAATTTTTAGGTGGTGTCAGCTGACTTTGGGGTCGATGCCCAGAATATCTTCATGCCTCTATGCAAAGACATCAAGATTCCTACGTAGGAAGTCCTAGTGGGATCATGGAGACCCATTGAAAAACTTTCTAGCTCTTACACATGGGCTGCTTGGTGATCAGGCTCGATGGCACAAAGGTCCAATTCATCGAGTATGAATAATTCATCGGAGACGTCCGCCATCTTGACATCTTTTTGCTCGGGACCTTGCCTTCCCGGGACATCCAATATGTCCATATCTACTATCACTACTCTGGGCTCTACCTTTTTAATCGAATTCAAATAATATTCTCGTGCCCTTATTTGATCATCATTTACCATTGCTACCCCTGCTCAGTTGGAAACTTCATGCATAGGTGGTGAATAGAGATGATGGCTCCTAAGTCTTTTAGGTCAGGTCTTCCCAACATCCCGTGGTAAGCTAATCTGCTATCTACTATCAAAATTTCCATAAAGTTCAAAGATGTCTGGGATAGTTCTCCCATTTCCACGACGAGTGTTATCTTTCCCCTTTGGGTGATACTATCTCCAGTGAAACCATATAAAGGGTGGTAATAGGAGTTAATTCATGATCCACAATTATTTTGTCAAATGTGGCTCCAAAGAGATTGTTGACGAAGCTACCATTATCCACTCATTTTTGCTTTAACCCATTTTCAAGCCGCCATAGCCCTTACAACAAGGGCATCACAGTGGAGGAAGTAGATTCTCTCTACGTCCTCCTAGGAGAAGATGATGAGTAGTGCTTGACTTCTTTGAAAATTTTCGTCTACTATATAACTTATTAGTGGAAGGCCTTTGGCCTCTCTGGCGTAGTTTCTTTGTGAGTTCCTTGTTTTGTCCCCGATATAGGGACCTCCAAAGATTGTATCAATTTCATGGATGTGGGCATTCTCTGCATTAGCTGGGTAGCCCATACGCTGTTGTTTTCTCTTAGGTCTTTTGCCCTCAAGCTCTTTCCTACATCGAGGAAATACTTCATGAAGGTAAAGTATAGACTTCTCGCGCTTAGGCGGCTGATCTAGCCTAGATGGAGGTTGGTTCCTATGTGGAGAATCATTTTGTCGATCATCTCGAAGACTCGCCTAACTATGATGTTGGGCAATATTATGGAAATCTTTCGTGTCATGATTATAGGAATTATGATAAGTACAATATTGGTGGGGTTCGACTTATCTCTAGGTCCCGAACTTTGCCCTCAGCCTCTTCCTCTTCGGGAAGCCTATTGTGCATACCTGATTTGCTGCATATTTGGTCCATGGGTTATATCTTCATAAGCCAACGTGGGCATTGCATTTAAGGTGGCTGTAGCAAGTGCTTATCTTGAGTTGGGAACAACCTTATACGTTGTATTTGCTAAGGCAGAGATCTCTACTGGCTCTATTCCTATGATCAATCAACTCTTCATTGATAATTTCTCGCCTCTTCATTTTCAGCAATGTGTCAAAATTAGTTGGGTCCTGATTTTGTACATCCCTAAAAAAATGAGTAATCATGTTTAGACCTCCTCGTAATACCGACAAAGCCTCACAATCAGTAACTTGTACACAGTATGTCATCTCATCAATGAACCACGATAGAAAGCTTTTTAAGCTTTTCTCGGGTTGTTGTCTCATATCTTAGAGACGTTGGATGGGGCCTCTTCTTTTTTGCTTACGGTGTATCTTTTCAAGAATGTGGTTTAAATTCCGGCCAACACCTAATGCCTCCAGAAGGTGACCTATTATACCAAATTTTCGCTGCTCTACTCAGGGTTAGGTGGAAAGCTTTACATTTTGCAGCAAGGGTGGTGCTTCTCAGACTCATATGAGTTTTATAATTATTCAAGTACTTAGCCGGGCCACCTCTCCCTTCGTACTTTTGGTATTTTTGACGTCACATAATGGCTCGGCAGATGAGCATTTCTCAAGTCTTGTAAAAAAGGAAATTTCCATCATCATCATCAAGATCACAAGATCGTATAGGTTCATCAGAACCATTGTCCTCATCTACCTGCTATCTAAGCAGTGGATTAGACGGGCCTGCTTGGATCCCCGCTGCCTCGTCCTCATTTGACACCTATTTCTAGGAAGGCAACACGGAGGGCAAGCTCTTGTCGTTCCTCCGGTTGCCAAGTCATAGGAAGTGGGGTGTGGCCTATTCCTAGGCACTGGGGGTTGTTGAGGTTGCCTACGCCTCCTCGGCTCTACAGGGCTGATTCTGTAAAACACAATGTTGAAACTCTGAGGATTGTGTTCTGGTTTATATTTTGGAGGAAAATTGTCTTCCATGTCAAATGGGGTCTCGGTAGGTCAGCCGGAAGCATAGTTGAAGGAAATATCAACTTCCACTTTTCTTCCAAGGAGACTACCTCCTCTGACATGCCTAGAGGATGGGTCCCATTGGCTCTACACCTCAACCTCATGTGGATATTGTTCTTAAGGTGAGAAATGAAGGATTGTGTAACCTCTCTGACCTTAAATTTGCATCAGGAGTTCTTGCATAGCCTTATTTTGGTTGGTAATGTTTCTCATATTAGTTGCCATGGTGGATATCTCCTTGGTGAGTTGAGCAGACATCCTCATCCCACCACCCCTATGGTGGTGGTGGGATCAGTGCTGACTCGCTAGGGCAACTGCTTGTGGGACTTCATTAGTGTTTTTCCTCACTCTCCTAGGATGAACATCATGATCCGAAGTCATCTTTTCTTAATGAAGTTGTCAAACTTTCCAACTTTTGGGGCTTCCTCTTGTCCTTTTTAAGAACAAATTAATTTTAAAGGGAGATGCCCAACTATTTTTTCAACATGTTTTTTTCACGAGGTTGCTCGTGGTTATAGTGTAGCTTCCCACAGACAGCGCCAATATGTTGACCTCGTTTTCTATTAAGGCCATGTGGACAATAGATACTGGGTACACTCGTGCACACGTAAGCAAATTCCAACTCGTTTGGACGTGTTACTAGTGGACAATGTTCCGAATTTTGACATAGGAGAAGCTTTATCACACGAGACAAATATGTTCAAGCTTCTGAAGAATAATTGGGGAATGATTGTATAATAATAATAATAATAATCAATCACAAACAACTAAAAGAAAGTAAAGTAAAATAAGTTTTACCAAAGCTAGTGTGTAGTCAGCGAAAGAAACGATAAATAATAATTTTAAGTGTGTGGAGTTACATTGGTCTTCAAATGATACATGGATGAGGTATTTAGAGTGTTGCAAATGAAATGGTGTCCAGTGAATGAAAATACACATGACCTTATCTCTTTAGCCGAAGCCTACAATCCTAGGCATCAATTTGAACTTCCTAACCTGTGGCGCATTTAATGCTCTTACAAAGAGCAGCCATCCTATTGCATAAGTTGACAGAACTTGACATTTTACTCATTACAAGGTCCCGTCAATCATTCCAAAAGGATTTGATACATAAATTCAAGATCTTCACGTGTGGGAAATTTGAGTAAGCCTCGGACTTAGTTTCAAAACGCATCATTCGTGCAGACAACTTTAGTGGTGGTGGTTCTCTGATTTGAATGGGTCGGTTAGTCCAATAATCGACCAAAGGGCCTCGGTGGGTCGGCCACATAAAGCCACGTGAGGTGTAATAAATTCCAAATGGCATAAAAAATCTAGTGTATCGTGATATGCAAAATATAGAGACTAAAGAACCAAATCGTACAAAATCTATCAAACTATTACAGCCAATTCAAATCATCAAATGGCACCAAGATAACAAAGATATGGGCTTAAATTTATTGTATCGTTCTTTATCACAATGACCCTCAAACCCAAACCTAAGAGACTCAATTGAAGCTGTTTCAATGGAACAAAAACTTTAACCCCCAAAGACCGGAACCTCTTCTCTTACACTGAGTTACAATGATTCACATGAGAATTTACTCAGAACACTCAAGAATACGTCCAACCAAAGGTTGGAGATGAAAGGAGTAGACGAACACAAAATGAGAGAAAACCTTAGTCTCTCACAAAAAATGACACCCTTAAATCAAAAGAAGAAACATTAAAGAGTTTTATTTATACCCTTAACCATCATCGTTGATCTCAGGTTTGATAAACGGTCTAAAGCAAAAAGCAATTTATCTGATAAATGTATTTTATACACTTATTCAAGGCCTTAAAAAACGTTATTTAGTTGCTCATCTGATCAAATATAGTCTAAATTATTGTATTTTGTGTTAAACAGGCAAAGTTCAATGATTGAACAAAGAATTGATAGAAACAAAAGGAAAACCCATTAAAAATAGTGAAATTCAAAAGATGGGGACCAAGTTGCAACAATCCAATAGTTGAATCGAACCATGAATCGGAGATTGAAGATGCTGGAGGTTAAATTGGATGCACTTGGAAGTTAAGATGGCTCAACATAAGCTACAAATGGGGGAAAAGACGTTGCGTGGAAGTGAGAAGACCAAAGTGCACAAAATGGAAGACATGTTGAATTACGTGGTCGCATCGTTCAAAATCCATGCGGTTGCATCCTACCATGTTGGGACAAATTGGTGGGTCAAAACGTGAACTATGATGTCGCATGTAATGATAGTATAAAAATTGTACCGAATCTCAAGTTTCCTTATACGATTTGACCTAGATTCGAGCCATATAAATATCATAATGGATTAGAGAGCCTCTTTTATGCAGAAAACAACTCAAGAACTTGAGATAATTATATTGAAGAAGAGAGCAAATTCATATTTGTGAGAGATTTCAGCCGAGGAATTGCAAGAAGACTATTGAACATAATTCATACCAAGAAACTTGCACTAGGATTGGAAGGAAAATTCAAGAGATGTCCCAAATTCATTGAAAGCATTCAAGAATTCAAGACCTCTCGGCAATTATTTAATTTCCAGGTCATGTTTATTAACCTTAGAATGAGTTTAATTTCAATATGCATGGCTAGATTTTTAAATTGTTGGGATGAGATGAACCCTTGTTATGATATTTTTGGTTAGAATGATTGAATTGACATTAACTTATTTGAATGTTCGGATATTTATCAAGGTTTAGTTTGCTTTTCAATTGACTGACCATTAGTTAAATTGATTGTGGGTTTTTTATGAAGTGCAGAAAGAATTGGAGTTTATGGTAAAATGGAATTGACGCGAACAAAATAAATAAATTTTTGATTTTTTGGAGGAATTTCGGGGTTGTCCGTTTTTGGCGAATTTTTAGTCAAATTTGATTGAAAACAGACAAATTTCTTCGTTTAGGCGTTTTTCCATTTTTGGTAAATTTTATTTTGGCAATATCTCATTCAATTGAATTTGAATTCGAATTTCATTTGTTGGAGGACGATCCCGAAGATTATGAGAATCAATTTTAGTTGTTATCTCGAATTTTTCCATTATAGGAAAAATATCTTTTTTTTTATTATTTTTATTTATTCCTTCAAAATTTTCCTAGGTTTTTGCTATATAAAGTTTTCTACGCCCTTTGAGGCCGGATTGCTTGATTGGAATAAATTTTTCGTGAATTATTTTAACCTTTGTGAGATTTATTCATCTTTCTATAATCTTCTACTACGTCAGTTTTATTAACATCGATAGAGATAGTATGATCATTAGCATATAGTGATAAACATTGTGAGCTTCGATAGATTATAGAAATATACTTTGATGCTTCACATGGTTTCGATAGATGTTCTAACTCGTTTAATGCTTTCTTGGATATTCGTACATTTCATATAGATATAGGAGGATTAAATTTAATTACTTTTGAGAGAAACTTTTAATTAAAATATGAACATCACCAATAGGAATGATTTCAAATTGTCAATTCAAACTGTTGAACTAAAAATGGATTAGCAAGGGAGAATCTACATCTTAGCAATACATCTCATGAATTTGACAAACTTTTAGTTTATTTTCAAGTTATCTGATAAATTAGACTTTGATTTTCTACAACTCTATATTGCTATTCGATTAAGAGCATTAACAGTTATAACTTGAACACATAGTTATCGTGGGGTCGACACTTCATTCACCATTATATTACTTTATCACGATCCCGTGCACTTGCCAGTTTCAAAAGGCCATTATCAATAATCCATACAACCAAAGTTACATTTTGAAAACACGAATAGGCCTTTAAATGGATTTGGGTTATTGGGCTACATCAGGTTTTTCGAGGCAATAGAAAAAACTAGCCAACTTGAACCACAGAGCCCATTATCATCATTGCCAAGAAATTGCGTTGTTTATTTTTGGCATACCACTATATCAACTTTCTTTCCAGTAAGCCTATATTCCTTCCTAACCTTGGAAAGAGAGTGGTCATTTGAAGGTTCATATTTTTCCACAGAAACTCCTTTGATATTTCCATTCACCATTCATGACCCACCTACAATTAAAAGGAATATGTCCGGTTGGTGAGCAATAAGTGCTCAAGGATGACAATTTGTTTCATAATGCAGTGACACAAAAAGAAAAATGATCTATTGTAATCTAGCATGATGAATCAGAGGGAAGAGTCGAAAAATGCAAATGCTGCTAGAATTGAGAAAAAAAAAAAATTGTACTATAATTGAGCCCATTGAATATTCACGAGTCTCTAAAAATTGTTTTTTCGTTGTGTGGCTTTAGACGAAATAATGTACAGCAATAACATTGTAACATAAAATAAGTTTCAACCTTTCAATATTAAAACCTATTAATTTTCAATTTTCTTTTTAATTTTCAGGTTTAATTACAAAAATTTAAAACTCATAATTTTGGATTGGAATTTGTCCCTTTAAAAGGGAATGATTTTTATTGTGTTAAACAAACTTGGAAGATAAACATTCTATACAATTCATACTATATTCATATACTTTTGGCAACTTGATAAATGGTCGTTTCATATCTCCTTGTAGTCGTGCCACCATGGATGGAGAATCAACTGTGAGTCACTTGGGCTTTATCTTAGAGCCGTGTAGTGGCGAAAGTACCCGCACGAAGGGAGGCAACACGACTTTATAATAACATTCTTGACGTGACTCCCCAAGACTTACATTCTAAATCTCTTCATAACTTTATGTTACATTATTGTTGAATTGTATTTGTTATTTTATTGTGGTAATTGATAATTAATGTACACACAAATCACTTATTTTTTTCATAATCTAAAGTCATGTTAGTGTGATTTGTGTATAGACTAGTGTATGATTTTCAAATTGCATGAATTGTCAAACTGTTGAATTAATTCATGCCTTGTCAATCATGGAAGATGCAAATGTTATTGAAGGTAAAGATGGAACTATTTACCTTGCTTCTGAATTTGCTGGGTACTATGAAGGTATATGTTGTGATTTTTTTTTATCGCAAGTGTACAGTATTGAACAAGTAATAAAGTTGACTTAAGAATCCGAAAAATCGTTCCCACGAGGACTATACTCTAATACCTAACCTATTTAATTCCAACTTCTATTTGATGAAAACAAACAAGAATGTTATATGTTGATGTTCTTAAT
Source organism: Osmanthus fragrans (assembly GCA_019395295.1). Taxonomy (NCBI): domain Eukaryota; kingdom Viridiplantae; phylum Streptophyta; class Magnoliopsida; order Lamiales; family Oleaceae; genus Osmanthus; species Osmanthus fragrans. Next base: position 12,247,864 of record CM033356.1, read on the forward strand.
CTAAAAATGTGAAATTAAATGTGATACGCACACGATTGATATTGAGATTAAACAATGAAGAGAATGCTAGGACATAACATTTCACCTATTTGATCACATTTACGTCTTAAATCAAGATTCGCAATCTAATTTAGTGTTCTGTCAAATTTTCCTAATGTATTCAACTTACCCCTCTCGAGTTCTCGCTGAGCCTATTTAACTAATCTAATTTCATATCTCTATGCAATTCAGCCTTAATTAAATGAAAGACGGTTATGAAAATTCATAGAAAACCGCAATAGTTAGTATATGTATCTCTACACATTATACCAATTTACCGAATTTGTTGTGATTACAACGAATCCACTTTGATGTACCTAATTGGCCATGCTATTGTACTTCCTAATGCATCTTAAAGAAGAAAAAACTCACGTGTAGGACGATATAAGTTGACATTATCAATCACTTCATTAACCCAAACTCTTCAACTTTCATTACCAAGTGGTACATGATGCACTAAATCGCTTGGATTTGTTGATGTGATTTCACCTTTTGCAACAATAACAGCTTTCCCAAACCAAGACAACAATTTGCATTTCTTATTTTGAAGGTTATATGAACTATTCAAGCTTCTGTCTCTAGGCTTTAAAATTCATATCCATTTGTACAATTTATCATTTTCAATATAGGCAGTATATGTAATTTAGAATAATATTAATTAATTCTAGTTTTCCACTTACATTATCTTCTTGTACAACAGTCATACTCTTCATTTGAAAGAAAACTTTTAATTCTTTAATTTCATCTCTCAACTCTTGGACTTGAGTTTGCAAGCTATGATTGTGAATCAAGTTTGCAAGTTATTGCTAACATTCTTTATTGAATACATCACTTCTCGACTGGTTAATATTTTAGGACTAGGTCGATGCTCCTTGTTTCCATCAAACCAAACTTGTTTAGATCGATAAGGATGATTATATGCAAGAAATCTTCTATGACCCATGTATGAAACTTTCGACTACATGTCAACCAATTTTCACATGTGGATAAACCACATACTGGACATGCTACTTCGCCTTTCGTAGGATATCCTAATAAGTTCCCATAATCCAGAAGATCATTAATTGTCCACATTAGCACAACTTTCAAATTGAAGGTGGACCTGGTAAATACATCATATATTTCAACACCAATATTCCACATCTCCTTTAAGTCTTCTAGTAATGGTTCTAGATACAGATCTATATCATTTCCAAGTTGTTTGGGACCTGGGATTAATAAAGTCAACAACAAATTTTCCTTAGACATGCATATCCAAGGAGGGAGATGATGAGATTCCGGGTACGGGAATCACATAGAACTCGTTGAATTAGTTTGAAAACGGCGGGAAAGCCCAAATTCAGGTTGTAGACGATAGGATCTTGACCCGAGCCTCACGAACCAAGAACTTAAGGTATATTAAAACCTTAAACTCGTTGATGTACGGAAACATGAACCATGATTTATGAACGCTACAAAGGTTGCCTAATCCTTTGATAAGTTCTAAGAGTTGAATGCCACAAATATAACAGTATATTTGATAAGTTCGAAAAGTTCATTCAAGAACAAAATAGAGAGAAAATCTCAATTCATCATAATAAAAGTCTTAATGTTTACAATGAAAATAAAACCTATTTATATGGAAAACCTAGAAACTAATTAAAAATAGAATAAAGTCCTAAAATATGAAAAGTTACCAAAATATAAGAATTCTAGGCTAAATAAAACACTCGCGAAAAGGAAACAAAATCTACCTCGAAATTGCTCTATGCCGGATTATATCATCTCCTCTCCCTTCGAAAGGATTTGACCTCGAATCCATACCTTGAATGCTCAAATTATAGCCCTTGTTTCCAATCATGTCAAGAACGTGAAATAGTCAATCTCCTCTATGATGTAGTTTGGACCTCTTTTGAATTATTTTCCGCCTCTATCGTATGAACACCTAATAACCAGCATGTAGATCAAAGTGTACTTGTCTTAACGGCTTCCTTTTGTAAGTTTGAGATGCTCCAAGAACTGAGTAACTGTGCTTCCTCCATCTCTTACCTTGCCTTGGCGCTTGTAGCAATGCAACTGCAAATGGACTCATGTTTCTCTTCAGATCATCCTTGTTTCTCAAACCCTTGCACATGAACTCCTTCTAATGCCTTTGAAACTCCTTCGTCTCCTCAGGAATCACAAAGTCAACTTTTAGTACAAAAGTGATTTTCAAACTAGGGTAGGCAATATGTTTGCCTTCATGGCCCAAGTGTTCAAGATCTTGCAAAACAGAAATAGCAAAACTAGGGAGAGAATTGTTAGTCCTCACTAAAGTCCTCTCAACTCCACTATCATTTTCATGCAAGCTCACTTCTGACTTCTCTTTTCTCTCTTCTGGCTCCTCTTTTCTTTTAGCCACTACTCCACTCTCATTTTCTTTTTCACTCTTTTGTGACTCTACTCTTTTTCCCACACAAATAGCCACCTCACTATTTTCTCTTTTTTTTCCTCTCGTGTTCCTTTGTATGACTAATTTGAGAATTCATCATGTCGCGAATCTTTGAAAATTCTAGTTTATAATCTAAACTAGTAAGCTTACTTGACATTAATTCTTAACTCCATCACCCCTTCTAGGATTCTCTCGAAACCCCATTTTGCATACCGTTTGCTCAAAATATTCCTCAACTCACCCCAAGATTCAATAGGTCTCTCATAATTTCTCCGCCTAGATGTTGTTAACTAATCCCACTAAATTATAGCATAATCTACAAATTGAGTTACAACCAACTTTACATTTCTCTCCTCAGAGTAGTTATGACTATCAAATATGAGTTCCACTTTTTCTTCCCACGTCAAGTACGCCTCAGGATCACTCATTCCTTTGAATGAAGGAAACGTCATCTTGCTATTGCATGTACTCCTATCTACATAATCTCCAAAGTTATTCCTACCCCTTCATTCAAACCTACTACACATATATTCCTCATCATACCCATTTCACCTACTATTGATGCATCATCATCCATATCACTACCATGCTCATAATCATCATGCAACTCCCTCCTAGGTTCTCTCCTACCCGGTCTCCATGCATTTGAGTGTCCCCTATGACTATTTGACCCTAATGCCTCAAACCTACCAAGTCGTTCAGTCACATCCCCAAGTACCCTCGCAAACTGCCTTACTACATCTTCTTTCATGTTGATTTGATTCGGCTGCCTAATTGAATTTGAACATTCCCTACCTGACATCTTAATTCTATAGAATTTCAACCTCACAATGTTCACTCGTGTATCACTCAAATATTGGTTTTTACCCTCTAATAATCTCATCCCTCTTGCCTTTTACCACTTAATGCTTTCACCCAAGTAATTTCAAAGAACAAGGTAAACTCACAAAGTATAATCTCGTGGATCCAATTGAGTTGGATCACGATTTGATAGAAGAAAAGAAAACGATGAAGAAGACTCAAGACAAGAATATGTGAATTGAAGCTTAAGAAATTGAATAAACAAGAAAAAAATGTAGGAATTGAAATGAATTTTTTTTACTCAAAAACTGAAATTTAAAAATTGCTGGAAATTCCCAGAAATAATAATAATAATTTTTTTTAATTCGGAATTTATTTTTTTACTTGGGAATTTGAATAAAAAACCAGCAAAACAAATGAAACTTAATTTAGACTTTTAAATAGTCCGATAAAGAACTTTAATTTTTTTTTTGAAATTTTTTGAATTAAAGACTCATTATTATTACTGGAGACACGAACACAAAGAACAATTAACAAACACTCAAAACAAAATAAAAAATATAGAACCTGAATTCGGAGCCCGAGTTCTGATACTACTTGATGAGATCTCGGGGAGGAGCAAATTAGTTTGAAAAAGTTGGGAAAGCCTAAATTCAGGTTTTAGATGATAGGATCTCGACCCGAGCCTCACGAACCAAGAACTTGAGGTATATTAAACCTTAAACCCATTGATGTGCAGAAACACAAACCTCGATTTGCGAACGCTACAAATGTTGCCTAATATTTTGATAAATTCTAAGGGTTGAACGCCACAAATATAACAATATATTTGATGAGTTTGAAAAGTTCATTCAAGAATTAACATAGAGAAAATCTCAATTCATCATAATAAAAGGGGTAATTAGCAAAAATGGTCCCTAACGTTTACACTCATTGCTAAAATGGTCCCTATCGTTTTAATTTTGGCATTTACACCCTTATTTCAAACGTTTGTTACGGAATTGGTCCTTCCATCTAATTCCGTTAAATCAACCGTTAACAATTTAATGGAATTTGCAGAAATGGTCCCTAACATTTACACTCATTTGCTAAAATGGTCTCTATCTTATTTGAGTCTAATTAAATTTTATCCTATTACATTTTATTTTTTTCTCTTTCCTATTTTCAACCACATAACTTTTCATAAAATAATATTATATGTAAATTGAAAATTTTTCCTTCTTTTTCAATCGTTTATTTAAAAATAATAATAATATTCCACATATTTTCATTCACAAAAAATGGGGGCTAAACGGAGAAATTAGTCAACTTCCCATATTTTTCTCCTCTTAAAATTTTCGGTGAATATAATTCCTTTGGTTTGATGTAATTTACAATTTTATATCCCAACCCAAAATATTGTCGGCAAATATCTATTGTGTAGCAGTTTATTTTTCCTTTTACTATGGTATTTTGTATTTATTGTAGTAGGTTAATATTGAGAACTTATACTACATAGCTCATCAATGATTATTTGTGCTAAATGGTTAGAGGGTTAGGGATGAGATTTGCTGACAACGTTTTGAGTCGAGGTCTAAACTTGTAAATTATATCAAACCATAGGAATTGTATTCACCAAAAAATTTAAGAGGAGAAAAATATGGGAAGTTGACTAATTTCCCCGTTTGGGCCCCATTTTTTGTGAATGAAAATATGTGGAATATTATTATTATTTTTAAATGAACGATTGAAAAAGAAGAAAAAAATTTCGATTTACATATAATATTATTTTATGAAAAATTATGTGGTTGAAAATAGGAAATAGAGAAAAATAAAATTTAATTAGACTCAAACAAGATAGAAACTATTTTAGCAAATGAGTGTAAATATTATGGACCATTTCTGCAAATTCCATTAAATTGTTAACAATTGATTTAACAGAATTGGATGGAAGGACCAATTCTGCAACAAACGTTTGAAATAAGGGTGTAAATGCCAAAATTAAAACGATAGGAACCATTTTAGCAATGAGTGTAAACGTTAGGGACAATTTCTGCTAATTACCCTAATAAAAGTCTTAATGTTTACAATGAAAATAAAACTTATTTATACGAAAAACCTAGAAACTAATTAAAAATAGAATAAAGTCCTAAAATATGAAAAGTTACCAAAATATAAGAATTCTAAACTAAATAAAACTCTCGCAAAAAGGAAACAAAATATGCCTCGAAATTGCTCCATGCCGGATCATATCAAGAGATTATATATAACTAGTATCACTGGCCAACAACTATACCTAGAACTTAGGTTACCAAAGAGATTAAATCCATCAGAAGAAAGGCTAAGCCTAAGATTTCGTGGTTCTGATGCAAAACAATGCCATTTTTTTTTATCAATTCTCTCCCAAACTAATGAATCAACAGGATACCGCATTTTTCATCTAGACTTTTGTGATTTGAGTGCTATATTAAATGTTCTGCCTTATCAAGTGACCTAAACATTCTTCTAAATCGTGGTATAATCGAAAAATATCACAAAACCTTTGCAGGTATCCTATTTTGAATCTTCTTAGTCCGTCCATTAACTTTCCACCGCGAAGATGCACATTTTGGACATGTCTCCAAATTCTCTAGATCATTTCTAAATAAACAACAATCATTTACGCATGCATGTATCTTCTCATACCCCAAATCAAAGGTTTTCAATAACTTTTTTATTGAATTGCAAGAATTAGGAAGGGTGTTCCCATGTGGTAGCATATCTTGGATAATCTCAAGAAGTTCATTGAAACCGTTGTCAGATATACAATATGTAGCTTTAAGCTTATATAAGACAATAGTAGTAGATATTCTTGTATACTTTGTGCAACCAGGATATAAAGGAATTTCTACAACCTCATATAAATTTGAAAAGTCTTTCTCTCTATCTTCATTCTCAGGTTCCATATTATTGTCATCCTGGAAAAATGCATCTCTATACATCCTATACGTCTCTAAATTTTCTACATCTTGATGAGGCAATGATGCAGCATTCGATTTTTCCCTATGAAACACCCATGTATTATACGTAAGATCCATGTCATTAATGATCAAATGCCCATACATTTTATCAAAATGTTGATGGAATAGGTTTTTGCAACATTTGCAAGGGCATATGACCTTTTCTTGATTCCCTACATTGGCTTGCACCATATTTGCAAATTTTCTTGCACCACGTTGATATGCCTTTGAAACTCTATGAAAAAAAGCTAAATAAATCATCTAAAAGGCATTTGAAGACATTTTAAAATATTCTAAATTCAAGACAAGATAACCTTGATAAGTGTACCCAATCTTTATCCATGATAATATACTAACACTATTAAGTTATAATATGTTATAACACAGTAAAAACGATTATATTAGGACATCATAAAAATAAGTTCCAATTCGGTAAGTCATTTTGACAATAGAATTTCACACAAACTAAAATTACAAAAAATCAATTCAAATAAAAAAAACGCCCTCTTTAAATGACAAAGAGCTTTAAATAGTCTCTGGAAACTATAATATAAGTAAAAAGATCAAAATAGACATCCAATAAATTCAATACAACTAAAACAAAAAAATAGGAAAAAAAGGTTAAAACTTCAACATCCCGCTGACTAGTCTTAAACTGCAAATTTGAAGATGAAAATGAAAATGACCTCAATTGGGAAACCCCCGGTTGGGAAGGTATGGGGCTCCACTTCCCATTTCCGAAAAAAAATATTATAATAGAAATTCTGATACCCGAGTTGAAAGGTATGCCCGTTTCTTCGAAACACCTGTTTTCTTTGCCATTTTCCTATCCAACTTTTCCTCAAACTCTAACACCAACCATCCTACATTAGAGAGGATTTCACACACCCCTTCCATTATTCAAAGGACCTAAATAGGATGGGCCTAGAATTTCTAACATTGAAAGAACTATCTATCTTCAAAATGAAGGCAACAAAGGTGGCGTTAAAATTTGTCTCGAAAGATGCAATTCCAGTTTACATTTTGAACTACATTTGACTGGGAATAATCATTTTAAGGGATATCACTTAGCCGTTATCAAACAAACTCGATTTAGGAAGTATTAAGCCCTGTTTCGCTCCCATTTTCTAAGCCTCATTTTTCCTCTAAATATCACAAAATCAAAACAATTAACAGAGAAAAAAAAATGGTGGATATGATGACAATTATAGCTGACCAGACAATCTACTATCCATCAATTTCTTCAATAAACCCATCTTATTTTCTTTTAATATAATGGCATAAGTAGACTAAACAATAAAAATGGATGGACATAACAAGATCAGATTGAAGAGAGTGACTGAAAATGACACACACAAGTGCAATGGCTATAAATCAAAAAAGCAACATAGTAAGGCAACTTCACTATAGGTATACCAATTGACAGTTATAAAATAAAGAAGCCTCAACTAACATATCATTGGCTATTAGAGCTTCTAGAACATCTTTCTACAGGAGTCCTTGGCCCAGCCAACCCTTTTCTTCTTCCTAATTTCTTGCTCATTTCAAAAATTTAATGTTTAAAATCTATACAATTTATGCCCATAAAATCGACTCAATCTAACAACAGACAGGATGACTTCAAGTTCTCATGTATAATCCGTAAACTCAAACTCAAATCCCAATCAAGTAGTTACTCAAGACAAAAAGATGAAAACAAAAATGAAAATAAAAGAAGAGGCAAAACCTAGGAAGGAGCAACCAGCCTTCTCTGTTTGTCGAATTGAATAGGAAATGAGGAGCGTTCTACACTGGAAAGAATGTGTCTCTTTTGAAAAATATAAAATAAAATGTTTGAATGAAAACCTCCTCCAAAGGATTCATTTTCAATGTGAAAACTCCTCCTTTGCTGCTCAATGTTGTAACTCCTCCTTTGATGCAATTTTTCATTTTGTAACTACCTTTGTTGGCCCTTGGTATAAATAGAGGACCTCTCTTGGTGGAAAAAAAGAGAGAAAAGGAAAAAAAAAAAAAAAACCAATTTCCCTTGAATCCTCAGAGAAGGAGATGGTGGCTGACTCACTGGGCGAAGTCGTGGCATAGGTACCGGGCGAAGTCGTGGCGGAGAGAGATGGTGGCTGTGAAGGAACAACCAGCGCACGTTCTCGATGAGGGGAAATGAATGGGAGAAAACGGTTTCAATTTAGGGCTGAGCTTCTGGGTTTTAATTGAGAACAACCACGGCGTACTTTAGTACACGCTGTAAATAGTGAACAAACATGGCGTCTTTAGTCCACGTCGTAAATATTGTTAATGGGCTTCTCGGCTTTGTATAATTGAGAACAAACACGGCGTGAAGCACGCCGTAAATACTTCTCTACTACGGCATGCAGAGAATGCACACCGTAAATACTTTAAGCCACTTATTTTTAAAGGCATACATATCTCGCACGCCATAGTTAGTCTTTTTTTTACAAGAATGCCGTAAAAGGTTGAGAATGGTGTAGTGAGTGGCAAAGGATGGGAATATTAAATATATGCTAGTGTAGGACAATTTTCGAAAGTGAAAGCAAATTGCTAGATATTTGATTTACAACACAACACTATTATGTCTTGGCAACTATATTTGTAGTTAATGCATATAATAAGCATTTAAGAATTTTTGGTCAATTGAAAAGTATAGGCATGCAAGGCTACCTCGCAAGAAAGGAACAAAAATGACTTGGCTATTAATTTCCTGAACAAACTTAAAGATGACCTTTAACCTTTGTGTTTTGACTTATTTATTCGCAATCATTCATGATATAACCTTGGCTTCTTCAAATTGTAGTTTATTCACGAATTTTAGAAGAATTTTAAGCTTAAAGTACTCAACTATTTATTTCGATTTTTTTTCAATTTTGAAGGTTATTATATTTTAAGTCTTTGGACAGTATCAGCATGCTAGTTGCAAAGGTATGTGCAAGTTGTTTTGCAAAGCACCTTGCCAGTCCTCTCAATCCCGCGTAGTGCATCACTTAGTTTTCAAAAATTAATGGTGGTGGCGTACCATGGATTTCTCTGTAATGACGTGCATTAATTTGCTTTAAAAGCAAAGAGAAAGCAAATTAACATAATAGCTTGTAAAACAGATAGTCCAACACTACTAGACATTCTTGCCATTTTGGCTGCAGGACTGCAGTCTCTTAAACTATAGCTGTGTACGGTAGTTCATATTATGAAATGTGAAATCTACATCATAAGAAATGAAACATGAAACTAAGATCTCATATGTGATTTATCCATGACTATTATAATTATAGCAAAATTCACATTTTGAGCAGTTTGAAGATTACAGGTGAAGTATACAAGCTTAATGAGTCTACCTGATCAAAAGTGAAACTAAATCTTAACATTAAAAGTTCATATTACTAATTGTTTTTAGGTGATTATTTTTATTGTTATGACTAATATGTTACGAATGTGTTTAAGAAAATTTGCGAATATACTAGTGGATGACAATCAGGAAAGTGTAAATTAATAAACACATGCATCAATCTCCTCACAAAGTTTAATTCTATCTAAAGAGATAAATTCTAAAATCATATACTTGTTCAATTCAGTTTGGATATCCTTGAAATATGGGGGTATTAAACTATGGATATAGTGCTAATAAATGTGATGTTAGGATTTAATCCTGAATGAGTATCGAGGCGAGAATTCTAGCGAGATGTGGGTCACACGTACTCTTGGAGGACTCACCTATGTAAGAGTTGTAATGAGGCTGCAGCTATAAGATTGGACTATTTCCTAGAGACTCTTACTAGAATAAAGATTATAGCGCATGACCATTAAGAGCGCTACACACTATGAACTAGAACCTAAATCGATATTATGTGATTGAAGTTTGGCTAAAGAGATCTAATTCAAGGTTTAGTCCACTATGGCTCTCTAAAAAAGAAATTGTTATCATTAAGTGAGATTTAAGTCCAAAAGAAACCTACAAATATTTATTTACTTTAAAAGTTTAAAACTTGTAGGGGATTGTTGTAACATAAAATAAGTTTCAACCTTTTGACACGCGAAAATGTGTTTGACTTATAGTACCGCAAGTGCACGGTTCGTTTCAAGAAATAAAGTGAATTTTTAAGTCCAGGTATCATTTCCACAGAGATTTAATAGTTTGACTATACTTATTTTGACCTTAACCGAAACAAAATACGTGGTTTGAGTTTTTGTAATTAAATTGCAATAAACTAGTAATCTACTTATGTAAAAGATTACTTAGAGGAACAATTATAAATCTGAGTACTTCCAATCGGGTGGAGTATAGGGAAGAAAGATCTATCATTAAATCATAACGTAACCATATAGTAAAATTTATTTTAGAGTTTGTGCTTATTGTAATTAACTTTAATAGCACGTCGATTTTTTAGAGCGTCTAATGTTACAAGACATAATTATGCACAGTAAAGTTAATTTATTATCTAAGAAATTGATGGAATATTATGAAAATGATAATCTTAATGTACAATAATCACAAAAGTTGACATGTGAAATATTACAACTTGATACACGTCTCATCGAGACTCCTAGAACCAAAATGGTCACTCATGTACAAATTGTTTTACCATATTTTTTAAATTGATTAAAAAATGAACTGAATTTTATATGAAAACACATCATCTAGACTTGAAGTTCGACACACGGGGAATATAATAGCAATGTAATTTGATTATCCAGTCTTTCTTAATTAAAAAAGAAAAAAGAAAAATACATTTACGACCCATGGATGTAACCATAAGAAATATTAAAACGTTTATACAAGAATTTCACTTTTTATAACAATTTGTTTGTTAAGAACATGGGCTGTTTCCCCGAAAAGGGTCGTCAAGAGACTTTTTGAGGAAAAAATAAATAACATTAAAAATAAAATTTTAATGAGGGGATTTTAATAAATAAATTATTAATTCTTAAACCTTATCTTTTAAAAGTTTATGCTTTTAAAGATGCACAAATATATTTATTTAACCTCTTCTTTCCACGCTAACGAATCTTATACTAATTAATTCTCATCACTGTCATCGATGTTCTGATCTGAAAATTACCAATTGCAATTTGCATAGCTAATAAGGATAAACTCTTGAGTTGTTAGATAAATTTAATACTTTTTTTTTGGGTAAGCATCCGAAGAATATTTGTTTTATTTGAATTATTGTACTTTCTTGGATTTCTGACCAATTTGAAATAAATATATATTTAATTATAAAATAATACATCTTAAACCGCGTTTTACATCAGTCTTATTAATTAATTAATGGATTAGTCCATATGTACAAACTCATGGACAAAATGAGTTACAAAATCAACAAGTGGCGGGCTCGACAGGCTCCCCCAATAGGGGACCGCCACTTGTTGATTTTGTTTGTGCAAGGCTGGGGTTTTTTTTTCTTTAATTTTTAATTTTTTGTGTAATTTTTTGTTTAATTAAAGAATATTTTTATTAAAAATTTTGAATTTTAATTATAGAAAAGGATAAAATCGTCAATTAGGAATCCAACTTTTAGGGAAATGAAAGAGTAATTATAATCACTGCAATTTTTATTTCTTGCACCATATTTTAATTGCATTTGAGGTTTTTAATTTTTGCTTATTATAACACTTATTTCCTTAATGATTTTTCATGTTTTTCTTATTCTTGAACTTTTTGTACATTAATACATTTTATATTTGATAACAATTTTATATTCAAAAGTCTGTTGAAATGACGTAGAACAACTTATTTTTTCATCATATTTTTAAAACTAAATAAACAAAAAAATGCGAAAAATATTTTTCTTCATTTCAAAACATGAAAATAAAATATTTTGATATGAATTATCATCAAGGACGAAACATACTAATTAATGGAAGGTTGAAGATAAGAATTCGATGGAAAGAAGTTAAGGAAATAATTGTTACAATGATAAAAAAAAAAATGAGGAGCTTAAATAAAATTAAAATGTAGTATAATAAATAAAAATTGTGGTATCAATATAATATAACCATCCGAAATGCAAATTGAGGCTCCCAAATATTATGTGGAAAACCTATACATTTCCATTTTCATATAGGTTGAGGACCCATATGTAATCTTGCCTAGTTTGAGTGAGTACTAAGTGTACATTTGATTTTTTTTGAATATTAAGATTAAATTACTTGCCCGTTTGTTTTTTTGTAGTGTATTTTAGTACTAAGTAAGTAAATTTTTTTGATTTTTTTATTTTAATAAAGAATTAAAAGAATTTTTCTTAAAAATTCACATTTAATATTCTTAGGTTCGTGATTATGGCACATAGGATCCCAAATCAAAGAAAAAGCAGACCTACTTCATTATTATTCAATAGTCAGCTTGTTCATGCATCGACAATCGTTATGCTTTATAAAGCCCTCAGCAAGGCAGATAGTTTGAAACAAAAATTGTTCAGACAACATAGTATGGATCCAAAATCGGGGCCTGCTATGGCAGGATACAGTCTTCTCTTGTTCTTGTGTCTGTGTCAATCATGGCCAACAGTCAATTGCCAACATACTCGGCAAGAAGCCGTTCGAAGCACTAGGAATCAGTTACAATCCAAATGGCACCTTGAACAGACAAATCCAAATTCCTATGGTGAATGCAACACCATCTGTTGATCCAACACGGCCTACTCCAGTGGCCCTCTCGTCGGACGTACGTATCAGTCGGCTAAGCAAAGCCTTCGTCCGCCTCTATCGGCCAGTGAATCCCCCGGCTAACACCAAGCTGCCACTCATCATCTACTTGCATGGAGGCGACTTCGTCTTGTTTAGTGCATCAACTGTCATCTTCCATGACTTCTGCAACAATATCGCCGCGCAGTTCCCGGCTGTTATAGTCTCAGTTGAGTACCGTCTGGCCCCCGAAAACCGCCTTCCGGCAGCATACGATGATGCCTTGAATGCTCTCTTTTGGGTTCAGTCTCAGGCAAAAAGTTACTTTGGCCGCCATCCATGGTTTCAGTATGCTAATTTTTCGAGAGTTTTCTTATTGGGAAGTAGCGCAGGTGCCAATATAGTTTACCATACTGCCATTCGTGCACTGGATTTCAATCTTCAACCATTAAGAATTCGTGGAGTTCTACTGAATCAGGCATTTTTTGGAGGAAATCAAAGCACTCCATCAGAGCTTAGACTCCTTGACGATCCTTATGCTCCTTTGTATGTATGTGATGTTTTGTGGCAATTGGCATTGCCTATCGGCACCAATAAAGATCATGAATTTTGTAATCCATTGACCGGTGGATCTTACCTCGGACGGGTTCCACATTTGCCAAGATTCTTTGTGAAAGGCGATGAAGGGGACCCGTTAGTGGATAGATCGAAGCAGTTAGTTCAGTTGTTGCAGTCATATCAAGTACCAATAGTATATCAATTCAACCAAGGAGGTTATCATGGTATAGAACTTTCGAACACGACAGCTGCTCAGCAATTGTATACTGCCATGAAGAATTTTGTCAACTCTACTGGGCTTACTGAAGATGAAAATTCTCATGCTTTTATCTGATTATATTAAGCCTCCAGATTAGGCCATGTTTTCTGAATTTCTTCTTGTTTCTTTGTATCAATTCCTGTTGTGGCTCCATTCTCTTTTGTTTCAATAAAATGAGGACAATGTTGTTTGCACTGCATAAGTTACTGAAAGTTTGGCGTACAAACACCATTGTCCTGTTTTAAGTGATGATGAGATTTTGAGTGAATTTCTCGTAACATCCTCATTCCGTAACTTCATATCCATGTACATCAAGCATTACTCATAAAATAAATTTTGATATTGAAATGAATTTTTTTCCAGTATGTACGTACGTGACATGGATATTCGACTCAATTTGACAGTCCTTCCAGTCCCACTTGACGTTTTAATGTATTTTATATCATTTGATAGTGGGAGACAGGAGAGTGTATCTACTTTGACTTTAGAAAATGTAAATGGATCTTGAATTGTGGAAACGAAAAGAAAGGAAATGAAAAGGGTACGTCATAACTTGGAGACTAAGAAAATTACCAAATCTTCATCAAATCCATTCATGAAATGAAAAAATAGAATATCTGTCGATCCAAAAATTGAAGTCAATAAATTCAATGCCACCTTACCAAGCCATTTTAATATCGCATATTTTTCTTGTGATTTTCTAGGTATTTATAAATTTCTCATGTGTAAGGGCTTTTAGTCTTTTTACTATTTTTCTGAACATGTGTCATCTTGTCATTCGATGATCCATAATAGACTGTAATTCTCAATGGTTATAATACTCATGATATTTACCTATATGTTTGGTTATTACCATCACAAGATTCTCCAAATCAACTCGGACCTAATTGTTTTTCTCACATAGATTGAAAATGAAATATTTTAGGACTAGACTCCACCATGAGGCGTGAGCAAAACAGAGAGAAAAGCATCCGACATAAAAGCCTTGTCCAACTTATACGCTTCATTTGCCCTCTACATCTCCCATTACTCCACATGTAATAGAACTTATAATATTTAGCTCACGCTTGGTTCAATTAAAAATTAGATTAAATTATAAGTTAAAATAAAAAATTAATTTTAACCACAGTTTCATAGGACCACAACTTTCCAACTAGATATTCCATCAACTTTTATCATAACCTCCTAAAAATTTTATTTTTATCAAAACCAATCCTCAATTTATCTTCCAAAAATCCTAAACTGAGACTCAAAGCGGATGGCTGCCCGTCTTGTCATGCTCCTAAAACTGCATTGAAATCTCCCACAACACAATATGGAGCTTGAGTAGGCAGAAATCCCAGCAAAGAATTCCATAACTCCCGCCTCTACATCCCAACTAAGAACTCCATGGCCTGCGCCTCTATCTGTACACAACACTATCATAAATGAAAGTTACGGGATAGCGCTAGACTGTTACTAATTACCCGTTTTTAGTTTGACCTTATGTGCGAAATTAATCTAACCAAAACAACGAGTCACTTTAATTAGTTTCTAGATGATTGATCAACCAATTCAATTTATCATATCTTGAACTACTGCAGTAATATGAAAGCAATAACTAAAACAATAAATAACACAAGAATTGTTCACAGAGAAACCCAACGTGGGAAAAACTCCAGGCGCTTTGCCAATCAAAGATCCACTATAA
Organism: Osmanthus fragrans; assembly: GCA_019395295.1. NCBI lineage: Eukaryota > Viridiplantae > Streptophyta > Magnoliopsida > Lamiales > Oleaceae > Osmanthus > Osmanthus fragrans. The sequence goes on from CM033356.1 coordinate 12,263,229, forward strand.
ACTGTATTATAAACTTATAGACCACGAGCAAAATTGACGACAAAGTTTTCTGACCTCCTGTCTGAAGTTTGAAGCTGCTCTTCTAGAATGTACACACGAACATCAATCCTAACTTTTCGTTGTAAAGCAGTCCTCCTGAAGTGAGTACACGAACTCCACTCCTGACTCTTCGCGCAGTTTATCTCCTGTAGATCTACCAAGAACTCCTCGTTCTTAAGTTTCGTCCTTGATCTTCGCAACCAACCAAGTTGACGACACAATCTTCCTGACAGATCCAAGTGAAGAATAACATCATTGTATTGATTGAAGGCTTTGATATTTTCAATCTAAATGGCGCATATAGATGAGGTGATTGAACTGTTGAATGTTTGGCTCTTGAGAGAATAATTGTTTTCTCTTTAATGAATAATGTTCAACATTCTTTTCCGAATGCGCAACGCCCCCTTTTATATGTTGGACTAATATGGAAACTTTGGTCAATAAAAATCTTGCGAAATTGCGAATTAGGTTTGGCCGTAAATTGGTCGCTCGAGCGAGGAGCATGTTCGCTTGAGATGTTTGCTCGAGCGAGGGTCCTATCACTCGAGCGACAGGTGGGCGAAAGTCGAGCGCTGGATGTTCTACTTCATCCGCTCGAGCATGACTCCCGCGAACAGCTAGCAAAAATGCGGCGAGTTTCCTTTGTATTCCAAACTTGGATCCTGAACCCTACACTATACAACCAACTATGAAACTTCACAAGTCCCTAAACTTCTAAAATGTTCAAGTTGGTCCTTTCGTTCACAGAATAGCCAATTACAATGATCTAACACTAAAAAAAAAACCAAGTACACTAGGTTTTATTGTGAAACTTGAACTCTATGCAACATTGTTTGTGAACTTCTACCACCACGATATGGATTATTTTTTATGGTATTAGTTATGGATATGTCGAATATACTAATTTAGATTAAATTGATTTAGTAATTTTTATATGAAGCAAAATTTGTTAAGGTGGAAATAGTGGAGGAGCAATTTTAATGGTTAGGATAAGTTGGACATATATATATATATATATATATATATATACAAACTATGTAATTGACAGTTCTGCGAATGAAATGATTGAAATAAATATGTTGTAAAAAGTCAATGAGTTAGTTGCAATATTGTATAATTGAGTTAAATAGGTTAGGCTTCGAATTTGAAATAAGGAAATAAGAGACGTAGTAATTTCGCCAGCCTATCGCTTGGCTGTCACTCAAGCGATAGGCAAGCGACGGGCTCACTGTTTTTTATGCTCGAGCAAGGTTTAGGCGACAAGCGAGCTACGTCAAGTTCTACAACCCTTGGCAAAGGATGCTGAGTTTTGGACCATGTTTCTTCACTTACAACATTTCTTCATCCCAATTATATGCAATCATAGCATAACATTATTCTCTTCTTTCGCAACCAAAATGCTGCTTAAAGTTTGCACAAATTCTAGTTTTCTTTTTTTCATTCATGAGAGGAGTAAAAAATTCGGTTTTGGTTCGCTGATCTTGTGTTTTGGAGTATTACTAACACAAAAGGATAGTCGTTGTATCTTGAGAGTTGATTACCATCATCCGTAGGCACCGTTGATGGGCAAAATAGACTTAAGACATAGTGTTCAACACTTGCCTCAACTTTTGCATCCATCTATTTGGTGTCATCTCCGCGACATATTTTACGTTATTTTGTGGAATAATTTTCTTTCTTGTTTTCTTGCCATTATTCTATCTAAATTACGGTAAAGTTGGTAAGGTTGTATTTTTTCAACAATCTTAAGTCAATTTTTGAGTGATAACTTTATTCTATTCTATTAAATAGATTTCATTTTGGTATAACATCTTCTACTCATTCTCGAATTTGATTTGCGGTTTATCTTCTGTTTTGTGTAAATCGAAATAAATATGGTTTACAATACCGACTCCACTTCGAATATGGGAACTTTAGAAAGAATTGTTTCTATCGGTACGATCCTTCCGATTGTGTGGCCCCTCCCACCATTCACACGAAAAAATCGGAGAAATTTATTGAGGTGGACTTCAAGAGATGACAACAGAAAATGTTTTCTATCTAACGACCCTAAACCTGTCAAAATTGTTAAATGAGGATGCTCTCGCTTGTGCAAAAAGGGAAAATAATCATGCATTACTAATAGCGTTGATGTGATCCATGAAACGAATTCAACGAAGAAAGTCCGGCAAATGATCGGTTGATTGTTGAAGGAGGACTGATGACTCGGTCACGAGCAAAGAGGGTTAAAGAAGCGATGAGATTGCCCGTTCAAGCTGTAATGGATGAAACGACGATCTTGTCGAGCAAGGGGGCAAGTTTCAGGTTGGGCTCCGAGGAAGATTCAAAGTTGATCAACTTGATTCAGACTGTAGATGGAAGAGAGTTCGGATTACACTATGTGACCACATAGTGTAAAAGTCCATGTGGTTGCGTAGAGGTAGGCAGAAAATCCAGCTGGTGGATGACCGCATAGTTCAATTGTGGTAGCGAAATTTTTAAATTTTTGCAAGATCTTTTGTTTTGGTTAGAATTCTATTTTTTGGTATTTTTGTAATCTTTTAGACTTTAATTCCGTTTATAACTAGATTTTTATGAATTTCCTATATATATGACTCATTATTTCTTTGTAATATAACATTCATTCATATCAATAGAGAGAATTACTTTGGGAGCTTATTTTGCTTTCAATTCCCTGCTCTTCATTGAACTAATTCTGAACTTATCAAAAAATATTTTCTTGTGGCGTTCAAACAATCCGGGTAAAATTCTTAAGTCTTGTAATCAAGAGGTAAACATATTGTCGACAATTGTATTGGTTGCTTGATTCAATATTGTTGGGTCAAACTCAAAACTTTGATTTTTATTGGATTTCTTGGGTTATGATTCAATCTCGTGTGGGTTTCGTAGCTGCAACTGTTAGATGGGTTCGCATTCGTGGCTCCAAAAATCAAGGTTATATCATTTTCCTTTTGTTTAAGTCTTTTGTATTCCGAATCTTTTCATTCTTTCCATTTTTGGTGTTCTTCGCGTTCTTCGGTTTTTTGAGTCTTTGATCCATAAAAGTTTTTAAAAAAATTTCAAAGTTGTTTTTGTTCTAATTTAGCATCCAAATCAGTTTTCATTTCTTTTGCTAGTATCGTAGTTGAATTTTCGCGCCAAAAAATTCAAAATTAAAAAAATTATTTATTTCGAAAATTACCATTAACATACAATTCATATTTGAGTAAAAAGGAATATATAAAAACAACCTGGTCCAACCCAAAATTCAATGAACTACTTTCTTGAATTAATATAGTTAACATCCAAAAATTGTCCAATTCTTTGCATATTTCTTTCTTTCTTCAGTCTTCTAAATTACAAATTCTCACTCATATCCTAGTTTGAATGCATCGAAAATAAGACTTGGTTGAGTTCGAATTAGTTATTTGAAGTAGTTGAGTGAAAGCATTGAGGAAAAAATGCAAGAGTGGTGAGACTATTAGAGAGAAAATATCAAATTTGAGTGATACACAAGCATGTGAGACACATATTTTAGATCCAGGATGTCTGATAGAGACGATTATACATCAAGCAAGAACAACAATTAAGTCAACATGTCGGAGGAGTTAATATGACAGTTCGAGCGGTTGTTTGAAGATGTAAGTGATATGTTGGATATGTAGGAGGCGTGGATGGAAAGGCAAGACCCATTGCTTGCCAATTTAAGTAAGAGAATTTTCACTGCAAGGTAGACGGGAGCCTGCGATAGAGAATCGTGTAGAATATGAAGTAGGTAGTGACATTGATAAAGGGATGTTAGTGGATGTGGAATTAGGAAGAATAAGGGATAGAAAAATTAGGCATGAAACTATGAGTAGAGATTTTGGTGGAGATGGAGTTGACGGAAGTACAGGCAACATAAAAATGGCAATTCCTTCATTCAAAGGAATGAGTGATCCGGAAGAATACTTGGAGTGTGAGAAGAAAGTCTAATTGATATTTGACTGACAACTACTCAGAAGAAAAAAAGGTAAAAATTGTAGTCCTTAAATTCACAGATTATGCTATTACTTGGTGGGATCAAGTGGTGATTTCTAGGAGAATGAATCATGAGAGGCCTATTAATACCTGGGATAAATTGAAGGTCATCATGAGGAAGAGGTTCGTACCTAATCATTACTATATAGAGCTTCATAAAAAATTGCAAAGCCTCTACCAAGGGACTATGAGTATGGATGACTATCATAAGGAGATGGAGATGGTTATGATTACAACAAATATAGAGGAAGATAGGTAGGCCAATATGGCTCGATTTTTTAATGGGTTGAATAGGGAAATAACTAATGTAGTGGAGTTGCAACATTATGTAAAATTGGACGACATACTACATGTGACTATGAAAGTAGAGAGACTATTGAGGAGGAATGGGACAGCTACGTATCCATCAGGCTCTTTGGGTTCTAATCCATCTTGAAAATGAAAGTGGGACAACAACAAGGGATATGGGGCTGTTTCGAAGGGCAAAATTGAAATACCAAAAGGGAAAGAGGAAAATGCTAGTAAGTTACATATAAGGTAGAATCATAACCATCTAGACAATAGGATATTAAAACTCGGATGGCTAAACAATCCCGTCATAATCCAGATTCTAGTTGCCTTAGTGGGGTTCTCTAAAATCTATTTGGAAACAGTGACCACTAACACCAATCGCTCCCAAGATTATCATACTAGATAGTCACATTAATAAGTAGCACTCTCAAGCATTAATAGTTCATTGAAACGAGTTCACGGAGTTCTCTTTGAACACGTCATTCCTGTCTATGAGATAGGCCAGAAAAAGAACAAGATTGTTAGATGATTCGTACAACAGATGAAATGTGCTCATTTACTATTATTCTGCACTCTCTCACCATTAATCTGCAAACTAGTAACTTAAAGTGACATCACATGGCCAGAAAACGGCATGACAGAAACATAAACTAAGCAGTTTTATGAAATTCTATAGAACAAGTTTGTTAATCTTCATTTTTACTGTTAATGTTTATTGGTTGTTATGAATATTGATTTCTAATTCAACTATTAGAATTTGATTGTGTGAGCCTAGGATTTAATGTACCATTAGTTGAAGGTGTTAAAAGGGCTAATTACGAAAACTGACAATGCACAAATGATGTTGGTTAAATATATTTGGTACCTAATATTGGATATAAAATTCCAACAAAATCGAATAGGACAACCATTGTTCTCTCCTTTAATCGCGTGTAGTCCTATCGAGTTAACATATGTATCTGAATGTGACTATGCACCATTGATTAGTTCTGTCTCCAAGGTTTAATGTTATCAAAGCTTTTGTTGGATCTGTAAATCTTATGTTGGCTTTTTTTTGTTTGGCAAATGAATAGGCCACTATTCCAAGATTTCTGTCTAGAGGGCTGTCGGTTGAAGAAGCAGGGTCACTGCTTGAGAAAAGTGTTACAATTGCAGTCGAAGCCCTTTTCTGATGTCAAACCACTAACACTGCTTGGTTAAAATATTTCATAAAAATATTTTTTAAATTTAAAAAATGCGGTTTGGTTTGGTTTTGTGCGATTTTTGAAAATCGAAACCTAAACCAAACCATTTTAAAACGGTTTGGTTCGGTTTGAGGGAAAGAAAATCGTGGGTCCACGTGGACCCGAATCAATGGTTTCAAACCAACGGTTACTGTTCGGTTTACGGTTTCACGATTTTTTTGTACAGCCCTACATCATAGTCATCAAGCTCTAATTGGTATCCATTCTCAATAGCTAATGGGAGTCCATAAAGAAGTGCCATAGCCTCGGCATCCTCGAAAGAAATTGACCAACAAACTTCCCAGAAAAGGCCGCTCGGACTACACCAGTAGTATCACATATCACCCCACAGATGCAGACCTTGAGGTCATCTTTAATGCTATCCCCAAAACACCATTTTGGTACAAACTCCCTCCAACCTAGCAGTATATATACTTTGCACCATTTTGATGTAAATGGTGCAAACCAAAATAGTTAATGTTCTTTTTGCCCTTCTTTTCCATTTGTGTCAAATTTTTGTTAAGAGTATTTGTGTCCATTTTTTGTTATATAACAAATTATTATTATTATTATTATTATTATTATTATTATTATTATTATTATTATTATTATTATTATTATTATTATGTGCATTTGTAATAAATTGTAATCATATAATTAATAATAATTAAGGAATGAATTCAATATATTTGTTAACTAAACATAATTATTTATATAGTAATTTATGTCATAATAAAATAAATAAATAACTTTTGAGATAAATAAATTGTTAAGAGCGAAAAAATGAAGATAATAATGCAACTATTCATTTGGTATATTGGTTTGGAGATGATTTTTCAGTTTGGTACAATATTTGGTGCAAATTTTAGTGTATGCTTTGAAATGGCACAAGCACAACACATATTATGGAATGCAAAAAAAAAAAACTCATTATACCCGATACGCACGGAGCCCGTCTTGAATTGGATGAGGATTAGCCATCTGACCGAGTAGACAAGACAGTAACGGGGATGGTTCGGGGTTATTGCCTCGAAGTGGATACGGAAAACATAATCTCTGCCTTGCTACCCGCCTTGTTTAAAGATTGGCTCAAATTCAAGATTTTTATCAAACAAAAAAAAAAGTTTATCACCATTCTTAAAGATAACATAAGTTTTTCTTAACAAATTGAGAAAAAAGTAATAATATTTACTAATTAAAGACATACAAAAAAATAAAAGCCAAAAGAATTTATTAAAAAAAAAAAGTAAACGGGGCAAGAAAAGGGGAAGAAAACCTGCCCCGTGCCGCTTTAGTCAGGATGAGTACCGGGCAATGTGACAAAAATATCCAATAAGACGGGAGTGGGAATAGCCGACTCGTCTCATACCCGCTCGTGGCCATCCCTAACACATATTGTCACATAAGGCCTAGGCCAAAGCCCAGTCCCACGTATACTGCTACCCATCCAATTTGCATCCAAGCCCAATCGACTTTTCCTGTCCGAGCAATATCTGTGAAGCAAGTATACTGATAGAAAGTCAGGTGCATACTCACCGAGCCATAGACCATCTCTAGATCACATATCTCTCCCCTATATTGAATTCCTGTCCATCCAAATTGCCAAAAGTAACATGTACAAGTCCTCAAATTCCTCCTTACGTTTTCTCTAAAAAAAATTATACAAGGAATTCAGCTCAGTAATAAAGGGTTTGAGCACACACCACCACCCTTAACTCTTCCGTAGATTTATCAACCAATGCCAACATACAAAAGCATGTGAATTTAAACCACAAGGTTCTTACTGTATCCACTCAGGATAGAGTGACACCTTTTAGCATGAAAAGCCATATAACTCGGCCAACCTGCCCCTTTACACTTAGTGGTGTAGACTGGATTATCTCTTTATGAAGAGGCCAAAATAAATGAGTTACCGTTGTCACATTCCACCACCATTATGGTCCAGTACCTCACTAACCAGTCTAGCATCCTCCTCTCATGGCCGGGGTAACCACTAATCATAGAATTTTATTTTTGGTACCAGCAATTAAGAATTATTTTCCCTACTTGTTGTATCAAAAACCAAATCACAAGCTTCAGATAAAAAAGAGCAATTCTAGTCAAATTTGTAATATGAATACCTTTTAACTAATATCTAGGCTCGACCTGAGCTTTCGGCGAGCCAAGCTCCCGAAGTGACGATGTCATGGAATCACTTATAAGCGTTCGGGATCGTCATTTGAGATATTGTGCATCTAGTTCTGGAAAAAAAAATAGAGAAAATATTAAAAGAAGCATACATGAAAAGCATAGCGTACTTTACTAAAATCATACAATACTTACTTGGGCAAAATTCTTCTCCACTCCATCTCAAGTGCTTTCCACTTGACATGGTCCACCTCCCGAAATAGATTGAGGTAAGTCCCGTCGACGAACCTCCTCCTCATCGCTTCAACCGTAAAGGGAGAGACAACATATTGTGATGGAAATCTCGACCTCTTACTGACCACCTGCTCCGGGCATGTTAACAGCACGCTTCTTACCCTCAGTTACAGTGGGCATCATCTCCTCCTTCGTCCTGGGAACCGCCACCTCCTCCGCCTCGGGGATCGCCACCTCCTCGGGGCCCTCTACCTCTTCCACCCTCCCATCCTCCACAACCTCTCCCGTCCCATCAGGGCCATCCCCTCTCGATCACCCTCCCCATCTCTCTCCTCGGCACTCCATTGTCTACTTGCTATATTATCTCAGAGCGTCGCGACATCATCCTAAAGTTCTCATCAACGGAGGTGATGCCCTCTACGGAGATGATCGTTGATCAACTGGATCGCACTCCCACATAGATAACATTAAAAATTATTAACTTAATTAATAATTATTAACTCATACAAAACAGTAATAAATAAATTATATTCAGTTCACATACACAATCTCGGTCCATGATGGAATCGAATATTTTGTCGTCTTAAGTGTGCGAAATCGCTAATTCATACATAAGACCTCGACCCTTCTCCTCCATCGATGGCGTCAAATCAATTATGACTTCAAACTGACATATTGACATTTCAACTAGTTAATGATCACGTAATGAGATTTTTAAACTACGTACAATATAAATTACAAATGTATAATACTCATATGAGGGTCATCGAAGAAAGCCATAACTATTTGTTAGATAGACATCCGCTCGAGATATTCACCAATGATGCATCTGAGGGTAGCGTGTCTCCATCGCCTCGTAAATCGGGTACTTAAGAAGATGACAGTCTCATATGCCCAAATCTATGACACGTACAATTATTATTATTATTATTATTATTATATATATATATTCCGTATAAAAGATATTTTTACGTTATTTATGTTAAATATTTACCTACCAGGGGCAATCCATAAGTATCGTACTCACACACGGACTCCTTGAGTTTCGAGTGTGATCTGGTGAAGACTTGTACGGTATCCTCAAAATATCTCCGGCCCAATGAATAGTTTTTGAAGGCATCGATATCGTCGACGATCTCCAGATGAAAGAGGTAGGTCACAATCTTCTTGTGATAACACCGCACCACGCTCTCAAGGATGTAGGCCTGTCTTCGCTTCAGTCTATCTAACATCTTGTCGCACCCCCTGATTGCACTAATTAGCTACGACAGAAGCACCGTCCCCTATCCCTGAAAAATAAACGTCATACAGCCTGTTGCTTCTCTGAATACCATCACGGGTTGCTTCATCGGTCGTAATCTTTAGTAAAGTCATTAGGGCAAATTCGAATGAGGAGAAAGTAGTGACCTTGTCCCCGATGTCGAAGTGGAAGGTATCGCCGTCGATTGGTCTGAGTAGCTGACATAGTAGTGCATCGATGATTTGCCCGCAGTACTGCACCTCCCTCAACAGATATAGGGGCCAGAGGAAAGATTGTCGTAGAATATCTACATGGTGATCATCTAGCAGCTCCAATACGGTAGTGAAATTGTCAAAACTACTGTTCCAAGTAGCTTTCCCTGACATCTGTCTAAACTTTGCATCTAGATTGTATTTCATCCTGCAAAAATTTAAATATTTGAACATTGAATAAGAGATGAAGTAAAGCATAATCTCAGAAAATTAAGCGAACCCAATTGTAACTACTATATGCAAGACGTAGACTCATTTTACACAGATGCTAATAAAAAAAACTAAATGAATTACAGACAAAAAAAATTTATTATAAAGTTTTTTTAATTAAAATTGAAAAAATTAAATTAAAAATAAATGTTATTTAATTAAAATTGAAAGAATTATGTTTTATAATAAAACGATTTTTTTTTTAAAAAAAAAAGAACGATGAGAAAAGGAAAAACCAAATGAGGGAAAAAAATGAAAAAAAGAAATGGGCCAACTGCAACATTCGGTGCAAGCCTATTTAAATATATATATATATATATATGAGATAAAGAAATGGGCCAACGACTAACGCTCGGCTCAAAAACAATCGACCCAAGCGACCGACTGTTTCTCATCGGAAATGGCAATTCACCATTTCCGACGACTAAGCTTAATTTGTTTTGGCCCAAATTCATCATAAACCAATAATCTACCTAAATGACGAAAATAAACATGACAAATAACAATTTAAATCACAAATTTCACAATATATACAAAATGAAAAATCATTTTCTTAATCCCACAAAAAATTAAAATTGTTTAAGATACTAGTCGAGTTTTGTGATTGTCGACATTGGGTAGACTATAGAGATAGCAACTCTCGATGGAATCCGATTGTTACAACTGACTGTGACAATTATTTATTTATTTTTTCTCCTTTTTTTCATTTTCTCTCTTTGGTTGAAGATGGGAGTAAAAGTGGTAATTTGTAATTTATAAATCTATTTTAATGTTTAACATATTTTTTTTTTAAATGATCAAAGGCCAGTTTGAAAATATGGCCAGGTCAATCGGCCATTTTTTATGTATTTCCTTGTCTGAAATCAGTAATGGACTTGAATCCATTATTTATTCCATTCAAAATATTGTTAAAAAATGATTTTATTTTATTTAAAATTTACGTAGGGGATACGTCATTTTCAAGAACTACGTTCAGAATGGTTGCAAATATTCATGTTCTCATTATAATCTTTCTTTGATCTGCGTAATTGTTCTCATCTATAACCAAACAAATATTAAAAGACATATTGTTCGTGGAGTTGTTGATTATGCAAGAATATGAAGTACAAAATATAGAATTAACCTGAGTATACGAGGCGTTACAGGATCCTCATTGTAGCGTGTGGGCCCCATGTATTAAAAAAAAAAGCATGGGCTTAGCAAGCAGGTCATGTACATGAAGCAGGGCTCTAAAATAATATAAGGTATTTGAGAGACAGATAAAAATAAAGAAGAGTTAAAAAACCAAGAATATTAAAAGACATTTTGTCCGTGGAGTTGTTGATTATGCAAGAATATGAAGTAAAAAGAATTAGTCTATATGTACATAATAATGTACTTAATAGACTACACCTCCTCACATGGAGGGGGATCTACACATAATTAAATATTCGTGGACCCCTCACCATGTGAAGGGATGTAGTCTATTATGTACATCATGAAGTGTACATGTAGACTAACCCAAGTATAAAATATAGAATTAACCTGAGTATAAGGGGCTTTACAGGAAGGTTACAGAATCCTAGCGTGGGCCCCATGTATTAAAAAAAAAAAAGCATGGGCCTGGCAAGCAAGCAGGGCTCTAAAATACATCATCAGAATGCAGAAAGCTGGAAGAAATGATGCAGAATCCGGATCTAAGGTATTCGGCAGACTGATAAAAATAAAGAAGAGTTAAAAAACCAAGAATATTACAAAAACAATATCTGAAATCAATATATTTTTGCATATAAACAAGCATAAAATGTGTTCATATAGTTCATACATATATCCGATAACAACTCTACAGAACAGCGCCATCATAATTTCTTTCAGAATTCAAAGCCAGTAACATTTTTTACCAATAAAGAGACAACATAGCCAAAAAAGGCTCTTTTTTTTTCAGAAATATATCAAATTTTATTAGAATTCAACAACAGTAGCAAATTAACCTTAGACTCCCAAATTCGTCAATTGGGACCGTGACAACATCCATTTTGAGTTTCAGTTGATTTAGTCGAGTAGACGAAGTCCTTCATATCATCGTACAAATTTTTAGCAGGTGTCTTATCAATTAATTCCATACCATGATAGCCTCCTCGATTGAGCTGATAAATCACTTGCACTCCATATGACTGCAACAAGTGTACTAATTGCATCGCTCGATCAGCCATTGGGTCTCCTATATCGGATTTCACGAAGCATCTTGGCAAACGTTGGACTCTTCCGAGGTAATTCCCACCCTTGATTGGATTACAAAACTCATGATCTCGATTGGCACCATGTGGCAATGCCAATGACCACAATACATCACATACATACAAAGGAACATATTTATCCTCTTCTAATCTAACCTCTGACTGAGTCCTTTGAAGTCCACCAAAAAATGGCTGGTTCATTAGCAGCCCTATTATTTTTAGTGGTCCAAGATCGAAATCCAGGGCACGTAGGGCTACATGATAAGCTATGTTGGCACCTGCACTGCTGCCCATAATGAAAACCGTAGAAAAATCAGCATACTCTAACCAAGGATCACGGCCTCCGACACCTAGTGCCTGGTCTTTAGCCCAGAAGATAGCATTCAGAGCATCGTCATAAGCGGCAGGGAGGCGGTTTTCAGGGGCCAGCCGGTATTCAACTGAGGCTACGACTGCCGGGAACTGGCCGGCTATATTGTTGCAGAATTCATGAAAAACGACAGTGGATGCACTAAACAACACGAAGTCACCTCCGTGAAAGTAGATTATGAGTGGAAGTTTGGTGCCTGTCGAGGTTTTTGCGGGTATATAGAGGCGTATGTAGGCTTTGTTGTAGGGGCTGAGGGGTATGTCTGTGGAGAGGGCAAGCTGATTAGGCTGTTTTGGGTCAGCAGTTGGGGTTGCATCCACCATAGGGATTAGGATTTCTCTGTTTAAAGTGCCATCTGGGTTGTATTTGATCCCAAGGACTTTGAAAGCTTCTTGCCATGTATGAGGCTTTGAATCACACATGATTTCTAGCTGTTGATACAGAGAATTTGTTGGCTGCAGATTGTTCAAGAAAAGAAAATGCGTATAGGAAAGCAAATTGTAATTCGAAGTATGAAGCTTGAGGGGATTATGAGGCCTTTGATTCACTTATATAGAACATATTTCAGGAATTTACTTAGCAAGGAGTCCAAGGACTAAAGGCAAGGCATATTATAAAAATGGATTAAGCTATTTGTACACTCCCTTTACCCTTTTTCTTATCCGATCTCACTTGCCTCCTTCACATGGGGTGAAAATATTAAATTTAATGGAGTAGGACTCGACCTCCATGTGAGTGCTCGGATGGGCCCGAGTCAACCAAAGGATGAATCGAAGTGTACACATAGCAAGATCCTATAAAAATTGCTTCACTTTAAAATCACATCAATCTTACTCTGCCATGGTTTAAATTAAAATTTATTTTTTTCTCTCCTCTTATTAATCTCACATTCTTCAATAAAATAATATTATAGATAAATTTAGAGTCTATTTGAATCTAATTTTCTTGAGAAAATTCTTGCCAAATCTCATTCTACTAAACTTAATAATACACCTGACACAGTTGGTCTCATGTGTCAGGGACCCATTAAACAATGATCAATAATGGAAGGCGTGTGCATGTGGATTGGACAAAAAATGGAAAAGTTGAACCTTTAAAATATTGGTAATCCCATGTACACGTCGATCATGTGTCAGGGAGTAATTTATTTTGTCTGTCATATAATCATAAAATATGAAAACTTTCTAGCGAGAATGGAAATTAATGGAATAAAATGGGGGCAAAAAAAATTTTCTTCATTTTTAACCACATATTTTTCAAAAATTTACTATTCCTTCCATTATAATTTAAAATAATAGAATCCAAACGGAGGCTTTATATTTTCAAAACGAAAAACATGTTATATCCGACATCCACGAGGCTTGCCCCAAATGGGGCAGGAATTCCCCACTTTATCGGGAGCAAAGTAGGCGTCGTTTCTTGGAGACAGGGAAGGGGCGCGTATGGGGAATATGGTCCATGACCCGTTAATCATCCCGTTTAAAGTTCATTCTAAAATATAAATTTTTATCACATAAAAAGAAAAAAAAAATCATCATCACTTTTAGAACAAACATTGATTCTTCTACAATTTTTTTTTTTTAAATAATGATTTTCACCAAGTAAAAAAGAAATTAGAATAAAATAAATGGGACGGTAAACAAGGCAAGCAACTTGTCCTGTCCTGTCTTGTCTCGTCTCATCTTAACTGAAAACGAGGGTGTGACAAGGAAACAAAAATATCCAAGTGGGGGATGGTGATGGAAATGGCTGCTCCAATCACGTCGTCTTCCGTTGTCATCCCTAATCTCCTTATGTTTTATTGTTCACCCCCACCAATACCTCACAACATGTCCAATTTGTTGAAAAGAGGGTTCGATTTCGTATAGCCTTAGGTTCGACTATGATTCAATTGAAATTAATTTTACTAGTTATTTGTTTCAGTAAAGATATTTTAATTTTACTAGTTATTTGTTTCAGTAAAGATATTTTAAGTTCTTAAAACAAGACTTCTTAAACGAAATATTAAAAAAGTGGGGCTTTTCTTTTCATTTTACCTATAGTGAAAAAAACTCATTGTAGTAATTTTAGGGTATCAATAATGATGGGTGGTCTTCTTATAGTTAAGAATATAAAATTAATTGTATATTCACTTCCCTCATCCATAATTCTTGTTAGAAACACAAATTGCTATATTGAATGATAATTGACTTTTTTTTCTTTTTTCTTTTTTTTTTTTTTTTCTCTCAGCACATATTGACTGTGATTAATTAACAATTGTTTTACTGATTTGTTTATTTACTTTTTAAAACTCATCTAACTTGTTAGCTAACTACTTCTTATAATAATGTTGAACACCTTGACTTCTTATAACTAGAACAATTTTGATTGTTCAGTAGGAACCAATTTTAATTGATTTTGTTAATATATAAAATGCATATTTAATTAATATAATATTATACTGACTATGTAAGAGATTACGTTCATTGATCGTCTAACCCTATTGAATTATATTTTCATATGTATATGACTTTTTACATTTTAGTGCATTTACATATAGATTGAATTTTATTAAATATTATTTAATTAAATGTTAATAATCGATATTGCTATTATAATCGTTGACTATTGATGATCAATCAACGACCGTCTTAGCTGATCTTCAATCTTGGATCCGTCACTAAACACATCAAAGAGTTATTATTATAATGTTTTGTTAATGAAATCGTCTTCTAAGAAAATGTTAACTCATGAAAGGACAACATGGTAACATACCAACTTTATAGGAAGCTTAATTAAAGCAATTTTTTTGAAGGCATGAAGTTGAAAATATTATTCTCATCACAAAATATCGTATACCAAAATATTAATTGTATATAATATTCTCATTACAACATATAGGCCAAACTACAGTATGATCATTATAATGTACACAAGAAAACAACACATAAACATGTGAAAGTGTTAGTCAATTTCTATGAGAAATAGAAAATGATATTTTTAAAGATAATTAATTGGATTGATAGTGACTTGTAATAATTTAATTATCCATAAAAATGAAAAATATGATCGTTATCAATCATATTTAGTCACCATTTTTGACTTTACATCTTTTGTAGAGCCCATAACGACTATATAATTCATTCTCATTCTACAAATAATGAGAATCA
Source organism: Osmanthus fragrans (assembly GCA_019395295.1). Classification (NCBI taxonomy): domain Eukaryota; kingdom Viridiplantae; phylum Streptophyta; class Magnoliopsida; order Lamiales; family Oleaceae; genus Osmanthus; species Osmanthus fragrans. Next base: position 12,278,599 of record CM033356.1, read on the forward strand.
GACGAATCATTTCTTCAAATCTATACCAGCTAGTGCACACTCGTCATCAATGATCAAACCCTTAAATTATTTGTTTTATTAATGGCAATGGTTGGTAGAACTATATAGGATTTCTTTATTTCTTTTTAATCTGTACAGAGAAAATTAAGAGGCAATGGATTTGTCAAAAGTGTATTATATATTTTACAACTACTATTCCAATGAGAATTTTGTACGTTTAGAAGATGATTTATAATCATGAGTAACTTGTAAAAGATTGAAGAGAAGTCCATAAATTCATGAAAATTTTGTCATTGTTCAAGATTGTCTCCATATATAACATAAAAACTAACGAATACATAAAAAAAAAATTTGCTTTATAATTTTTAAATAGAAAATATTTTCTATATTTCTATTTTAGCCCCTGTTTGATACATATTTTTAGAGGAAAATGAATTTTTTTTATGTGATGTATGGTGAATATGTGGTTGAAAAGTGAAAAAAAAATTATTGATGTGATGAAAAATATTATTTTATTGAAAAATATGTTGTTAAAAATTAATAGAAAAATAAAATTGAAAAAAAAAAATGTGTACTAAACAGGAGCTTAATTTATTTTATACTAATTTCTAACAAGAAATGTCATCTTTGCTTAATCAAGGGTAGCAGCAGGCGCCCTATCAATAAGGAGGACACATGTTCCCCGTTAACAGGTCCTGTCCTAGGGCCTGTTCGTCTAGCAAATTAAACCCATGCAATATTTATGTTCAATAACTCCATGTTTGTCCTTATTAGCAATACAAAAGTCATTTCAATTAAGAACACTTCACACTGGTCATTAAATGGGATAACAGTTTTCATTGTTCAACATTTATGTAAGTAGTTGGTCGATCAATGGTTTTTTAATGCTTCATCTTAAATCAAGTAGAATTGAAACTAGAAGTTTATATTGACATCACCCTTTTTTTTTTTTTCCATTCTACCTTCATCATGTATTTAGGGAAATATTTAAATATGGAAAAATACTTGGGTTACTTTGTCTTTACGAAGTTGACTTTACAATATTAAGAAATATTTTTGTCATTTCTCACTAGTTCACAGTGGTCATCAAACGTGTTAACAATTCCAAGATTTATGTAAATGGTTTGGGTTACTTATATCCTTATGAAGTTGACATTACAAGATTGAATTTCTTGATTGAATATGAAATAAGAGCACTAAAAAATTAAAATTAAAAATTGAGTTGGATACCGAGATTGGTATTTTCGAACATATCATTTTTGGACATAATATTCTCATTAGTATATATCTCTGTTTTCGCTTCATTTTTCAAAAAAAACATATTTTTTTCAAAAATTCATTTTATAATGTTACAAGTAAATCCAAACTTTATCTTTATTTTTTTAAATATGTATTATTCAAAAATCACTATTTCAAAATATATTTTTCTCATAATCTCATTTTTCATGGAGGCCAATAGGAAAAGTAAAAAAAAAAAAAAAAAAAAAGTGATAGTGTTGTTCTATCGAATAATGTTTTATAGTTCCACTGAGGTTGCAATCTAGTTTAGGTGGCATTGATGCGACATTAAATGATAAATAGAATTAAATTCATTATTTAATTTACATTTCATTTAACTTATCATCTAACAATATTTAAATTAAAATTGTAATTTCAGTGAAGTTAAATAACATTATTTGACCGAGATTTCAAAGAGGATAACATTATCCATATTAAAATCCCTCAATCAGAAGGATTTTGCTCCTTGTATATCGAATCTTAGGGTCCGTTTGATAGAAAAATGAAAAATGAATGGCAAATAAAATATTTGGCAGGGAAGTGATTTGTTTAAAATTTGTTTTAGATGGAATTGTAATTAATGACGTTTGATTAGTATAATTTTTCACCTAATCCGTTTTGCTTTATTTGTCATGCAAATGATTACTTTTTGGGATAATTTTTTTACAATCTGTATTAAAATTTGTTTGGATTGCCAAAAAGTAAAAAAAAAAAAAAAAAAAATCATATATTTTTTATGTTCATTTGGCTTCGTTTTTATATAAATTATCAATTAAATGGATAAAAAATTTTACCATTGAATTTAGAATATATTTTCATTGCCAAAAAGTTAAAAAAAAAAAAAAAAAAACCAACAAGGTGGAAAATAATTTTTCACCTAAATAATAAGAAAATATTTTTCTACTTTTGTGCTTCAAGGGATTGTACATTAAAAATTGATGGCAAATATTTTCCAAGATAAATTTGACTAATGAAATAGTCAAAAATAGAAATTAGAAAAATATTTTCCTTAGTTTCATGACAAATTTCATGAATCAAACATGCCCTTAAAGCTTAGTGTATAATCCCCTCACTTGAAGGGGTGGGGCCGACGCATCCCGCCCATGTGAGGGACTGTACACCATAGCACAATCCCAGCCAGAATCCTTGTTAGCAGTAGAAATGACTATTTTAATGAGCATTAAATGGGTTGATTGTGACTTGACTTCTGATAAATTAAGCACCTGTCTCTCTTTATTTCAGCAAGTTCAGGACTGTGCTACAGGCCCTCTGCCAATAAAGGGACACGTGTCCCTGGACAGATAGAACCGACGTGACCGTGTCTGTTAAGATTAAGAATTAGGCCCTATTCCCATTATCATTCTCATTCTTCTACTCATTTTTAACCACACATTCTTCAATAAAATAATATTTTCCATCACATCAATAACTTTTCAACCACATATTCACCATCATTACATCAAAAAAAATGCATTTTCTTCAAAATAATGTGCATCAAACGGGCTCTTAATCTATTTGTCTATTTGTATAATTATTGTTAACAATAATGAATAATAACATCAATATTGCCAAAATTTGGTCCATTAATTTTAGAAATAATTTTAAAAATAAATAAATATGATATTAACAACTATGATTGTCAATCAATATTATAAAAAATGATTGTACAAATAGTATGACCAAAATTATGATCATTTATTTAAATAACTCCTATTCAAAACGATGTCCATGATTTTGGCACATCAATAGATAACAAATTAATTGTACAAAAGAAATGTACAACTAATTTAATTCTTATTTCAAAATACTTTATTTTTTACACTCATTTTCATATATTCACGTGATAAAATATTTTACACATAAATTTAAATTTTTTTTTATTTTTTAATTACACATTCTTTAAAAAAATTATTCAAAACATTATATTTTTTTTCTCAATTTCTGTTATAGTAATCATCAAACGGGCTAAGAATCATTTATCATCGCCCCCATGGCACATCTCCAAGTGGTGAAAAGGAAAAGTGAAAAAAATTTAGCCTCGCTTGCAACTACTGGATAAGGGTTCGAATCCTGAAATATGAATGAGGTCCTTGATAAGTGGGAGTTAAAGGGCAGTCTTCCACTCTACACCCTTAAAGACATAACCTGCGATTTATCCCTCTATCAAAATTCAGAATAGGATAAGTGGGGGCATTAAGGGCGTAATCCAAAATAAAAATAAAAATTATTCATCATCTCTATACCAGCAAGTTCACACTTGTCATCAATGATTAAACCCTTATTTATTAACTATATGCGACTTTTCTTTATTTCTCTTTAATTTGTCGAGGCAATGGATATTTCAAAAGTGTATCGTTATATTTTATATCTTAATCCTGAAGATTTTGCAATAAACTGCTATTAAGAGGGGAAAAAAAAAATTGTCGGTCAGAACATGATAGATAATTATGAGTCAAGTGTTGAAGATCTATAAATTCGTGAAAATTTTGTAATCTTTCGAGATTATTTCCACATAACCTAAAACCTGACTAAAATAAATTCTCTATGTTTATTTATAACATATAAAATAAGATTGTTTTCAATATTTCTATCCCGATTAATTCTAATTATATTTTTCTAACAGGAAATTTCATATTGCTTAATCAAGGATTTTAGTTATTTCCTAGTCTCTATAATTTTAAGAAGCAATTGAAACGCCATATTTATATTCAACAACTCCATGATTGTCCTTATTAGAGCATCTTCAAAAAAACTCTTTAAACATGAAATGCTCTCTATTTTAAAGAGTCGACCCTTAAATCATGCTTCAAGAATTTTTTTAATTAACATTTTAATTTAAAGAGTAGGTTTGGCTATCCAAATTCAGAGCTACCTTTTTTTTTTAATGAAGTTGACGTTTGAAGATTGAATTTCAAGTAAGCATTAAAATTGAGGTCTAAAAAATTCAAACTAAAATATTATTTTAGAACATACCAGTTTTGGAAATAATAGGGTAATTGACGCAAAACGTCCATACCTTTCACGTTTATTATAGAAAATATCCATACCTTTCATTTTTAGGCACAAACTCCCTACCTTTCAAATTCTTTACGCTGAACATCAATTTCACTACTTTTTTAACTTAAAATAACCAATATACCATCCTATTTAAATAAAACAACAGAAAATAAAAACAAAATGTAACTATAGGTCCAAACTTTTTAAAATGTGCAAATAACCCATCAAACTTTAGGAGATTTTTGGAGAATTTCACCATAGGTGCCACAAAACATGGAACCTCATTTCCAGGCCACCATGGCCCTCGAATTTTTGCAAAATCGGCCAGAAATTCAACCAAAAAATCACCTCTACGCACAACTTTCTCCCCAATTCGACCCAATGCATGGATGCCCATTGCAATTACACCCCCACAGGTCACTAGATCTCTCCAAGACGTGTCCATTGATATTCGAATTATAGCAAACGGACCATAGAATCAAAATCGTGAGCCATTTTTCGAAACAATATTGTCGCGACCAGAAACTGTCTTTTTCGACCTGGTGGTGGTCCCCATGATCACGAACCACCTAGGCTGGCTTCGCCTCTTCATGGTGAAGCTATTCCACCCATGGGTCTTCACTAATTTTGTCTGGAAATGAGCGAATCAGTTGGGGCAGTTCATCCGCTCGAAATCCCGACTTCTCACGATTTAATTGATGATTCTACATTGCTCCAAATGTCAAATTCGAGCTCAATAACTACAATTCAGGTTGGTAATGCTCTTCCCCATGAATCGATTGTACCAATTACTCAGCAAATCAAACCAATTTATGGATTATCCACTCCAAGTTTCGATCAGCGTGAATCTGATTTTAATCCTTTTGGGCAGAATTTGAGCAAATTGACATCATCATTGGATTCAGAAGGCCCAAAAACTTTAGGGGGTACTACCAATTTGGCAAAAAATATAACATTGGATTTTGTGCCACGTTGCATACAAATCGAGGCTACTGTTCATGCATTTTCTGGGCAGAATTTGAAAATTTTGACACCACCAATGATTCCAGAACAACAGAAAATCTTTGGAGATGTGGGAAGAATGTAAAGTTTGATGAGTTATTTGTACTTTTTAAAAAGTTTGGACGTATGTTACATTTTGTTATTTATTTTTGTTTTGTTTTGTTTTGTTTTATTTAAATAGGAGGGTATATTGGTCATTTTAAGTAAAAAAAAAATGGTGAAAAGGATGTTCAACGTAAAGAATTTAAAAGATATGGATATTTTGTACCAAAAAATAGAAGATATGAATGTTTTTCACAATAAACGTGAAAAGTAGGACGTTTACATATATATATATAGCAAATTAGAGGATATCAATTACAAATTACAATTGATATTTTAAAGACAATTAAGTGGATTGATAGTGACTTGTAATAAATTCATTTTGTCAAATCTTTTCCAGCTAGTTCACACCGTCATCAATGACCAAACGCTTAAATTATTCTAAATTATTTGTTCTACTAACGCCAATGGAAGGTGGCACCATATAAGAATTTTCTTTCTAATTTGTGCAAAGAAGTACAATTATGCGGTTCACATGGATTTGACTACTAATCCCCCCTTTGTCATCCTTTAATAAGCCTCTATTTGATTTATTTATGGGAGAAAATACATTTTAAAAAATTGATTGATAAATAATATATGATTAAAAAAAATTGAGTTTGCGTGTAATATTATTTTATTAAAAATGTGTGATTGAAAAAGAAAAAAGAGAAATGAATTTTGAAAAAAAAAAGAGGAATCAAACGGGGCCTAAATTGTTTGCTACAGTAACATTCTCCACCACACATTCACACAATAAAATATTTTACATACAAACCAATAAAAATTCTTTAAATTTTAATCACATATTCTACAAAAAAATATTATTTCAAACTTTTTAATTTCTCCTGGAAGACAAACAAGCTCTAACTACCCGTTTGGCCCCATTAATTTTGGTTATTTCACATTTTGGCCCATTATTCAACCCAACTTGATGGACACAACTGTATCCACTTCTGTTCATATTATTTCAAATATCAGAGCATCCAAAAAAAATCCACTGAACCGTTGGAACCCACCAATTAACATTTGCTTTTTAGTTTTTATTTGCGCAATGTCATTCTTACGTCTGCCATCACTCAACCAGATGGCAAAACTAGGGGCACAAATGTCATTTTGTGCATTAACCAATTAAGAGGCAATGGATATGTCAAAAGTGTGTTATTATATTTTACAATTACTATTCTAATGAGAATTTTGTATAGGTTAGAAAATGGTAGTTAATCATCAGTAACTTGTTAAAGATATGAAAAGAAGTCTATAAATTCATTGAAAATTTGTAATTGTTCGAGATGGTTTCCATATAACATAACATTAGGGAAAAAAAATTACTAAAATAAATTTTCTTTGTTTATTTATAACGAATTTTTAAATAGATTTTTTTTTTTCACTGGCCCACAGTAACAGCAGCTAGCCTGTAGCTCAAGCTGACACTAGCAGCAAATAACATAATAATAAAAAATTGAGCCAACAAGGCTTGGCGTGACTCGACTTAACTTGATAAGGCTGTAGCCTAAAATTTGAGTCAAGCCTCAATTTTTCGTTCGAACTTTAGCTTGGCTCAACTCGGGCCAAAATAGTTGGTGCCATTTTTTGCTCCGGTCACATCTGAGCCGTGAACTTCAACTCACGAGTCGGCTCGAGCCGACTCGTTTAACTCCCTATCAATAATATTCAACATTTATGAAAATGGTCTATAGATCGAAGGTTTTTTAATTTCTTTATCTTTTGACCTCACTTTTTTTTTCTTCATTCTACATTCCTCTTTTTTAAGTTAGTGACTTAAAAATGAAAAATACATGGGCTACTTTTCTTTATGGAATTGGCGTTCAAGATTGAATTTCAGTGAGTATTAAAATTGAGATCTAGAATATGAGTTGGGGTCCAAAATTATTTATCATTTTTGGAACATACAAGTTTTGGAAATATCACTACAGTATATCAATTACGAATTACAATTTGTATGAGAATTCCATGTGGAAATGATAATAACAATATCTACATTAACACCCGTCAGCCATCTGGTTAGCAATAGAAAGTTCTCTTTATTTTTTGACGATTGATTGGATTGATATTGACTTGTAATAAATCAAGAACCATTTCGTCATCTATATACCAGCCAGTTCACACTCGTCATCAAAGATCGAACCGTTGAATTATTAAGGGTAATTGGCGCAAAAAATCCCTATCTTGAAAGGTTTCTGTGAAAAACATCTTCACCTTTCGTTTTTTGGCTCAGAACGTTCCTACCTTTACCTTTTCTTGCGCAAAAATTCCTTCCGTCCACTTTCCGTTAGAATGCACCGTTAAATTTTGGGTAATTGGCACAAAACGTCCCTACCTTCCACATTTCTTTGCGCTGAACGTCCATTTCATCCATTTTTAGCGAAAAATAAATAATATACCCTTATATTTAAATAAAATAAAAGAAAAATAAAGGACAAATTATAATAATACTCTCAAACTTTTTCAAAATGTGCAAATGAGTCCCAACTTTTTATTAAAATTGCAAATGAGTCCAATCATTTGATCTAAGAATTAAATTTTGTTTAATGTACACGATAAATTTTCTTCAGAATTGACATTGAACATAATTTTGACTAAATTTAAAAGGATAAAATGGTAACTTTATATTTTTATAATAAAATAACTAAAATCAAATAATTAAATCAAAAACCCAATTATCTTCTCCAACCACCCCACCCTACTCTACCCTATTTTAACACAATTACACCCAAAAAAATGGTCGTCGTTTCCACAATTCACACACTTCAAGACCATAAGGGCGAGTTCACCGGTGAAGGCGTTGTAGGGGACCAAGAGACAATTACTATACTCTCTCAAACAACCCCTTGCGTTATATGAATCGACCATGGTAAGGTCAACTGCTGCATCTGGGTGGACAGTTTTGTGGATATCTGTGGTTTTGGGGGTGGCTTTGGGGTTCTGTTGGTGGTGGGCGCCTTGGCAGTGGCGGTACTGGCGACTCTGGTAATGTGGATTACTGGTGGTGGAGGGCAAGAAACTGACGGCTGAGATTATTGAGTTTGTGGTTAAGATTTTGATTAAAGAAGGGAATGTTGTGGCTGCAGTTTGTGTTGTTTTTGGCTAATTTGTGTGGTGCCGGCGAAGTGGAATGGGTTGACCTTATTATATCTCGTTCGCGACTGTGGAATTTTTGATTCTGGGCATCGACATATGGGACTGGTTTTGACGAATGAAATCAGTCGCCTTGGTGACGAAAATCGGATTCTTCTTCTTCTTCTTGCAGTGGCTCAACAGTAAAAATTGTGGGTTCAAAACGTTCTCCCTCCACCGGAGATTGGTGGCGGAGGTTGTGGTGGTGGGAGGAGGCGCTACTGCTCGATATATGCGCTCATAATTTAGTGGTATATAATTTAAGGAAAATTGCAACTGAGGTTGTGGTGGTTGGAGGAGGCGACGACGGTTGTGGTGGTGGGAGGAGGAGGCGGTGGTGGTGGTGCCGACAGTGTGCTGGTGGTTGTGCCAGCAGTTTTGGTTTTGGATTGGGTGGGGTGGGGTGGGGTGGGGTGGGGGGGGGTGATTGGAGTAGATAATAGGGTTTTTGATTTAATTATTTGATTTTAGTTATTTTTATTATAAAAATGTAAAGTTATCATTTTATCCTTTTAAATTTAGTCAAAATTATGGTCAATGTCAATTCTGAAGAAAATTTATCGTGTACATTTAACAAAATTTAATTCTTAGATCAAATGATTGGATTCATTTGCAATTTTAATAAAAAGTTTGGGATTCATTTGCACATTTTGAAAAAGTTTGAGAGTATTATTATAATTTGTGCTTTATTTTTCTTTTATTTTATTTAAATATAAGGGTATATTAGTTATTTTCGCTAAAAATGGATGAAATGGACATTCAGAGCAAAGAAATGTGGAAGGTATGGACGTTTTGTGCTAATTACCCAATGATTTAACGGTGTATTCTAACGGAAAGTGGACGGAATGACGTTTTGCGCAAGAAAAGGTAAAGGTTGGAACGTTCCGCGCCAAAAAATGAAAGGTGGGAACGTTTTCCACAAAAACTTTCAAAGATAGGGACGTTTTGCGCCAATTACCCAATTATTAATTTCATTGAGCCCAAAGTCAGTAGAACTATAGGATTATGACTTCTCTTTATTTCTTTTTCATTTGTAAAGAGAACTATTTGGATTTTGAAAAAGTGTATCACTATGCGCCGTTTGGTTTAATTTAAAATTTGAATTTTGATAAAATTAATAAAATATGTTGTTAAAAAATTTATATCACATGAAATATGTGATTGAAAATGAATTTGAAGAGTTTTAGAAAATAAAAATCAAATTAGCGATAAAACTATTATCTAATGAGAATTCGTAGGTTAGAATGTGATTGATAAAGATATGAAAAGAAGTCTATAAATCAAGAAAATTTTGTAATTTTTCGAGATTATTTCCATATAACATAAAAAATTACTTAGAAAATTCATATTTAAATGATAATTAATAACAGAAAATGTCATCTTGCTTAATCAGGGATTTTCTCTTAATATTCAACGACTCCATGATAGTCCTTATTAGCAATACAAAATGTCATTTCCATTAAAAAAAAATTTGGTCATCAAACGTGTTAATAATTTCCAACATTTATGTAAATGGTTTGTGGATCAAGGGTTTTAAATTTTTTTTATTAAAATTAAGAAATAATGGATGCTAGAATGTTTGTATTGACCTCTCTTTTTTCTCTCTTTCTACATTCCTTTCTACTTAAGGTGATCGGAAAAATACTTAGACTAATTATCTTGAACGGTACATATGGACATTTGTGACTGTATCTGACAGAGCATTCAAGAAGGGGGTAAACCATTTTTTTTCACACACGGATCCTACACGAATGGTTATCTTTCAAATAGTAAATCTTTTCTATACAAAATCCTAATTATCTTTATGAAGCTGAAGTTTGATTTGACCTCAATGATTGAATCTCAAGGTTTATATTGACCTCCATGAATGTATTTCAAGACTAAATATATCCGAAATTATAGCAATAAAAATTCAAATTTAAGTGTGAGTTGGATACCAAAATTAGTATTTTCAAACATACCAAGATTTTGCAGTGCATAACTGTAAACTTTCATAAAGCTTAAAATTTAAATATCAAAAACATTGGTGGATCATCAAGGCAAGTGAATCCCAATGGATTAGGAGAGGCCGCAGCCTTAAAAATAATCTAAATATCTGAAGATGTTCCTCCAACTAAAGCCTGAGGAGCCAATGGAGCTTTCGGTGAAGCTCCTGTGTAAAATTTCTTCATGACTTGAGCTACCACGTGAGGGTGGACGGTCTCCATGGACTTTCGATTTCTACCTGCCTCTTTTGTAGTCTATATAATGGGCTACCTAATTACATTGAGAAGTTTAGTGGTGAGTATTCTCTCTTTCTTTTTTTCTTTTTTTAATTTAGTGTTTGTGTTGAAATATTCCAATATTAAAATATACACATTCCAGCAACTCAACAACTCAACACTTCCCGCATGCACTAACTTCACGTGTTCCAACTTCCTGTCCAGCTCAGCAAATTCTAGAGAATTCTATGTAGTAATTAAGTTGATAGATTAGTTAGATAGCTAGCCAATTTTCTTTATAAATAGAGACTTATATGCATTATAATTTCTCAAGTCAAATGAATGAGATACTTCATTTATCTTCTCTGCTTTTACAGCAGATTCTATCATTTTCTTATTTCCTGGTTCATTTTCTTTCATTCTTTTCTAATATGTTGCTTTGGTTCATGCTCTTGCTAATCTATTGTTGTTGGTTTCGATTTCTCAACAGGAATAATATTTTTTTTGGCAGAATGCGTGGTTGAAAAAGAAGGAATTTTTTTTTTCGTGTAATATTATTTTATGAAAAATTGTATGATTGAAAATAATGAAGAAAAAAAAAATATGATAGAAATAGGGGATCAAACAAAGGCATAAATTACGATGAAAAAAAAAATAAACGGGGTGAAAGAGTCAATCTAACTGTATGAGATTCCACGTGGAAATGAGAATAACATTATCTACATTAGCAATTTAACACTCGTCATCCATCTGGTTAGCAATAGAAATTTATATTCTAATGACAATTGATTCGATTGATATTGACGTAATAAATTAAGAATTACTTCGTCATCTATAGACCAGCAAGTTCACACTCGTCTTTAAAGATCGAATCGTTTAATTATTTATTTTATTACAATCATGTTACAGTGTCAAAATCATTGACATAATAGTTGATATAATATCATATGGACCTCTATCATTGGACTGTTTAAAATATAATCATATTTTTTTTTCCATCAAATCATTTTTCATCACATAAAATTCTGTCAACTCTTATATCATAATTTTTCTAGCAAAGGAGGTTAATCTATTTTGTTAAGCCCAAGGTAGGTAGAACTACAGTCTACAGGACTTATCTTTATTTCTTTTTATTTTGTAAAGAAAACTAAGAGGCAGTGGATATTGCAAAAGTGATTCAATTTTCGGCAACGAAACCAAAATATTATTGGTAATATATTTAATCGCGAGTCTATAATATCATGATTCGTCAATAAGTAATAAAATGGATTAAAATTAATCCGAATTATCGTTTCCAAGATGATACTATTTGACTGTTGATTTTAACTGTGCCTAACTTCTATTTGAATAAAAGTAATTAAAAATAGTATCCTAAATATATTTAAAATCTAAGAATATAATTAAAAAGTGTGTAAATGGATAATTTAGAGTTTTTATATGATGGATATAGTGTTATGATTTATGAGTTCACCATAATCATCCCATTAATCCCAATTACCAAATATCGACAATAATTGATTATGTTTACTCAGTTAAATTCTTCTAAATTAATTGATTTACTGCTCTTGAGTTCAATCTAATTCTACTCAATTAAGTCAACTCATAAAATCATATAAGTGAATCATGATAAGCCTTAATCAAAAGTATTAATCACCAAAGAATTCAATCAATTATCACAAAATTAGTATAAGCGTATCTCCACATTCTACCCAAATTTCAATTTTTGCTATATGGGCTTAACAAATAACTCACCTCTCGGCTCATTACCATTCACTAATCAATGAATTAGTGATCAATAACTCAAAGCTTGAAGAAAAAAAAGTAAAAGATATCCACAAACATTAATTGAAAATCAAAACATAATATTTATTAAGGTTCAAAACTAGATTACGGTCATTTGTCCCCACTAATCGTTTAGTTACACATCATGGAAGAAGAAAGATACAAAAAATATTTGGAGTACATTCCGTTTCACATGGGAAAAAATAGGAAAAATTCAATTATGTTGATTTCAAAAGACGGTAATAGAAAATTTTGTTCTATCTCACAACCCCAAATTTGATTAAGTTCTTGGCTAAAATGCTGTTGTTGTGCAAGAAGGGAGAAATAACATATTATAGTTGATTGTTTTGGATAGTATAGTTGATTGTTTTGGATACATGGAAACATTCTAACTTTTTATGTAAGAACTATATTTTAAATAGTTTAGGCAAAATGCTATCAATCCCACTACATCACCAGACTTTGGCTCACAGGGTTGTTACAGGTAATAAAAAATTAATCCATGTGTCAGCAAATTAATAGATAAAAAAAAAGTCCAAGTAAAGGGGGAAAAGACCATGCCTTTATCTTTTACAAATGAAGCTCTAAATAATTCTCCATTGCCGGCACTTATCACCTCCAACTCCCCGACCTCCAGCGACCAACGAGCACAAGAAATCCATGTCCTTCTTGTTACCACCCCCAAAACCAGTCGACCCGACTTCTGTAAGCAACGAAGTTGCTCGTCGCCGTATTCTTTCTTTTTTAATTGTTTCCCATAATTTATGTTTTCATCCTCCGTCAACCATATATATATATATAAGTAATCACACAATGTAAGTGAAAAAGTGGTAGTGATGAAGTTGCTGATTCTTTTTTTTTTTTCCCAGAATAGTTTCAAACTACTGCACCAAAGAGTTGTTATATGCAGCCCCTGACGGTATTCTTGCTACTGGTAATTAGCCATTTTCACACAAATGTTTGCTTCATCTTCTGGAACGTCATTCCACAAGAATGTATAGAAAAATGGATTTCATAACAACATTTAAAAATTAATTTGGATTTCCAAATTTGTAAATAAACAACCAATGAATCATATATATAATGCCATCGTCGGAGTGTATGACTGATTTACCTCTTCGCCGGAGAAGATGACAAGCTTCAGGCTTTGGCTTCGCTGATTTCTTCTTTTTGTCTTCTAATTGGAAATTGGCTGGAGACGATAGGGTCTTCTGTGTTCTAATTTGGGGAAAAAGTCAAGTGAAAGAGGTGGATTTTCCTTCCTTTTCAATCCCGTTTTCATTTTCTATTCATTAGCTGACACGTGAATTAATTTTTTATTACCTGTACAAACCCTGTGAGCCAAGGCTTGGTAGGGGAGCATTATTCAAATGCTATACAATGTGTATACTGCCATGAAGTATGCTAAAAAATTATGGGAGTTATTGGAGAAAACGTATAAGATTGAAGATGTCGATACGAATAAATTCATTGTTGGTAAGTTTTTGGATTATAAAATGGTAGATTCTAAAATCAAACATAAGTTAAATAAGATGAATATCGAAGACCTTATTATCCGGTTGAGGATTGAAGAAGACAATATAAAGTCTGACATGAAAATTGGAGGCCAACTTTCAAAAGCAAAGGTAAATGTGGTGAAAACTAATTCAAAGAAATATAAAAGGTTCTGGAGCCTTCTTTAAGCAGGGCAATAACAAACATGTAAAATTCAAAAAAAAACTGCTACAGTTGTGAAAAAGCAAGACGTTGCTCAAATCAAAGTTGCAAACCTAAGAAATAGGCTCAAGAAATGCCATTGAACCGAAGTCGATATTTGATGGAATATTAGATATGAACTTGTCGACTATTGTTTAGAATGCAAAAATGATAGAGAACATAGGGAATGGTAGGTTGACACTGGTGCTACTCGATACGTCTGTGCTAATAAGACAATGTTCTCCTGCTATACTCTAGTAAATGTATGAAAATGTTCATGAGATTTCTTCAAGTCCAAAATTTGAAAGACAAAGTAAAATGGTGGTTAAGATGACATCTAGCAAAAAACTTATCTTCAACAATGATCTTTATGTGCCTAATATTCACAAGAACCTGGTGTCTAGTTATTTACTTAACAAGAATGGTTTCAAACTAGTTTTTGCATTTGATTAGTTTGTACTTACAAAGAACAATACGTATGTAGGCAAGGTTTTCTACTTATATTCTTAAGCCATCTAATTTATCATATTATAGATTAGGATATGCAAAATTTAACTCTGTACGAAAGTTAATGATTTTAAGTTTATTATCTTCTATGTTTTTCAATATTAATAATAAGTACGAAGGTATATGTAGGTACTAAATTAGTCAAAATATCGTTTCATTCAATTGAAAAAAAAAAATACAACACCTTTATAATTAATTCACAATGATATTGTAACTTAAAATTTGTGCAAACTAAAGGCAGTAATGTATTTCATTACTATTATTGATGATTGCAAAATATGATGTTATGTATACTTGCTAAAAAATAAAGATGAGGCCTCGAAAGTCTTTAAAGACAAAGAATTAGGCTGAAAATCAACTTGGTAAACGAATTAAGATTGTTCATAATGATCGAGGCGGAGAATATGTAACACAATTTGAGAAATTTTGTTCAAAATTTGGCATTGTACATCAAACTACTGTTCTATATTCACCTCAATCAAATGGTGTTGCTGACTGGAAGAATCGTACTCTTAAATAGATGATGAATGCTACATTGATAAGTTCTTATTTACTCCAGAATTTGTGAGATGAAGCAATCCTTTCAACAAATCACGTTCTTAATAAGATACCACAAAATTGTGTTGAAATTCCTTATGATTTATGCAAGTGGCAAAAACCTTTATATAAATAATTAAAAGTGTGGAGGTGTTTAGCTAAGGTACAAATACTTAAATCAGAACAAGTAAAGATTGAACCTACAAAAGTTGTTGTATATATCGATTCCTCGTTCACAAGTCAGAAATTTTTGATGTGCATGAATGTATTATAATTGAATCCAATAAGGTTGCATTTTTTTCTAAAGACGTGTTAAAAAAAATATTAGCTCCCAAAAACGAACATATAAGTGATGAAGAACCAAGACACAGTAAAATAGCTAGAATTTTTAAGTCGTTTGGACCAAATTTTCTAACATATTTATTAAAAAATAAGTCGAGAACATTCGCGGAGGCAATGTCCACTTAATAAGCTTCATTTTTGAAAGAAGCTGTCAAAAGTGAAATTGAGTCCATTAAATAAAATCCGTACTTGGAATTTTGTTGATTTTCGTCTGAGAATAGGAATTTAGCTGTAAGTGGATTTGCAAATGAAAGTTAAAACATTATGGATTAGTTGATACACATAAGGCTAAAGTAGCAGCCAAAGACTATAAAAAATTGAAGGCCTTGACTTCTTTGGCATATATTCGCGTGTACACGAATAAAATCTAGTGGACTGTTGATTGCAATCACTACATTACATAACCACAAAATATATCAAATGGATGTAAAAACAACATTTGTAATGGTGAATTTGAAGAAAAAGTATATATCAAACAACCAGAAGGATTTGTAGCTCTTAAACAATAGAAAATGTATGTAAATTTGCTAAATAATTATATGGATTAAAGTAAATGCCTAAGCAATGACACGAAAAATTTGACCAAATTATGTTGTCAGAAGAATTTAGAATTAATGAATGCAACAAATGTGTCTATATCAAAAACATGTCAAAGGATTATGTTATTGCATGTTTTTTTTTGTTGATGATGTCCTAATTGTGCTTAACAACACTAATGTTATCATGACTAACAAGAAAATGTTTGATGAAATATTTTGATATGAAAGATGTGAGCGTAGCAGATGTCATATTAATTAGAGATTAAGATATTTAAGCCATATGAATGATAGTCACTATTTCAATCTCATTATGTTGAAACTATACTTATTACATTTAAAGTGTACGATGATAATCCAGTCAAAATATCAGTAGACAAAGTCTACACTTAGTCAAGAATACTGGTTAACATCTCTTGCAATTGGAATATTCATGCATCATAGGCAATTTAATGTATATTATGAACTGCACGCATTAATTATGGAGTATATTCTTCAAGATATCCAACTGTGTTAGAAGGGTATATCAATGCAAATTGTATATATGACCCAAACAATTTTTAAGTCTACTAGTGGTTATATTTTTATCATTGAAGTTGAGCCATGTATTGACCTAAATGGTTGACTTCTCGTTTTGATTATTACAAACAAACTGTGTTTATTTCTACCAAATTGATTTCGAGTGTTGATAGTGATTATTGCAAAATCAAGGCAAGAAAATCAAGATCAAGAGACGTGCATGTTGGCAAATGAAATTTGGCTCTTGGCAATCAACATGAAAAACAAAATTGGCAATTGAGAACATAAAGACGAAAATCGAGCTTTCATGTCTCAAATCACTTTGGAGAAAAGATCGATCGTCAAACTTCAAGACATTTGATATAGATGCTTTGAAATCATATGTAAAGGTAAAAACATCTCAACTTCTAGCATCGATTATAGCTCAAAAAAATTTTATGCATGAGAACAAATTCACGTCATAAAAGAATATTTGCATAAAATTTAATTTTAAAAAGATAAGTATTTCGAATCAACGATCAAATATTTACAAAAACACTTATCTTTACAAAATAAATGAGAAAGTCCTTTAAGAACCTACATTGATCAATTTTATCACGAAGGCAAATGTCTGGGGGCATTTCTGCCTATCTGGATGTTCCAACGATCACTTTTTTTGATCATTTGACTCTAACTCAAACGGCTAGTTTTTAACCTATCCAAACCCCAACCGGACGTTCGGATTATGCATCCGAATGGATAGATTTTCTGTCCGTTTGGGTGCTATAAATACCACTTCTCTTTCTGATTTGTAACAACCATTCTTTGAGCATTTAAGTGAAGCTTTTATTGATCTCAACTACTTTGTTTTCAATCTTTGGAAGATCAAAACATTTATTTCTTGAGAAAAACTTTTGGAGTGATCAAATTTGTGAAAATCTTTTATCTCATTAATTTTTTTTTTTAACAACTAACACTTGAGGTATACTCATTGCTATTTATTGAAGTGTTAGCCTACCTTTCTCTTGATACTTAATTAATCATGTAATTTATTAAGAGAGACGCTTTTACTTGTAATATCACTTTCTTGTTTGATTGTGGGTCGTGTTGAAATCCAAAAAATTTCAACGTTGTAAAAGGATCGGTGCACATTGATTGTAAGTCACCAAAAACGTTGTAAAGGTTGGATTGCGCCATAAGTCAATCAACAATAGTGAAAATGTCTTACTCGTGATGAAGAACTTGATAACAGGGGACGTAAATTGTTGATTGGATCGAACATCCATAATTACATCGTTTGCACATTCTCTTCCCTTTCTTTTTTTACTTTCCTATTTATACTATCTTACATGTGCTATTAATTGACTTGTTATTTGTTCAAGATTGTGATTATTTTCAAAAAAATATTTTAAACAATCAATTTACTCCCCTCTTAGTTAGCTATTTTTTAGCTTTCAATTGGTATTAAAGCTTGGTACTCATTTTCAAAGATTTCAAAAATTTGAGTAATGGCTAACCTTATGCTTCAAAATCTTGAGAGGACATTCAAAAAACTGACCTCCCTTTTTTGATGGTACACATTATGACTATTGGAAGGTTAGGATGATGATTTACATTCAATCTATAGATTACAGTATTTGGGAAGTAGTTGAGTATGGTCTATATAAGCTTACTAAGACCGTCAAGTTAGACGTCCAACCCAACCAACTCATCCGTAAACTTAGGGAAGAATATGATGAAGAGGATAAGAAAAAATTATTCTTGAATGCTAGGGCTAAGAACTTACTTTATTGTGTCATTAAATAGAAATGAATTCAATCGGATTAGCACGTGTGAATCCACATATGATATTTGGCATGCACTTGAAATTACTCATGTTGGCACTGCCAAAGTTAAGGAAACAAAAATCAACTTGTTAGTTAAAGAATTTGGAAATTTCTTCATGAAACAAGATGAACCCATTGTTGATATGATTACTCGTTTTACCGATATTATAAATGGTCTTAAAGTCTTTGATCGAAAATTTACTAATGGTGAACTTGTTAGCAAAACGCTTAGGTCGCTTCAGAAGATTGGAGTCCATTGAGAATATTAATAGAGAATACCAAGGATATTAATACGTATTCTTCGGAAGAACTCTATGGAACATTAATGATCCATGAACTCAACAATGCCGAGGTCAAGGAGAAAATAAGAAAAAGTAAAGAAGAATCAAAGGAGCCTCCTAAGCGCCAAATTTCCTTAAAATCAGCAATAGATGAAGGAATTACAAATGACAACAGGAACGATGAAGATCGACGATTTAGTCCGTCATGTAAGTAATATATGAAATACAATCAGCAATAGAGGAAAGAATTTTACATTGATATATTGTATTAAACCGTACTCAATATTTATGTTTATCGAAACTACGAAAAACCTGGTTATATAGATGGAATTTTGTTTTGTTATTATTATAGGTATGCTGACAATCAAATAAATGAACAAATTTTTAAAAATTAAATTAAAGTTTACGGCTTGTAAAAGCCTGTCGTAAAATCTTAATTCACGACGTGCAAATGGACGTCGTAAAAAGCCTAAATAACGACGTCTCCACGTGCATGCCGTAAAAGTAATACACTTTTTAAGGGTCCAAGTAAACGCTGTATAATTAATAACGGCATGCAGATGAACACCGTAAAAAGCTTAAATAACAGCGTCTCCGTGTGCATGCCATAAAAATGATGCACTTTTTAAGGTGTGCAATTGAATGCCATATAATTAATAACGGCATACTTTGTACGCTGTAAAAAGTGAACATTTTTTACAGCATTGCTTTATACAGCTTGCGACCGTATGCCGTAAAAAGTACATTTTGTTGTATATAATATGAGCTTTTTGATTAAAATGTCCTAATAGCAATGTATTTGACTTTCATAATCTGGCAAAAAAAAACCATTCACTAGTGATTACTTTACATTTCATTTCTCATTGATATAAGATTTTGACTATTGGTTATTGGAGATTAGTAGTAAGTTTCATACATGCTGCTTATACAATTTACTGCATATATGTTCCAATTGAATTATGTGGAAAAAGTTCATTGTTTATGAATTATGCCTATATAAGTAAGCAAATAATTGTTAATTTGATTTGAGTTTTTACTATTTGATGTTATATTTAAAAATATATGAGAAAAGGGTTATCTCAAACATAATTTTTTTTCCGCTCTCATCACATGTTTTGCTTTTGCATAATGTATCCATATGCATAGATTTTTTCGCACATTCCTCTCTTTACTATTTGTGATTATATTGCTTGATTTTCCTTTGTGATTCGTGACAAAAATGGGAGATTAGTATTTATTTTATGTGAGTTAAGTTAGCATTTGAGTGAGGGAGAGTCATATTCTTTGATGATTGATGATCTGACTAGGAAGAGTTGATGTTTTACCTTATTAATATTATGTTACGTGTTTTGTATAATATCGATATCATATTTTGTGTGGCTAGTTCAACTATACTAATATATTTATCTCAACTTATCATGTTTAGATTCTAAGTAATTAATGCACGTAGTGTTACAGTTTTGGTGTTACACATGTTTTACTGTATCAGTTTCCTCTTGCTTTTATACGTGTTATTGTTTTATTTCATGCGTTAAGGAAACAGGTATGACAAGCTATTGAGTTGAAGATTGGGTATTGAGTCTTTGGATTGAAAGTTAGGTTGTGTTTATTGATTCTAATTTTGAAATAAATGATTTTGTCATGGAATGTTAAATGGGAGTATGTTAGGTCCAAAGTGTATTGGCTAGTTCTATTTCTAAAATCATTGCTTATTGAGTAGTGATTAGAGTGTCATTGGAAGGACTTAACATCAGCTCGAGATGATCATAAAATGTACAAGAAGAGCACATATGATCAATGAAATGTAATTAGAAGTTAAATGAGTGTCAAAATGTTGCACATATTGTACTCCAAATTCTCAATCACGGGCTGCGATGCATTTTTTGTATAGAAAATATTCAAATTGAAAATCTGATAACTCTAGAAGAATTGTATTCCTTTGAATTAGTTTTTCCTATGCGCTGTAAATTGTTTCAATCCTATATCGGGAAAGAAAAATATGATAAAAATATTGACGGATGGTCAAAGAGAGCTCATTGGCCGATCTCAAGTAGCATAAGCTGTTTTAGCAAAATGTACGCTTGTTGGGCATCCTAAGGGCTCTCAAACGGTTGTCTTACGTGTCCAAACTTTATTTCGAGATTTTTAACCTTTTTACAATTCCAAACAACTCCGAACACTTCATATTATTATCAATAATTAAATACTTTTAACCGTATTTCATCTTTAGAAGATAGTTTCATTCAAGAGAACATCATGTAGAAGATAAAAAAAGTTAATAATAATAATTCTCTTGATTCAACCACAAGATCAAAATATAAAAAAGTACAAAGGATTAAACACCAACAAAATCATTGTAACGCCCTAAATTCATTACCAACTCAAGGCGCTACTTAAGTCAAGATAACCTGTAAATAAATATTTTCAAAAATCGTCACAAAGCGAAGGCATGCATATACTTTAAAAACCTGTAGCAACTTAGCACAAAACGCGGAAACATCATCGTAACAATTTTCTCACATCCAAGAGTTAATGTCAAATATAATAAGTAAGTACCAACATTTGCTAAAATACTAAAATTCGATATTAAAGTGTCGAAATGGAAACTAACTATTAAAATTTCTTGCTTCAAAACTTATAATTTAAAAGGTCTATTATTAAATCAAAATTGCCCCACTCATTTGCCTTGCCTTACCGAGCTCCTTAACCTGAAAAGGTGGAAAAATAGTGGAATGAGTATAACGCATTATACTCAGTGGAGATACAACAATCGGTCCAAATTAAGTCTAAATATGAAATCAAGTGGTGAATATAATATCAATACAACATACTATAAAAATATGTACTGTGGGCATTCCCAAGGACCCAATTTCGATCCCAAACCTATTTACAGTCACTGACAACATGTTATGAGCGCTTAGCAAATTTTTGCACTGTGGGACAACCCTAAGGACCCACTTTCGATCCCGGACCTATTTACGGTCCCTTGAAACCTTTTCATATGTATAAACGTTACATCACAATTAAAATCACACATCAAGAATTAACATGGACAAATAACCACAATTGCTTAAATGTAAACCCCACCTCAAAATCTTGTAAATTTTCTTGGAAATTGAACAGGTGTGATGTTATCGTGCTTTACACTTTGCCGACGATCTCGTCTAGCAAGAACAAAATTAATATTATTTAAGATACTAAGTCTAATTAAAACTTTAAAACTTTTAGGGACTTAATTGAAAAGGTATTGAAACTGAAATTTAAATGTTTGAAGGGCTGAAATAAACCTTTTGGAATTTATGGACTAATTTAATAGTTACTAAAACTTTGGGATTGAAATAATAACTTTTTAAAACTTTGGGGCTAAAATGGATAACTTTTAAAAAGTGGGGCTCAAGGGATAATTTCTCAAAAAACAAATATATACAAACATACATATCTATCTATCTATCTATCTATCTATCTCTCTCTCTCTCTCTCTCACGCGACATGGACCGAGAAGCCGGGAGGAGAAGAGGCGAGGAAAGTGGTGCGAACTCCGGTCAAAGGCAGAGACGCCGCCGTCGCGAGGTGGCGCCGGCGGGTGGGGGTGATTGGGACGATTCTTGGTGTTCGGCCGAGGTCAAAATCAAAGCTAGGAGCCAGAATTTCTTGGGTGTTTCCAGCGGGAATCTGGCCAAAAAGGGGTATAGAGTTGAGGTAAGTGTATGGGTATTGTGATTTCTTGGTTTTGTGGTTGTTTGGGGTTGATTTTTGGATGAAATGGGGACGGTCAATGGTGTTGCAGGTGGCGGTTTGGTGGTGGCTTGTTGGTGGTCCGTGTGGGATGGTAGCGGGTCGACTGTGGGGAGGTTGGTGTGGCGAAGGTGGCTCGACTGTGGGGAGGTTGGTGTGGGATGGTTGGAGTTGTGTGTTTGCGGCAAGTGGTTCGAAAATGGGTTGTTGCAACTCGTGTGTGGTTGCAGTTGAATCAAACCGTGTGTGCGTGTGTGTGAAATTACATTGGACTGAGATAAATTGATGGAGATGGTGATCTCCTTACCTAGACTGTTGAAGTTGTTGTGGGTTGAGGAGCCGTGTGTGGAGCTGCTGTGAGGCGTGGTGAAGGTGAATGAACAGTGATCAATAGTAGGTTAGGGCACAGAAATCGAGACAATAATTTGGGCCTAGAATTTGGGCTAACTGGATTTAGGTACATTGGAACTAAAAGATAAAATTTGGACTACTAAAAATTGAACTCTAAATAAAATATCGGACATTAAAATTTGGATTTAAAACGATAAGAATTTGATACTTTAAAATGTTCGAGATTGGACTCGATAAATAAATATTGAATTTTTAAGATTAAAATCGTTTTGAAATCTTATATTAAATGTTTTGCTAGACAACTCGACGGGCGTAAAATAAATTCTAAAATTTGACGGAAATGTCGTAGCGACACACTTTAAGTTATAAAATTTGTACTTTAAAAATTCGGGTCGCTACAACCTTCCCCACTTAAATAAATTTCGTCCTCGAAATTAAACTTACTTGATTTGAAAATGTCTGGGTATCTGGCTAAAATCTCAGCTTCTCACGATTATGAACATATTTCTTTAACATTGAGATGTGGAAAATATTATGTACTGCTGCTAACTCTGGCGTTAAAGCCAACCTATAGGCCACGTTTCCAACTCTTTTCAAAATTTCAAAAGGTCCAATAAACCTTAGTCTAAGTTTCCCTTTCTTTCCAAACCTTACCACTCCTTTCATAGGAGCCACTTTAAGGAACATTTTTTCACCAATTTCAAATTGTAGTTCCTTTCGTCGCTTGTCAACATAAGACTTCTGTCTGTCTTGTGCTGTTTTAATCCTTTCTCTGATCTTCTCCACAGCCTTTACAGTCCGTTCCACTATTTCTGGACCCAAAACTTTCCTCTCACCAACTTCATCCCAATGGATTGGTGATCTATACTTTCTGCCATAAAGAGTTTCATATGGTGCGATGCCAATGGTAGACTGGAAACTATTGTTATATGCAAACTCAACCAAAGGTAAATGCATTTCCCAGTGATTTACGGATTGTGTGGTCAAAGTCTACTAAGATTTAGTTGTATTTGGACCAACAATAAGTTAAATATTTTCTATTGGATAAGTTTGGTAATATTTGCTGAGATGTTATTTATCCTTGTGAAGAATTCTTCAAAAGATTTTCCTTCCTTAACAAATATTGGTGTTCTTTACTCTTAAAACTTTGATATGCACGCTTGATTGATTAATTAGAGTTAAATTTGATTAATTTGTTCATCTAGAAATAATAATAGTTGTTAATTTTAATTCCATGTCATACACCTATTCACATCCTCTAGATGTTAGTTGGGTCGAAACCTTGATTATTTCACTATTTTATTAATGAATTAATATGACATTCCTTTGATATTCGGCATAAGCTAAGAATGGAACTCAAATAGGGGTTAATACCTCAAATAGTCACTAAACTTTATCAAAAGTACCCATGAAGGTCACTGAATTTCAAAACGTCCCCAAATAGTCACTGAACTTTGTCAAAAGTTCCCAGGAGATCACTGAACTTCAAAACTTCCCTAGATAGTCATTCAACTTTGTAAACACTTCCCTAGATAGTCACCGAATTTTGCAAATTTTGACCCCCATATATCACTGAACTTTGTCAATGCCAGTGACCTCTTAGAAATTTTTTGCATAGTTCAGTGACTATTTAGGGAAGTTTTGAAATTCAGTGATCTCCTGGGAACTTTTGGTAAAGTTTGGTGACTATTTAGGGGCGTTTTGAAGTACAGTGACCTTCTTGGGTACTTTTGGCAAAGTTCAGTAACTATTTGGAGTATTAGCCAACTCAAATAGATTATATATCTAAAAAAATTGTCCCAAATGATATCATCTACATTGACTTCATTTTTCTATGAAGCTCATTTACTCTACTCCCCAGGAGAAATAATAGGAAACTTTATTAGGGATGATAATTTAACTCGTTCTGCCCCCGACCCGACGGGCCCTGCCCCTAATGGGACCCAAAAATCTCGTCCCGATAGGTTGACGGGACGGGATAGGGTGTAAGGGATCGTCCCGTGACGGGTCGGGGGGGGGCGAACCCACCTCGTGAAAAAAAAATATTTAAAAATAGAATTTTAATAAATGGTTAGTTTTAAAATATTGTTGAATTTATTTACAATTTTATAACATGTTTCTAATTCAATAATAAAATTTATATAATTGTCAATTTAAAATTTTACATAACTAACAATTGTTTATATAATTTATAAATTCAGTTATTCAATCTTCTTATTATAATTAAATTATATAATCTAAAATTCTGAATCATGATAGTTAAATAATTTTTTTTTGCTTATGAAAGATTTATATCAATTAATTAAAGCAAGTTAATACCTTGATCGAAAAAATTAGAAAAAAAAATTAAAATATATGAAATGACATTTAGATTTTGAGTTAAGGGTTGAACTTTAAATAATAACGTAACTCGAATTTTTGAAAATGTAAAAAAAAAAAAAAAATAAAAATTAAACGGGGCAATAAACTGGACAAATTCTTGCCTCGTTCCCGTCCCGCCCCGTCTAAGGCT
Source organism: Osmanthus fragrans (assembly GCA_019395295.1). Classification (NCBI taxonomy): domain Eukaryota; kingdom Viridiplantae; phylum Streptophyta; class Magnoliopsida; order Lamiales; family Oleaceae; genus Osmanthus; species Osmanthus fragrans. The sequence continues at coordinate 12,303,898 of CM033356.1, forward strand.
GGGAGAGGCGGGATGGGACGAGGTTGGAGGGAGGTGGGGTGAAGGTGCCCCGCCCCAAACCCGTCCCATTGCCATCCTAAACTTTACATGAATTACATGTGTCACACAAGACAATTTTTAAATTGTTCAATTTAGTGCTCCAGGGACCCAACTTCGGAGCAATTTTCGATGGTTGCCCTTCGATTATTTACCTATGTATTTTATATTGTTTCAAAGAGCTCACGTTGTGATTTGCAATGTATATTTCGTTGCAAAAGTCATTTGTGAAGTCTAGCATCAGACAAGCCAATTATTATTATTATTATTATTATTGAATTTTCCCTTTTCCGAATATTGAACATTGGGATTGAAAGTGTTGCTAACTTTTTAAAATTTATTTTATGCCTCGAAGCAAGCTTATGTGTTTCGAGTAGGGTCCGGAGATTAACCTTTTATTCAAAATAGTCTTTGTAAATACAATTGAGTCACGTGTAAAATTAGCTGACTAACAAAAGGCTCTATTCGAAAAAATTGCAACCCCATTACTTTATTCTCGTTTGGCTTGTAGACAAGAGTCACATGTAGAATTGTGCAAGAACGCACTTGACATCATCTCATGATTTAATAATTCAACTTCAACGAAGGAATTGCCACATAGTTTAACATTTTTAATAGAAATATTTGCCTTTTCCGGTTGTGTACTTATATGTTAATATGACACAAAGTGGTACAAAAATCAAAAGGTTATCGTTTCATAAGTTATTTTATTTATACAACAGTATATGAATTAATATTTCAATGAATATACTGTCAACTTAACAAAATCTAGCCAAGGTGTCATTACCTTAGATTTAAGCCAGTAAAGATTGTGAACAAAACATGTTAGTTACAAGTTAGTTTTGAACAAAACATGTTTGTTGAAAATAATTGTTTTATAAAAGGTAAATTAGAAAGGAATATAAGAAATGCCCAAAATTTACTGATTTGGTGAGTTAAGAGAATCGGTTAAAATTACGCTACATCAATTTTGTGTGGGTTTTTAAACCATCCAAAGTCCCCGTCCAAAAAACTAGCAAGTATAATTTTTTCATCTCTTCATCAATGGTGCCATACTCAAAATCAATCAAAATTGGTAAAAAGTAAAAAAGAAAAAAAAGGAAAAAAAAAAGTGGAAATTACACCCCAACAGTACTTTGAAGATGCCTTTTCAAATACCAGGTACAAAGTTTAATTAAGCAAAAATCAGGTACGATTAAAAAGCCCAAACCCTAGTTCACTCCTCTTTCTTCCCATTCCCTCTCTCTATACCGTCTCTCCTCTCTCTCTAAACACAGACGGGTTTTTCTTCTTCCCAATCTCTCCTCTCTCAACAGTAGCGGCGCCACCCATGGACGTCGCCGATCGGCCTCTCCATTATTCTTTCTTTTCCTTTCCCTCTCCTCAGTTGCCACAGCTGCATCACACCAAAGAGCGCCGCCGCAAAGTGTTTTCGCCGTTGCTGCAGATCGGTGGTGATGTGGTGTTGATTGAAAAATATTGATTGTAGTGGTTCGAATCTGCAATTTTTTATTCGAATCTGCAATTTTTTTGGTGTATGTGGTGGAGGTGGCCGATCTGTGTGGAGGCGGCCGAGTGTCTTCCCAGTGGCTCATTAAGTGTGTTCGATGGAAGTGGTAGGGGTAGCGGCAGTGTATTTGGTGGCGGTATGGTTCGATGGAAGTGGTGGAGGTGGTGCGGTCTGGTAGTGTGAGTGGTGTTGACCGGTGGTTCTGGTAATGGTGGTGCGATGGTTTATGACAGTAGCTCATTCATAACACTTGTGACTCTGTGGTAGTTGATGGCGGTAGTGGTGGTGGGCAGCGGCAGTGGATTTGGTGGTGGTATGATGCAGTGGAAGTGGTGGAGGTGGTGCGGTCTAGTAGTGTGAGTGGTGTTGACCGGTGGTTCTGGTAATGGTGGTGCGATGGTGGTTGTGCGGTGGTGGGGTAGTGGTGATGTTGTTTTGGTTGTTTGAGTGATGGTGGTTTTTGTGTTTTGTGGTGGTAGTCGACGGTGATGGCAGGTGCGGTAGTGTGGTGATGGTGGTGTTGGGTGACTGTGACTTAATATTTGGTTATATGTGACCAAATATTAAACTGTGACCTCAAAATTTAATATCCTGTGATCGTAAAATTCGACAATCTGTGACCATAAAATTCAATTCGACAATCTGTCATTATAAAGTTCGACAATCCATGACCATAAAGGATGATAATTTGTGATTAAAAAATTAGTTCGTGACTAAAAATAATAATCTGTGACCAATAAATTTTAAAATTGTGACCGACAAATAAAATGTAACCTATAATTTTTTTGATTTGTGATCAATGAGATAAACTGTGACCTATAAAAATTTTAATTTGTGACCAATGAGATAAACTGTGACCTATAAAAATTTTGATTCGTGACCTTGATATAATCTGTGACTTATAAAAATTTTGATTTACGATATCGAAATAATTTGTTACTTATAAATTTTTTGATTTGTGACCTCGAAATAATTTGTGACTAATTAATTTGATAATATGTGACCAGAAAATAAGTTGTGACCTATAATTATGTATCTGTGACCTTTAATTGTATATTTTTTTACCTTATTATAATTAATTAGTAAAATATTTGTAATTAAAAAATAAAAACCTGATTTTTACTTTTGGGAAATTTGAAACATGGAAATTGAAGTGTGCATAGTTAATGCCTTACTTTTGAATTCTTCAAAAAAAAAAAAAAAAAAAACTATCATGCAGGCCCTTGGGGTTTCAACATGGGAAAAATTCATAACTATATTTCAATTTATTTATTGATCACATATGAACAAATTAATTGGTCATAAATTAAACATTTTATAGGTCACAATTTATTCGATTACAAATCACAAATTTTATAGGTGATGATAACTTATTTCACGGTGACAAATTACCATTGGTAAAAAATTATCGAATTTTTAGGTCACATATTAAATAGTTGGTCACAAGTTAACCTAATAGTTGATCAAAACACCAAACATCTCACCCCCCCCCCCCCCCCCATATCACAAATCAACCAAATAATTAGTTACAAAACTACCTAAATTATTGATCACAAACACTCTTCATTACACTTCCACCCCAATCTTACCACCACAATATCATGACAACACCAACACCAACACCAACACCAACACCAACACAACATCAACCACAACATCAATACCAACACAACCACCAACCACAACACCAACATGTTGCCAACAACACCAACATCAACACCAACACCAACACCAACACCAAAACCAACACCAAACTGCACTGCCTATGGCACTAACACATTCATCGTTGTCTGTCGTCGTGCGTGACGATCACCGGTGCTGGGTAGGGGGTGGAGATGGAAAATGAAACAACTAAAGATGAATTAGGGTTGTGGGGTGGGTTTTGGTTTGGGTATGGGTGTTGAGTTTAATTAATTTAATTTTATAATATTAAGAAATTTAAATTATCATTTGATTTTTGAACAAAAAAATTTCGAATCTGGTTTTTTAATTGAGAATTTAAAAACCATGGATAGGTATCTTTCCACTTTCAATATTCTTTAGTTAAAATTTTATTATTTAACTTATTTTACAACTCGATAATTGGCACAAATGTCTTTTTTTTTTTTTTTTTTTTTTTTTTTATGTGGAAATTAGCTAACTGTGTCCCTTACGAAATATCAAGAAGCCCATTGGGCCAAGAAATTAATAGTGTAATGTTGTAGTTGGCTTGCTAGGCCTTTTCTCTCGCCTCCTATTTCGATCCCCGTCCGGTTCAATTTTCCATTTCTATTCTTGATTGGAAACATCATTTTTTCTTCATTAATAATCCATTTGTAAAGTATTACTTGAAATCGGTGTTGTTTTCCCCATTTTTTCAGGTAAGAATCACTCAATAACACTATGCTTTTCCATGTTAATTTTTGTTCTTAATTGATATCCTTATAGACAGATTGGTTTTATAAATTTGGGATCTTTTGATCCTGTATGGGGAAATATATGATCGACGCTATAGCATAGGTTTGGAAATTAGCAATGCATTGTTTAAGTAAAGCTAGATCTGTTGCCAAGTATGTGTAACTTCACTCTTGACTTTTATTGTTTCTTCAAGTTTTATTAGTTTTGTGATTATTCTGTACCAAGTTTCATTTATTTTTTTGTTTCTCACCTTATCTGTGCGAAAAGGGAAATTCTTATTTATTCGGTAAATCAATGTTGGCTTGTTGTGGTTTCAATATTTTGAATTGTTTGAATTCTGAGCTTGCAGTGATCACCATCTTTATGATGAGTGGAAAAATCAATTGACCTTTTTTTTTTTTTAAAACAAAATGTTTGATTTCACTTCATTGCGGGATCTTACTGATGTTTCTTGTTGCTGGTTTAATTTATCTTCTTTTTTGAGTAAGGTTTCTACATTTATTTGCGAATTTGGCATCTTCTTTTTCTCTTTTAGTGTTAACTGTGTTGCTTTTCTTTTTGTCCTTTTTTTTTAATGATGGTGTACTTTTATGTTCTTTTCAGGTAAAATTACATTGTAAATGAGTTGAGGACTCTATAAGGTCAAGTAAGTAGTTATAATTAGAGAATGGAAGAAGAAGAAGAAACAAGGGACCATAGAGGATTTTCTGGTAGGAATTCTGAAACTCGTGGCGAAGGAAATGGTGTAGAACATATTGTAGGAACATCTATTACAGAAAAAGTTGAGATACATCATAATATTGCAGATAATGAAGGTATCAATGTAGTTTTGGAAGGAGTTGATTCATCATCTCCTGTTGTAGATGATGATCTTTTTGAGCATGTTCCACTGAAAGAGCCTAATAAAAATGCTGAGGATGTGAATGGGTCTTTCAGTCCAGATAATTTGAGACATTCATCTGGTGGAAGTGAGGAAACATTTGAGTTTTCCTTTGGAAATGTTCCAACTTCTGGATTTAACTCTCCCAGTGATGCAGAGGTGCATCATAATCACCATTTTTCAAGCCCAGGGCCCAAGAGAGATTCGACTAATAACATTACAGTATCATCCTCTTCTGCTAGTCTTGATTCTGCTCTGCATTTCCATGTAGATGGTGGATACTCTCCTATTGAGTCTCCTCAAAAGACCAAGCCTAAACAGGTTATGCTTAATGTGTCTCCAGAGCTATTGCATTTAGTAGATTCTGCTATAATGGGGAAAACAGAAAGCTTGGAAAAGCTGAAGAATATTGTGAGTGGTGTTGAGATTTTTGGGAATGGTGAGGAGGCTGTTAAGATTGCTTACTTGGTAGTTGATTCCCTTCTTGCCACAATGGGGGGTGTTGAGTCTTTTGAAGAGGATGAGGATGGCAATCCTCCTAGCGTTATGCTGAACTCTAGGGCTGCCATTGTGTCAGGTGAGCTCATGCCTTGGCTTCCTGCTGTTGGGGATTTTGAGGATTTCATGTCTCCTAGGACTCGGATGGTAAGAGGATTGCTTGCTATATTGCGTGCTTGCACTAGGAACAGACATATGTGCTGTGTGGCTGGTTTATTGGGGGTGCTGCTTCACTCAGCTGAGAGAATTTTTGTTCACTATATTGGTTCACCAGAGAAATCAAAATGGGATGGAACTCCTCTTTGCTCCTGCATTCAGTACTTAGCTGGTCATTCTCTTAGTCCAAGCGACCTGCATCAATGGCTTCATGTCATTACAAAACTACTAACCACCCCGTGGGCGGCGCGTTTAGCTCTTTCTCTGGAGAAAGCTATGGGTGGAAAAGAGGTCAGAGGTCCAGCATGTACCTTTGAGTTCGATGGTGAAAGCTCTGGTCTGCTTGGTCCGGGAGACAGCCGATGGCCTTTTACTAATGGATTTGCATTTGCAACTTGGATTTACATTGAGTCCTTTGCAGATAATTTAAGCACAGCAACTACGGCTGCTGCAATTGCAGCTGCAGCTGCTGCTACATCAGGGAAATCATCTCCTATGTCAGCTGCTGCTGCTGCTAGCGCTCTTGCTGGTGAAGGCACAGCACACATGCCTCGGCTGTTCAGTTTCTTATCTGCTGATAATCAAGGGATGGAGGCATATTTCCATGCACAATTTTTGGTTGTTGAATGTGGAAGTGGGAAGGGGAGGAAATCTTCTTTGCATTTCACTCATGCGTTCAAGCCGCAGTGTTGGTACTTTATTGGACTTGAACACATTTGCAAGCAGGCGCTCCTTGGAAAGTCAGAGAGTGAGCTAAGGTTGTACGTTGATGGTTCCCTGTATGAAAGTCGTCCTTTTGATTTCCCACGAATTTCAAAGCCACTTGCATTTTGCTGCATTGGGACTAACCCTCCGCCGACTATAGCTGGTTTACAACGTCGTCGTCGTCAATGCCCTTTGTTTGCTGAGATGGGACCTGTATATATTTTTAAGGAACCTATTGGGCCAGTGAGAATGGCACGGCTGGCTTCCAGGGGAGGGGATGTGCTGCCTTCTTTTGGCAGTGGGGCTGGGTCCCCATGGCTAGCTACAAATAACCATGTCCAAAGTATGGCACAGGACAGTTCATTTCTGGATGCAGAAATTGCTGGATGTCTTCATCTACTTTATCATCCTAACTTACTAAGTGGCCGGTACTGTCCAGATGCTTCTCCTTCTGGTACTGCAGGTATCAAGAATTCTACATTTTAGGAAAGTTAAATCAGACTTAACAATCTGATGGATGCAGTTATTGTTGTTTTTTATTTTATTCCAGCAAGATTCTATCACATCATGTGTCCTCTTGGTCTATAATCATATCATGGAGCTTGTATCTCTTCTAGGGTTATTAGATTCCTTTGAACTTTCGGATTCTTGAGACCATTTGTAGTAGGATAATGATTGCAAAGAAGATACATTTTCCTCTGTTTGGGGGGATTGGTGTCTATTCCAAAATATTTCTTTCCTTCTACATTCTCGTCTGTTTTGCTTTGTAGTCAGCAGCCATTAAATATTAGGTTTTGTTATTGTTCTCTGTAATAAAATATGAACTGAACTATGTTGAGATAAGGTGTGTTTGAGTTGAGTTGCTATTTTTATGGTCAAGCTGACTGCTTCTGGAATTATTAATTATATTTGTGGCCTTGACTTTGTCTATTAGTATGTGGGAAAATAATACACTGCACCTGCTCCCGAAATCTATTGCATACGGTATCTCTAGAACAGAGTTCTTGCTTCTCCTCTCTGCATTGCACTTCTTCTCTATTGTCAATTGTGTTCCTTTGTATTCAGGCATGCTCCGAAGACCTGCGGAGGTTCTTGGTCAAGTGTATGTCGCTACAAGAGTACGGCCAACAGAAGCTCTGTGGGCCCTGGCTCATGGAGGTCCAATGTCCTTACTTCCACTAGTGGTGAGCAACATGCATGAGACTAGCCTGGAACCACTACAAAATGACCTCTCTTTGTCGTCCTTCACTACTTCTCTTGCTGCTCCCATATTCAGAATTATCTCTTTGGCCATTCAGCACCCTGGGAACAGTGAAGAGTTGTGTCGCAGAAGAGGCCCTGAAGTTTTATCGAGAATCTTAAAATATCTCCTGCAGACTATGTCATCGCTTAACGTTTCAAATGACTATGGAGTTGGAGATGAGGAACTTGTTGCTGCAATTGTCTGTTTATGCCAGTCTCAGAAGTTTAACCATTCACTCAAAGTGCAGCTTTTTAGTACATTGTTACTTGATCTCAAAATTTGGAGTTTATGTAGCTATGGACTACAAAAAAAGCTTCTGTCTTCACTTGCAGATATGGTATTCACCGAGTCATCTGTGATGCGAGATGCTAATGCTATTCAGATGCTTTTAGATGGTTGCAGGCAATGCTACTGGTCCATTCGGGAAAGTGACTCTGTGAATATGTTTTCCATTAATGAGGATGCCCACCTTGTTGGTGAGGTTAATGCTTTGATTGATGAACTATTAGTAGTTATTGAACTTTTAGTTATGGCGGCTCCTCCATCCATGGCTGTGGAGGATGTTCGGTGTTTGCTTGGGTTCATGGTTGACTGCCCTCAACCAAATCAGGTATAGTTAAAACTTGTTTTGTGCCTTGAATGAATCAATTCGATGGTGTTCATTATAGTTACCTTTTCAGTTCTCATTGACAAACCTTTGATTGAGTGATCTTCCCATAAGGGATTCCTTGCCTTATATAGGAAGAATATTACCTTATACATCTACGGTATCAATCTAAATATGGTATAATCAACCTAAATATAGTAAATACAATTATATACATAATCATGTTAAGTCATAATCTTTGTGATTTTCGTGATCTTTGTCAATTTCTATGATCTATGTCTATCTCATTGACATCCCCTCAAATTGATGCTAGATGATCAAGAAGCATCAATTTGTTGAAAAGAAACTAATGTACAAAAGAACTCAAAAGCCTTAATCCAATAGGCAGCCCATAAATAACTTTTTCATAATGAGGAGAAAAAAATTCATCTACTGGGAGTGTTTTGGAAAAAAAATAATTTGTTAACAATGAGAGGGAAGGGTAAAATAGATACAGGAACTAGGGAGATGAAAATAGGTTTGGGATGATAGGAACTGTGTCGTACTCGATGCACCGAAGAGTCGGTCATTGACAAAAATTCTGTCAACCGTCGATCACCACAAGAAACCCCCACAAGAGTTCACACGTTGATAAAAATTCTATCAACCATTGACCACCACAAGAAACCCATACCTGAGAGGCTGAGTTATGCCCCAAAAAAATCAAGGATTCAGTATAAAGTCTATGTGATAGGCTCTGATGCAATGATAAATTTTTAAGTGAATGATCTTTCCTTAAAGGATTCCTTGCATTATATAAGAAGAGTATTAACTTATACAACTATGGCATCAATTTAAATATGGTAGATGTAAACGATCATGGAAATTGAGGTAGACAATGATAAACTTTTAACTGAATTAACTTTCCTTAAAGGATTCCTTGCATTATATAGGAAGAGTATTAACTTATACAACGATGGTATCAATTTAAATATGATAGATGTAATCAACCTAAATATGGTAAATACAATTATATACATAATTATGTTAAGTCATAATCTTTGTGATGTTCATCAATCTCCATGATTTTTGTCAATTTCGATGATCTTTGTCGATCTTATTGACACTCATATCAAGTTCTCAGTTTTAACTATCTATAGAATTTTCATTGGTCGATATTCGACAACATAAGAATTTTGTTTATTGATGAAAAGTTGCATAATTGATCATAATCACCATTGACTGAATGAATATTTTGGTGATTGAATTGCATAATTATATACATATGCTGGATTGTATGAGTCACACAGCTGCACAGTTTTTGGGTTATAGTGTCAGATTTTTCCTTGAATGGTTTAACCTTCTGGCTTATGGTGCTTCTTAGAGTAAACATTTCAAGCAGGTTTAGATTCTTCTGAGGCATGTCAACCCCCCCCCCCCCCCCCCCCCCCCCGCCCCGCGCTGGAACACACACATAATATATACCTTTTTCATGCTTTTTAACATAATTATTGAACATGTACTAGAGCAAATTGGAGGAAAAATACGATATATAGCTTAGTATCTCACTTTTTCTTTCTGTGATATGTCATTAGAGATGCAAGAATTTTTAAGACTTATCTACTCCTTGCTTTAGAAAAACATGCCATGATCTTCTCTAATTTTGAGGTGTATATAAATTGATATTACTTAATTGATGGGCTTTTGGATTGTGGCAATTCATTAATTTTGTGGCACAAAAATTTCTTTCTGCCTGCGACTTGTATGAAACAGATTTTTTCATCTTTCTTTCTATGTCGGAAGAGCAGTTCGAAGTGACTTGATTTATAGTATTTGATACTCTATTTGTCCAGCACCCTAAATGTGAACAAGGTTAGTGACGCAGGATACAAAGAACCACAATTGGAATTGTAGGATGAGAGAGGAGAAGAGAAAGGTGAGAAGAAAGGGAAGAGGAAGGAGAGAGAGAGAGAGAGAGAGAGAGAGAGAGAGAGAGAGAGAGAGAGAGAGAGAGAGAGAGAGAGAGATCCGTTTTGTTGATAATAAATGCTATGGCTATATACCATATGAGCTTTAATTTTTTTAGCAGTTCATTGGAAATCAATATTGTAGAAATAATCAAGCTTAAGTTCGACATTGTTGATCTTTAATCATTTCCCTACTGGATAAAATCTTGCTAGAAGTTGTTACAAGAACAACATCAACAAGAAGAAATAACTAAGCCTTTTTATCAATTAACTTGGGCTCAACTAACTGGTCATGTTAATGTTCTCCTTCTTCTAACACGTTCTACTAGAATCACATTGATTTCGTTAACAGGAGTTTCTTTAGGTTATTTGTTTGGAAATTGTTGTTAATGATCAATATTCATTTTCTTCGGCCATTAATATTCATTTGAATATAGTTAACCCCAAGGGATAAGAAATTACTTAAAAGATTTAGTAAGTAAAGGGAAAGATTAGCAAAATTCGTGACTTATTAGAGGTAATATATACTTAATTATATTCCTGAAATTTATACAATTGTCTCGTTTACCTATAACATTAATGGACAGGATAGTATGCCTGCTCAGTCCATTTGTTGAATGAGCTAAGATATGAAGTTCGTGCTTTGTACATTAATTGTGGAATGAACATGAATGTATATATTCTTAAGTATATTCCTGAAATTTATACAAAGGTCTCGTTTGCCTATAACATTAATGGACAGGATAGTATGCTTGCTCAGTCCATTTGTTGAATGAGTGAAGATTTGAAGTTCGTGCTTGGTATATTAATTGTGGAATCAACATGAATGTAAGCCAATTGCCATTATGTTCATTTGGCTAATTTGTTTTGTTATGTCATGCCCACAGTTGTCAAAGAATTTAATATGACACCTCATTAAATCTCCTCATATTTTCAGTGGTCCTTTAGTTTAAGTTTATGTTAACCCTTGCTTATAACAAGTTTAACTGGAGTCAACAACCTCTATTTTCACTCTAAATGACCATTTTTATTAAGGCGAATGCAACTTGTTTCTATATAGCTTTTTCTCCAAAAAGTTTTCTCTGGCTCCGTTTTTCTAGCAAAATCAACTATGTTTCAATACTCAGCAATAAGCGTCTCCGAGAATTCAAGAGTGAAGGTTGATTGCTCATGGTGTTTCGTGTTGTCATTCTTTCAGCAAGTTTCTGTGATAAATATTTCTTTATCAGTTTGTAGTGCTACCATATCTGGATACGGGGTACTCCCAACTTAGCAAACTACTGCAGATGATTTTTTTCCTGGTTAACAATGTTTATATCATGCTCGTGGTCCAATTGTTGGGCACCTCTGAAAGTAACATGTTTAAATGGAGTGCCTGAGAGTGCTTGCTTAAACCATATGGTATATGACTAGGTTATGTAGGTTTGCACATCTAGTTTATATTTTCATGAAGTATGCGATTAGTACCAAAAAAAAAAATAAAAAAATGCAACAATCTAACTCATTGAATGCTCATACAGTCTTGAACTTCTACATACTTCAATTTTTGCAGCCTTTATGTGACAATAATGTATTGTAATTGTCCACAAGTACTTGATTTGAATTTTATTTTATTTTTAATTTTTGTCATCCAAATCGTAAGTATATCTGACTTCTCTCCTTGACAACTTCTTCCAGGTTGTCAGGGTGCTGCACCTGATATATAGATTGGTGGTTCAACCAAATACGTTCAGGGCTCAAACCTTTGCCGAGGCATTTATATCATCTGGTGGCATAGAAACACTTCTTGTTCTTTTGCAGCGTGAAGCAAACGCTGGAGATATAGATGTGCCAAACTTTTCATCCAAGAGTGATGAAGCTTTATCATCCCAGAAAACTGAAGTAGATATTGGGGACAGGACATCAGAAGATATTGGTTGTGATGATATGGGACCTATGGATAAAAATGATTTTACTTCAGAGGCAAAGGCTGATGAACCCGATTCTTTTGATGGCTCAACAATATCTAATATTCAAAGGATGTCGTCTATCCCTGAAAATCCTTTTATTAAAAATTTGGGAGGCATAATCTTTTCAATAAGTGCTGAAAATGCACGGAATAATGTGTATAACATTGACAAAAGTGATGGTATCATTGTTGGGGTTATTAACCTCTTGAGCGCTTTAGTAATTTCTGGATATCTAAAATTTGATAAGCCTGTTCCCCCAGATGTAACTAACAACATTCTTGGTGTGATTGAGGGAGGAGGTACCATGTTTGATGATAAGGTCTCCCTCCTCCTTTTTGGTTTACAAAAGGCTTTCGAAGCAGCACCAAACAGGCTTATGACGAGCAATGTATACACAGCTTTATTGGCTGCCTCGGTATGTTACGTGTTGTATTTTCTCCTGCCTAGTTCTCCATTGTTGCAGTTATGTGTACATTTCTTTCGTCACCAAGTTTTTGGGCATATATTGTGTGAATCTTCTACTCCTGATTACACTTGTGTTCAGTTTTCCTGTTTGGTGGGGAAAGGGTGGAAGATGGGGGTATTAGTTTTTTGTGCTACTGCTCTTTTGTTGCTGTTCTAAAACATGCTACTAATGGCACATAATCTGCTTTATTGTTATAAATCTTTATTCATAATGTTCTTATGTTGTACTTGATATGATCTCCTTAATATATTCTAGCTGACTTTTGACCTCGATGGTAATAGAAGAGGTGCACCTTTAGATGATAGGATACTGATGGAGGGTCTTGTTGCAGTTACAGAAATCTGCTATTGTGTTTAAGAATGGGATGCATGGTTATATTAATAGCAACATCATGTTACCATTAGGTTAATGTACCGATTATGCATACATTTGTTAGCTATGATGCACAACAAAGAATCTCTATTGCTCTCGGTAATAAATGAGATCATATACCTCTCTTTTTTTCCATAGGTTTTTAATTAGTTTCTGGGAATTATTTTCTTTCCCTCTATCCCATGCTATATGGCATTTTCGATATTTCTTGTTTGGTTGTGTCACAAAGCAGTCACTTGCTAAAAGTGGAAGCACATTCTCATTAAATTCTAAAATTACCATTTAGTATTTGTAACTAATATTGGTAGAAAGTGATGCCCGCTTGTCTAATTCATTTTCGACACTATTGGTTATGAGTTCTCAAAAATAACACTGCTTTTTTTGAACTTAGAGCCGAGAAGGTTTTACAGGTCATGTGGATGGAGGAAGTATAATTGTTGTTTAAAGTGAAGTTTGAGACAGAACACTTGTATATTTTACATTAAAAGCAACATCGAAGAGTTGTTATATGAGATTATTTTTTGAACTTTGAGCTGTTGTTCGCTCAAAGTAGCTGCAGCCATTGATCATCAATTAAAATTGAGACATGAAAGAATGAGAGAATTTTTTCTCTTTGTAACTGATAGTCTGATACACTTCTGTTATGAATCCAAGTTTCTATTGGTGCAATCAGTGAACAAAGGCACGAGTCTCTAAGATGCACTTACTGGTGATGTGTAATGCAGTAATGGCATAATCACTAATGGAGAGACCATAGGTCTTTGGTGCTGTTGACAATTTCTAGTATTGGTTATGCATGTGATATCACAATAATCAAGTTAAAATATAGTTGTTCTGGACTTTTCATAGTAATAATACCTGATTAGAAATGTTCTTTTTTCATCATATTTACTTGTTGCAAGTTGTTCAAATGACCTTTCATCTGTAAATGATAGAACGGTAGTGCCATTAATGATCTAGTCAGTGGATGACATTCTACATGATAAGAATTACGAGTCCATCCAACGTAAAATATTTTGCTGAATTTGAGTATCTGATAGAGCCTGGATATGAATGATAAGCTACAGTTCAAAGAATTATCTGTTAATTCTACTTATACAGGGTTGCTAGATATCTGAGATGTTTCTCTTTTTCAGATAAACACATCTTCAACAGATGAAGGACTATACTTGTATGATTCAGGTCATCGCTTTGAGCATCTGCAACTATTGTTGGTTCTTCTTCGTTCTCTTCCATACGCATTGAGCGCATTGCAAAGTCGGGCATTACAGGTACTTAATTGTAGTATGCAAATTAAATCAAGATCTGAATATCTGATTGCAGAACCAAGCAGTCATAGGCCGTTTCCAGATTCTATTCTCTATTTTTTCTGGTAAAAAGACTTGATAGATATTAGTGTTTGGCTAGGGGACAGGACAAATTTCAAGCTAATTAATGTTAATGATAACGGTTTGATATAGAAATGTACAGCTTGATAGAATGCCAAGATTTTATAGAGATGGCTTAAACAGTGCATCTTCTAGGTTTTCCCCTTTTTGTGTGTCAATGATCTTTTTGTCTGCTTTTGATGTTGGAAGTGTGACTGGGCTATTGATAAGCTAGTCATATTTGCTCATTTAGTTGACTTGGCTCGTTAATATTTCACAAAACAGAGCAAATAAAGATGTGTCATGCTAAACCCCCATCAACATTCTCTGGTGGCGACTAAAACCCACTAAGGTTGTGTTGATGTTTGCTATAAAAAGAAAAAAAGAAGGATGTGTCATGCTAAACATTTTCTCATCCCAACATTGACTTGTGGTTTATTTAAATTTTAATTCAGTGTCATCAATGTTTGGAACAAAGTACATATTATGGTGATATAATAATGTGAATGTATTAATTATTATAACTTAGGACAATTATGTTACTCAAGTTATTATTTATCTCAAAATGAACATAAATTATTTGTTGCTTTATTTTTCCTTACCAGAGTCCTATGTTTTTTTTTTTTTTTAGTTCTTATACTTTCTGTTTGATTTCAGGATCTTCTGATTTTGGCTTGTAGTCATCCGGAAAATAGAAGCAGTCTTACTGAAATGGACGAATGGCCTGAGTGGATTTTGGAGATTCTAATATCTAATCATGAGGTAAAGCTATCAACGTTAGTTTTCAAATATTTATTTATTCTTTTTTTGCTATTGCAATCTGACTGTGAAAGGATGCCATATGCTTGGTAGGAAGTAAGTCTTTCATGTAGTAATGGTTAGCGTATTGTTTATATGATGATTGATGTCTCTTTTCCTAATTTATTAAATTTCACTTGCATGTATCAATCTTATCATTTATTTGTACAGAAAAGTGGAAGTAAAAATACAAATTCATCCAGCGCCAGAGATGTAGAAGACTTTATACACAATTTCTTGATTATTATGTTAGAGCATTCTATGCGCCAGAAGGATGGATGGAAGGTTCGTCCTTTTTGACTCTTTGTTTTTGCATTATTGGCTACCGTCATTTTCGAAAAGAATTAGGAGATAGAAGTGGCACTGCTAGGGCATAAACAAGTGAGAATAAATTAAGATGTCATTGAAGTTTGCATTGTATGCAAATAACTAAATTAAAAAGTGAAAATGACAACTTTCTGTGGAATATATTGTGGTAATGCAACTAAACAATCAGAGTGTTTGGAAAGAAATATTGCTTATGATTTGAATAGAGATTTGATCTTGAAGAGCTTAGCATTGTACTAAACACTTGTCGCTTATGCTCCTTTTGATATACAAAAGTAAATGCAGTTTTATCTTCGTCTAAATAAAACATGCTAATTGATTTTCTGGAGATAGAGTGAGATAGTACTAAACAATAAGTTTTTGATAAACACTCTAATTATTTTAGTAACCATACTATCTAATTTTTCTTTGAAGGAAAGAATTTTGTGCTCGAGCTAATCTTAGATTGAAAAATTCATTTGTTGCTAGTTATTGAGATGCCTACCTAGTTGTGTTTAGTGTATCTTTCAAGCAAAAAAAAAATGGTGCTGTATTTTTCACTGCGGATGTACAAAGTCTTTCTCTTTACTCGTTCTACTTTTCTGAAGTAGAAGAATGAGTAACTATAATATCATTTTTTTCTTTGACGAAAAAAGTCTCTCTTCAAGCTAATCTTTGATTGAAAAATTTGTTCATTATCTAGTTATATTAAGTTGCCTACCAAGCAGTTTTTAGTATATCTTTTTAGCAAAAAAAAAAATGGTATTGTATTTTTTAATGTGGATGTATGGAGTCTTTCTTTTACTAGTTCTTCTACTTTTCTAAAGTATCTTCTCTATAGCCATGCGTATCTAAGAGTCAAGATGTGCAACGATCCAAATTTTTTACCTTTTGAATCATTATACATGTACCGTAAAAGAATACTTTCATAAACAAAGAAAAACATAATATTTTTTGAACACGTGAGGATATAAAATCAGTTGTTAAAAAAATACAATGAACATCATTAAAACCTTTAACTACTTAAATTATTCTTCATTTTTCACTCACGTAAGCACAACCCACCTCCGATCGCCTCAGACCTAACCTTTTAGTTACCTATAAAATATTTAACATATACACGTAAGACATAAATCTCAGTAAATGAGTAATAACGAATTGCATCTCATATTTAAATACGGAAAATCATAATATACATATGGAGACACAGGAATTAAAATCCGAATTTCGTGGCTATAATTCCCTTGTGTAGCGCTAATAAAGTCCGGTCCTTTACACTTACATATAGGACCCTTATCATATCGTAACTTGGATTTCCGTATCATAATATTCATAACATAAATTTCCGTAATTTAAATGATGAAAGAACAATTCATACTACTACACTTACAATTGTATGGAAGAAGATAAAGTAAATCGAGGAAATTGTCTTGTTAGACTTCACTCCAAAATTCCTTAGACGCCGTGCGTACTAAAATTGAAAACTTGAAAGAGTAAAAAATTCTAATCTAGACAAAAACTAAATGTTACTACAAGAAATAAATTGCTATGCTATTTGCACTAGGATTGCCCTATATCAAACCTTCTTTTGCAGAAACCCTCTATTGTGAGGCTTATCTATAATTATTCTGTTTTGCTCTTGTTTGACACCGCATTTGATTTTCTCATTTGGTTTTCACTTCATCAGTTTCGTTATATATTTTATCATTACTTTGACAGGATATTGAAGCTACAATTCATTGTGCAGAATGGCTTTCTATGGTTGGTGGTTCTAGTATTGGGGATCAAAGGATTAGGTATAGCCGCAATTACTGGCATTTTCACTCTAAACTCTTATGTTAGATATAGATAGATCATGTTGAATTTGATAGATCTTGTTGACGCGTGATTTCAATTACTCTTTTCACAAAGATTCATGATGTAAGAAAGTTTTAAAGTTCAAATCCTTGGTGGAATTTCTCTCCAGCTTTATTGTCTATCTTTCAACAAACAAATTACACAAGTATATTGTATAGACCCAAAATATTCTCGAGCCAATAAAGTGATACAACTCCACAAAGAAAGCACTTAATAATTCCAAGTAACACCAACTAACCTAATTTCAAGGGCCAATGACCAATGCTATAAAAACTCTAGAATTACTAAAACAGCCATTGGTATAAAAACGTTCACAAACAGGCACACTAAGTGTGCTTAATTATTGTTGAACAAAGAGAAGTATTATAGCTTAATCTCTTATTCTTAAAGCTTGATAAAATGCATGCATTAGTGTTAGATTGCAACACTCTCGTAGCTAGCCTCTCTTCCCCAAGGATGGAGGCTCATCCCGCAACATCCAAACTAACCCAGCAACCACCGAATCCAACCGGCCTAGGCATCAATGGCGGACCTTCGCTTGGAAACACCACCAGCCTCACGCCACAAAACCCCTAGCCTCTCCTACCTGCAAGCGGCGGCTCATCCCTGCAACTCTAGCCCATCGTTTGCTTGTATTTGGATTGAAGATAATTTTGGGAAAATCTGAGACTATTATAGTGGGAGACGTTGATAACGTGGAGTTAGCGGCTATATTGGATTGTAGGGTTGTGAAGTTGCTTGTCATATCTTGGGATCTCATTAGGAGCACGGTTTAAACGTATACATATTTGGAATGGTATTGTGGAAAGGGTAGAGAAGAGGGTAGCGGGTTGCAAGCGTATGTATCTCTCAAAGGGAGGCCGTCTTACCCTCATTAAGTTCACCATATCGAATCTCCCTACTTATTTCTTGTAATTATTTCCTATTCCCGTTTCAGTGGCAAAAAGATTAGTGAGAATTCAAAGGGAGTTTCTTTGGGCGGGTTGGGGGAGGAGGAAATTTCACTTGGTTAATTGAGCTGCAGTCTGTTCTCCCATCGGGATGGGGGCCTCGGAGTTAGGAGACATATTGTTTAATAAGGCTTTGTTGGGTAAGTGGTTGTGGCGAAAGTGGAGAGGAAGAGCTTCTTGCGAGAAATTATAGAGGTGAAATATGATGTTATGGAGGAGAATGATGCTCAGGCGACGTTTGTGGTTCTTATGGGGTGAGCCTGTGGAGGTATATCCGACAAGGGTGGAGACTTTCAAGATATATTAACGTTTGTGGTGGGAATAGTAATACTATAAGTTTTTGGGAAGATTGTTGGTGTGGAAATCTGCCTTTAAGAGTGGGATTTCCTTCTTTGTATCGTATTGCTTTGACGCTGTCTGCTATGGTGAATGATGTTTTAGATATACATAACGGAAGTCTAAGCTGGAGCGTTGCTTTTGAGAGGGGTCTGCAGGATTGAGAATTGGATGATTATGCACTACTTATGGCTTCTTTCTATGATGTGCACATCAGGGTAGGAAATGGTAATTGTAGTAGGTGGAGGTTAGCACGGGATGATATTTTCTTAGTTAGCACTTATGTTAGATCCTTATTGGGACCGGTGGAGAGCTCATTTCCTTAGAAGATGGTATGACAATGTAAACTGTCCCCTTGAGTGTCAATGTTACTATGGATGGTTGTGAGGGTACATGTGTTAATGGTGGATAATCTCCTAATAAAGGGTTATGTTATGGAGTGATGTTATATGTGTAGGAGGAATGAGGAAACTATTGACCACTTGTTCCTTCTTGTGATTGAGCTCGTTCGCTGTGGAACGATATTCTAGCTTCTCAACACTTGTATTGGGTGTTGACGTATGGAAGATGTATTGAAGGCGTGGAGGAGAAAATTTCGTAATAAGGATAGCACGATTGTTTGGGGCCTTATTCCAGGTTGCATTTTATGGTGTGTGTGGAGGGAGAGAAACAATCGCTATTTTGAAGATCATACACGGACATACATGGACAACAGAGCAAATTAGAGAATTATTTTATTTGACATTGTATACTTGATTTAATGTTGTGGCTACTACACGTATAGACGGGTTGCCTAATTTTATGTCGTTTATTTCTTGTATAAATTGATAATACACTTCCTGTGTATATTGATTACCTATTAAAAAAAAAAAAAGAGCTTGATAAAATGCACTTAGCCCCTTTGCCTCTTTGCAAACTAATCTATGTTCACCATACCTCCTTGAACTACAAGGGTAATCTCCCGCTGTTAATGTGTAAGTGGTGTGTATTTATTCAGATACCTGACGGTAGTTGTCAGTTGAATTTTTAATATAAGACCATATAAATAAAATTGGGTTATATTTTCAGTGGTACTGTAATCTGATATTTTTCCTTTTACCAACCCTTTCGTTGCAGGTTTTTATAATTTTGTTAGTCTTATCATGAAGATAAGAATTATTGAGCCTAATTGAATTCTGGAAAAATTAATTGTTTGAGGGAGGTTGGATACTATAATGTCATTAGTGCTGGGTATACTAGAAGTGAAAGCTTTCAAAATATCAATTAACATGTATGATGAGCAAATTACTGTTATTTCAAGTATTTGAATTATCCTGGAGTTTCCAAGGGCACACTCCCTTCCTTCTCTTTCATTCGAAAATGAAAGCATCATTTTGAGCCTTTCTCTAAATTTTTTTTTTTGATAGGTAATCCAATCATTTTATTAATCAAAGAATAATACACAAGGTGTGCATTATCATTTTAAACAAGATAAAAACGAAACAAAATTAGGCAGCCCCTCTATCGGGTTAGTAGCCGCCGCATTAAACCAGTTATACAATGTTAGATAAAATAATTCCCTAAACTGCTCTGTCGACCGTGTTTGATCTTCAAAACAGCGGTTGTTTCTTTCTCTCCACACACACCATACAAGACAACCTGGCATGAGATCCCAAACCAGTTTACTGTTCTTATCTCGAAATTTTCTCCTCCATGCTTGTACCACATCCTCAATGCGCCTTGGTAACACCCAATTCATCTGTTGAGCAGCCAGAATATCGTTCCACAACCAACGCACACCATCGCAATGAATAAACAAGTGGTTAATAGTCTCTCCATCTCTCTTACACATATAACACCACTCTGTAACATAGCAACCTCTTTTTCGAAGATTATCCACAGTTAACACCTGACCCCTCACAACAGTCCACAGTAAAAATGCCACCCGTGGAGGCAATTTACATTGCCATACCCTCTTCCAAGGGAATGAATTATCCCCAGGTGTCAATAATGATCTAAAATATGTGCGAACGGAGAAAAAAATACCATTTGCAGCCACCTTCCACCTGCTACGGTCGTCCTCTCCAACCCGGATGTGCACCTCATGCAAGGAGGTCAAAAATAGCGCATAATCATCCAATTCCCAATCTTGTAATCCCCTCCCGAAGAAGATGTTCCAGTTAGGATTCCCGTGATGTATAGTTAATACATCATTCACCATTGCAGTAGGTTCCACAGCGATGCGATACAGAGAAGGAAACCTCGACTTTAGTGGTTGATCTCCATGCCATCTATCATCCCAAAATCTGACATTGTCCCCATTCCCCACCACAAAGGTCAATCTATTCTGAAAATCGCTCCATCCTTTTCTGATATATCTCCACAAACTCACCCCATACGAGCCCCGACCCTCAACTGAGCACCAACCCCCCTCCATAACACCATACTTCACCGCTATGATTTCTCTCCAAAAACTCTTTCAACCCCAAATCTCCACAACCACTTGCCCAACAAAGCCTTATTGAACAGCACGAGACTCCTCAAACCAAGACCCCCCTCCGTAGTGGGGGAGCAAACATCGCCCCAATTAACCAAATGGAATTTCTTCTCCTCCCCCATCCCTGCCCAAAGAAATTCTCTTTGGATCCTCTCTAATTTATTTGCCACTGCAACAGGAATAGGAAACAATGACAAAAAATACGTAGGCAGATTAGAGAGAGTGGACTTAATGAGAGTAAGACGACCTCCTTTTGAAAGGTACATGCGCTTCCACCCGGCTAACCTTTTCTCTACCCTTTCAATAATGTCATTCCAAATGTGTTTACTTTTAAATCGTGCACCTAAGGGGAGCCCAAGATATGAGATAGGCAATTGCGCAACCTTGCAATCCAATATAGCAGCCAACTCCTCCACGTTAGCGACCTCTCCCACAGGAATAGCCTCGGATTTCCCCAAATTTATCTTCAAACCAGATACCGCTTCGAAGCACAGAAGCAACCGACGCAAGTTTTTAATTTGCTCTTCATCTGCATCACAGAAAATCAACGTATCGTCGGCAAATAACAAGTGAGAAACCTGTAGATGACCAACCGTGAAGCCTCTTAGGAGACCCTCCCTTACTGCTTTCTCAATCATCCTACTGAATGCCTCCATTACAATAACAAACAGCAGTGGAGACAACGGATCCCCTTGCCTCAAACCTCTGCTACTTAACCCTCGGGGTTGCCGTTGACCAAAACTGAAAACGACACCGTTGAGATACAGAACTGAATCCACTTACACCACTTATCTCCAAAACCGCAACGCCTGAGCATATACATAAGAAACCTCCAATTCACATGGTCGTACGCCTTCTGGATATCAAGCTTACATAACATTCCTGGCACCCCCAGACGTATTCTAGAGTCAATGCATTCGTTCGCTATAAGAACAGAATCCATAATCTGTCGCCCTTTCACAAAAGCATTTTGGAACTTTGACACCACTTTTCCCAACACCGCCTTTAACCTATTCGCCAGAACTTTAGAAATGATCTTGTACATCCCACTGACTAAGCTTATAGGACGAAAATCCTTGATATCTGACGCTCCCGATTTCTTGGGAATTAGCACAAAAAAGTGGCATTAGCACTTTTCAGGAACCTGCCGCTCTCAAAGAAATAAGTGAACACCTCCATGATATCCGATCGCACCACCTCCCAACAAGCCTTGTAGAATGAGAACGAAAAGCCATCCGGTCCAGGAGCCTTGTCATCATTCATCCTAAACACCACCTCTCTAATTTCGTCCTCCTCAAAAGGTCTCTCTAACCATCTTGCATCCTCCTCGGTAATAGTGGAAAAATCCAACCCCGCCTTTCTCTAAATTTTAATGTGTAATGACATTATTCCTGTATAGCTTATAGGTTTTGCTATGTGTACATAGCAATTAACATAGGAGTTGACATAATGTGAGTGGGTTGGGGTCCATGCTACAGTATCGTGGGCCCACCTCACTCACATTATGTCAACCCCTATGTTAAATGTTATGTACACAGCATTTTCCATAGCTTATTCACCTTGACTGTTTCACCAATTATGTTAGTTACCAAATGGCCCGCTGCGTTTTAAATTTTTGTTCTTATTTACCATTAGAGCCATATACTTGGCCTTACCGTCTTTATTTTGTTTCTAGACGTGAAGAATCATTGCCCATATTCAAAAGAAGGCTTCTGGGTGACTTGCTGGACTTCTCTGCAAGAGAACTACGGGATCAGGTGACTTCTTGTTTTTGTCTTCATAATTCCAAGCTCATTTTTTCACCTTCAAAATTGCAAGTTCAGTTTTATTCCGCCCATAAACTTCATAGTTCTTTCATCTTCACACTTTCCAAGTTATTGATTGAAATTAATGACTTTAAAAATGAAGCTCAGATGATGGAAATAATGATTCTCCAGGGAAGGTTCCGTATTTCAAGAAGCTTATAGTTATTTGTCTTCTCTTTTTAAACAAAAAAAGTAACTCATATTAACTTGATAAGCTCATTTATGACTTTTTCTTAGAAATGTTGTTTTCTGTAATTTGTCAACCCTTACAGTTTTGGCACACCTTTAAGAGAATGGCTTCCTCTTTTATTGCTCATTTTTTGTCCTTTTGCTCTATATTTTCCGAGTTTTAAGTTGCATTTGAATAATCTTGTATGTATTTTTGATTGCATGTTGTAACTTCCTATATTATAATCATGTCTACATGCTAGCTGTTTTATTACTGCAGACTCAAGTTATTGCTGCAACAGCGGCTGGTGTGGCAGCTGAGGGATTGTCACCTAAGGATGCAAAGGTGCAAGCAGAGAATGCTGCTCAGCTTTCTGTAGCTTTGGTTGAGAACGCAATTGTGATTTTGATGCTTGTTGAAGACCATTTACGATTACAAAGCAAACTTTATAGTGCTTCACGTTTGCCAGCTATATCTCCATCCCCTCTTTCAAATTTTTTGCCCGTGGGCAACCACTCTTCAACTGCAGTGGGTAGAGAAACTCTTGAATCTGTGACTGCCCGTAACTCAACATCTAGTAACTCTAAAGGACTCTCGCTTGACGTATGTATGCAACTCGATTGATCATTTTACACATATCTGGCCTATACAAAGTTAATTGATACACACTATTTTGACATATATCAGCTAGGTTGATTATTTTACACATAGCTGGCCTGCACAAGGTTAATTGATACACTTGCTTTTTTTATGTTTTTTTTTTTTTGTCATTCCTTTTCATGTCAGGTTTTATCTCAATGAATATGTGTTTTTTCTTCTCATATTATTTTTTATTTTCTTCTGTCATCTTGGGTTGACAATGCTCCTTCATTAAATGGTTTTCGGAGTATGGTGAGCATACTTCATCATTCAGACTCTGTGTGATGAATATGCTTATCCTTCGTCTCTGTGCAAATATTATGTATACCTAGTCAGTTTGATGGCTATGATTCCAATGCTCTGTGTTTGACATGTTTTATACCATTGTTCATGGAAGAGCACAAATATGTATTGGATTAAAGTTCATCTCTTCTTGTATTATTTCAAAACATTATGCTTCCTTGTAAAATATAAACTCTTTATCTCGCTGTGAACTAGGTTCTTGCTTCAATGGCTGATGCTAATGGGCAAATTTCTCCAGCAGTAATGGAACGGCTAACTGCTGCTGCTGCAGCAGAACCTTACGAAGCAGTTAACTGTGCTTTTGTATCATATGGAAGCTGTGTTGTAGATTTAGCAGAAGGATGGAAATACAGGAGTCGACTGTGGTATGGTGTTGACCTTCCTTCAAAGGCATCAGAGTTTGGTGGCGGTGGCAGTGGCTGGGAGTCTTGGAAATCCGCACTGGAGAAAGACACTAATGGAAACTGGATTGAGCTTCCATTAATAAAAAAGTCAGTTGCAATGCTTCAAGCATTACTATTAGATGAATCTGGACTTGGTGGTGGTCTTGGTATTGGAGGAGGATCTGGTACTGGAATGGGAGGCATGTCACCACTTCACCAGTTACTAGACAGTGACCAACCATTCCTATGTATGCTCCGGATGGTGCTGGTTTCATTGAGGGAAGATGATGAAGGTGATGACCGCAAGCTCATGCTCAGTATGGAAGATAGATCACTGGAGAATTTAGGTCGACAAACCAGCAGTATTGCATCTTTTGATTCAAACACCCAAATGTCATTGAGAAAACCACGAGCTTCATTGCTGTGGAGGTATTACCCATACCGATAATTCTGATCAAGAAGACCTTTTCCCATAGTTTATTTGGCTGCCATTACATTATTTGTCACTGCAAACTGTTGTGATTTATCTTGACTGCAAGGATCATGGTTTATGAGTTCTGTCTCATGACTCGTAACATATGTTCTACTCACCCAGGAAATGCCTCTTCATGCTTTTCGCTACATATTTTGAATGAAACTGATCAATAATTAATGATGTGTACAGTGTGTTATCTCCTATCCTGATAATGTCGATTTCTGAGTCAAAAAGACAGCGAGTTTTTGTTGCATCGTGCGTTCTATATTCAGAGGTCAGTTTTATACGTTTTAACATTTGTTTTCTGTAATTCTTGGACATTTATTTCCTGATTTTATTCCTGTTGCCCCTATAACGTAATGTTTTTCATATTTTTCTTGGATTGCAGTTGGTTTTTTCCCTTGTGTTGTTGTCCTAGTGTTTCATTATTCTTGCAGGTGTGGCATGCTATTGGCAAGGACCGGACCCCTCTGCGCAAACAGTATCTAGAGGTCATTTTACCTCCATTCGTTGCCATTTTAAGAAGGTGGAGACCCCTTTTGGCAGGAATTCATGAACTTGCTACTGCAGATGGTATAAATCCTCTTGTTGCTGATGACCGTGCCTTGGCTGCAGATGCTTTGCCTATTGAGGTCACTGTGCTAAAAGTCTTATTTAAATTGTAATCCTTTTGTCTATTTTTTTCTCAGAAGTTTGTCTCAAGATATAGAATCCCAACAAGAAGGGGTCAGGGTAGATAGTAGTATGTTATGCGTATAACACCACCTACTTACCAGCTATTCATGTTCCCACGTAGATATTTGGACCACCTCACCTTATAAATCCAGATATGCATTTCATAATATGGTTTATAACATTTAGGATCAATTCGAAGACGAATCTTGCTTGAGTACTCTGCTCATAATAGCTTTTCATCCACAAGCAAGAAATTTTAAACGTATAAAATTGTCCATATTAAGGACTTTTAAGGAGATTACTTCTTGAATCCTTAGCTATTTACCTTTTAAATAGCAAATGAAGATGCCCCTCGCTGCCCACAAAGCTAATATGCCAAGAGTCCTTTATTATTACCATTATTGAGAAACTCCAACATACTCATTTTCTTAATCTTCTTATCATTTTTTAACCACCTAGACATAATTTAAATATCGAGCTAAACCATTGTTTTATTAAACTGCATTTTCTTTTTTGTAAAAGTAATTGAAGACATAAAAGTTACTAAAACCAAACAGAAGTACACGATAGAAAACTTGGTGCTATTTACCTCAATTTCCTCTAGTTAGTTTTGTTTTAATTTAGTGCATAATCATGTTTACCCAATAATCAATACCCAAACTGCAAAAGGGCTGCTGCCGCCTCCTACTCCTGCTGCTGCTACTGCTACTACTACTACTGCTCCTACTGCTACTGCTACTGTCATTATGATTATTATTATTATTATTATATTATTATATTTTTGCACCATAAATATGAGAAGGTAAAAAATGTAAGAATGTTAAATAAATCAAATAGATCAAACACCTAAATGACATAAGCGTATGCTAATTAGACTATGTATATGGCTTAGGTTTCATCTAAGATTATTCCGTAATCTATCTGTTTTATATTTATCACTAGCTGCAACTGTCTAGTCATATCTCCCTCTTATTTTTGTATATATGCAAGAATACAAATTAGCTTTTTCTTTGAACATGCTGTTTGAACTATTTTTTTTGGAACCTTCTAGATTTTTTACTGATTGTTTTAGATTCCCATTTGATTCCTACGTCTGACCATTTAATTGTCACCCTTTAGGCTGCTCTTGCGATGATAACTCCTAGCTGGGCTGCTGCTTTTGCATCACCTCCTGCTGCTATGGCATTGGCAATGATTGCTGCTGGTGCCGGTGGAGGAGAAACCACTCCTCCTTCAACTTCTTCACAGCTGAGGCGCGACTCTTCATTGCTGGAGCGGAAAACAACTAAACTGCATACTTTTTCAAGCTTTCAGAAACCTTTGGAGGCACCTAATAAATCTCCAGCTGCTGCCAAGGATAAGGCTGCTGCAAAAGAAGCTGCTCTGGCTGCTGCAAGAGACCTTGAACGCAATGCAAAGATTGGTTCAGGACGAGGTCTCAGTGCTGTGGCAATGGCTACATCAGCACAGAGACGGCAAAAAAGTGATACAGAACGTGTTAAGAGATGGAATGTTTCTGAAGCCATGGAAACAGCCTGGATGGAATGCTTGCAGTCAGTTGATTCAAAATCCGTGTATGGAAAGGACTTCAATGCTCTATCCTATAAATATGTTGCTGTCCTAGTAGGAAGTTTAGCTTTGGCTAGAAACATGCAACGATCTGAGGTATAAATTTTGTTAGTTAAATAATCTATATGTACTTGTGTAATCGCAGATTACAGTTGTTTTAAAGTTTCTTTTCATGGGTTTAGGTTGAGAGGAGGTCACAAGTTGATTTAATAGCTCGGCACCGGTTATACACTGGAATTCGTGAGTGGCGCAAGCTGATTCACTGCTTGATCGAGATGAAATGTCTTTTTGGGCCTTCTTGTGATCATTTATACAATTCTCAACGCGTATGTTACTGGTTATCTTTGATTTCTCTATTGTAAATATTTGCAGATTAACTTACTTTAAAACCATGGAAATGCAGGTTTTCTGGAAGCTGGATTCTATGGAAAGTTCGTCAAGGATGAGGAGGGTTTTGCGGAGGAACTACCAAGGTTCAGATCACTTTGGTGCTGCTGCAGATTATGAAGATAATATAGTGCAGAAGAATGAGAAAGATAAAGTCATAAGTCCATCCAAAGCTTCTATCTTAGCTGCAGAAGCTATCTCAATTGAGGTAGGAAATGAAGAGGATGAACAAGGAGATGTCCATTTGGATGGTAGCCCAAATGACATAGTACAACACGGTGAATTTCAGACAAGATCATCTGGATTGGCTGAACAACCATTGCAAACGACAACAGAGTCTAGAGATCCTCCAGTGATCAACGATCCAGTGTTGCCAATAGCATCAGCTGTTGCACCGGGCTATGTTCATAGCGAACATGACGAAAGAATAGTTCTTGAGCTCCCATCATCAATGGTCCGACCACTAAAGGTTCTGAGAGGAACTTTTCAAGTAAGTTTTGCATACCTAAATACTGAAACTGTTCTTACTACGAATTATAAACTTGTACTCTCTTTGAAATGCTAGACTATTGTCGACTGGCTTTTTGCTGTTTTCTGTTTTTGCCGTGCCATTTTAGCAGAACATCTGTTTTTGTCCGACCGTGCTGAAATTCAACTTATCCAGTGTGCAAGGTCACAGCTTGTTACTGAATGTTTCTATTTTCAGATAACAACAAGAAGAATCAATTTTATTGTTGATAACACCGAGCGGACTGACATGGGAGATGGTTTGGACAGCAAGACTGCGAACAGGGTTCAAGAGAAGGATCACAGCTGGTTGATATCATCACTTCATCAAATATATAGCAGAAGGTGATAGTGAAACTCTTTTGCCATCTGAGCTTTTCCCATTCTATTTATGTTATGTTGTAAAATGAACTTCCGAGTAGACACTGATTGTGCTTACTTCCCCCTTTATTTATTTTTTTTATTTTTTTTGCTGGATGGAGTATGGATAGGTCAGTCAGCAGAAGCACCTTTTTTTTCTATTCTTTTGCCTTGCTGCCTCTACTTTAATTGGAAAGGTTCGCTAGTGTTTTCTCACCTAGAGATGCAGGTTTTGCTTTTATTATTGGAATAGGGACTTCGGGATTTATTATTTTTCTCGTGGAGACCTATTATTATGTTGTCAAGTTAAGAATATCTATATACTGTCTTTGGAAAGGCAGCTCCTTTTTTTCCTTCTCACATGCCCTGTTCTCATAATTTCCTTTCCCTATTCAAAGCATGAGTTTTTTTTTTTAGATGGTTAAAATTATAAATGGAAAAAAATTGAGCGGTAGATAAGTGGATAGTACTTGTGTGACCATCGAAATATGTGAATAGAACTTGTGAGACCATCGAAATATGTGGATAAATTGATTTATAAAGGATTACCCATTCATCTATCTATTATTTTGAGTTCAAGGGTGGATTTGATGGTGCATTATGCACATTGCAATTATTTTAACTGGAAAACCTGACTTAGAATAACTGTTCTTACAGATATCTTTTGAGAAGAAGTGCCCTGGAATTGTTTATGGTTGACCGATCAAACTACTTCTTTGATTTTGGGGTATGTCTTTTTAAAACCTTTTCTAATTACTGGGCTTAGCCCTTTTGACTAACTTCATATATTTCCATATTTTGGTTATGTTCTCTTCTGTAGGCAACTGATGGACGTAGAAATGCATATCGAGCTATTGTTCAAGCTCGTCCTCCTCATTTGAACAATATCTACCTTGCAACTCAGGTTTTTTACCATCTGATCCCTTGATACCTCTCATGCAAACATCACAAGCAGTGATGCACTTCATAATCCATGAACATATATATAGTTATATACACATGATAAGGAACATTTTATATTAGTTTTAGTTATTTTATGCAGAATATATAGAATTATATTTCTCTTTCGTCTTTTGCAGAGACCTGAACAACTTTTAAAAAGAACTCAGCTTATGGAACGTTGGGCTAGGTGGGAGGTATGTTAGAGTTTAACTTTGGACAAGTCATTTAGTGTATTTAACTTAACTTTCCCAGTTCACCAATATATATGTGTGTGTGTGTGTGTGTAGCAAATTCTAAGTAGTAAATCCTTTTGCAGATCAGCAATTTTGAATATTTAATGCAGCTTAATACATTGGCTGGACGTAGTTATAATGACATTACACAGGTAGACTGTTCACTGAGAATGTTTCCATCACTGAACCCAACTACAGAAAAGAATTTATGCTTCTATTACTAAATTCCATTCTTATGTGCAGTATCCTGTATTCCCATGGATCCTTTCTGATTACAGCTCACATAGTTTGGATCTTTATAATCCTGCTTCTTATCGAGATCTCTCCAAGGTGGTGCAATTTTAGAATTTGCTTCTGAAGTTATTACTACAGATTTCAAATTTTCTGCTAACTCTGTATGTGAGTACTTTTGCAGCCCATTGGTGCATTGAATGCTGATAGACTAAAGAAATTCCAAGAGAGATACTCCAGTTTTGATGATCCAGTCATTCCCAAGTTCCATTATGGTTCACATTATTCAACAGCTGGAACAGTAGGTTTTCTCTTTATTTATTGGCTTGCACAGTTCTGCTGTTCAAATATATGGTCCTGTAACTTTGCATGCACATATATCGCACTGCACGTAGTTTGTTGTAATAACATATCCAATACCATTTCTGGGCATACATGAACGCAAGCCTCAGGATTTGCTACAAGTCTCTCACCAAGAATAATGTATTGGTAATCATTGTTAAAATTGCTTCTCAAGTTTTGACAAAAATAACATTGCTTCATCAGACATCATCAAAATGAAGGAAATAACCTACTCTGTGACTTACATGGGATGGTGAAAGCTCTGATCTAACTGGGAACTGCCCATCCCTTTTCCCTTTTCCTTACTGCCTTACTATCCATATTTGGAAAATCAAAGTAGAATGTAGTAATGAGGAGGAATCTAAATTATTTAAATCCACTTGTTTGCCAGGTTGATTGGCCCTTTGGAAAGCTAGCAAGTAGCAATAGCGTGATATATGATCAGTCGTTGAAAATTTTAGTCATTGTATATAATGCCTTCAATGATTAAATGTTAATTTGATAGCTTGAGCCATCTATCGCATTGATGAGCATAAGTGCATAACAAATATCAACATGAGAAACTATTCTCTTCCTCTTAGCTGTGCCATGATGGTTCATTGTCTATCGGTAGAGTTCTTCACGTCCCTTAGGTGCATGTGATGCGAGTATAGAACAAAATTTTGAACCTTTATGATGATTTTGCAGGTGCTGTATTACCTCATGAGACTGGAACCTTTTACTACTCTTTCTATTCAGCTTCAAGGTGGCAAGTTTGATCATGCGGACAGAATGTTCTCAGACATTGCTGCAACTTGGAATGGAGTTCTCGAGGACATGAGTGATGTAAAGGAATTGGTATAAATCTGTCCAAGTGTTGCTGTGACTTTCTTTTCCCTTTTTACCCATATAATTAGAGTTTGAAAAGCAATTGCTGCCTGTTTGGGGTCTTTAAATCATTTTCTTAGGCATTTGCTTGCTCATTTGTCACATCTAGATTCTCGACTGCAATTCTTTCAGAATGCACACAAGCAAATAACTTGGGTGATCTAATGTTGCTGTTCTTTTGTGTGTATATGGGTCAGGTCCCTGAACTATTTTATCTCCCAGAGGTTTTAACCAATGTAAACTCGATTGATTTCGGTACGACTCAACTGGGAGGAAAGCTTGGTATGCATTTTCACTTGTTTGCAATAGCAAAGTAGAGTTATATTCATTCCTTGGCAGCAACTGATGTAATTCTGACATCTACATTTGCCATTTTTTCCCCATTTCTTCCATCACGTCACAGATTCAGTTCAGCTTCCTCCTTGGGCTGAAAATCCAGTGGATTTCATCCATAAGCATCAGATGGCACTTGAGAGTGAGCATGTTTCAGCGCATTTGCATGAATGGATCGATCTCATATTTGGGTAGGTTGTGTTTTACCTTTGAAGCCATATCTGAAATGTAAATTTCTGTATTTTGATCTTGATCTTTCACTTAATTATTCTGGACTAAGTGTAATTTGAATATAATGGTCCGTTTGATTGCAAAGGTGGAATTTGGGTGGAAAGAAAACGAATTACAGGGAATTGAATTGTTTAGAATGTGTTTTACCGGGAATTGTAATTAATTGTGTTTGATTGGTATAATTTTCCACCTAATCCGTTTGGCTTTGTTTTTCATGCAAAATGTTACTTTTTTGGATAAATTTTTTTTACAATTTGTATTAAAATTTGTTTGGATTGCCAAAAAGTTAATATATATATATATATATATATATATATATATATATATTGAAATTTTTTTGTCTTCCTCTGATTTCATTTTTCATGCAAATTGTCAATTAAATGGATAATTTTTTTACCATTGGATTTAGAATATATTTTCATTGCCAAAAAGTCAAAAAAAAAAAGATGGAAAATCACTTTTCGACCAAAACCATGGGAAAATAAAGGTGGAAAATGGTGCTTTAAATGGTTGTACCTAGAATTTGAGTGGAAATGAATTTCATGGAATTGTTTGGCAATCAAACACTACAAATTGGGTGGAATTGCACAAGTTTTCCATTTCCACCCACTTTTTCAGTCATATCAAACACCCTAATTGTTTATTTGCTACAATTTCTTATTCCTGACAATCTAATTTTAATAATCAGGTACAAGCAACGTGGAAAGGAAGCCATACAGGCAAGCAATGTTTTCTTCTACATCACTTATGAAGGAACAGTCGATATTGATAAAATATCGGACCCAGTGAGTTTGCGCTCTGCACCAATGTTTTCCAATACATTTTGTTATAATTATTCCTCCATCTTAGATAGCTGATACTTGTATCTTTTCAACTGTTTTGAAAAGGCACAACAACGAGCTACACAAGACCAGATTGCTTACTTTGGCCAAACCCCATCACAACTTCTTAGTGTACCTCACATGAAAAGGATGCCACTGGTTGATGTCCTACACATGCAGGTATTCTGTACTTTTATGTGTATTCTCTTTGGCTGCATTGAGCCTTTTGCATTTAATCTCGCTTCCTTTGGCAGATATTTAGAGTCTTGCTATTCCTCTATATGACCCTCTCCTGTCTCTATTTATAATCTGCTCACAATGCGCTGTTCACGTTTGCTTTATATCATCTTATAACCAGTGAGTTTTATGTACTTTTGCAATCTATTACCTATATGTTCTTCTGTCTCCTCTAGCTCTCTCTTGCTTCTCTTTCCATCTTAGGCCCTGCAGTTGTTCCTCATGCCCTTAAGTATCAACAAATAGAGATTATATTTCACAATTCTAAGATGGAAGATGATAGACCTCCAGAAATGTAGATGAAAGAAGCCGAATTTATACTTCTATTAGAGAACTCTGATTTTTTAAGTATGGGGCTCACCTTTTGTGTACTTGAGTTGTTTATTGATAAGAACTTATTAATGCTGCTCTAAACAAGCGACTTATGGCATTTGCAATTGCTACTTTAAGTTATGTAATATTAATTTGAATTTGCAGCCAATTTTTCATATGGTGCTTGCATATATTCCCTCCTCCCACAAAGATAGGATTACTTCCATTTCACACAGATTATGAAAATGTAGTCGTTAATATGATCGACAAAGATTGTGATGAAGATTATGGACAACTTATATTATGAGGACTGATCACCTGTCCTCAGTGGGCAAGTTTTACAAAACCCACCATGTACAAAAAAAAACCCCACCCTTCAAAAATGGGTCCCAGTTCAAACATTTTTGTACATGGTGGGTTTTGTAAAACCTGCCCACTGGGGGCAGGTGATCAGTCCTCCTTATATTATTACCTTAATTATGTACATAATTGTATTTTTCCATATTTACATTTACCATATTTAGATATATGTATGTAAACTCCATCTTATATAATGCAATAGATTCCAAACGGGAAGAGCATTTAGCTAATTCTTGTTATGGGATCAGAACATACTTGGGTTTTAATTTTGGATCTTTGGTCTTTACATAATTCAGCCTTTGAAGGTATGGATTTTCTAGTTGTAGTCGACGATTGATGGAATTCTTGTCAATGTGCGACACTGTGGTATCATCGAATTTCTTGGACCGCGTGGTAGGTGAGTGGTTGGGTTGTGATTTCTGCTCGATCGTCTAAGATCGGTGCGTGAAGGGTGCGAAGTGTTTGGTTTGTAATCTACTGTCGGCAGCCTACAATGATGGTGATTGAAGTACGGTTGGTGTATCGTGATTCCTAGTGGTGGTGTTTTGGGCTATGATGATTTGGGCTTGAGTTGGGTCTTCCTTGGTTCAATTGGTTTGGGCTTAGGTTAATTTGGGTTGTTTGGTTCATTTTGTGGATTAAGCTTTGTTTGATTGGTGATTTCTTTGGAGTCATGTCGATTGAAGCTTTTTGTGTTAAATTTACGGGAAAGAATTATTCCATAAGGGTATTTCAGTTTAAGATGTTTTTAAAAGGGAAGGTGCTTTTAGGTCACATTGATGGGTCCTTAAAAGCGCCTAAGATGCTAAGGATCCAAGTGCATGGGAAACGAAGGATGCTCATATTATTTCTTGGATATTAGGATCTATGGACTATAGAGGAGCACACGGTGAATAATTTACACTCTTTTACTACTGTTAAAGAGATGTGGAGTATTGGAAATGCATCTATTAGCAAGATAATAATGCACGGAGATTTTTGTTGGATTACACATAGCTAATTACGCTCAAGGTAATTTTACTATTGAGCAATATTATTTGGGTTTTCTGAACTTGTGGAGTGAGTATTACGGGATAATTCATGCGAAGGTCCTTGCGGCGGCCTTATCAGCGCTGCTAGAGGTTTAAAAGATTAGTAAGTGGGATTAGCTTCTTATGATATTACGACCAGAATTTAGAGTGGTTCAAGCGGGTTGAATCGTGATCCGGTTCCTTTGTTGGATGTGTCTGAGTGAACTCTTGCGCAAGGAGCAACGATTGGCTACTTAATCTAATATGGGAGCTGATATATCCTCATCTAATGTGATACCGTTACATATATTGTCCAAGGGCAAGGAAAGGGTAAACTCCAGTGCTTCTACTACAAAGGATACGGCCATATTGCTAGTACTTGTCCTCAAAAGGTCTACAATTACTGCAAGCAACTAGGGCATATCATCAAGGAGTGTCCTACAAGACCTCAGAACTGGAAGGTCGGGCATTTCAATATGATGTTCAAGGACCTACTCCCGCACGTCCACAAGCTAACACCAGTCAACCGGTTCTTTCTAGAAATGGAAACAAATGATTGTTTCAGCATTCTCTACCTTAGGCCTACAAGGTAATGGTCAAGCTATTTCTTCTTCCTGGTTTGTTGACTCAGGGTGTCAAATCATATGACTAACAGTTCTGATTCTTTGCACACCATTCGATGCTACATTGGCATTCAATACAATCGAAATTCTAATAGCAATACCCTCCCAAAAACTGATGTTGGTGATGTTAGGTCTTTTGATAATATTTTTATATTTTCGGGCTTATCTACTAACTTAATTTAGGTTGGACAATTGGTTGATAATAACTATGATTTGTGTTTTCCTCGTTCTGGTTGTCTTGTGCAGAAATAGTGGTCAAGGAAGGTGATCGCGAAGGGGTCTAGAATCGGACGATTATTTCTATTACAATTTACAATTCCTTCTGCTATATCTTTGGCTTGTATTAATGTTGGACTTAAACATGATATTTTGCATAAGAGATTCGGTCATCCTAATGCTTTAATTGTCTCATTTGTCGAAATATGGTTTTTTGGGCAATAAATTCAGTTTCAGTCCTCCAATTTGACTCTTAATTGTGATACTTGTAAACTTGGAAAAAGCAAAACTCTTCCTTTTTCGGACCATGGGAGTCATGTCGATAAATGCTTTAAGATTATTCATAGTGATATTTGGGGCATGGCACTCATCACTCCACATGCTCGTTATAAATATTTTATAACCTTTATTGATTTTAGTCATTACCCTTGGATATATTTTTTTAGATATAAAAATAAGGTCAGTATCACTCTTAAGACTTTTGTAGCTTATATTGAGGCACGGTTCTCTTCTGGTATTCAAATTTTGAGGTTCCACAACGATAGGGAATACGTCTCACGATTGCCAGTCTTTCTTTCAACAAAAGGGGATTCTTTTTCAACGTTCTTGTCCGTATACTCCTCAGCAGAACATGGGAGCCGAAAGAAATAATCGTCACTTAGATGTCCATGTTTTGCTCTTGGAATCTTTGGTTCCGCCTAGATTTTGGGTTGAAGCCCTTTCCATAGCATTTAGGGTTTGACTTGCCTCATTTTCGCCTATATGGTACGCATTCTAGCTATAACAGGTTGCATACTTAATAGATGTGTTTGCTTCGTTCATTTGCCTCCTCGTGAACATCATAAGCTTGATGCTCAATCTATGGTGTGCTTTCATGGGTTACAATATTGTTCATAAGGGTTTTGTTCGTTATGATTGTGTTGCTAATCATTTATGTATCTCTCACTATGTGGTTTTTTAGAATCAATATTACTTTTAGCAACATGTCATGTCGTCCTCTAATTTGGTCCCACTCCTTAGTTTTGAGGATGGCTCTCGTTCCATCGAACGTTTTAAACCAAGTTTGGTATATTAGATATGAAAGCCTCCAGCCCCACCACCCCTTCCCGACCCTGATCCCTTTCCAGACTCTACTTCTCTTAGGCGACTACTCACATCACTCAGCCTCGCAATCGGTATGGTTTCTGTGCAACCTTATCTCATATCAACGTTTCTACTTATTCTCAAGCAATTACTCAAACTTGTTGGGAGAAAGCAATGCAAAAGGAACTTCAAGCTCTTCGTTATAATCACACATGGGATATTGTTCCTTGTCCTCCTAGCGTCAAACCTATTGGGTGGTAGGTATTCTATTGAGTACTCTCTGATGGATCTCTAGATCGATATAAAGCTTAGCTGGTGGCTCTTGGTAATCGTCAAGAGTGTGGCATGGTTTATGAGGAGACTTTTGCCCCTGTTACCAAAATGACAATAGTTCATACCGTTCTTGCTATAGCTGCTTCCAAGAGATGGTCTTTGTGACAAATGTATGTCAATAATACTTTCTTGCATGGCAATCTTAAGGAAGAGATTTATGTCACCCCTATAGGACAGTTCTCCTCCATGCCCTCTTATGATGTTTGTAAGCTAAAGTTTCGTTCTACTCTCCTGGGGTTCTCGCTTACTTAGAGTCAGTATGATTTGTCGCTCTTTATCTCTAACAACGAGGCGGGTATTGTGCTTCTTGTCTATTTGATCACATAGTTATTACTACTCTGGATTGATATCTCACCTTCAAGACACCTTAAGGAGTCATTTTATATGAAGAATTTGGGATCTTTACAGTATTTTTTAGGTCTTGAGGTGCTTTCAGATCCTATCGGGTCTTACCTACATCAGCATAAGTATACAAATGAGCTGATTTTATTAGCTGACCTTTAGGATGGTCAATCTGTTGATGCTCCTTTGGAGATGAATGTGAAGTATTGCGATGGGGATAATCTTCTTCATGATCCCTCCTTGTATTTCTAGTTTTTGGGTGGTTTGAATCACCTCACATGACCCGATATTTCATATGTTATCTAGCAAGTTTGCCAATTTATGCACGCACCACGACACCTCCACTTGGTCGCGGTTCATCGCATTAATAGAGACTTGCTGGTACACCTGATTAGGGTCTTTTCTTCCCCGCCAATTCTTCTTCTAAGTTAGTAAGCTATAGTGATGTTGATTGGGCTGGATCTGTGGGTACTCGTCGTTTGATTGCAAGTTGGTGTATATTTCTTGGTAATGTACTTATTTCATGGCGAAGTAAGAAGCAGGATCGTGTCTCTAAATTTTACATTGAATCTGAGTATCGCGCTGTCTTCTGCCTGTTCTGAGATTGTTTGGCTTCGAGGTCTTCTAGCGGAGCTTGGTCGTCCCCAGCTTGATTCTACTCTACTTCATGTTGACAACGCTAGACCCATTCAAATTTCTGCTAATCCTGTATTCCATGAGTACACTAAACACATTGAAGTGAATTGTCACTCTATACGTGAGGCTTGTGATGATCAAATTATTATTCTTCCACATGTCACAACTGATGTTCAGACCGCTCATGTGTTTACGAAGGCGATGACTCAACAACTGCATTAGTTTCTTATAGCAAATTGATGATTCTAGATCGTCCAGCATCAATTTAAGGGGGATGATAATAATATCGACGAAGATTATGATGAAGATTATGGACAACTTATATTACCTTAATTAAGTACATAATTTTATTTTACCATATTTAGAAGTATGTATGTAAACAGGATAGTATGCAATGCAATGGATCCAAAACTAGAAGAGTATTCAGCCAATTCTTGTCAATTAATATGATTGAAAATATAAGGGGCGTTCTTTTCGTGTTTCAGTTTTGTGTTTTGTGTTTTGAATTCGTTTTGTGTTTTGTGTTTTGGGTGTCTATTTTGAGATTATTGAAAACTCGTTCATTTTGTCATTTTGAAAAAATATTTATCAACCCGTGTTTTGAGTTTTGGCAGATTTGTGAAGAAAACAACCAAAACGTAAAAAAGTTGTTTTATGTTTTCTTCACAAAATTTTCAGCCGTTTTCAAAAACTCATTTTTGAAAATGGGAAAGAGAACGCGTTTTCAATGTTTTGAAAAATCGAAAACAGAAAAGAGAACGCCCCCTAAATTTTCTTACATTTTTCCTAATATACCATTACATTAAATAATGATTTAAATATGAGTAATTCATATTTGTTGATAACAAGGCACATTAAATAGATGTATATTAGAAAACTAAAAAATCATCTATACTTTCAACAAGGAAGGCGGCTTACAATTTGGGACAGCCAAAGAGAAAAGCAAGCCTATCTTTATGGGACGGAGGAAGTATTGCCTTGGAACCTCAATTGTTTTTAATAAAACCCTTGGATTTAGTGGCATTTGAGTTTTGAACATTGTTGTTGCATATCACAAGTTTCTCCATGAAATTTATATGGTCAGTTGATTTGGTTATTATTTGGGTATGTTGGTTTTTGCTTGAGTTTTTTCTCATTGTCATTCAAATGAACTCAATATTATGAAGAAAAAACAGATGTATGTTAGCTGCTTCCTGGAGGGTAGTAAACTGTATTTGAACTACTCTACACCATACTGCAGAACTAGATTATTATTGCATTGAACTACTAACTCCGATGCAAGCATGCTATGAGGCATTATGTTAAGAAGTGACTAACATAATGATCTAATGTTATTGTAATACGGTAGACCATATTCCGGAATCCCAGAGAGGTTAAACCATATGCTGTTCCACATCCCGAACGCTGCAATCTACCTGCGGCTGCAATTCACGCATCATCGGATTCTCTTGTAATTGTTGATATAAATGCTCCAGCTGCACATATAGCTCAACATAAATGGCAGCCAAACACACCTGATGGAAAGGGAACACCTTTCCTTTTTGAGCATGGAAAGTCTGGTGCAAATTCGGCTGGTGGTTCGTTAATTCGAATGTTTAAAGGACCAACTGGTTCTGGATCAGAAGAGTTGCATTTTCCCCAAGCATTGGCATTTCCAACTACTGGAATTCGAAGCTCTGCAATAGTTTCTATCGTATGTGACAAAGAAGTTATCACTGGTGAGTGTGTATTCCAATTATTTTGGGGCCAAAAAAAAATCCTTTTTAAGTTCAGGTCTTGTGAAATTAATGTCACAAATTGTCAATATTTAAAGTATAGAAGAGTATTTGACCTAAATTGCTAGTTTACTGCTTTATTATAATAGATGAAAGTCAGCTGATGCTTTTCATTCTGACATTTGCCTTCTGTGTGACTGGGCCTTTTTAAAACTTTTTGCTATCTTGCCACATACTTGTATCTAACTTCAAAATCTTGGCATTTTATCTAGGGGGCCATGTGGATAACAGTGTCAGGCTGATATCAGTAGATGGAGCAAAAACCTTGGAAATAGCCAAGGGTCATTGTGCTCCAGTGACTTGCCTGGCTATATCTCCTGATAGAAGCTACCTCGTGACTGGATCTCGAGACACAACTCTTCTACTCTGGAGATTACATCGAGCTTCCACTTCCCGCTCTAGTAGCTCGTCAGATCCTTCCACTAATTCAAGCACACCCACAACCACCAGCAGCAGTGTAGCAGGACATCACTTGGCAGAGAAAAATAGGCGACACCGAATTGAGGGTCCCATACACGTCCTCCGGGGTCATCTGGGGGAAATAATATGCTGCAATATCAGTTCAGACCTTGGAATTGTTGCCTCTTGCTCCAACTCTTCAGATGTCTTGCTTCATTCAGTTAGAACAGGCCGGTTGATTAGGAGGCTTGTTGGTATGGAAGCTCATGCTGTCTGCTTATCACGTGATGGGATTGTAATGGCTTGGAACAAAATCTTTGGCAAAAATCTAGCCTTTGATTCCATCTAGAATTAATGATACATAACCCGATGTGGATTTTCTGAAATCTCGATCCAGGATCAGAATCTGTCAGATAATATTGCCCCCTTTGAAAGTGATAGAATTCCCTTCGTACTCTCAGCACCTATAATCTTAATGGAAATCTTGTTGCTACGAAACAACTTCCTCTCTCATCAAGCATTAGTTGCATTGAAGTTTCTATTGATGGCTATAGTGCTTTGGTTGGATTAAACTCATCGTTGGAAAATGAGGCCTCTGACTTCAGCCGAGATCTGACATCAAAAGGATATACGGATAGTGAATCGAATGAAGAAAATACATGGGATTTTCCATTGCCTTCAATTTGCTTTTTTGATCTTTATACTCTTAAGGTAAGGCAAAATTTGGAGTTGGGGGAATTCAAAATAAAAGGCCTTGTTTTATGACCTGAGTTATGTTGGTTAGGAGTGCATATACTGTGTTTGAAGCACACAATTTGCTTAAAACGTTTACATAGTCTCATTTCTGATGGAATTCTTCTCAGTTCTCTAACTGGTAGTGATCCTTCTGCTTGCAGGTCTTTCATATAATGAAACTGGGAAAAGGGCAAGATATCACTACTATTGCTTTGAACAAGGATAATACAAACCTCTTGGTGTCAACAGCTGATAAACAGTTGATAATATTCACAGATCCTGCTGTAAGTTGAAGCCAGTTTTAGTTTATTTAGGGTTATTAAATACTACCTTGCACTGTTAAGTACTTAGTGATGTCTTTGCGTGGTTTCTCAATATGTTGTTGCATTAAACATTATTCAGAGGATAAGGAAGGAGAAAGAGTTGAGCATGTCTGGCTAAGATAAAAAAATTTACTTCTTACTACATAAGTAAGTTTTGAATAAATTATTCCTTCAACTAGTAAGTTAATTTTGACACTAAAGTAGAGTCACTATCTCTTTTTTACTTGTGAAAGAGAAGGGATAAAATATTCAATCATGTTTGTATATTAAAATTAATCCATTTTACCTTTTTTCAGGCTTAGCCAAATGTACTCGATGTCTGACTTTCTATTTTGTCCTCTTTTCTTCAAAAACCATGTCAAGACCTTGAATTCTATTTAAAAAAAAACAACAGGGAAAAGAGGGAAAAAAATAAAAAATAAAAACTCTTGGTCATTGAGCAATTTCTTTCTAGCCCACATATCTAAGGTCTCTGCATCTAAGCTGAGGATTTCCTTTTTATTCTACTTAATTTTTGAATGTAAATACGAGTCTTACTTCATTCAGCATGGAACCTTAATTGCGTATTATTTATTTTTCTTACTTATCTTTTGCGGGTTTATAACTTCGTCCGTACTTGCAGTTGAGCTTGAAGGTTGTAGATCAAATGCTCAAGCTGGGTTGGGAAGGTGACGGGTTAAGCCCCCTCATTAAATAAAAGTTTCTAGAAATAGGATTTCATCTTTCTTCGGTATGCATTCTGAAACACAGTTCACTATACTGCATAAGTGTAACGTATTAACCTTCAATATCTTTTCGAACCACATATTAGACTAGTGCATTGCACAGCTGTTTTGCTGGTTTTGACTCGGACAAATTGCAAGTTTTTGGTTGAGGCCTGACATGATGATTTCTCCCCCCATCTGTATATTTTTTTTGATCGTTTTTCAACATTATGATGTATAAAATTTTCTATTCATCTTTAGGCAACTGGAAGTTGCATTTTTCTTTTTCTTTTTTCTTTTTTTCCCATTAAAATACCATTTTATTATGTAAATTATAAATATTTTTTTTCGTAGCTTGCGTTTGCTGTTACTATTTGTTCCATTTTCCCCCTGTTCTATCATCTCTTAAACTAAAGTCTTCCCTTTTGGCAGTACTAAGTGCCTGTTCTGATATACATTATAGCTTTACTGATATTTTTATACTTGTCAATTTTTACGTGGACTAAGTTATTAGCTTAATGGTAGAGCGCAGCCTTACGTGTTTGGGCTGCGATGGGTCTTAGCCATGTGGATACTAAACGTGCTTATTGGAGCCTAACCTTGAGACGTGTATCATTGTAGATCCAAGATCACTAACAAGATGTGTCATTGTGTTGTCTTCTTTGTTGGTTGTGTGCATCTTCTTCTTTTCACCTTTTTACAGTCCAAAAGGATGTCCTACAATTATAAAATTTCAGATCGTGACAAATTCAAATATAGCCTAGAAAGCAATGGTAGAGATATGACAGGATTTTTGTTTCTGCTGCTTTTTGTAGAAAAGCTTTCTAGACAGCATTTTTAGAAATTATCGAAATAAGACGACAAACCGCATAGCATAAGGAAAAAGAAAGGGGGGGGGGGGGGGGGTGATTATACAAAATAAAAACTGTACATAAATAAATTATTAAATACAAGAACCCAAAAACATTTCACATTTAACACAGCAGAAAAGAGAAACGTGAATCTAGATTATGAACACGGATTTAATAAAAGCAGAAAAGAAATACTAGGAATCCAACGACAAAACATAAAGCATATAAAATGAGGAGGAAGGGGGGAGCGGGGGAAGCAAAACAATACAGAATAATACCAAAAAAAATCCAAATCCAACAAACAGAAAAAGAAAAAAAAAATTAAAAATGCTAATAAAATTTCAGACAAAGAACATAAATGTTAAAAATATCATTTAATCTAGAATTCGAATAGAGTTACGCAAACGGAATCTAACAAGGAGAGACCAAGCCCACAACTTAGATCTAGTAGGCTCGAAACAGACCCGAACAGTCTAAGTGGAAGTACAAGAAAGAACGTAAATTTATAACTCCAAACTAACCCTCTAATGGATCGTAATAAAAAATAATCATAAATATTCAAAATACCTACCTAAAATTCTCTTGTTTAATCCGAGTTAATAAATGAGATCTCAACACAAAAAATTGCATACGATTGTAAGTGTTATGTCCTAAATTCAATCAATTTTGGACATAAGCACTTTTAATATATAATTGATACAATTTTATGGTACTTCTATTATTTAATTAATATTCAATTAAATTAAATAATAGAGTTCGTAAATTCAAATCCTTGTGATGAGCCGTGATTGTGAGTTACAAATTACATATAATCGAATTCGAAATCATTCATGGTCGTAGGTAATAATGAAATATGAATATCATTATTACGGATAAATCATCACATGTGACATTTTTTACTTGTGAAGTAAGTAATCGATCTCACAAGTTAAAGTGTGGTAACACTTAAATGAACGCGTGAATGTTTTGTTATTGAACAAAACATTGGAAACTCGCGGGGAAGATTCCACATGGATAACTATATGAGTGTCAGTTGTTAATATCTAACGCTCGATAGTGAAATTGGTCATTTGACTTGATGTCATCATATGAAGACAATCATACTTTGGTGATGTTGAACGCTGCTCTATCAAGAGCCGCTAATACGACATCATTCGAATATATCAAGAATCATATGAAGGTTGTGAATAATCAATAGATGATTCGCCACTCTTAGATAGTAAGATATTATGATCTATATTCATATTCATATCTCGTAATTGATCAGATCATATTGACGAAAAGATTATAGTTTCACAATAAGCGAACAAGTTTGATTTTGTCATATAACGTGGCATTTTACATCACATGTATTGTCCTAACACATTACTAGATGTTGATTTCGGACGACAGATGTGAATTAGTGATAAATTAAAGGTGTTTTAATTTATCGATTTTAATTAGATAAAAATAATAATTCAAGTCATTAGGCATTATGATTGAGAAACCTAGTGGGTCACACATAAAAAGAGAACTAGAAGAATGAGATTTGCCAATTAGTTAATAAATAAGTGTTGGATACTTAATTAATTTGGTTGCTTATTAATAACCTGAATTAATTAATTGTATTTCTTAATTTATGGACTACATTTAATTAATTGGATTAAGTATACATTGAATCGAATTAAGTTGTGAGACGGGCTAATCCCATTTGGACTTAAATAAATAAGCTGGTAAGAATTGAAAAACTATAAAGGAAATTCACATTCTTGCTAGCACAAGAAAAATAAAAATCATAGTTCATTTAATCTTGTTCCCTGTGAAGATTTTCATTAAATAGTGGACAATTGGACAGTCGTGAATTGTAAATCATGACAATTGGTGTTACAAGATCAATAAAGGAGTTTGCTGAATCTACAAAAAGGTATAATTCCTATTACAATTTTTATTTAAGCACAAAACAGATCCTTGGTGGGAATTGAAAATTTGTTTGTTTTCCGTTGTGTATAATTAAGTAAATTCCCAACAACCAAAACCATGAATCCTCCAATCGATGATTAGGTTTCATAGAACATTAAGTTGATTACTCGAAAATTAAGTTTCAAAGAAGAAGAACACTAGGAATCAGAGAGAAAATACACTGATGCGATAGTAAGATTCGAAATAAACAAAGAAATGGCACCCAATGTTACAAAAGATGAAAAAGGAAGCTTCAAAAGATCAAGTTGAGAGACAAGAGTCAGTGGTAGGTTTAGGATAACTAAGATAACAAAATGTTATATATATCAAGTAGAGTCTTAATGTCTTATGATGATATGTTAGGGCTAATATAATACATCCAAAACGGCATCGTTTTGAATATAT
This sequence comes from Osmanthus fragrans, assembly GCA_019395295.1. Lineage (NCBI taxonomy): Eukaryota > Viridiplantae > Streptophyta > Magnoliopsida > Lamiales > Oleaceae > Osmanthus > Osmanthus fragrans. The sequence continues at coordinate 12,348,307 of CM033356.1, forward strand.
TTAAAAAAAAAAAATTAAAAAGACAGCACTTTGAGGACAAAAAAATAAATAGTGTTGCAGGTCAAGTAGGGCATTCTCGTCCTTTGTTCCGTCGAGTATTTTTGTCACTTTATCTCGCCTCTATACCCGATTAAGGCAAGGTGGGGCGAGGTAAGATCCCTTACTCCGTTTGCCGTCTCGTTTTATTTATTTATTTATTTTATTTATTTATGTCTTTAATTGATAAAAAAAAATATTACTTTTTTTTTTCCCAATTTGCTAAGAACAATACATGTTTCCTTTAGAAATGATGATAATTAATTTCTTTTTGTTTGATAAAAAATTTAAATTTGAAATATAATTTAATCGGGTGGGAGTCATGTTTTTCGTACCCCCGCCCGTATCCACTTCAGGGTAACAACTTCCGCCCTGACCTGTTTACCTGATTAAGCAGGTAATCCTCACTTCGTTCAAGAAGGTGGTTCGTAGGTATCAGATTGACGAATTTTTTTAGCCGTCCACTCTTATAAGTATGTGTAGATCAAACCAATTATTTATTCTCAAAATGTTGTAGGCGAAGCGGTCAGGAGAAGTCGTTAATTGTTGTCACAAAAATGACAAATGTATTAACAACACATATAATATTGTACTATCAATAGCTGGTCATAAAATTATATATTCCCAAACTCTAACCAATGTTTACATATATATAATATCTCAAATTATATTTAAAAAAAATAAAAATAAAAATATTAGTATATAGAAGACATAAAGTAGAAATACTTTTATAGTATTATAATTTAAGTTAAGGATGGCAGTGGGTTGGGTTCAAGTTCAGGTTGAGGTTGGGGGAAGGGCGAGAGCTTGCCCATTTTTTAAATTTTTTTTTTTTTTTTTTGAATTATACTATTATTAGAGAATAAAAAATAAATTTAAATTTTCGAGTTATGTTATTATTCAAATTCCAAACGTTAACCCAAAATCTAAATGTCATTCCATATATTTTAAATTTTTTTATAATTTTTTCTACCAATATATTATAAACTTATTTTGATTAATTGATATAAATCTTTCAAAAGCAAATAATATTTATTTAACTATAATTATTCAGAACTTCAGATAATATAGTTTCATTATAATAAAAAGATTGGATGATTGAATTTATAAATTATATAAAATAATAGTTAGTTAGGTAAAATTTTAAATTAACAATTATAATATAATTATTGGATTAGAAATATGTTATAAAATTATAAATATATTCAACAATATTTTAAAACTAACCTTTTACCAAAATTTTATTTTAACCCTTGAGACGGGACAGTGCCCCACTCCCCCACCCTGCCCCGCCAACCCATCGTGACGTTTTTTTTTTTTGAAAAATTCTGATTGTACAAAATTTTAGTGTACAGAATTTCTACAATACTCACATGGGTGGGATTCATGTGAGTATTTTATTGGCCAAAAAATCACCCACCCACGCCCTTTATCTCATCTATATAAATTCTGTACAATTTCTTTTTCTTTCTGTACACAGACTTTCTCCTTTTTTTTTCTTTGCACTCTCAAATTTAAGTTGCTTATAATCTTAACTGAAAATAGTTTGAGAACATCCTCTAATTCGTACCTATTGAGTCTCAAATTCAACTCAAAAGGCTTCGTTTGACGACGATGGCGAGCGCTGTAAATCAACCAACAAAAGAAAAGCAAGACGAGCCAAAACGACATCGTTCTATATTCGAACTCCCGCCGGATTTCTTCGATTCCTGCCGCCTCCTCCACTCCCCATCGGCGTCTCTTTCCGATTATACTTCCAAACTCTCTCTCCAAAACTTCGACGATGCGGTTGAGGAATCAAAACTCGATGAGGAAATTATCAGTAATAACAACGATGTTGATGTTAATAATAGCAGTAGTTATAAGAATAATAATGTTACACAGAGATGGTCCTGCAACACTTGCAAGGTGGAGTTTGAGTCTCTCCAAGACCAGCGCTCTCATTTCAAGTCGGACATTCATCGCTTCAATGTATTATTCTCTCTTCCGTTTTATTTTTCAAGTATTTTATGTTTTAGTTTTGTATGCAATTTTAATAGGACCATGATAATTTTTTTCTTTGGGCAAGTATACCCTTCGTACTGCTGGGAAAAGCCTAAAAAGGAGCCAATTTTTGGCTTTTAAGTAGACCAAACATGCTCTATGTGAATTAATCATCTTCTATAGTCAAGCAAATGTGGTTGTTTGTCAGAATTTTCTGTGTTTCTTTAAATTAATTTTTAATTTGATGTGAATTGGTTTGTTCGAATCAAAATTATAGGGAAACTTATGCTGGGACAGGAAGTTTCGATCAAATTGTTTCCCTAGTGTATGGAATTATGAGGACTAGCATAGCAAGTGAACTAGATCATGTAGGTTTCGAAGCTGTTATTAGTAAGAATCACATGCCTTTATGCTTTTTTGCTACTGTTGATCTTTGGATTCGCATGAACACAACTTTTGAAAGTTTTCTTTGCTGATGACTATTGGACTCTCTAATTAATTTTGATACACTCATATTGTAGGAAATTTCTGTAATTCACTTTTGCCTTATTTTGTGCGAATGAAATGAGGACAGTTGCAAATTCTGACCCACAAAAAAGTTATTGATTGTATTATGCCAGTGATTTACTTACCTGTCAACATTTGAACTCAGATAAAGCTAAGTATTGCTGGAAAAGAAATTATTAAGGAGGAAGACTTTGATGAAACATCTGATTCTTTGAACAAAGACTATGACATATCAAGCATTTCAGGGTCAGAAGACGAAGATGAGAGAGAAACTGGCCACTTCGATGGCAGGCAACATGGATTTGGCGGAATTTCAAAGAATAAAATACTTATACAGTTGCAGACTGGGGAAAGAATTTCAGTTTGGAAAAGTTTACTTGTTGATGAATCTGTCAGTATTTCATTCGAAAATGACAAGTCTGCTGTCATAGATGGTGGAGTGCATATGCCATATTTGATTGATAGGGAAGTGATGGAAAAACTGAAATCTCTCATCTGCGAACCTAGAGACAAAACTCACTTGAGGATTGTGTTACTTGCAAGGGGTGGGCATTTTGCTGGCTGTGTATTTGATGGAAATTCAATTGTGGCTCACAAAACATTTCACAGGTTAGTCGCTTGTTTAGAAGTAGCTTGTTTCCATGGAACATCTTATGGAAATACCTAGGGTGATCGAGAGCACAGTCAGAACACAATGCAACTTTCCTTTGTTTATATGATGCATATGCATGATGATTGATGCTATTTCTATTTTGATGTCAATCGACAATTCATTTTTATAATATCCATAATTGATCAATAATAACCAAATCCCCCTTTCCATGAATCACTTATCTGTTTGTCTGGTTTCTCTCTCTGATCATCATGGGAGTGCATGCATATGTGAGCTTGTAGAAGTTCATTCAGATAATGATGAGTAGTGTTGTCACTGATTCATAATTTTTTGTGCAACTTTGATGTTTTATATTTTTTGGCAGTCATTACCATAAGTTGGCTTGACTTTCCGAATTTCTGCCAGTACCTGTAATCCTTATGCACTTGATCCATTTTTCACATTAAGTTTGTTGAAGTAAGTGAAATTACTTTGATGTGAAAATTTTATGCAGCTCAACCTTGTTGACCTTCAGCAGTCTATCACTTGTTCTGTGGAAAGGTTTATTTCTGCGTCGTAATGCACTTCCGTACATTTGAACTCTCTTTTTTTGGCTGTGTAATCTGCATTTTCTTTTGATCTTTAATTTGAGTTTGTCTGGAGGAAAGTGGTTTACATGCTGGGTTTCTTTCTTGTAGATATGTTGTACGGGCCAAAGCTGGTAAAAAACAGTCATCAAAAGACGCAAGTGCTCGGGGTATTCATTCTGCTGGAGCGTCGCTTCGTCGATACAATGAACTTGCTCTTAAAAAGGTATCGTTGTTGACTCTTAAACTAAGAAGAGATATTTGTAGTATTTTTGCTGGCAATATTTTCCAGTTAATTTAGACGTTGTCTAGCTAAAAGATAAGATCATAAAGATTAAAACTCTCACCTAAGTATATTTAGTTGTTTCTCGATTGTTCATGACTTCCCAAGTTCTCATATGGTGCTTGTTGGATTATGTCATGTTTGTGTCTAACACCTAAAGTTCAAACTCTTGTCAAGGTACATCATGCCTAGGATTTATGGGATCTGAGTTCAAGATTAAACTGATAGAAATACAGATCCATGATATATACTCAACTCAATTTCAATGGAGTGTAATCCACTCTTATGAAATGATTTTTTCATGATTTTTAGAACAAGGAAGGAATTGTTGAACACACAAATTAAATAAATATATTTCTTCTCTTTCTAACAGCTTAAACTTTTAGATATGGTAGGTGCACTTGGTCCCAAAGAATACAAAGTACTTAAGTGAAGTCTTGTAGTCACTTGCATATGAAAATTGGCCTTCGGTTATTTAGGTATGCACGTGGGGGACATATTGAAGACAATTTTATAATATAATTTATCGTCTACCTGATTGCTTAAGTTTGTAGATGAAGTGGCTCAACATGAATGCTAAGCTTTTCTATTGAATTGATATACTTTTGGATACTGGACTAAATTCTATCTTCCCAATGAGCAGGATATTCAAGAACTGCTTACTGCGTGGAAGCCTCATTTTTCGGTTTCATCTTGCATTTTCTTACATGCTCCTTCAAATAATCGTCAACTTTTCTTTGAAGGAGAGAAACCTTATTTTATCTGCCAGCATCATGCGATTCGAAATATTCCATTGACTATTAGGAGACCTACATTTAGGGAAGCGAAACGGGTATACAATTTGTTGACACAAATTTCCCCTGAGATTAGTGAGGAGACAACAATTAATATGAAAGAGGATGTATTATCAGGTGCAACCATTGTGAGCAGTGGGTACCCTGACTCCAGCAGAATGGAGTTGAGGGAAAATTTGGAGACTAGAGAAACTACTGAAGCTTGTTCCAGTGTTGAAAAGACAGATAATTTGTCTGTATCAAGTGAGGAAGAAATGGACGGTGACCTTACTGGTGGAATAGCTACAGCTTTACATGAAGCAGCAATGTCTGGAAATGCTCAAGAAGTTCTAGACCTCCTGGAACAGGGTCTGGATCCTTGTATTAAAGATGAGAGGGGGCGAACTCCATATATGCTTGCCAGTGAGAAGGAAGTAAGGAATACTTTTAGACGCTTCATGGCATCAAACCTTGATAAGTGGGATTGGCAAGCTGCTAAGGTCCCTGGTGTACTGACAAAAGAGATGGAGGAATCCCAAGCTACAAAACAGGTACTGTTGTTGCTTCACAACTATTATGATATTTTATGAAACACCTAATTCTGTAAAATTTTGCTTTCTTCCTCAGAAATTTTGTTAGACAGTAGCTTTCAACATCCTAACTTGAAAGCTGATTATGTCGGTAATTGGCTGAATGTTTATCTTCCTGTTGTGAATTGATGTTTTAGAGGTGGATTCCAATAATAAGCTGTGATCCTAATGCTTTAGGGAATGTCTCAGCACCTGTAGTGAAATATCTAGATATTATAATACATGGTGATATGATGTATGCTGCTGCTTCTCTTTTTTTTTTTTTTAATAATTTTATATGAAATTAATGATAGCTTAAACAGATTTTCCTTCAGTAATCATCTTCCTTTCTTACCTTCGCAAGAAATAAATTAGTTGATTTTCTTCTTTATCTTGAATACTTAATAGTTTAGTTAGGGAAATGCCACCCTCCTGGTTCTTAAAATGCCCATCAAATTGGAATCTCGAATTCCATTATAAGTGGATTTCTATTTAAAAGTACCACTAAATTTATTTAAACAAGCAAGATGATCAAAATTTAAAATATCAATTTAAATTGTTGCTCTTATTGATTTGCACCCTTGGGGAGACCCTTTTTTTTTTTTGGCAGAAGGCCAAAAGTTGCCTCATGTAATGCTGACAATTATAAGTTTTATTTGCATGCTCACCTATTGGATTTCTCAACCATCTAAACACGTGTTGCATTACCTCTGTTTCAAATGCTTTAATGTGCGTACCCCCAATAGTTCTTACCTTTTTGTTTCAAAAAGCTAAGTTGTTAACACAAAAATGTTTTATTCTTTCATGAAGTGAAGGATTTACAAATGCAGAATAAAATTTCTTACTGGAAAATTCTGTTTCTCTTATATGTGAATCCTGAATCCAGAATAGCACTCAAAAGTAGTAGTTTTATTGTAGACATTCCATGGATGGGTAACATGATGCAACAAGAAGATTGTCACTTTTGAGGCATTTGGCAAATATGTGTGCTTATTATTTAGTCCTACATATTTTCGCTAGTTTTGTGTTTAAACTTCTTCTCTTTCTCTTTTCTTTTTCTGGCCAGGCTGAGAAAGATGCCAAGAAGAAAGCTAAAGCAAAAGAGAGGAAAAAATTACGTAGAGCAAAAGAAAAGAGAGCTCAGGTATATATTTCAATTTCTGAGTATCTATTCAGATTCTTTCAGATATTCAGCAGGGAGATAACTAAAATTTATAAACTGTTTAGTTGCTTCAAGCCTTAAGGCTGTTCATTTGAGATAATTAAAGTTGCTTTCTTCCTTGTTTTTTTATTACAATTATAATTTTACATGCATCACTTTGGGAGCATTGGTTGGGGACAGGGGCTAGGTGAATTATTAAAAATGATAGAAATTCACTATTAGATTTTACTTATGGAATAATAGCCATCATTTAAAGTTGACTCTTTTGTTTCTGTTTGTTCAACTGAGTTGCTAAGAGAATCACAATAAATTTGTTAAAATGAAACAAGAGGAACGCTACCTGTCTTCCGTACTTGGATATTTATTAATCTATGGATAGAAATGATATATTTTGTTAACTTAGAAATTTTGATGCTTCATCTTTCTAACATTCCTGTGATGGTGACAGGCTGAAGCTGCCGAATCCCAGAATACTTCAGTTGTGTCAGAAAGTCGTGGAGCCACTCCAATTTCATCTCATAAAGGGCATTCTCAATCTAGTCGTCCTGCAATAATCTTTAAAGAGGTTTCATGGCATACACTTACTATTTTTTCAGTGGTTATGAGCATCATATTTTTGACTTGTGGTGAGACGAAAACTTATCGCAATTGCAATTTATTGCAACCACAAATTTAAGTTATTTTACTGTAATAACATCAACTTGTGTGGAGGCTTTTTGATGGTCTTACGGACATTAAATTTGTCTAATCATCCTCATACACTTAAGCAACCTCGTTTCCCCCCATTTTACCAGGAAGAACTGAAAAGAATTCAAGACGCTGAGAGGGAAAAGAGAGCTGCCGCTGCTGAGAGAAGAATAGCAGCACTTAGAGCTCAAGACACTGGATCTGTTGATGCTTCAAGTAATACGGCTGGAACTGATATATTGTGCTCGTGTTGCCACATGTCACTGGCTGGTAAAGTACCCTTTCACCGGTATAATTATAAGTACTGCAGCACATCATGCATGCACGTGCACAGAGAGATCCTCGAGGATGAATGAGAAGTATCGACTCTATTGTTTTTGACATTGTTTCTTTACTTTTCTTTTACTTTGTTTTTGACCTGTGTTACCACAGATTGTCTTTACATTTCATTAGTCCTGCTTCTGGGCTGTATTGTTTCAAATACTTATCAAGTTTACAAGTTTATCTAATAGCTCGAATATATTCAAATAATGTTTCTTTCTTGTGCTGGTTGTACTTAATAATTCGTCCCGTTGTGGCTTTGTTGTCTTCCCTAGTTTTCCGAATGGTTTAAATGGGCATGTATTAACAAGACGCACCTGCCAACCCGGCTGGAGTTTACACCTGTGTATCTGTGTGATTGGCTGCGCAAGCTGCCTGTCTGTCTTCTTTTGCATTTTAGATTTAGTGTTCAAATTTGAACACAAAATTGCATGATGGGTTTGAAAAATTCACAAGAATGAGAACTCAAGAAAATAACTCAGTTCTCATTAGTCGTTACATAGTAATTTATATAGTTGTCAAATCATAATGATGAAAGGCTTAAAAGAATAAATTGAGACGTAATTATCGTAAAACAGAAGTTCGAAAACAAGAAATATAATGCAAATCATGTGACACTTTGTCACAATAATTGTTGGTTCCATCCAATAGGAACCGTTTTAAACATAATACGGAAGATTTGGGGATTAAACTTGGAAAAGTTTGTTCGGGACTCGAATATTTTGCCCTCGTTTGACAATTATACTTTTGGAAAAAAAATTAAAAAAAAAAAGTTTTGAAGAGTAATTTCTTTAATGTGAAGTTAAAAAGTAGGAAAAATTTTGGGTTTACATGTAAAATATTTTATTATATGAATGTGTGGTTGAAAATGAATATATTAAAAAAAAAAAAAATTTGAAAAGTATGGTTTTCAAGCAGGGACTTAATTTGTCAAGGCTAAGAGACTGTCATTATAATTTTTGCTATAGTTTCAGACTATATTAGAAAACATGATTTTTGAACTTTACCTTAGATTACTAGTTTACCCAAGTTTAAAAAGTCACTTATCCATCAATCATATAAATTTCATCTGTGGACAGATGAAAATCTTATATGGAGTTGATGGAGTCCACTTGGACAAATAAAATTGGTACGACTTATGAATGACAACTTTTTTTTAAATATGGGTGAGCCGTAACTTCTTTAATTTAGAAAAGCAAGTTGTAACCTAATGTAAAGTTCAATGAACATTGATTTAATTAACTCGATTTTAAAAGGGTTTAAAGTCGTCATTAAAGAATTAAATTGTTGGGCTTAAGGTATCTAAATAAAGTGTGGGTCACTTTATATACATATAAACCATATTCCGTTATAATTATATTTAATGATGAGCAAAATACATATGATAACTATATATAAGGTTATGGTCTCTAATTCATATGCAACTTCTCATTCATTGTGTCATCTCATCAATACAAGAATACAATAGAAAACATATTGAAGAGAAAGATCCATTATCCATAATCAAGAATCAAGAAGAACGAATTCATGATTCAAGATTATGGATCAAGAAGCAAAACAAAGAACAAGAATTAAAGAATCAAATGAGGCCAAATTCAAGATTTAAAATGAATAATACAAACAAGAAAAATTTTTATATTCAAATTTCAAGACTCAAGATCTGGAATCAATATCCAGTAATAAAAAATCATTCCCAAAAAATTAAGGTATGTTCCACACTATTAATTTTCTAGGTGATTTGACATAGAGGATATTAGAAATAAAGGAATTTAGGTTTTCAAGTTTTAAAATTTCTAGGTTTAAAGTTTCATAAAGATTCAACAAGTGGTATCAGAGCTGACTCCATGTTAAACCATTGGAATTAAAGGAAGAATTTTGTGATGAAAATTTATATATTGAATTTTGGAATCTTTTTATTTGGAATATGAATTTTAGCCATAAAATTCGAAATTCAGAATTTTTCAAGAAAGAATTTTAGGGTTTAAAATTAAAATTTGGATTTTCCAATTTAAGAAATGAATTTTAAACCTAAAATTAAAAAATTGAGATTTTTTTGGGGGGATTTTTTTTTTTTTTTTTTTTTGAAAAATTCTGGTTCAAAACAACGATCGTGACGCCTGGCGACTGTTGAAAGGTAGCTCGACTAGCGCCGTAGCATTGGCCTGGCACTGCAGCTCCCAAATTTGGTGCTACCAGGGCAATGCACCCAAGTTGCTTCACAGCGCTATGGTGGCTAGTTAGGATGCAACGCCACCGATTTTTGCGTTTTTTTTTTTTTTTGCCACAAAAGAGAAATGAAAATAAAGAATTAAAGGGACAATCAATTTCAAATCTTGGTACTTAATATTTATTTTGGATTGTTAATTTTCTAAAATAGATTAGTTGAAGCAACATATTACTAAAGTAACCTCTCTTACATAAATTAATTTATTTGAAATATTAGGAATGTTGTGTGTATGTAATTCATGTGGATATTCACCAAACAAAAGGAAGGTCAATATTTGACCGAATTATTTGCAAACGCGTGGTAATAAATATGTGACAATTGTAAAGTTTTTCGAATTTATTGTCAATATTTGATTACTAATTTACTATACCAAGAGTACCACTTACAAGTTGATATTTTTGTTCAAAGACTAAATATCAATGTTATGCTTGATCTTTTGTGAGGTGGCCCACCATTACTTGAAATTATTTATTGTCAAATACGGATTTCATGTGAACATGTTATTTAGGTTTAGGTTCTCTATTCGGTTGATCCATTAACTTTTGCAATATCTACCAACATCAATTTGACTCCTATGCTTGAACCAAAGTTTAAGGGCTGGAAGAGAACATTTGTATCATTTTTGACGGCATGAATCTAGACCTTGCATTAAGGACTGAGCAATCCATTATTCTCATGGATAAGAGTTCTGTTAATAAAATGGGACTTGAATAAGTGGGATCATTCAAATTGCACAAGACTTATGATCATGAAGCGTAAAATTTCATCAACATTCGGGGACGTTGTGTCCAATAAGGTAACTGCCAAAAAATTTCTAAAAGAAATATTCTAGAACGCTTTGTGAAAAAGCGATAAGGTTGAAACTAGTATGCTTCTGACAAACTTGGTTTCACTAAAGTGTAAGGCTAAAGAAAATATACGGGAGTACATTATGGATGTATCTCATCTTGCTTCAAGACCAATGGCATTAAAGTTTGAGCTGTATGATGATATGCTTGTGCATATTATTTTGATTTCTCTTGCACAGTTCGATTAATTTAATATTAGTTACAACTATAAAAAAAGGAACGTGGACTCTCAATGAACTCATTTTATATTATATGCAAGAAGAAAAAAGTCTAAACCAAGAGAGAACTAGAAGTACTCACTTGGCAAGTACCTCTAAGGACAAGTTAAAGAACAAGAAAGTTGCATCATGTTCAGTTAAAAAAAAAAAAATAGCAAACGGGTGAAAGTGATAAATCATTTAGCTATTACTGAATACCACGCTTGGGGTGTGAAGTCAAGTACATTTATGATTTTGGTCTATTCTGAGGTTAATTTAGTTTCAATACTTAGACACACTTTGTGGATAAATTTCGGTGTCACTATTCAAATAAGAGTATCAATGCGGAGTTGCCTAAATAGTCTAAAGTCGATTGATGCTGAAAGATTCATCTATGTGGGGCGATAGCAAATCAGTTAAAGTTGAGGCTATAAGAACTTTTATGTTATTATTAAAAGCTGCTTATTATTTGAATTTTAAAGAGACATTTGCGGTACAGTCTTTTTAGATAAAATTTGATTTTTGTTTCTACATTGGACAAATTCTGCTACTTTTGTTCTATTGGAAATAGTATGTTTAGTCTTTTTCTTAATTCAAATATTGTGGGTACCTGTTTTTTATTCGATTATGATAAAATTTATATGCTTAATACAATTACTGATAAGTGCGGATTTCGCACTTAAATAGTCCGCTAAATTTATATATTTGTGAGTTTTCATTGGCGTTTTAATACGTGTTTCGTTTTATTTTATTTTATATGCGAAAACCCGAGAATTTTTCGTTTGGAGAAATTTCACGCGAGAAAAAAATATAAAATGCGGAAGTATGAGAATTTCAAGGTTCGGCGAGCTAAAAATTAATAATGCAAGTTTTTTTTGATTCGGCGGGGGTCTCGCCATCATTTTTTTTTTTTGCCGAAATATGATTTGATGGATGCCAAAACATGGGGGCCGTATTGCTGAAATTAATGGCAGAGATTAAACGCCAAAACATTGCAGAAATGAAGCTAAACACCAAAAACCAGAAGGGCAGAATTTTGCATGCCAATTGAACCAGAAAATGGATGGTTTGAGGATGAACGAGTTGAGTTTTGGAAATGGAGCTTGATTCATGCCAAAACGTGGGAGCAAGTTGCTGATTTTCTAGCAGTATTTAGCATACCAAAAACAACCAGAAAATAGGTGGCTTGAAGAGGTAAATTGGGTTGCAAAAATGAACCAGAAAAGGTGGCTGGAAAGTGTGAAAATCTGGTGCAAAATAGATTAATGTAGCCACACCAAATGAACCAGAAAATAGGTGGCTTGAAGAGGTAAATTGGGTTATTAAAAATGACCAGTGTAAAAATACCAAGTGGATAGGCCCAAAAAAACAGAACAGAAAACCAGGTAGATGGAGGCTGGAGCAGAAAACGGCAAACAGGAGAAATCTGAGCAGAAAATGGCAAAGCCATGCGTACGCACAGCCTGCAGGTCTGGTGCGTACGCACGGTGATGAAATTTAGCGACTGAAGCTGTCTAATGGAAGTTATGCGTACGCACAAGACAAGCCATGCGTACGCATGTCCAGAATCTGGGAGGAAAACCGGGAAAACACGCGGGTTTTGATTTTAAATTCTCTCGACCCATTTGTAACCCGACCCGTCTTCCAGCCTTCTACACGTTTAATACCACATTTTGGGAGATTTCTAGGGCACGAATTTGAGGAGGGAATCAAGAAAGGAGGTGAGAAATCTGACCATTTTCTGGGGGCGAAAATCAGCAACCTTCTTGGGATTCTTTGAAGTGAAGAAGAAGAAGCATCTTGAGATTGAAGAAGTGGGATCATTCTAATTGCACCTTCCAATAATCTTTTCTACTCTTTACTTTGATTTTTACTTATTCGTTGTTTTGAGTATTTTGTTGGTTATTTGTAAGAATACTAAAAGAAATAACTAAACCTAGATGTGATTGGGCGATAAGGTTCTAACCTTAGAATGAAAAACCAATAATTTTAAGTGCTTGAAAGTTCTTTGGGTTAATGTGTTAATCTTGTGGGCTTGTTGTTATGTTGTTTCTTTCGATTATTTAGCGGCGCAACTAAGTGATCGGATTTATTGCATTATTCGCCATTTTAGGGAAATTTAGTACGTAATCGCTATTTTTACCTAAACCTAATAGTGGCAAGTATATTTTGATTGACGGTAGTACGTAATCGCTATTCAATTGAATATATTTATGGATCATCACTTAAGTTAGTAAACCGAGCTTTTGAGTTTGCGCTTAATTCAATTCGACTCTCTTGTTTTAATGCTTTCGTTGAATTAATTCTAGCGAGCTTATCCTAGGTTGTTTGATGATTAGGGTGGGTACCACGAAGCTTTTCTTATTCAACTAAAATTAAGGAGAGTTTGAGGTAGTCGAGCCTTTGATTATTCTCGAATTGTTGTTAACCATTTGAACGAAAATCTTTTGTGAAAATGTATTGGAAAGTCATTCTAGCGTCAAAGAAATAACCCCTGATCACACTCTCTCTGGGGTCGATTAATCGCCTTGGTTATTTAAACTTTTATTGCATTTAAAGTCTTTCGCCTTATTATTTTTATTTTGTTATGTTCTTTGTTTAACAAATCAAACCCCCCCATTTATATGCTTTCGCCGTTTATTTTATTTTGCGCAATTAACGTAATTGAACCAATCCTCTGCGGGTAATGACCCTTGCTTGCATTATACTACTCGAACGACATTTTTAGTGGAGTAAGGAAGGAATATTTTTGACGCCCCCTTTGGTGGCGGTCAATTACCTCTTATAAAAAAACTTTACATGTGAATTCACGTGATATTAAACATAAATTAACCCATGAAAATTTCGCTTCGTTATAACATAAGTGATTTGGTCACATCTCTCAACAGAGAATGAAAAATCTTGTATTAGAAAGAATTCTTGATTCCTTTAATTTTTTAGATTCAAGTGTTTTCGTTAATTACATTAAGGGAAAATAAACAAACATAAATAGATAGAACTTCGGACGTTTTAGAACTAATACATATGGATATCTTTGGGCTATTTCATTTGACTTCTTGGAATGGTCAATAGTAATTTATTATGTTCATAGACAAATTTTTTCTCACTACGGCTATCTATACCTCATCTATGAGAAATCTCAAACACTGGATATGTTCAGGGCATATGAAACTGAGGTTGAAAATCAACTCTGTAAAAGAATTAAACAAGTTAGATCATGTCATAGTGGTGAATACTATGACAGATATAACAGATCAAGAGAACGTCAAGGGCCTTTCGCTAAATTTATAGAGGAATGTGAAATCGTCCCACACTATACCATACTCGCTCTAGGTTGAAGCACGAAAGACTGTAGCTTAAATTATCAATAAAGTTACAAGTAAAGCAACTGTTAAGGGGTTACAAATTTTGAAGATCCCATTATTAGGTCAATTTTCTAAACGGAAAATGTTTGATTCCTTGAAGATGTAGAGTTTGTTGGGAGGGGAAGGGGAAGGGGGAAGATAAGGTTTTAAGACTTAAGGATTTTGTCTTTGAAAAATATGTATGTGTGTACATATATATATATATATATATATATATATATATATATATCTCTCTCTATTGCAATTGACAATGATCAGGACCATGAAAAAATTCTTGCTTCAGATCTCGTTCAAGGAAAAATTTCGAATCAATACCATATTACAAAATTTCCTATACAAAATCAATAGATTGTTCCAGAGAAACAAACTTAATAACCTTAAGAACAAATGACATTATGGAAATCCACTAGCGAAAAGAAAAAGACAATTTCGGATGACTTTATAGTCTTTCTCCAAGAAAATAAGGATGACATTATATTGATGGAAGGAGATTTGATCAATCAACTTTAATCAAGCCGTGCAAATGAATTATTCTTAAGAGCGGATTGATGTCATGATTAAAAAGATAAAGTCCATGAAAGACAATGATGTTTGGAAACTCATTCCATTACCTGAAGGTGCGAAGTCCTTTGATTGTAAATTTAAATTTAAAACGAAGAGAGATTTGAAAGGTGATGTGAAGAGATATAAGACTCGTCTTGTTACAAATAGCTTTATTCAAAATGAAGACATTGATATTAAATAGACTTTCTCTCTGATTTTTATGAAACAATCTTTCAAAACCATTATAACATTTGTAACACATTTTGATCTTAAGCTACTTCAGATGGTTTACAAATCAAAAAATTCATCTATGGGCTTAAGTAGGTTTTTTGTCACAAATTTCATCAAATAATTATCTCGTATGGTTTTGAGATGAATTCAGTTGATGATTGTGTATAACACAAGTTTAGTGGGAGTAGTAAGTATATTTTCTAATATTAATGTCGATGACATACTATTTGCCTGCAATGATATAGGTTTATTGCTTGAAACCAAGAGATTTCTATCATGAAATTTTGAAATGAAAGATCTTGGTAACGCCTCTTTTGTATCAGGGATACAATTACACCAGGATCATTCTTGGGCTATTTTTGGACCATCACAAAAGAGTTATATTGATAAAGTTCTTAAACGATTTGTGATGCAGGTATGTAAACTAAGGAATATCCCTATTACTAAGGAAAACAAGTTTAGTTTTAATTAATACCCCAAGGATAAACTTAAAGAAAGGAAAATACAGAAAATTCTCCGTGCTTCAGCAGTTGAGAGTTTAATGTATGCTAATGTTTGCATACATTCTGATACAACATTCATTGTTTGAATGCTAGGAAAATATTTAAATAACTATAAGATGGATATTTGGAAAGCAGCCAATGAAGTTATTTGGTATTTGTAGAGAACTAGATACTACATGATCACATTCAGGAAAATTAGACCAATTGGAGATCACTAGATATTCTGATTTTGATAACGGAATAAAAATGCAAAACTTTGTCACTAGGCTGCGTATTTTAGATGGATTTGAAAGACCACTTTACTTATTTTGTGACAATAGTAGTCTTGTATTCCAATTCAACTTGATCATGTCAAAGTTTGTAAACATTAAGTTCCTAGTTGTTAGGAAAGAATTCAGAGTGTTCAGGTTTCTATGAAATACATTAGGACAAACTCCATAATTGTGTATCTGCTTACTAACAGACTATCACTCAAGGTATTTCATGAGCATATTGCTCACATGGGTGTTGTATCTTTGATGATATGCCAGTTTAATGGGAGATTGTATTCGGATGTCGTCTGTTTTAGACACATAATTCTATCCATGGATATTCGATTTATTTAGAAATAAATTATCTAGTTTAGTACCACTCTGATTAAAATTTATCATTGATATCATTAAAGAATAAGGTAGGACCGGTTGAAAATAGACATGTTTGGATCACATTGTATGTAATTTCTAGGGTACACATCCACACTTGATTTTTGTCATTTGATTGTATTGATATATGTGACTGTTGATGGCTTAGTTATTATATTTGTAACGAAGACCACTTTGATCCTATATTGACATAATTGGAGGACGAGATTGTTCAGAGACACTTGATAGCAAAAGTTTTGAAGTCATAGGACTATGCACATTTATCAGGTAACATATGTGGCCAAGTGAGAGATTTTTAGGTTAATTAATTGTCATGTGGACCTACATATATAATTAAGCCCCCGTTTGATTCTAAAAATGCATTTTTCCCGTCACTCATGGCGGGACCTGCAACATGTGAAAGCCTGTGATATTTATTTAAATTTTACGTTTTACCCTTATTGAATTCTTTCAAAATTCACAAAGCAGCAGCCTTTTGAAATTTCAAAGGCTGTCACATTTGAATTTTCATTTTTAATGCTGAAGGCCACGTGACACAACAGTAAAAAAAAATGAATCCAAAATGGGCAAGCAATGCATGTTATCATCCGGACGGCAAAAAGCTACACTACGAACTCCCGTGCCATAATAAGACTCATGAATAGTTACAACGTTTCACGCATTTTCGTTCGGTCCCGTTCCACATGAATACATTGCTGCCATGCTAATGCTCGACAATCGCATTTTCTATGAATACATATCGATGATATGGAGCCGTATAGACATACCACTACACATTTTTGTAACGGAAAATTTGTTGAACTCAATACCATCATTGTTGTTGTGCCATGTAATCACGCAGTTTGTCCCACTCACTTCACCGCCTTTTACGTGCGTTCATTTTACCATGTATTTCGTCCTCCGCGTTAGGCAGCTCTACCTCGACAGTGTCATTGTCATCTGTGTATGCTTGCAAGAACGCCTCTTCCAAAACTCCAGAATGATGTAGTAAGTTGTGAATACCCGTTATCGCTACAACCACTGCCTGTTTCTAAAAAGGGTAGCTGGGCATGCAGTCAAGGATTTTCCACCTATATTTCTATACACCAAAGGCACGTTTGATGACGTTTCTCCAAGGCGAGTGTCTGAAGTTAAACCTCTCATGAGCATTTCAAAACCTCGTGTACTTATCGGTTCGCTCATCACAGAACTATTGGAAATGGTACAATATATCTGAGCATTTTTATGGAGACATATATCCCGGCCGATAAGCAGACATGGAGTCCACCAATAATACTTACTCGGTGCAGGTAGTGTATTTCTCGACCGTGTATAGCACGAGCTAGTATTCGTACATCATGCGTATTTCCCATTGTGCCAGTGAGCACAAATGTGAAACATAAATTGAAGTCGCAGGTTGCCAATACGTTTTACGTAGGGACTCCTTTTCGTCCTATGAAGTTCACACGCTCTTGGCGTGACAACACAGCTTTGACATGCATTGCATCGATAACACCAATTGCGTCGAGAAACAGTGGATGCTTATTCGGGTCCAGCCTGTAGTGCTCTTCACCATCGTTGTAATTGGGACTTGACTGTATTAGACATAGGGATAAAGCAACAACTACATAAAGCACCTCTTTGAAATAGTAACATACTGTTTGCAAAGAATGATTGAATATCGTTGTCACCTGATGGTACCCATTTCCATGCATCAATATGTAAAGGAACATTCCAACCTGCTCGTAGATATCTATCTGCTGGCTACTACATAAGTCGTATTCGTCGTGCAAGATATGTGCGAATTGTCGCAACATTGCCGAGTTCATGCGGAATTCTTGGTAACACATCTGCCATTCCCGCCCAATGCTTCCATCATAAATATGTGGCTATTTCTTGAAAATGGAAATCGTCGAATACTACGATGCTATGTGCGATAGTAGTTCTTTGCATCGATGTTTGTTTCTCGACAATATTGGACCCACGTCGTGACGTCTGTGGCCAGGCCATTATACAACTCCTCTTCACCAATTTCCTTCTTTGAGTTTGAGCATGAGAAAGCACACAATTGAAGTCAAGATCATCCATTGCGTACTTCAAGTTGACGATTAAACAAAATTTCACGAAGTAGAATGCACCTTGTAGGAAGTTTTCCCGTTGTTATGAAAATGTTGCAACTTCACATTTTGGTCTTTGTTGCTAGGATCAACCAATATGTAGAGGAGTAAGAAATAGGTACCATTATTGCACTGAGTGACCTATCACAAAAGCTGCATATACTTGTCATCTACAGTGTTGCATGAGTACTCCTTATGAACAAATATGTGTTTGCCATATATTCAAGATTCTTGAACAAGGACAAATGCACAGTAAAATCATTTAACACATGCACGTGAAAAACTTGTCGTGGAACCAAAGATAATAATTAGAGAAAAACATTAACAAAGTAATTACACACTAAACAGACCTCAAAAGCACTACAAACATGACGAAATGTGCACGAAAGTAAACAAAGTGTTTGAAAGTTAAACATTAATTATACACGTGGGGAGGAAAGTCATAAAAAAACTAACAGAATGATTTTTTACACTCATTGAACTACCACTCGATCCATTCAAATTTTTTGTCTGCATCTTTCATGACATCGAGCAAATCTCGATGATGCTTTTGTGCCAGGAGCTTACTGGCATAATTGATGCTCCAGTCGACCAGTGGAAAGCAAGTCTTTGACACACGCAACTCCAGTGTTGTCGTTCGAGGCAATATTGGTGTTGATCTTTGCCGCAACTTCTTCAGCGGCACTATTTGCTCAATTGACAGAGAACGACAACTCACGTGCGGAAACATTCTTCTTCTTTCCCTTTCGCTTATGCGTGGACAATTTATTTTTTTCGTCGCTTCTAGCGTTTTAAACGTTAATGCTAGAGGTGCCCATTCCATCGCACCTTCGTCACTGGACTTGCTATTTTTCCCATCGACGGGGATTGCATCATTGTGGTCTTCGAGTGCAGAATCTTTAAACAAATTGAAGCCTGTTTTGCAAAGTTTCATCGGGGTGACTGCGTACTTGTCGTCATTGTAACTATCGCTGAAAAGTTGACGATATTGAATGTAAATCTCACCGACGTCTTTGTCCTTGAAGTCCTTGTTCTCCTGCGAAAATGGGTGAGCAGTTACACCAAATACAGATAGAGCAAAAAAATTGAAACAGAAAAACTGTGAAGTACAGAGGTAAAGTTATGCAATTGACCGAAATGATAAAGAACTCAATGCTGAATGCATTCAACTTGTGAACTAGAAAAAAATGCCTGCTATCAGAGTGTGTGCCAAATGCGGGGAATCCACAGAAACTTCACATAACCAACAAAGGACGAACACTTATTGAATCAAATAAGCAAGATAACGCAACACACATTTGCATGGAGGATTATCATAACTTATTAATGCATCACAAAATGCCAATTGTGGGAAGTTCAAAAGGAATAAAATCGCGTGAAAACAGGTCGTACCGGACGACCATGCTGGACGTCCGGTTGGGCTCGTTTGGATTGACAGAAGTGTTCTACTGGACGTCCAGTGGAGTACGTCCAGTAGGGGAGTCCGTGTCCTGTTTAGCAGATATTCATGGCTTTTGGTTCTGGACGTCCGGTAGGTGCATTCGATTGCTCCTTGTGCGTCCGGTTGGCCAAATTCTTCTTCGGTCAGCTTTATCACGTTGATCCAAGTCTTTTCGGCCTTCGACCCTAACATGAAACTTGCTCCATTTTGCATCCCAAACATGGTTTCATCAATAGTAGCTTTGACGATCATCCCAACGCCTCTTTGACTATTTTTGCTCTCGTTCGCGTCATTGCCCCTTCTTTGATAATCAATGAGTATTTTGAACTTGCATTTGTGATTCCCGCTTCCTAGATCATATCAAGAAATCTTCTTTCGCTGTCAATGACGTTTGGTAGGGAAGACAGATGCGTTTACCAGAGACTCTTCCCGTTGCCCTTTGGATTAACATAAGTGTCTTCTCCATTGTCGCTTGGAACATTGACTCCAACTCTCGACACTTCCACTTCTACAATAATTGCTTCCGACTAACTCATTGTTGGATTGTTGTCCAATGTTTTAATACAGAACAACGAGACCATGGTTGCCTTTGTTCGAGTTTCCTCAGACGATGTCATCTCACTTAGCCATGGCGTTTTCCTGGTAAATTCATTTATTCAATGCTCAAGCAGGAGCAAGAAGAGAAATGATTATTTGGGGGGAAAGATATTCAGATTTTGCATGCCATCTCCATTCTTATTTACGACTATTTATAGATTACTAACGAGGCTTCAGGGACAAATAAGTCATTTTATAAGTGACACCTGCCTTCTCCGTTCTCATTCGCTTTTGTTCACCATCCTATGTTTGCCTCATTTATTGACTATGAAGTGTTTACACTGTTATTCATGTGCGCCTTGATAACTGTCTTTTCTGATGTGGCAAGGCTAGTGGATCCAACGAAGTATATTGGCTCGCTTGTTTATTATGGCCTCGTGATGTGAATGCTTGCTTAGTTCGCCCTTGAGAATGTTCGATGGAGTTCGAGGGGATATCCGTTCGCTGCTAACATTTGGTGAATTTTAATTAACAATATTTAGGAATTGAGAGATGTCAGTTGGTTTTAGCATTTTGAAAAATACTGACTAGCCAATAAATTTCATTGATAATTATTGGAACTGAAAATTCTAATTTTAAATATTTTCAATTATCACATTAATTATGAGATTAAATAAACAAACAAATATACATAATTGCCTTAAATCAAGCGAAAAATATGCAATCTACCATCTTAGTTAAATCATTATCATTTCCCTCCATTTCAATATGCAATCTCTCACCACCTTCTTAATTTTTTTCAATAAATTGAACTGGTCTTCATGCGTTCGACAATAAAGTCCTATGACTTTATTCATTACGACAGACAAACTCAAACCGTCTAGGTTTGTACCGAAAGATATTTTAGATGGACCAATTCAAGCCCGAAATAGGATTGAATCGGGTTTGGATGCAAGCAGACCGATATACCATCCATTTTGACACACCTATAAGAGGGGACAATTAATCCAATGCTTAAATTGTGTAGTCACCACAGAGGAAAAGCCCTTTCGGTTCACGTCTAACATGCACCCTAAATAACCATGAAAACACAGGTAAAAAATAAATAAATAATAATAATTGTATTATCCTCTCTACCAAGGGAAATATATTTGTGCAAGAAAGGCACACAATTAGCTGAAAGAACATGTTCAGATATATAATACATTGATGGCTATACTTAAAATAGGAAGCATCATATTATCATCCGATTTTACCCAAAGCAAAAAGAGAGAATCTCATTTATTTTCCCAAACGAAACCCACTTAAAGTATATGAAAAAACAAAATCACAGTTTTCATGAACGGAAACGGTTGCTAATATCGACCAATCAAAATGAAGTCGTCATCTTCCAGAACCTGGACATCCTTCTCTCCAATGAAATTCTCCCGTCCTAGTGCCTTCACTATATTCACAAACTCGATCCTCTTTGCCAAAGGAAGGGGTACGTATGGTAAGCGGAAAACGGGCCTTACTACACCAAGCTGAGCAAGAGCTGTATTCAAGCCGATTGGGTTAGGCTCACAAAAGAGCCACTCAATTAAAGGCTGGAGTCGAATTCAAAGATGGATTCTTTCCCTCAAACATGAGTTCTCTTATTAGACTAGGCACTAAGTTGCTTGTAACTGAAATTACACCTGTAGCTCCATAGACCCACCTTGAATCATGACATTCATCATCGTTGCCACTCCAGACCACAATATCTTTGCTCGTATATTGCTCTACCCTATCATTTCCAACACACTCCTTCACACCGGCCATATTGGGGCTCTTCACCAAAGTGTGGATTACACGTGGTGGAACATCTTGGCCGGTTCGTGATGGTACATTGTAGATGATTGTAGGGCCCATCGGAAGCACACTATCAAAGTGAGAAATCAAGCCCTCTAAGGAGGTCTTACCATAATAAGGATTAATGTGAAGAGCTGCATGCATTCCAACTGCAAAACCTTGTTCAGTAGCATGGATTGCTTCCCGGGTGGAGTTGCTTCCTGTGTTCCCAATGACCTTGATCAACCCACCAAAACAGTTAACTGTGTGACCAATGAGCATTATATGTTCATCCCAGCCCATTAACTGGCCTTCACCTGTGGTGCCACCAACAATCACTCCCTCGACACCATCTTCAATCTGCATATTGACCAAGGAATCATAGGCCTCCAGATCAAACCTGCCATCTGGTAGGTATGGGGTTTTAATGGCTGTAATCAGCCTAAGCGACTTTATCTCCTCAACACTGGTCCTGCATACAAAAGAGAACAGAGGTAATCAAAAGTGACATGTAATTGTATTGAATCACAACTGTCTCTCCTCTTCTTATAAAAAGGGGTTTTCTTTCAATGAGTTACAACACACTCCTCTGCTGGGGATTGGATGAAATCATTAGAATTGGCAAGGAGTCCCGTGGGGTGAGAGTTTAAAAGGGAGTCTTTGACGTAACTTGTCATGTTAAGTGTTAAAACCAGTGGCCAAGAATCTTGGGAATCACACCCTGTAAGTTAAGGAAACTGTTGGAAAGAAATATATTGTTTGAGAGAGAGCACTTTATTTCCGGACTGCCAAAACAGAAATGAGGTCACAAAATCTGGATGGAGGAAATATAAATGCTGGCGTTTGACATCATCTTCACTGAGAACACTGTTGAGGAAACTGAGACTCCCTCCCTAAACAGACACTGAGCAGACTTCTGCGAGATCATTCTTAATATCCCTATTACTCACATGTAAACCAAAAAAAGTAAACATGCACAGATGATACATGTATTGATTAGAGTAACCCAAATTAATATAATTTTGCTTGAAAGGAGTTTAAATAAAGGAATTGCAAGTAAAAGCAGGTTAACATACCCTCGTGTGCATTTATCAATCTAGAAAACCAAAACTTGTGTGCAGTTTCACAAAAAAGGCAAGCACACAAAATTATCAGACATACGATTACTAAGAGCTTGATTGAAGTGTTTATAGATGGTTTTATTTATAAATAGATAAAAATGAGTGGAGGATAAGTGAGTAGTACTTATAGGTTCCATGAATTGTGTGGATAAAAATAAATTTGACCCCATTTTGACTGTTTATAAACAGTTTATAAAAATTTGTCAAACATGTGGTAAATAAGTTGAAACGCTCTTTCTGCAAAAGATTCTATTCTCCATTAGAAATATATCCTCAATTAAAACTCTAAAGTGAGCATATGCAAAGTGAAAACTCATGTACATTGCAAGGATCAAACATTATAGAAGCACTCAGGACTTCAGGCCATAAACCTGTTAGGCCACCAATGCGATTCACTTATTCTAGACGCAGGGGCAATTCTGGAAGACAAATACCAGCAGACGGGTAAAGAATGTCACGTAAGAAAGGGGAGTCAAGGGAGGGGTCTATTATGTAATCTTGCTAGTTGGTATTCTGTTGGGGGAGTTGGGTTTCTGTTATTAGAATAGAGAATATAAGGGGTAGGGAGGGGGTATGGAAAGGCACGTGAAATCTGTTTTGTATTGAGCTTGCTCAACTTGGAGAGTTCCCGAGCCTCTCGAAAGCTTGGTTGTTTTGGGAAATCGTTTCTTCATTCAATAAAAGTTCTGTTCGTAAATTCTGTTTCTTCCTTTAAATTGTTTACAGCTGCGGGTGTATCAAATTGGTATCAGAGCAGACGAACTTGGGAGATGGCAACCAAAAACGTGGGTCAGCGAATGGATTCTATGGAGGAAATGGTCGGTGCGCCGTGTGAACGTGGAAGTGGGATCATTGAAGGAGGAGGTACAAGGCATGAATAAGAGGTTCGAACAATTCCTCAAGTTGCAGGAAGAGATGGTTCGAGGCGGCTCCGTCCCATCTAAAGGGGAGAAGCTGGACAACCCATTTGTGGGGGATTCTCAGGGAGTAGAAGGTGGCTCCGGATCAACTGGGTTCCGACATGAATTCCGATTCTGGAGACTGGAAGTCCCATCGTTTGATGGAACTAATCCAAATGACCGAATGGGTGGATTTGAAAGCCGAATGGTATTTTACCCTCAATCGACTGACGAATGAAGAAAAAGTGGAAGCGGCGGTAGTGGCGTTCGAAGGGGATGCTCTGTTGTGGTATCAGTGGGAGAATAAGAAGCGCTCGATTGTCCGGTGGGAAGAGATGAAGATCCTCCTCTTGAAGCAATTCCGGGCAACGCAAGCTGGCTCCCTCCACGAGCAGTGGCTAGCTTTGGTTCAAGAGGGCAGTATGCAGGAGTACCGCCGGAAGTTCATTGAGTTGTCGGCGCCATTGGAGAATGTATCGGAGGAAGTGGCTCTGGAAAATTTTATTAATGGACTGAAGCCAGAAATTAGAGTTGAGGTCCGGATCCTTGAACCCAGCAACTTGGGCCGGGCCATGGACCTAGCCTGGAAAATAGAAGAAAAGTTGTGGGTAACAAAAGCCCATAAATCTACTAGTGGGTTTCAACGAATGGGAGGTCCCATGCGAGACAGAAATTTCAATCACGAAGCTTCCAAATCCAGCGTCCAAACCCCGGCGAAATTTTCGGGGATGGTTCGGAGGCTGTCGGACTCGGAATTGCAGCAAAAGCGAGAAAAGGGAATCTGCTATAGGTGCGATGAAAAATGGGCACCTGGGCATGTGTGCAAAAAGAAGGAGATGAATGTTCTCGTGGTTCACGACTTTGAAGGAGAGCTTAGTGAGGGGGAGGAATCGGAAGCTATGGAGGCCGAACTGGAGACGGCGGAGCGGAACCCAGTAGTGGAGGTCTCGCTCAATTCGGTGGTAGGTTTAACCACTCCGAAGACGATGAAACTGAAGGGTGCGATTGCTGAACAGGAGGCGGTGGTTTTAATCGACCCAGGTGCGACCCATAACTTCATCTCTTTAGACCTGATCACTAAAATGCAACTACCAGTGGATAAAACCGAGGTGTATGGAGTGACTATGGGGACGGGAACCACGGTGCACGGGGAGGGCCTGTGTCGGGGAGTAACTCTTCACCTGCAGGGAATTGAGATTGTGGAAGAATTTCTACCTCTGGGACTGGGAAGTTCCGATGTTATTCTGGGAATTCAGTGGCTGGAGACTCTGGGGATGACGCACACTAACTGGAAAACACAAGTGATGAAGTTTAGGCTCGGAAAGGAGTCCATCACACTGCGAGGGGATCCTGCTCTGGGAAAGACTCTCGTGTCCTTGAAAGCTATGATGTGAACCCTTAAACATGAGGGGGGCTGGAATTTTGGTGGAGTTTAACCAGCTGGAAAGTTGGGACGAGGTGGATCTTGAAGTGCCACCGTTTATTCGCCAAGTATTGACAGATTATGACATTGTGTTCAACATGACGCCTGGATTACCACCAAACCGGGGACATGAACATTCCATTGTGCTCAAAGAAGGAAGCCAACCGGTTAGTGTCCGACCCTATCGCTATCCTCACGCCCAGAAGGATGAAATTGAGAGATTGATCAAGGAGATGATGGAGGCTGGAATAATCCAAGTCAGTAACAGCCCTTTCTCGAGCCCTGTTTTGCTGGTTAAGAAGAAGGATGGTTCCTGGCATTTTTCTGTGGATTATAGAGCTCTAAATAAGGTCACGGTGCCTGACAAGTATCCAATACCCGTCATTGATGAGTTGCTTGATGAGCTACATGGCGCGAAAAAATTTTCGAAGCTAGATTTGAAATCAGGCTACCACCAGATCAGGGTCAACAATCAGGACATCCATAAGACTGCTTTTCGAACTCATGATGGCCATTATGAGTTCCTAGTTATGCCGTTTGGGCTTATGAATGCCCCCGCGACCTTCCAGTCCTTGATGAATGATCTCTTCCGGCCTTATCTTAGGAAGTTTGTTCTAGTATTCTTTGACGATATTTTGATCTACAGTTCATCAGAGGAGTCTCATCAGCAACATCTAGCACAGGTGATGAGAGTGTTGCAGGATAATAGTCTCTATGCCAATCGAAAGAAGTGCGAGTTCGGCAAAGCTCAAATTGCTTACTTGGGCCATATCATTTCCGGACAGGGAGTAGCAGCTGACCCCAGTAAAATTCAGGCCATGATATCTTGGCCAACGCCCATTAATTTAAAAGCCTTGAGAGGGTTTTTGGGCTTAACCGGTTATTACCGAAAGTTTGTAGCCGGGTATGCCCGGATTGCGGGGCCCCTGACTGATCAACTCAAGAAGGACAAGTTTGGGTGGAGTCCAGAAGCGGCAATTGCCTTTGATGAGCTCAAGCAGGCTATGTCTTCAGCTCCTGTATTAGCAATGCTGGATTTCACCAAACCCTTCGTTATTGAGACAGATGCTTTCGGTTTCGGGTTGGGAGCCGTTCTTATTCAGGGACAGCAACCGGTCGCTTATTATAGCCAAGTTTTGGGTCCTCGAGCTCGCCTTAAGTCCATTTATGAGAAGGAATTGATGGCGATAGTGTTTGCCGTTTTGAAGTGGCGGCCTTATTTACTGGGAAGGCGTTTCATTGTGCGCATGGACCAGCAAAGCTTGAAATTTTTATTGGAACAGCGTATTATTGGATCTGAATATCAGAAATGGATCACCAAAATCATGGGGTACAACTTTGATATTCAGTACCGCAGTGGGGCAAGTAACAGGGTAGCAGATGCTTTGTCTCGAGTGGAAAATTTGATGGAATGCACCACCTTGGCAGTATCGCAGTGGCAGCATTGGGAGTCGTTGAAGGCTGAATTGGCAAATGATCCTTTTCTGATGAAGCTCCGGGATGACATTATCACAGGAAACACAATCCTATGTGGGGTTTACAGTGGAGCAGGGCATCTTGTTTTATAAGAATCGTCTGGTTATTCCAAAATCATCTAAACTACTGTCTACTTGATTGGGGAGTTCCATACTACTCCGATCGGGGGACATTCGGGGGAAACAAAGACTTGTCAATGCTTGGCAGCGGAGTTGTATTGGATAGGCATGCGCAAAGATGTAGCCAAATTTGTCCGGAAATGCACAGTCTGCTAACAGAATAAATATCTCGCCACGACCCCTGGGGGGTTACTTCAGCCTATTCCACTTCCGGCGCAAGTTTGGGACGAGGTCACTCTTGATTTTATCGAAGGGCTGCCCCGTTCCGAGGGCTGGGATGTTATCTTAGTCGTGGTGGATAGACTAAGTAAGTATGCTCATTTTATTGGGTTGAAACATCCTTTTACAGCTGTCTCAGTGGCTGGTATCTTCATCCGTGAGGTGGTGAAGTTGCATGGCATTCCGCAATCTATTATTTCTGATCGTGATAGGGTGTTCTTGAGTCATTTTTGGAGTGAACTGTTTAAACTACAGGGAACTACTCTTAAGCGGAGCACTGCCTATCACCCTCAATCCGATGGACAAACGGAGGTTGTCAACCGATGCCTGGAAACATATTTGCGCTATTTCGCTTCAGGAAAACCTCGTTGTTTGGCTCGATGGCTGGCTTGGGCAGAATATTAGTACAATACTTCCTTTCATTCTTCCACGCAATGCACTCCTTTTCGTGCTCTCTACGGTCGGGAACCACCTCCGCTTATCAGGTTTGTGCGGGGAGCTACGTCGGTGTCTTTAGTGAATCAGTTATTGGAGGATCGGGATGCTATATTGGATGATCTGAGGATGCATTTGCTTCAAGCCCAGCAGCGAATGAAACTGCAGGCGGACCGCAAACGCCATCACGAAGAATTCAATGAAGGTGATTTGGTGTTCTTGAAGTTGAGACCGTACCGGCAACGCTCCCTTGCCCAGCGTAAATTTGAAAAGCTAGCTGCACGTTACTATGGTCCATTCAAGGTTATCCAGCTGGTCGGAATGGTGGCTTACAAACTGGAACTTCCCCAGACTGCAAGTATTCATCCGGTTTTCCATGTTTCCCAGCTAAGGCCGGCTCAGGGTGTTTCTTCTTCTTCTCCAGTGTTACCCCCGCAGTTAACTCTTGAGCTAGAACTGGTGGTGGAACCAGAGGCTGTGTTGGGGGTCCGCCCTAAGGCCCAGAGTCAAACAAGCGAAATGGAGGTATTATTGAAATGGAAGTCTTTGCCCGAGTATGAGGCGACATGGGAAGATTTCCACTTAATCTAGCTTCAGTTTCCTGATTTTCACCTTGCGGACAAGGTGAATGTTTGGGCGGGGGGTAATGTTAGGCCACCAATGCGATTCACTTATTCTAGACGCAGGGGCAATTCTGGAAGACAAATCCCAGCAGACGGGTAAAGAATGTCACGTAAAGAATGTCACGTAAGAAAGGGGAGTCAAGGGAGGGGTCTATTATGTAATTTTGCTAGTTGGTATTCTGTTGGGGGAGTTGGGTTTCTGTTATTAGAATAGAGAATATAAGGGGTAGGGAGGGGGTATGGAAAGGCACGTGAAATCTGTTTTGTATTGAGCTTGCTCAACTTGGAGAGTTCCCGAGCCTCTCGAAAGCTTGGTTGTTTTGGAAAATCGTTTCTTCATTCAATAAAAGTTCTGTTCGTAAATTCTGTTTCTTCCTTTAAATTGTTTACAGCTGCGGGTGTATCAAAACCATCATCCATTGAATCGCACCCTTACCGTGCATGGTAGGCACATGAGTAATATAAGACTGCTCAATGAAAAGTTTAATTGCTGCATAAAGTAAAACCAAATCAACCTACATTCTGTTTTAGCTAATCAAATGCAGATTTGGAAATTTTCTGAAGATTGGCAAATCTAATAGGCCATAACAGTGTACCTATTCTTAACTTCAGAACTGCGCATTGGAAGATGAAAATTGGGAACTATGGCTGCTCTTGGTGACCTCCAATTTGCATTCTTCCTGCTTAGTAGCAATAGCCAATAGAAATTGACATTAGTATAAAAGGTACTAGCTGAAGAAAGAAACACTGGCTGTCTCCTTCAAAATATAGCAGTAATATGATAGGCCAAATAAAACTCTCCAAAATCACATCAATTGTGAATAAATAATATTTCCATGTGATAGCACAGAACATAGCGAGAGAGAGGGAGGGAACTGTTTCGAGTCTGAAACAGAGAAAAACCGTTGGGAGAATAAGCTACCAGTGACTGGATCAACCCTTGTATAATCAGCAATTAATTCAGGATAAGAAATATTTGGGTCTCCAAGGAAACACATTGACATTAATGAACCTCTGGGAGCAAATTCAGTCAAAGACAATTTGAATTAAATTCATTACATACCATAAAAACTATTCTTATAGACAGAAATTGCCAAGCCTTATTTGACATTATTCACTAGTAAATATGAGACCTCAGGAGAGGAAATTCGGCATCAAATATACAGATTTAAGAGAATGGCATTTCACTGCTTAAAAATTCTTATGAGGAGACAGTGGGTAAGGGGGATACAATCTTAAATGAGAAAAAAAAAAAAAAAAAAAAAAAAAACAGATTTGCAGTCGACCAAAAATTACTATAAATCCATATGAATAAAATGGTAAAAAAGATTGAATGTAAA
Organism: Osmanthus fragrans; assembly: GCA_019395295.1. Classification (NCBI taxonomy): domain Eukaryota; kingdom Viridiplantae; phylum Streptophyta; class Magnoliopsida; order Lamiales; family Oleaceae; genus Osmanthus; species Osmanthus fragrans. Next base: position 12,377,900 of record CM033356.1, read on the forward strand.
AAGGAAGATGGAATTCTTTGTTTTTACTTTCAATCCGTTTTACCACTTTTAACCAAATAGCCGTACGAGAGAAAAGTAAATAGACAAAAGTGAGAATCGTCGCCACCACCAGTTGATTAAACAAAAGAGACAAAGATAAACAATTCGTTATTATAAAAAATTAATTACCAAAAGTGGTTACCTTTTGTTACTATCAGGAAATGGAAACTGGAACGCAAAAACATTTGAGCATTTGAATACTGAAAATTGCTGATACACCGCCGACATATCAAGATTCAAAAATGAGTTGGACTGGTTATATGGATGAAAATTAAACAAATATAATTTCACTGATTATAAAAGAAACGCAATTTCAGCAAATTGTGATGGTATTAATTGGCATGGTAGAAATAACAATACTCATGGGTGTTGTGATTGTTGAAGTCTTGATAGTGGTGATGGTAAGGTAAGGGAGGTTGAATAGAGGGGAGGCGGCGGCGGCGTGAAGCATGACGTCAGATTGCGGCGGCAATGGTGGTGGAGAGAAGGTGAGGGATGTGGAAATGGAATAGAGTCTTCACTCTTCACTAGGGATTTTTAATTATCGAGCGAGTCCGGCCTTTATATAGATTTCATTGGTCCAGACTTGGTCTGAATCTTATCATATCCATGATTGTAGTATTACTATTTTCAAATAATTTTTATTCATGACAAAATTCACAAAAATTATTCATATTTACACCCACTATTCTAAAAAGCGCGCCGCCTGGTCCAGACTTGGTCTGAATCTTATCATATCCATATTTGTAGTATTACTATTTTCAAATAATTTTTATCATTTAATTTTTTTTTTCATGCATTTCACAAAATTCACAAATATTATTCATATTTACACCCACTATTCTAAAAAGCGCGCTTGGCACCGCCTAGACTCGATGCGTGGCTTGACTCCTTATTTAGCAGTCAACGATTGGTGCCTCCTAGACGCGGTGCGTGACTTGACGCCTTATTTAGCGGTCAACGACAATTGTTGACCGCTAATGCGCTCCTTATTATCTTTTTTTTTTTTTTTTTTAAATTACATTTTTTTAAAGTTAAAATTTAAATAATGATTTCTTCACTTTGTCTGTCATAAATTCAAAACTTAAATGTTTTTTTTACATTTTTTATGTATTTGCCTCGCCTAGCCCATAGCTTGACATCCACGCATCGTCACGCATTACGTTTTTTTAGAATACTGTTTACACAATTCATGTGCATCTAAATATAAACACTTTTCAAAAATACTCATAATCTAACAAGAGCCAATTATGAATTATCGTCAAATATTTGTCAATTCAACTTGTGGGTAAGACGGGATCAATTTTAATATGGGTTAATTTCAGAAATGGTCATTGAAGTTATAAAAAAATTACAAAATGGTCACTGAAATTCAAAACTTTCAGTAACGATTACTGAAATTTGAAAAACTTGAAGAAACGGTCACTGAGTTACAAACACTTTTGCGGCAACTTTTCAGCCACTTCCGACCACCGAAATCGGCAAATTTTGATACCGTTGGAAAGCTCATAATGTCATCTTCAATTACTATCCAAAATATTCCCCTAACTCCAAGGGATTCGATTGAAAAATTGCCGCAATGACAAATTTTCAGATTTTTTGGGCGACTTTTGCGACAATTTTTCGGCGACTTCCGACCACCAAAACCGCCGAATTTTGATATCGTTGGAAAGCTGACAATATCATCTTCAATTACCATCCAAAATCTCACCCAACTCCAAAGCATTCGACCGGAATAAGTCCACAAAGTCGGCTACCCAAAAAGGCAAAAATCTGCCCAGATTCGGGATGCTAACTTTGTGGGCTTATTTCGGTTGAATACTTTGGATTTGGGGGGAGATTTTGGATTGTAATTGAAGAGGACATTGTCGGCTTTCCAACGATATCAAAATCCGACGATTTTGGTTGCGGCAATTTTTCGGTCGAATCCCTTGGAGTTACGAGAAGATTTTGGGTGGTAATTGAAGATGACATTGTGGGTTTTCCAACGGTATCAAAATTTGACGATTTCGGTGGTCGGAAGTGACAAAAAAGTTGCCGCAAAAGTCACAAAAAAATCTGTAAAAGTGTTTGTAACTCAGTGACTGTTTTTGAAAGTTTTCCAAATTTCAGTGACCGTTTTTGAAAGAGCTCGAAACTTCAGTGATCATTACTGATAATTTTGAACTTCAGTGACCATTTTGTAATTTTTCTGTAATTTCAGTGACCATTTCTGAAATTAACCCATTTTAATATATCTAGATTGGAAAACAACGATAAAAATTTAAAATTTAAAATTTAAAAAATTATAAAAAATCAGATATTGTATTTTAGAAGGGTAAATTCTTAGCTAACTTTTGAACTCGACTCAAATTCCAAGGTTCGAGAAGCTATTGTATGTCTTTGATTTCATTTGCGAACTTTCAATGAAATTTTAACTGGATCATTAAATTTTAGTTTGTTTCAATTGTAAAATTTAATCTAGTTTCAAATTTCATTATCTGTCACATTACGTCGCTAATTATTCATAAAAGTGATGTAAATTACCTAGTTGGCAGTCATTTGTAGCAATCCTCAGCATATTTGCTACGTGGCACTCTGAAAATGAAAATATTAAATCAAGATTATGATAATGCTTTAGAAAAAAGGCGCGCGTTCCACTTTTATTGTTGTTATTTTAACTTACACGTATTAGTAAGTCGAAATTTTGTAGAATGATTATGTGGAAGAAACGTTTTGTTGCAACTGTCAATCAAGTAATTTTATTCAATTTGGGACATGGTAAGTGAGGGAATGGTGAAATTTTACACCACAATTGAAATGTTCAAAAAATTCAATTAAAACTAAATTGAGGTTTAGTTATCCAATAGAAATAAATTAAAATTCAATGGGAGTTAAGATAAAATTGTAATGTGATAAAAATGAGTTGTAAAGCAACTAATAATTGTAGATGTTATAATGTGTTGCCAAAATTAATATTTAATTTTAAAAAGTTAATTTTAAGTTAATTCTAGCTCCTGTTTGGTTTAGCTAAAAAAATAATTTCTCAGTAAATTTTAATAAAAATTGTTGTTTGAATTTAAAGATTATATAAAGATAAAATGTGTGAATTGGAAAAGTCTCCAATATGTGAGTCAATTTTATGCGATTCTTCAAGTGAAAAGAGTCATAACCTTGATAATGTGTAATCTATCACCATTAAATTTGAAGTGGTGTGATCTAATGGTTAAAAATAATTTGTACCAAAAGATGCGATCATTTGAATAGATACATGAAAATCTGTAAATAGGACCATCGTAATTCCATTTTCTTCACTCCAAATCAATTCTATATAAGTTATTTCTAATTCTTTCATTTTTCAAATTATGTCAAAATAACTTTCGAATTATTTTTGAGTTTCATATTCGATATCTTCTATTCTAGAAAAGTACAGTCAAGTGTTGGTTCGTCCGTCAAAATTTATATTATGCTATATTAATTTTGAAAGAAATGTTGTATCTTGGGAGATAACTGTCTATTTGATTCTATTAACACCCATGCAGTGGGCAGAATCCGTCTTAAGAAAATTTGCATTTGCATATCTCGCTTCATTTCATCTCCTTCTTATGTCTATATTTCGGTAAATCAAAATTTGTGCAAATATTTTGGTTTTGGTAAGTCAAAGTTCTATTCCTTATTTTGCACGTGTAAATCGCAATTTTATCATCTTGGCATGCAAGTACTTTTGGTTAACGGAATAGTTATGCACAATTTATCCAACAATCTTAAGATGAATTTCCTTTTGCATTTTATATTCTGATTTTTTACACGCGTCCATGGTACATGCATTATATGTTTGTTCTAAATTTAAAATTTACGTACTGTATCGATAACATATATATTAAGCCCTTGTTTGGTCCCATTATTTCTAAAATATATTTTACTCTCTTATTTTCAATCACACATTCTTCAATAAAATAATATTATACACAAATCCAAAATGTTCTATATTTTTTAACAATATATTCTCCATCAAATACTATCCCAAAATGTATTTTGGGCAAAAATGAGACTTAAACATGCTCTAAAGTAATTTTTGCATGTAATTAGTTTTCATATTGTGATTAAACAATCCGATTATACTAATATTATATGCAAAGTCATTAAAGAGAATTATCTCAAATGTATTTTGAGAATTATAGTAATTTGAATTAATGTTGTAATGACTTTAAGTAAATGGGATAAAATTGATAATGTATAGTGTCTATCCCATAGATAGACAAATTTTCTTGAAGCTATAGATATATTTAAAAACACTTTGAAAATGAGAAAAAAAATGACTTTTCATTTTGCAAATTAACAGTCTTTTACATGGAAGTACACATGCTTTCACAAGACATCGACTTTCCTAGTCATCATATATGTTGACTAGAGGTGGATTGAAATTGTCTATCTGACATAGACATAATTGACGATATGATCTAACATGAAAGAGTAGACAAGTATTACGTTGTCAACCTTGATCTTACCTAGTATTGTGGGGTTTGATTGTTTGCATTATATTCTCAACCAAAGTTCAAATGCATTCTCGAATTTTGGGGGTGGCATTGTTTTATTCAAATTAGAAATATTGGGATATTCAATAAAATTTCAAATGATATACTGAACAGTAGCGAATATCTTGTTAAACTTAATATGGACATATAATGTTTAAAATTGGATATCCAATGCAAGGATTCAAAATCTAGTTTACTATTGAGAATATAGTTGTTTTGTGAAAATCTGCCATACAACTTGAGAATTGAGAGAATTAGAGTTTCCAATAAAGATAGAAAAAATATGATGGCTTCAAAGTCTTTTCAAAGGAATTTCTAACTGATGACAACTTGTGCCTATTATACATTTGATCGAGATATCTAACTATAAATGGAATGACAGAATGTCACGTGTAATAGTAAACGTTGTAAACATAATATCACTTGACAGTTACTCTCAAATGGAATAATAATGATTGTTTTATCAAGAAATAACATATCGAATATGTTACAAAAAAAAGTTATCTAGAGAGTGAACACACTGTGCATCGAGGAAAAATGGGTGTATAGCCTAAATTAATGGGCTAGCTTAATGAAAACTTAACCTGGCAACTGAATATCCCACATACTAGATTCAATCGAAAAACTAGTTATTGACTAGCTGAGAAGCACTTTGGAGTCTTAACTCCTCCTTATTTCTATGATGCAAATAAGTGCTACCTATCAAATATTGGTTAGGATAAACTATGCTTTTTTTGTTGGGTTTATGACCCAAATTCATCTACAGTTGCGTGGTTTAGTGTATTGGGCCTCGAAGACATCTAAATATAGTCCATGGAAGAAAAATGGATTGACGGTGCTAGTTTACCACTAGTTGGATACTTGAGTGGTGAGATGAATTTTTCAACAGAGGAACCACCACTTGCTTGGCGCTCGAGGGGTCGCTATTGTTCGGGTTTTCCTTGTTTTGTACCTAATTTTCATCTTTAGGGCTATTATTAGGATTTGACACGTACCTCTATATATGGTTGACTTCTCTTCATAGTAAGAATGGGGTTTTACCTCATTATTACTGAAAGTTTGTATTGTGTAAGAATACAATATTGTTGTAATTTCTCTCTCTATTACAGTTGAATAAAATCTCCCATTCTTTCGCCCAATTAAATTCTTGTTTCTTATGTTCTTATTGTCGTGATCAATATTTCATATCGTGCTATATACCAAGTTCGGTTTCTAACAATTGGTATCAGAGCTTTTGTTTGATTTGTTCGAGCAGTATTCGCTTAGATAGATTTGGATCGCAATACTAGATTCTCGTTGTGGCAGGTGAATATACGAGCAGTGTTCTCTTAAATGGATTTGGATGATGCGTAATTGGAATTTGATAAGATGCCTACAAACTAGATGGATTTTGTGATAATAAAAAAATGACAAACAAAACACCAAAAAGACAAGGTACAGTTTTCTTTAAAATCAAAGACATGTAAAGTTCCGTTACCCGTCCATTAAGAAGGCCTATATCATTGTACATAGCATTCAGATCTGTGGGAACAGAATCATTTTCGAGAAGTTCTGATACCATAAACAAAATCCACTATATCAAAGGAAATTACCTTTATTGGTGAAATAAAAAAGCCACAATGTCCACGAAAAATACGACAGCAAATACTAAAAACCAACACCCGACCAGTCTCCTAAACTCAGCTGAAGCAACATCGGAGCCAGCGCTGCTCCCAAGCTAGCAGCCACGTCGTTTGCCTCCATGTTGGTCTTGACTCCATCACCAACAAGACATAGAGCAAGGAGGCGCAAGCGTGGAGATGGATTATGGCGCCGACGACTGCGAGTGAGACATTGAGAGCAAGAGAGTGATGGAAGATTTAGGAACTTAGGGTTGTGTTTTGTTTGTCTAGGCCATGGGTTTTGATTAAATTTGTGGTTTTTTTAACAATGTTTGATATATATTGTAAAAATAAATATTTTAACAATTTTTTGCAACGCGCAATGTACGTTGCTAAAAAGGTTAATGGCAACGTTCAAGTGCATGTTGCTAAAACATCTAACGACAATGCGCAATGTACGTTGCTAAAACTGAAATCAAAGACAACGGACCGCGAACTTTGCAAAAGGCTGTATTAGCAACATTCATTAAAAGCACGTTAAAATTCAATTTAATCAACCAATAGCAACATACACTTGTTGAATATTGCAATAGACCCCTTTTAACAACATGCAATTGGTAAATGTTGCCTTTCACATATTGCAAAAGGCCTTTTTTTCTTGTAGTGAATGCAATACTAACAATAGTAAAAACACAAGAGCATGAACATTATTACATTAACAAGCAAATATTGAAATTAATATAGCTAGGTCAAGCTTTGTTGTGCTGTCACTAGCACCTAAAATTAATAGCTTAACTTCTATAACTAATACAGTGATGGAAGCAATGGTTGATCCCACGGAGAGTGTGTAATTCAAATTTTATGCCTCGTGTGCAATGATTGGAGGAGAAATTTTTGTATGCAACGAAAATAATTATAAATAATACAATTAATAACAACACAAATGAAATTAACAAAATCAATCAAATAACGAACATTAGTCTAAGTCCACATCCACCATCGAGAATCCAGAATTGATCATAGATGCAAGGATAATTCAATTCATATTTTGATTATTCACCATTGGAATTAATTCACATTTCTCCTTAATTTTAGTTAGTTAGAAACCAATGTTCTAATTCACCCTAATTATTAAATAACCCCAGACCAGCGCTCAAGATTCAATTTAATGACAACTTTACACAATAGAGAAATCGATGAACTAGATAACACAAGCACTAGTGGTTGCATTCAACATATTCAAACATTCTTCCTAAGATTCAATAACCTCTATAGTAGAAAATCATTAAATCTTAGTTGCTTCACAAGTTAAAGAAATAAAAAAATTAGGGATTTGATGTTTAACTTAGCGGTGGGTTGTTACAATCAATGAACTACCGATACCTCTAGCAATTAAAAGCAACAAATCATATAAATAAATGTAGAAGAACATTCAATACTCAAAATAAGGATTAAATAATGCAAAACAATTTAGATCTCACAAATTTGTGGTTGCGAGGCTTCTGTTTCCTTCGATCAAGTGTAAAAGTTTAGTTATAATTCATGAAATTAAGAGTAAAATAATGAAGAATGAAGATGGAAGGCCTTCTCCCTCATTCTGGACGTCTTCTAGGGTTTATAAAGTGTAGAGAGATTTGTTTCCATAAGTGTTTGATTGGAATTAGGAAACCAGAAAATTCACTTCGGAAGTCTTCTATGCGACCGCATGGTAGAAAGTCATGCTGTCGGATAGAACAAATAAATTCAGCCCTCAAACTCTCGAAAGTGGTCTGTGCAGTTGAAAGTAATTAACACTATGAGCCGCATATTTATAGCATTTTTCTCCGCCTGACAGATTTTAGTATTTTGATCATATCTTTCTCTATTGATGTCAGATTGAAGTGATTCAAAGTTATTTGGAAATATAACTCTCAAAGGGTTAAAACTTTTCTTCAGATATAATTTTCCAATTCGATCGTTTACCATGTCATAAATGTGTCTTAATATGAGGCTAAAAATCAGTGCATAACTTTTCGATTAGAAATTGATGTGTGATCATACTTTGACGATATTTCATCCATTTGACATCTTATTTCAACCAATTGACTCCTAGTACTCTCAAATCTTCGTTGTTTGGTTCGACACAACTTTTGAATATTTGCACGTTAGTCCTTGAACTTTCATTTTCTTTCACTTTGGTCCCTTTTCACCTATTTCTTCCAAATTACCCCCATCTCCATTAAATTGCCACCTAAATCAAAATACAAGATTAATAAGTATGTGCGCATAAAATAAGGAGGGAAAAATATGCATTTTACATTCCTATCAAGCTTCCTTATTCATCCAACTTTAAAAGATTTAGCTCATTGTGTAAAAGTGGGACAAAATATAAAGTTTAAAAGAAAACATTACATAGTGGAGAAAAATTCAAGAAGAAATACAAGACAATAGATATATCATATAACCCGTTCCTTGATCTGGTTCTTGAAGATCTCACAAACTTAATCTTGATTTCCCTCAATTTTCCTTCCACTTTGCTTGATTTTCTTCCTTCTCTTCCTACAACTTTTCCCCTCTTTTTCTAGGGTTTCAATGGATGATAATGAATGGGAGTAAAAGCCAATTTTTTTCTTTAATAAAAACCCCAGATGTGTCGAATATATGCCACACAAGCCCCAAATTTTGGAAACTACAAAAAATGGAATAACCATAATTTTTAATTAAGATCGGCGCACCTGCTTTCAGTTTTCTAGCGTGGGAGCTCCGACAACACATTTGAGCTTCTACCCAAAAGAGTACCCATGCCGTGAGGGTTCGCAGATTTGTGGCGCCACCTGCTTTCAATTGTCTAGTGTGGGAGCTTCGACAACACATTTGAGCTTCTACCCAAAAGAGTACCCAAGCCGTGAGGGTTCGCAGATTTGTGGCGCCACCTTACCGTATTTCTTGTAGTTATAGTCCTTCGTTTAATTGTACACAAATCCTACGACTTTCGATCTTGTACAATTTGGTCCTCAAAATTTGGCTTTTCTTTCGATTACACCTTTCAAATATTGCATCCAATGTCTTTTATTTTTGGTACTTGTGCACTTTGGTCCCAAACTTTATGTTTTTGTACATTTTTGGTCTTTTTCTCATCCATTTTCCTCGTTTTCTTCCAGTTTGGGATTTTTAACATATAAAAGAAAATATCACCTAGTTGTGAGTAGAATTTCATTCATTTAATCACTAAAATACTAATTTAAGTCTCCAATAAGTGTAAACTAAAGTTATTGCTCGTCTCGAGCAAGAATATCTACTAACACAATCCAATAACACATGATAAATATCAACAATATTAGATAGCTTGCCATAATATTCATGAGTGTAAAATTGTATTCTAAATTAAGAAAAAGTTGTGAACAAGGAAAAGAATTTTCAAATTGGTTCCAACCCAACCCTTAATGGTCATTTATTTCCTTTCCCACTCGTGAGGTTCACATTTCTCAACTAGATTTGTTGATTTATTTCCCAAGGTGATAATCTAAAGGTTGTTTTCAAACTGCTAATTTCTTTTCTTACTCTAATTCGGTCGGATCTAACCGGTAATATCAACGTCTAGTCATGTGATTATTCTCCACTAGTTGAACGTTTCGACTTTTAAGCTTATACTAGGTAATTTAAGGCACTAGTTATCTATGCCCAAATTCAATTGTAATGCACAAATTTCTTGAAAAATATAACAATTAAAGCTTATGATTGACCTCATCCCTTTAAGCTTCATCCGTGTAGCGAGAATTAAATCGACGACTCCTCGATTTTTAGACCAAATGGGACTGAGTTTCGAGATACCCTTACAGACTTATTAACTTGAGTCAAAAAGGCTACGGAGTAAGACATAAGATTCAATAAGTGCAATGTCCTTTTTTTATACTTCATGGGCTCGACCACCCCGAAACTTATTTGCAATAAGGTAAGGTGACAGAGGAGAGAATGTAGGTGAATAGAAATCAATGATAACTCACAACCTAGTTCTACCAATTCAACGCTCATTTTCATCAATCAGTAATTTTCACATGTAGACAACAATTGATCAAGACAATAGTGCTCAAAGCAATTTAGGATCTCACATGAACAAGCAAACTTTCAGAAGTGAAATTAAGCACAAATAGCACATTTGGTAATAAGTTATGAATTAATAACAATTCTAAGCATTAAACCATCTTAAGCCAGCAAGGCTATCTAACATGTGAAGACTAAATAATCTTAAAATAATCACAAATATGTCATCACCCCCAAACTTGTTGAAAACCATGGGCGGCTCGGACTTCAAAAATTTTGATTGACAAAAATGGGTATCTACTAAAAAAGATGATAATGAAAGTATTAATCACAAGTAAATTTCAAAATAAAAAGATAAGGGCGAGAAAATTGAGTTGCCTCCCAACAAGCGCTTGTTTAAAGTCGTTAGCTCGTCTTTTTGGGCGTGATCGCTTCGGGTTAGCATGAAGAATGGATGACTTCTCTTTCAAAAAGTTACCTCCCAAGTATAGTTTTAGCCTTTGCCCATTAACCTTGAAGTTTCTCTTTTCTTCATGACAATGGTAAAAGCTCCCAACCATCTAGAGAGTAGTTTTCAAAGAACAATCGGAGTAGATAATTTAGAGAAGAACTTGTTGCCCGACAAAGAACTCCCACTCCACAATGTTCTTATCTTGCTACTTATTTGTCTATTCTTTGTAAATACGGGCATTTTCATAGTAATCAAAAGTGGAGTTTATGAAGTTCATTCAATTGAAGCAATCTTTTCTCACCAACCAATTTCACATCAAAATTCAAAGCTTTCGTCACCTCATAAGCCCGATATGTATTGATTTGAAAATGAAGAAGGAAAAGGTCCCATGAAATCCATACGCCACACATAAAAAATCAACACCTCTAATATAGAATTCAAAGGCATTCCATTGCGGTTGGAGATATTTCCGCTACATTGGCATCAATTGCACTTGGAGATAAGTGTGTGGGCATCCTTGAACAATGTATGCCAATAGAAACCTGATTAAAGCACTTTTGATGTGATTTTCATAGCACCGAAGTGATCACCGTAAGGAAAAGAGTGACATTGTTCAAAAAAATTCTCCATTTCATCATCTGGCACACATTTCCTAATAATTTGATCCGGCCCTGTTTGAAGGAATTGCTCATCAGGAACACCTCATATATCTTCCCATCAACCACTTCCTTGGGTTGTTCAAGTCCAGATAAATGGTCACCCACAAGATTTTCGATTTCTTTCTTATCAAGAATTTCTAAATCAAACTCTTGTAGGAGAAGCGCCCTTCTAATCAACTATGACTTTGCATCTTTCTTTGCTAACAAGTACTTAAAGGCTGAGTGGTTGGTGTACACTATCATCTTAGAGTCAATGAGATAGGATCGAAACTTTTCAAATGCAAATACCACAGCTAGAATTTCTTTTTCGATAGTGGCATAGTTCAATTGAGCATCAGTCAAGGTCTGGCTAGCATAGTAGATAGCTTGCAAGATTTTATCCCTCATTTGTCCCAACACCGCTTCAATAGCATAATCACTAGTATCATACATGAGCTAAAAAAGATCCCAATCTAGAGCTATAATAGTAGGAGCTATGATGAATTTCTCTTTAAGGGTGTTGAAAGCCTAGAGACATTCTTTAGAGAAATCACAAGGAATGTTCTTCTCAAGTAAGGAGTAAGGCGGCTTGGTGAACTTTGAAAAGTCCTTGATAAACCTCATATAAAATCTGACATGTCCTAAGAAGCTCCTAGTGCCCTTCGAGGTTGGTGGAGGCAATTTCTCAATGACTTGGATTTTAGCCTTGTTGACCTCAATCCCTTTGTGTGAAATTCGGTGGCTGAGAAATATGCCTTTGGTAAGTGTGTTTTTGCACACTTCTTTAATAGCTAAATATGTTATTAATTGATTAAATGAATTAAATTCTACTCACAATTAGGTAACATTTGCTTTTATAGGCCAAAAATCACTCAGGGAAAGAGAACAAGGTAAAATGGAGTGAAAATGGATCAAAAGCGTACAAAAACGTGAGTTGGGGACCGAAGTGCACAATTGACGAAGGTTGAGGACCTTGGGCTGCAATTTATGGTGGACAAAATTGATAATAAAAGTCAAAATCTAAGGATCCAATTGTACAAGATCAAAGTTGAGGGACCTTTCGTGTAATTATCTAATGGACTTAGCTGCAAATGACACAAACACATTTTTTTTGCCCTGAGCAGTGGCACCTAGGCACCACTTATAAAAAAATAGGGAGTGTTTTGCTTCTCTTCCAAAATTTGGGGACTTGTTTTTCAATTTTTAATTAGGGTTTTAAATTGAAATTGAATTTTTTTTGCTAGGCTCTTGCTGATTTTGCTGGTTTTCTTCTTTCTTTCTTTCTTTTTCTTTTTCTTTTTTCTTTCTTTTTCTTGGTATATTTTGGAGATACAAGCAAAGAGCACGATGATGAGCAAACAAATGATTTGACAAAACTTTGGGGAAATAAAAAACAAGCAATTTCATCTTAAAAAATCCAACAAAAATGGATTTTATCCATAACCTTATATTTTCTCCATTATTTTGTCAAATTTGTAATGTATTGTATGAAATATTTTCATTTTCTTTATTTGTATAAGATGAGCTAATTTATTGTGTTGGGATATTGGTATTAACTTAACCTAACTTTTAATTAATTTTAATATTTGTTCTTTAATGTTAAGTTATTTATTTTCATGTGTTTTTACTATTGCTATTATTTAATTGTCATTTATGTGACCAATGAATTATTATGTTTAGTGATTTGTATATTATTCGAGAGACAATTGTGCATTTTGGACCAAAAAGTAGAAATCCTAAGTTTGTGTAGGGGATAGAGATATACTCCTAAAACTAGGTGACCCATTGAGTTATTTTCACAAATATTGAATGCGGTTATTGATTTTAGTCGACATAGAGATATAGTAGGTTAAACTAATCAAGTAGGGTTAATTTTCCTCAAGAGAGGTAATTATCTAAAATTGAAAAACCGTGCCTAACATAGTAAATGAGTAATTTATTAATTGGCTTGTAGAGAAATTAATTAGACGACGGTTAAGCGAAACCATGAATCCCAACCACGTTTTTCCTCTGAAATTCCCAAATTTTTTATATTTTTATATTTTGTAGATTTTTAGTTATTTTCCAAAATCTAAATATTTATTGTTGTTTATGTTTCATTCTTAAAATTAAATTAATTAAAGTTGTGCAATCGAAAGTATATATACCTCGAGGGATTGACAATTCGGACTCAAAAAATCCACTTTATTACTTGAATGCGACTCATGGACTTGCGGTATGCACTTTTAGCGAACAAGTTTTTATGCGATTTGATCAATAATGAGTCGAAGTGAGGATTAAAAAAATGTTTAGAATTTTTTTTTTTTTAAAAACCTTACCAACACTCGAACATCATTAGTGGTACCACTTCTACTCACTTTGACACATAATCCACCACCCCCGATATGTATTGATTTGAAAATAAGGAAGGAAAATGCCCCATGAAATCAATACCCTCCATAAAAAATCACCACCTCTAACATAGATTCTAAGGCATTCCATTGCGGTTGGAGATATTACTGCTATGTTAGCATCAATTGCAATTGGAGACAAGTGTGTGGACATCCTTAAACAATGTAGAACAATAGAAACCCGATTAAAGCAATTTTGATGCGATTTTCATGGCACTGAAGTGATCATCGTAAGGAAAAGAGTGACACTGTTCAAAGATTTTCTCCATTTCATCATCTGGCACACATTTCCTAATAATTTGATCCGGCCCCATTTGAAGGAGTTGCTCGTCCAGGAACACCTCATATATTTTCCCATCAACCACTTCCTCGGGTTGTTCAAGTCTAGATAAATGGTCACCTACAAGATTTTCAGTCCCCTTCTTATCACGAATTTCTAAATCAAACTCTTGTATGAGAAGTGCCTATCTAATCAACTGTGACTTGGCATCTTTATTTGCTAACAAGTACTTGAAGGCCAATTGATTGGTGTACACTATCATCTTAGAGTCAATGAGATATGATCAAAACTTGTCAAATGCAAATACCACTGTTAGAATTTCTTTTTCGATAGTGGCATATTTCAATTGAGCATCAGTTAAGGTCTGGCTAGCATAGTAGATAGCATGCAAGATTTTATCCCTCATTTGTCCCAACACCGCTCCAATGGCATAATCGCTAGCATCGTACATGAGCTAAAAAAGAAGGTCCCAATCCAGAGCCGTAATAGTAGGAAACGTGATGAGTTTCTCTTTAAGGATGTTGAAAGCTCGGAGACGTTCTCGAGAGAAATAAAAAAGAATGTTCTTCTCAAGTAAGGAATAAAGCGGCTTGGTGATCTTTGAGAAGTCCTTGATAAACATCCTACAAAATCTGACATGTCCCAAGAAGCTCCGAGTGCCCTTCACCGAGGTTGGGGGAGGCAATTTCTCAATGACTTGGATTTTAGCCTTGTTAACCTCATTCCCTTTGTGTGAAATTCCGTGGCCGAGAAATATGCCTTCTTGAACCATGAAGTGGCTTTTCCTAATTAAGAACCAAATTAGTCTCTTCACATCTTTTTAATAATATCTCGAAGTTCTTCAAGCGTTTATCAAATGAGGCCCCAAATACTTAGAAATCATCCATGAAAACCTTAATACATTTCTCTACCATGTCGGGGAAGATAGCCATCACGTACCTTTGGAAAGTGGTAGGTACATTGAAAAGACCAAAGGACATCATCCTATATACAAAAGCTTCATATGGGCATGTAAATGTTGTCTTCTCTTGATGCTTCAGGGCTTTTGAAATTTGATTATAGCCCGAATACCTATCCCAGAAACTATAGTAGGAATGACCCCCAACCGCTCAACCATTTGATTAATAAATGGAATGGAAAAATGATCATTCTTTGCAGCATTGTTGAGCTTTCGATAATCGATGCAAACTCTCCACCGATCACTGACCTCATTGAAATAAGCTCATGATCTTCATTTTCTACCACTATGACACCTCTTTTTTTTGGCACAACTTGAAAGGGATTCACCCATGCACTATTCGTGATCGGATAAATAATACTCGAATCAAGCTACTTCATCACTTCGGCTCTTACCATTTCTTTCATATTCAGATTCAACTACCGTTCATGCTCCATTAATTGTTTAAAATCATCCTCCACGAGGATCTTGTGCATGCATAATGGTAGGCTAATCCCTCGAATATCCACAATAGTCCAAACAATATCCTCATTGTGCTCCCTCAACACCCGAAGCAATATCTCATATTCAAAGTCACTCAAAGAAGTGTACCTTAAATTAGATGGAAGATGTTTTAATTTAAGTATTAGTGCTTGTTGAAGAGATAACAATAGTGGTAAGGAAATCTTATTCAAATTTTCAAAATATGGTCCCTTCTTGTAAGAATAAGATGGCAAAGCCCCCAAATAATGAACCATGTGCTCCATTTCAGAAGTTCCATCCTCGATACTCGAAGAATGTACAATACACTTCTCAAGAGGATCCTGAAAATCCAAAGAAAGAATTGGCCACCATATGATCAATAACACAAACCCAGAAACATAAATCGGCCTCGGAAGAGTATATGATGGCTTTCCAAATATTGAAAGTGACTTGCTCATCTTGGACCATTAAAATAAGTTACTTCTCTTGCACATCAATCAAAGTCGATCGATAGCTAGAAATGGCCGCCCTAAAATAATGGAATGTTATGATCTTCTTCCATATCAAGAATAATAAAGTCGACCAGAAAGATAAATTTGTCCACTTTGACTAGGACAACCTCAATGACATCCCTTGAATATTTGATAGATCTAAGAGCCAATTGTAAAGACACGATGATTTCATTGGCCTCTCTCAAGCCTAATTTCCTAAAAGTTGAAAATGCATCAAAATAATGCTAGCACCAAGATAACATAAAGTTTTACTTAAATTTAAATCACCAATAGTGCATGGAATAGTAAAACTCTCTGGATCTTTTATTTTTGAAGGTAACTTATTTTGTAAAATAGCACTATGTCCTCCGTTAGAATCACCTCTGTGTTTTCTTTTGTTGGAAAGAATATCCTTCATAAACTTGGCATATGATTTCAAGCATCGGTAAATGGGATGTTGATATATAGCTTTTTGAACATTTCTAAAAATTTGCCAAATTGAGCATCCAACTTATGCTTTTGAAGCCTTTGTGAATAAGGAATGGGAGACACATATATGCCTTAAGCGGTGTTGGAGCCTCCGATGTTCATGGCTCCGATTCACTTTCCTTGGTAACCGCTCATTACTTGCATTAGGCTCTTGAACAAGCCTATCTTCTTCAATAGCTACCTTGCCGGATTAAGCCCTTGTGGGTATCACCACGATTTCAGGCAAATGCATCCCTCTTCTTGTGGTAATTGCTTTTACATTCTCCCTTGGATTTGTCTTGATATTGCTGGGTAAAGTCTTTTATTACCTTCCCTATTTGATTCACTTGGTGTTCCAAAATTTTCAAAGAGACATCATTGTGTTCTTTAGCTGATGATCTGCCAATTTAGCAATGGCCTTTTCCCATCCTTTTTTTTATTCTCTTATGGCCACAGATTTAACACATTTTGATTGTTCCCACAAAAGAGATTAGGATGATTTCGCCAACCGGGGTTATGTGTTTGAGAATATAGATTGTACCCTTAGCGTTAGAAATTTTGAGTATATGCTACTTGCTCGGTAGATGTACAACCAATTCCGATCAATGAACAATTTGAGTTTTAGCGATTTATTCCAAATATATCACAAATTGGAGGAGATTGTACCATGTGTGTAGAATAAGAAGTGAAATCTACTAGTTTGACCCTAAATTCACCTAGAGGGAGGTAAATAGGTAAATAATGCGGAATTAAAATTACCAATTTTAAAGTAACAATTCACTTTTTAATTGCTCTAGATGTTTAGTCAATCAAGTCAATTTTATCCTATGTTAAATTGTCACAATAGTAAATAAAGCAGTAAATCACACAAGATTTGTTGACGGATAAAATCCTTCACAAGATTAAAAACTTCGGGACCAAGTCAAATTTGTTGATGGAGAATGACTCTTCACAAGATTAAAAACTTGGGGACCAAGATAGTGACTAACACTATAGACAATAAGAACGTATAGCATGATCTAGCCTAGAAAACCACTAGACTCGCCGATCTAATTCCTGCAATCTGTAAGACCGACTGGAACATGTTTCACTCATACATGCTCCTAATCTTCTGGAATTGTCTATCTCATGTGGAACTCTTGAAAATCGTGAACTAGGGTTTCTCAGAAAACACCGTCATTCGAGCGCTAGGCAAGCAACAGTCGAGCGCCAATGATTCTATTTTGAACGCTCGAACATCAATTTAATGACATGCTAGCATAATTACGGTAGCTCTTTCTTCACATTCCATACTCGAACCCAAAAACTCCTAGTTCATCTATACAACATCACAAATTACTCTTTGACTTTTACAACTCTTTTATCTTAATCCTTTTATCTAAAGAATAGCCAATACATATTAGAACTCAACAAACTCCCCCTTTGACATTCTGTAACAAAACTATACAATACAACGAAATAAAAACAAAACTAATCTTTTCAAACTCAAATTAAATGTCTGTCTCTAGCATTCATTGTTAAACCTATTTCCTAAAATCAAAAACTCAAATATCAAGTGAAACAAGAAATATAACAATTGAAACATACTATTATAATTATGCTAACTAGATTGGGAGTAATACTAATATTAATCAAAATACCAACTAAAACATTAATATTATAAAACATCAAAACTCAAAAAAGGTATGTGCATTATGATATGGAATACCATGAAATACTATAATCTCCCTCTTACTGTAAACTTTCTCATCCCTTCCACTTTTTTGTCACAAATGACAAATGGAACTATATTACAAGCAAACATCTTTTTTCTCCCTTTTTTTAAAATTCAAGTATCATTATCAAAAACCAACAACAGTTTATAATAACTCAAAGATACAATTGATAGCATGTACAAGCATAATCAATGATCAGTAAACGTTCTCACATACTTAGTTCAAGTTAAAATTGAGTAAATTGTATAAGTAATCCATGTATTTAAAATGTCACTAATATTTGTAAGCAGGACTCCAAACCTTAAATTTATGAGAAATAACATGCTAAACATCACTGTCAATAAATTTATCCATCTACTTATGAAAGTCAAATCATTAATAACATATTAAGACCTATAAAAAAAGACCTCATTTTTATATATATTCTTCTTCTCTCCCCTAGGATTTGAGCATATAAATAATTTTTTTTTTTTAAGCTCGTCAATTTTTTTATCTTATGTGTAACCTTTTCTCTGTGAAGAGATTAAGATGACCCCTGTAACGAGTTTTAAGCCAGTTAACCCAAGTCAAATGACCATATGCAGCAGGTTATGAGAAATCCCTCGAACTTAATTGCTCGAGTCAAATAGGCTCCGAAGAATAGTATGAGATGAATCAGTTTTTCTTTTAAAGAGATATACTAGAGAATAAGTCTACTAAATTGAGGTCAATTCATGTTCAAAGTCACCTTACCAACATATCACTGTCATCTCAAATCTTACACACGTAGTCAAGTCTCAGTCACAATATCATAGTGTGTGCAGTGCAGATAATATATGAAGAAACCTATACTAAATACTCTATGAAAACTCAAACAAATAATGAAAAATATGCTACAACACATATGCTCAAGTAACTCATATATCATGTTGTAGTATAAAAAAAAATCCCCATTTTTTTAATTGATAAAACATGAATGCACCAAATACACAAAATAAAAATAAAAATAAATGCAAAACACTAAGCAAAAAAAATGTGAATGTACCAATGTAAACAAACCGAGATGCATGCTATCATGAATAAGCACAAGCATGCATCAAACATACCAAATCACCGAGGCATAAAACTGCTTTCCCTCTTGTAGAGAAATATATACAGTATCATCAATTAGACTATCTCTTTGATCATAGAGATCACTCTTCTTTACCCAGATTTGCCTAATAAAAGAATTATTCCAATTAACTATGTCATAAAATCGGTCAATTGACTCACTTGATTAGTGAGAAAGTTAATTTGATTATCAAAATCCTGATTTCTATTTCTAGTGAAATTCTGATTTCTATTTCTATTTCTATTTCTATTTAGGAATTTATGAACCTAGGCCTTATATGTCCTAACTCATTACAATTGAAACAAGTATGGATAAACCTAGGTCCAAAGTTATATGGTTGCTGATATCTATTCCTAGGTTGGTAGGTTCTACGCTGTCTAGTAGGCATCTATCCTACGATACCCTTATTTTTTAGTTCCGGATTGGGAACATGCTTATGCTGGTTGGTGGTAGGAACAAAAATGGTTTTGGAACTACTAGCCTTATTATGATCGGTCTACTTACATCCTAGACCTCATGTGTTCCCTGCAGGCTTGTTCAACCTTAAAAAACTGTCCAGTTTCTGAGATCTACTAAAAAAGGTGTGGAATTGAATATTGGATTTCTCAAGATCGTTTGTCAGGGTTTTAACCTCTTTCTCTAAGTTCTCATTGACTAATCTTAACTTACTAAGGCTTTTGGTTGACTTTTGAAGGTCATATGTAAGTTTATCTCTTTCTAGCTCAAGTGCATTAACCTACTTAAGCACGACTTTATTCACCTTCTTGATCTCAAGACTCTCCTCAAATAATTGATGATAAGCCTCACAAATTTCTTCCTCATCCTTCTCAAAGTGCCCATTACTACCTACTTCCCCAACCTTCTCACTGTCCTTATCAGATTCACTCCTAATCCTAGTAGTGAACGCCATAGACTTCCAACTCTCATCATGAGTAGACATCTCGCTTTGATTATCTGAACTAGACTCGTCATCAGTGAAAGTTACATCATAGCTTTATCAAGATTTCTCTTACTATTAGGGCACTCACTCCTATAGTGGACACAACTCTGACACTTATGACATCTCACAGACTAAGATCTCTTTCTAGACTTACTAGGAAAACCCTCTATGTCTCTTTTGAGGCTTCTTCTCATTTCTAAATATTTTTCAAAATTTCTTAGTGAAATAAGTTATCTCCTTATCATTAATGATCACTATATCAGTAGAGTCATACTCTTCTTCCCTAACAATGTTCAAGGATATAAACTTGTTATTTTAGGTTGAGATATGGTGAGTTCATAAGTTTGGAGAGATCCAACTAATTCTCCAATCTTAACTGTATCTAAATTCTTGCTCTCCTTAATAGCCGTGATTTCAGGCTTAAATCTCTCAGGTAAAGATCTAAGGATTTTCCTAACAATCTTAGACTCAAAAATTCTCTTATCTAGGTTGAAACTAGAATTAACTATATCATTTAAGCTCGCATAGAAGTCATCGAAGGTCTCATCATCATTAATCTTAATCTCATCAAACTTAGTGGTCAACATCTATAACTTGAAGATCATAAAAGCCTGAGTTTCCTCATGCGTGGTCTATAAAATATCTCAAATATCTTTCACAACCTCACACATAGACATACGCCTAAATTCTTTTGGTGACATGGCCATAAATAAAGCACGTAGAGCCTTGCTATTCGAATTACACTCATCTAAATTAGTCTTTGAAAAATTAGCTATAGGAGTGGGGGTAACAACGCCATTAACACTGTTAGAAACATTCTATCCATTCACTATGCTCAACCAAATATGCCCATCCTTCAATTTCAAGAAGGCTCTCATTCTAAATTTTCAATAAGCGCAGTTACTGCCATCAAAATTTGGTGGAACAGATAATGAACTACTCATCTAGGTAACTAGGGTAAGGAATTGAATTTGGGATCTAATACCACTTGAAATTTACTAATTCGACCTTAAAATCACCTAAATGGAGTGAATAACGTAGAATTAAAATTACCAATTTTAAAGAAACAAGTCACATTTTAGTTGTTATAGATGTTTAGTCAATCAAGTCAATTTTATCCTATGTTGAATTGCGACAATAGTGAATAAAGAAACAAGTCACACAAGATTTGTTGACGGAGAAAATATTTCACAGGACTAAAAACTTCAGGACCAAGTCAAAGACTTCTACTATAGACAATAAGAACTTATAGTATGATTTATTCTAGAAAATCCACTAAACTCGTTTATCTAATTCCTACAATGTCGAAGACATGTTAAAACGTGTTTCACTCACACCTGCTCCCGATCTTCCGGAATCTATTGAAAAAGTGTCTTCTTGATTATATTTAGGGAGTATTTCGGAGTATATGATTTTGATGTTTTTCCAAACTTGTAGTTGATTGATCTCAAGCTGTAGAATTGTTGTTTGATCCCAAAGAATGTTATAGAGGTAGAAAATAATGATCAACTACAGTTTTCACGAAGTTGGGCTTGTGTATTTATAGTAGAGATATATTGGGTAGTATAAGATAGATAGAACTCTTTAAAATCGTGAACTAGGGTTTCTCTAAAAACACCATCGCTCGAGCACCAGCGAGCGATATTTATTCCGTTTTGGATGCTCGAGCATCAGTTTAACGACATGCTAGCATAATTCCGACAACTCTTTCTCCATGTTTTATACTCGAAGCCGAAAACTCCTAGTTCATTTATACAACATCCCAAAAGACTCATTGACTTTTACAGCTTTTTATATATTTTTGTTTAAAGAATCAATACAAATTAAAACCTAACAAAAAGTAGATGTAGATGTAAAAAGCCCTTCTACCTTCTTTGCAAGAGAGTCGATCTTGGCTAAATCTCGAGAATATGCTCCATTCGTACAAGCCCCACTAGCCCTCCTTTGTGAACCTTTATCCAACCACATTGTACTTTGCTCACTCATAATTTCAAACAAATTATAAGCTTCTCAAATACTCTTTCGCTTGACTGACCTATTAGAAGACGAGTCCACATTCGAACGGCAAGAAAGAGTTAATACATCATAGAAGTAATTGACTTGTTATCCCATGGTGATCCAATGATTCAACCATTTCCTAAACATATCTTTAAACCTCTCCTACGCTTCATGAAAACTTTCTAAATCAAATTGGAAGGTGGTGATGTCATGCATGAGCTTAGATTCTTTAGCAGGTGAAAAATAATTTTGTAGTTAACTTTTGCACAAATTTCACCCGACTGTTGATGTTCCCTAGTGGCAAGGTATCAAGCAAATCTCTTGCCTTGTCCTTCAAAGAATGTACAAACAATCTCATACAGATCACCTCAACATGGATGTCTTTATATTTGAAATTGATAGGAATCTCCATAAACATCGTTACATGAGAATGTAGGTTTTTATTAGTCCTCTCATAGAATGAAATGGTATTAGAGAACAAATTGATGATGTCCAGCTAATATTGAAAGTTCAGATGCTCATAAGAAGGGTAGACGATACTGAATTTCCACCACGGAAGGGTTCATGAAATCCCCAAATATATATCTTCTTCATTTACCACAAGATTTTTAGCCCTACCTACTTGGTTATTGAAGCTCGGAGGAATGCCATTCCTTGAAATATTTTTGGGTTGAGTATTAGAGTCAACATCCCCTCCTTGATGTGCCATCTCATCTTGTTGCTTTCTTACTCCTCTTTGTTCCCTTAGCCTTGTTCGAAAAGTTTCATCGATCTCTGAGTCAAGTGCAACAAGATCAAGATTCCCCAGACTACACATTCACTATTGAAGACCTCATACAATAAGAAAATTTAAGAAGTCAACTATACAATAAAATTTACCAAGGATTATAGAATTGTTAAAATTAATGTTAACTAAAGAAGTAATCAAAATAAAACATTTCCTAACAACAACGCCAAAAACTTGTTCATTGAAATTACAAACCACAAGTGTACGGATCGTGTTTATGAAATAAATTGGACGATAAATCCAAGTCGATCCCTCAAGGAAACCAGTAGTCAATTTAAATTCTAATGATTAAATACACATAATTTGATTTTAAATGTTAAAGTGAAAATAATATAATTTTAAAGATCGATTAAAATAGCAATTGTGAAAGTAGTGAACATTTGGATTATAAACGAGTTGTGATTCATGATTTCACTTAACTGTCACTTAATTAATTTCTCAATACATAAATTAATAAAATTACTCACTTCTAATGTTAAACCCTATGTCGGTTAAAATACAATCAATAGCATTAATTATTTGTGCAAATAGCTCAAATGGTCACCTAGGATTCGAGGTATATATTGTTGGAAATTTACTTAACATGCAAAACGAAAAATTAAACAAGTTTGAATTCCCACCAAGGATCTGCTTTGTGATTAGATATAAACTGTGATAGAAATTATATCTTTTGTGAAATCTGCAAACTCTTTTGCTATTCCTTCTGCTCCAGCAATTCTGACATGTCTCTCACAGCTGTCCAATTGTCCAGCCTCCAATGGTATCCACACAGAGAACAAGATTGAGAGAGAACTAAGATTTCTTTTCTTATGCTAGCAAGAATAATAATAAAAATCTCTATAGTTTTAAAACCCTAGTAACTTATTTATATAATCTCAAACGAGCATAGCCCGTCCTACAACTTAACCTGGTCCGTTATTTAATTAATTCAATTAATTAAATTCGGTTCACGAATTAATTTTTAATTAATCCAATTAATTAATTTGGGTCTATTAATAAGCAATCCAATTAATTAATTATCCAACGCTTGTTAATTAATTAATTGACATATCTCAATCTTCTAGTTCTTATTTTGTGTGTGATCCATTAGATTCTCAATCACGATACCTAATGTTGTGAATTATTATTTTGATCTTATCAAAATCAATAAATCAAAACACCCTTTTGATTTATCACTAATTCACATACGTCGTCCCAGATTGACATCTAGTAATATGTCAGGGCAATACATATGACGAAAAATGTCATGTGGTATGACAAAATCGAACTCGTTCGTTTATCATGAAACTATAATCTTTTCGTCAATATGATTCGATCAATTACGAGATATGGATATGTGTCAATCTCAATTATCGATCATATCCTTCATTCCACTTATTAAGTCAATATAATTCGAAAACTCATTTTTGACTTATAGGTACATCTTGGCCAAGGATTTCGTTATCAACTTGACTGGATGAAATGTAGATCATAAAATCTTACTATCTAAGAGTGACGAATCCTCTATTGATCATTCATAACCTTCATATGGTTCTTGACATACCCGAATGATGCCATATTAGCGGTCCTTGACGGAGCAACTTCCAACATCACTAAAATATGGCTGTCTCCACATAAGGTACTATGATGATCTCACGTCGAATGACCAATTTCATTACCAAACGTTAAAGATTAACCACTGACACTCAGATAGTTATCCATGTGAAATCTCTCAGCGGGTCTCCAATATTTTATTCTATAACAAAACATTCACGTGTTCATTTAAGTGTCACCACACTTTCATTTATGAGATTAGCTATTTACTTCACAAATAAGCAATGATACACGTGATAGTCTATCCGTAATAACGATATCCGTATCTCGTTATTACTTACAACCACATATGATTTAAGATTCAATCATATGTAATTTGGATCTCACAATCACAACTCCTTGTGATTAAAAAAATTATCGATCGATAAGCTAGTGATGAGAATAGGCGAGAAACAAATAATTTTCTCTATTTTCCTTACAACTTTGGACCACAATTAATCATTCATCTAGAATTGATTTCGAGATTCCAAATTTACAACAGTGATCTACTCGACGAGTAGAACAAGTTGGAGAATAGTTTTGTAATTTGACCATCGGATTAAGTCTGAATATTCGACCGAAATTGACACGAAAGTCACACTTTTAATTTTGGTTTTTACACTTAAACCAAATTTTCGATATTTTCAAACCAAATTCCAATAGTTGAGGCATTATAAGATGATGATCATGTTTTATAAGTACAAGAAACGAGGTTTCGAAGTTTAGCAATAAATATATTATGGTTGTCCATATTAGAGGTGTCAATCTAGGTGGTCCGGGTCAAGTCGTCCCGTCAACATATGAGCTCGGTAATGGCCTGCGTGAAAAAAGTTCGCCCGCTACTGGTTCCGGGCCGGTTCCGAGTCAGCCCACAAATTTTGGACTACAATCCAGCCCGCCTCACTGACCCATCCGGGTCGAGCCCATGCGGGTCACGGGTCGCGATTTATTTCAATTTGACCCTTATGATTGTATAAATAAAATTATAAAAATATAGAATTTTTCATATTTATAGCAAAAAATATTTTTTTGTTAAATATAAACTAAAAATTGAACAAAATGATAAATTCATATTTATATCAAGAAATGTTTACATTGAATTCAAATTAATGTATTTATAACTTTGTAAAGTTAAATTTAACTTAAACAAATAACAACTAAATGCATTTCTAATTACTATTATCAAATATTTATAGCATAAGAACATCCCAACTAGGTTGGCACCTACTTAACTATAATTCAGTTGTTCAAAAATTATATATTTTTTATATTTAAATTTTTTTTCACGGGCTAGTGGGTTAACCGGGGCCCGTGAATGTGCAACACGCGAGCCCGCGAGTCACACCTCCTTGACCCGTGAACGGCCTGCTTGGGTCACGGGTCAGCCCGCAGTCCCGAGTCGATCCGAGCCCATTTTCACGGGTCTGGCCGGCCCGTCCGTCTTGACACTTCTAGTCCATATTGTATTATGCAGTTGCTACATTAATGCCTTTCTGAAATTCTATAGGTTTTTTTTAATAACAAGGTTCTCCTTGTTATTACAATATTATAATATTGTAATCTTAAACTTATTCAAACCATTAAAAGTGAATGTTTGATAGTACTTTTATTATTTTGATACTTAACTTGGTTGTATTTTTTTTTTTAGGAGAAACTCGAGATTGGATGGTATATGAAGAAACAGAGCGCAAATTGAATAACAAGGACTAAAAAGAACAACTTTCGTACAAAATATAGGACCAAGTGTAAAAATTGAAAGATGAAGAATCCACAAGGAAAATAGGAAGGGGCTTGAGCTAAACTAAGAAAGGAACAAAAAGTCACAAGGGGTAAATAGCAAGAAAATATGATGGCAGACAAACAAATTCAAATCCTTCCACCAGTTGTAATTGATGAATAAGATCTGCCAGTCGAAAATTTATGATCCAACCAGTGGTGCAAATTCAGTTAAGCATCTTGTACTTTTCATCAGATTCAACCAGTGCATATATGACACAAAATATCAATATTCAAACCAAAATCTGTCTTAAGATTGTTTGAGATATTGGTGCACGTGCATGATCTATATTCTATAAATATGCAAAATACTAGTAGGGTTATGACTTATCGAAATCATGATACGCGCATAATAAAAGCAAATCACAACTTAGTGAACTATAAAAAAAAATGCATAAATTCGAATGAGGTAAAATTTGAGGTATGCGATTACAAATCTCCTAAAAACATATTTCGTTCCTATATTGATGCTAACCAGATCAAATATATGCTTCTTCCAAAATTAATATAACAAAATATTAATTATCTTGCGAACCAAAGCTTGACTGTCTTCTAGATCGGATGATATTGAAAAGTGAGATGTCAAATACAAAACCCAAGAATAATTTGAAATTATTTTAAACATAATTTAGAGAATGAAGGAATTGAAAATCAATTTAATTTAATTAATCTGGAGTGAAGAAAATAGAATTAGAAGGGTCCAATTTATAGATTCAATGTGTCTTTTCTAATAGTCGTATCTTTTGGCACCAATTCATTTTAACAATTAGATTGCACCATGAGATTGGATCATGAAGATCAATCAAAAGGTTGTGACTTCGTAATTATACACTTTTTCACTTGAATCATAGCACATATTGAAACTTTTCGGTTCACACATTTTAATTGTATTACACCCGTAAATTCCAACACTGTCAAGTACTCCATGAATGTAAGATGATGAGATATTCCAGGTAAGTATCTATATAACATATGTGGAAAGTTTGATATTCAAGTAGTTTAGATCGCACACAATCAAAAGGTCATGACTTTTTAATTTGGTAAATTACTTGAATGGTTACTGAACTTTTCCAAGTATTATTACTTAATAACTAATCTTTGCCAAAAGAAGCATTAAAAAAAAAAAAAAAAAAAAAAAAAAAAAAAAAAACAGCAACAAGAAATGGCCAATGAATTGAACAATCCAATAATTTAAGTGATTGAAGCATAGTTGTCGATGAAGAGGATATGCTAGTCGGGGATTTAAAGACTCTACAAATCATTCAAAGCCAATTTAGCATCTTATATCTTCTATTTGGGCAGCAAAACTTTCAGTTAAAGACTAATGTCATCCATTTATTTCAGAATGGATATCAACAAAAATTTCTTCAATTTATAGGTCTCTAATTTTCTTTGATTTTTTCTTTTATAGAAGTCAATTTAAGGGACTTCATAATTAAATTTAAAAATATATTTTAATGGTCACTGAATTATGCCAAATGTTACTACTTAATAATTAAAAATGTATCTTCATGGTCACTGAACATGCCAAGTGCTGCTGCTGCTACTACTACTACTACTACTTAATAGTTAAACTTAAAAATATATCTCAATTGTCACTGAATTATGTATCGTGTTATCTACTGTCACTCAAGTCGATGTCGTTTATTGAAACTAATATAATTTTTCACTTAAGTGATGAATGAGTAACACAATGTATAGTTAAATGACCATTGTGATACATTTTTAAGTTCAGTTATGAAGTAGTAACACTTGACGAAGTTCAATAATCATTGAGATACATTTTCAAGTTCAGTTATTAAATAGTAACACTTGACAAAGTTCAATAACCATTCAAGTAATTAACCCCTTTTTAGCTACTTCAAGAGTCGCACGCAATTGTCGCATATGATGAAACCTTATTCCAATTCACACATTTTAATCGAAATATACCAGCAAATTCCAACACTTTCAAGTACTTTATGAATGGACGATGTTGAAATATTCTAGGTAAGTATCTCTTTATAAAATACATGGAAAGTTTGAAATTCAACCATATTTTAGAGTTTAAATGGAATTATTACGACAGATTTGACAATTCGTCTAAATATTTTAAAATTAAATTATTTTTTTTCCGCACCAAGTTTTAAAAGTTTGGAATTTTGTTTGTAAACCTATGAGCGCCTATATGTTAGTAAGTTAGTTAAACATTGGAAAAGAAATCGCTCGTCGTTATAAAAACACTAACGGATGGAGTATATGACATTAATCACTGTGAAATAACTAAAGAATAATCAAGTCAGAGAGTATATAGATGTTGCAAATCTAACTATAGTCCAAGTTATCATCGAGAAAATCTTTGTATATATACAAACCTTACTAAGAATTTCATTTGATTAATTAATATTTCAAATATAACAATATAGCCAGGAAATATCAATGTATTTAAAACAATATAGCCAGGAATTTATTTCCTTAACACGAAGATGAGCTATACAAGCCAAGCAGAGAACAAGATTTTCTGCAAGAAAGATTTCTTAAAGCCAAGTTTGGCAAAACTTATGACCTGCTTATTTGCTGTCTTATTCCAACAGTAAATGCATCCCTATAGATGAAATAAGCTAAGAAATGCTTATAAGCTTAGCCAAAACTCTCTTCATCAGTTTTGAGCATAAATTTTGCAAGGAAAACAAGCAGCTGAGGAGCTCATAAATCAAAATAGATAAGATGATAATATAAATAAATAATATATACATGGTGAGAAAGAAAGAGAGATGTTTAATGCGGAAAACTATTATCTTTGTCTTTATGTATCCATATGGAAGAGTTGGTTGCCTCGAGAAGGAGCTAGTTGATAGCAGTGCACGTGCAACCCAGTACCAATATTCATGCTTCAATCCAAAACACGGTCAAAAAGAAATCAAAGACAGAACAGTAAGCCCATACCTCTCAGTCTCTGTTCAAATCACATTTAGGCCATTTGCACACAGGGAAGATCTTGTCACTCTCTACCAACACACATATACATTTGTATTGCTTTCCTTTGCACTTGTAGGCGGCATTTGTGGTGACTGCTCTTCTGCCACAGCACTCGAGCACCAATCTTTATTCGGCTGCTCAGAAGTCGAGTGTATTGTTAAATATTCAACATAATTGATAATTCCATACTGAATTTAAAGACAAACAAGAGATAACCTTGCTAATTTCCGTCTAGGAAGAAAACTGGATTAGAATTTAGGGTTCGTTTGATTGCAATGATGAAATTTAGGTGGAAAGAAAATAAATTGCGGATAATTGAATTATCTAAAACTTGTTTTATTGAGAATTTTCAATTAATTGTGTTTGATTGGTATAATTTTTCACCTGAAAAGTGTTGAAATTTTCTATCTTTTGGTGTTCGTTTGATTTTATTTTTATGAAAATTATCAATTAAATGGATAATTTTTTGTACTATTGAGAATAGAATTGGTTTGGATTGCCAAAAAATAAATTGGAAAATTGAAAATAATTCGTTTGACTTTATTTTTCATGCAAATTGTCAATTAAATGGATAATTTTTTATACAATTAGGAATAAAATTTGTTTGAATTGTCAAAAAAAAAAAAAAGTGGAAAGCTAAAAACCATCAAAACCAATTCAAAGTATGGTTCAAATCAAGGTCAAAGAAGCTGTCAAAACATAATAGGGTTGATTGGATTATTTTATCCTACATGAGTATCTTAAAGATGCTTTTATAGGTTCATTTTATGAGGGTGGTTGAGGTTTCATCGGAGTACTAAAAATTGGAAACTTAAGAGGGAAAACCCACAAAAAAGAACCATATTTCTTCATAATTCTTCAGACGAAAAGCAAACAGATTGTTTATCAGACAAAATACTAGAATTACAATGAAAACAATTATTTTTAAGGATAAAAGAGTTGATATCCTCAAATTTCAGTCCTAACTGAAGGTGGGAACCACGATAATTCATGATTTTTACATTCCTCTTCAATCAATCAAAGGCAGATTAATTAACAGACGACACCATGAATTCAACAAACTAATTATAAATGAAAATTTGAAACGTGCAGAGAAATCTTGTTAAAAAGGACGACCTGTCCCCCAGTAAGCCTCGGAGGGTAATTGGCTTGAATTAAGGAGATTTGAAGGCATCCCATGAAAAATATTTGTGTTAGGAACAGGCATAAGCTGTTGTCCTTTCTGGCCAATAATTCCTGGTGGAGATCCAAGGGCTCCGCTTCCTGGCTCCACAGCCATTGGTGGCTCTTCATCCTCTAGAGGTAGCCTTTCATATGCTGCATTACCAAATGAGGCTGCCATAATCACCACCGGACC
Organism: Osmanthus fragrans; assembly: GCA_019395295.1. Classification (NCBI taxonomy): domain Eukaryota; kingdom Viridiplantae; phylum Streptophyta; class Magnoliopsida; order Lamiales; family Oleaceae; genus Osmanthus; species Osmanthus fragrans. The sequence goes on from CM033356.1 coordinate 12,408,405, forward strand.
GGCAGCGAAAAGTGGTCCCATGACGTTGCCCCCGACGACTTGGCCTTGTCCGCCAGATAAATATATGGTCAATCCTGACGCAGCAGGCGACGCCGGAGGTGGCAGAAAGGAACCAGACAGGGATAGGATTTCGAATCTTCCATGTAGTGTCACCACTGAGCCTGGTGCAGAAGGTTGTCTTAGAGTGACATTATTCACAGTGCCGCTGCCACTCAGTATGCAAATACCTCTCTGCCGCCTTGTGGCTAAAGTGGACACACTTTCTTGAATATCGCAGCCGTCGGCGACCTCCATTACATGGGATCTGAGTGCATTTGGACTGTCTCGAGTGATGATTATAGGGGGTTTTGGTTTGTTCTTGGAACCGGCGGGTCTGCCTCTAGGTCTTCTTGACATTTCTCCTTCTCCGGTGGCCGGCACTAGCTCTTCCCCCTCTGCGGCGGCGTCGCCAGTGGTGCTGGTGGTGGAAACACCGTAATTGTCGTCACGATCTCGCTTTAGGCTGCGGTATATATTGCTGTTTTCGCTTTGTTCATCTTCAAGATTCTGGTGACGGTGCTGGAATTGGTGGTGGTGGAGCTGAAGATCTCTGCCGAGAAACGGAGGAGGCAAAGGGCGCCCCTGAGCTGTTAACTGATCCATCAGTACAGTTGAAATACCAGTCAGCTTCTTCAAATTATGCAGAATCTGGATGAACAGAAGAAAATTCAGACACAAAACAAGGGAATTTCTCTATCTTACAAGATGGGATTCGTTGTTGGTTGATTTTTTTTCAGTGTTTTTGCTCGAATAACTGAATTCACCATCCCTTTTTCCTCTAGTTCTCATGTGATAACTACGTGATCTTGTTAGTTTCTCTGTGTTGCTTCTTGAATCTTGAGTTTTGAGACAAAGAGAGGGTTTGGAATGTTAAATGTTTTCATGTTTGGGTTAGGGTTTGGTCAAGGATTGAGAGAGGAAGTGGGGTCGGGTGGAGTTTCGGGGAAGGGCTGGTGATAGGATGATGAAAGGAGCAGAGAAAGGGAGTTTAGACAGCGTGCGCATGGCGGCATGGGCGGGGAATGTGGGACCCACTTTCTCTCTCCTTTGTCCCCTCGACCTAGTATTACTACAAGTGGGATTATAAAACGGATAAAGTCATTCGTATTCGATGGTTCACCTGTTAGTTTATTCGACCCCACAAATACTCTCACATGAGGTCGGGATCTACTTCCGACAAAGTATGCCTCATCCGCTCCAAATGTGAGAGAGATCGGTGGGTCCGAGTAAATAATCGGATAAATCACCGTGTATGAATAGCATGACCCAGGTGACGATGATATGATATTAATTGAAATATAGAATTAAATAATTCATTTAATTTCATCAAACTCCAATGAAGCTACGTAGAAAAACCTATTTTGTCCATATTGGTGGCAGCTTTAAATTGATTACAGGGTGATTAAACTCTATTTTATCTATATATTGTAACATAAATTTTAGTTATTTTTTAATCATGCATTCTTCAAATTTAATACTTATAATTAATTATAAACTTTGAATAATATTTTCAATTGTAATTGTTTTGAGTTCAATTATATTGCCTCGAACTTGTATTAGTTTTGACACTCTGAAATATCATTTCATCTTGACAAATTGAAAAAAGTTATAGCATTTTTTTTTTTTTTGTACATATGCATATTACATCTTGAACTAGTCCTATGTATCGAGAATCTGTGATGTGTTAAGGTATCAAGAAAATGTTTCAAAGGCTAGCTTAGGAGAGAGAAAATTTCAACTCCCTCACTCTTGAATTAATTCTTTCAACTTTAACATGAATAAATGAATAATAGAATAAGATTTTTTTTTTTTTTTTTTTAGGACCCAGGAACCCGCAGCCGCTACTGACAGAGCCCCGACCACTCATAGAGCGGAGGCCCGACCATCAGTGCGCACTGGATAAACTTGGGGGCTAGCACAATACCCGCAAACCATATCAGCCAGGTAAATCACCTCAAATGAGGCAGCGGATGTCTCAGGGGGGGATTGAACCCTTGTTGAGAGCTACTTGATTTTCCAAGCGTACCCTTTTGACCAACTCGGCTACACCCCTTTGGCAATAAGATATTTCTTTTATCTCCATCTAATGTTGGTGATAATCAATTTAAGGGCTAAATAGATATGAGTTGAACATGTTAAACAGACTAGGTTTATAGTTCCCTTAACAAGTCATAAAGAAAAGGAAGTCAATGCATGTTTGGCCAATCATTGTAGTTTACTGATAAGTAAATAAGTTCAATATAAATAAATTGTTTTGAGCCAATAAAAATATCGTAAGTTACTTATTTTTATGAACGAATAACTTGTAACTTAAAAGAGAAAGTTAATTTGACCTACCTCTAAACATAATTAAATATAGAGAAATTGTCTCCTAAGCACGATAGCTAATCAGCAATGATATGATACATCAATTAATTAATTTATGTTTGGTCCCAAAAATTAAATTTGATTTGATAATATACCTACAATGTCATTAAACATATACTTTGAAACCAACCTCTATTTTAAAATATATTAATATAAATACGAAGAAAATAATACATCTAAATAGCTTTAAATAAAATAAAATATATTTAGCCTTTGTTTGATGGGGAATAAAATCAAATTTTAGTAAATTTTAATAAACGTTGATGAAATTTGTGGTTAAAAATGTGTGAATCCCACGAAATATATGATTAAAATTAATTACTGACATTGACTGAAATTAAAATCTCCACAAAACATAGACTTAATTTTAAATTTATCAAACATACTCTCAATCTTATACTAGTTTTAGTTGCATGATTATGAGCGCCTGGAATTAGGTCCAACGAACTCAAAACAGCTTATTCTTCTTCCTTTCCTTTTATTATTTATTGTTTTTCTTTTTTTGTTGGTTGTGGGGTATATGTTGACTAAGTGGTCCACAGTGTGGTTATGTAAAGAACAAGCGTTACAAAAAAAATTCCATGATTTACGAAAAATTAATGTCAATACGACGTAGAATCGCTGGCGTTTTGTAGTTTAATAATGTAACAAACGAAGGTGACAACAAATGAGAGTGAAAAGTGTGTCATGGGAAATTGAAATGGACCAAACATATTTTTTCAATATAATAATTTGATACGGAAACTCAAAAAAAAAAAAAAAAAAATCTACTTTTTAGCCATATATTCACCAAAAAAAATCAATATTACAAAATACATCTATAATAAATTAAATATCACATCAAGTGAAAATCATTTTTTGGATGATTTTATCTTTACTACAATTCAATTATTTTAATAATACTTTAATTTTCATCTTTTTTTTTTTTTTTTTTTATTTTTTTTATTTTTTTATAACAAAGCAAATTTCATTCAAAACTTGAAAAGAATTACATCAATGCATCATGCTTAATAATGTGTGAGACACAATCCGGAGGATCATTCCACCACACTACCAAGTCATTTAGATACCATGAATTTCTAGCTAGACAATGTGCAGCTAAATTAGATAGGCGACTTTCATGCCTTACATAAATATTCGAGAATCTATTCATTAACAGTCGAATCTCTTGTATCAAGTTTCCCCATATGGACAACGAATCATCTTGTACTTTTGTCACTTCTTGAACCACCAACAATGAATCACTTTCTATATGTAGATTCTGAATGGACAAAGGTAAGCAAATCTGTAAGCCTCTCAACATCGCTAGAAGTTCTACCTCCATTGGATCCATGCTACCCCTCTCTGGTTTACTGGCTGAGAAAATCACATTTCCTGTTGCATCCCGAAGAACCATCCCAGTCCCATATCTGCATTGATCCTCAAATAAAGCTCCATTAACATTAAGTTTTAGAACCCCTTCCGGAGGAGCACTCCACCCTTCTCTACGATGGGTCCCTTGCTTTCTTTGCTTATGTGCACATTTATATTCACCAGCAATTGTAAGAGCATGATCAATAGCCATCTGTGGAGAAAATATCTTTTGTTCAAAGATGAATTGATTCCTACTGTACCACATTCCCCACCAGCATAAGAATAGTTCCTCCAGTTCACCGGGGATGTTCCTGCTTATTTGTAGATTTACTATATGTGCAATGTCCCGCTGCTCAGAATTATTTTTTAAGAAACCCAGCTTTGCTAACAACACCGATTCAATCCTAGAACAGTATAATAATGCATGATTAATATCTTCTTCATCTTTGTTGCAAAATTTACAGACGGCATCTTCTATCACTTTCCTAGCCAGTAAATTTCTGAGTGTTGGTAGCCCATTATGGCAAACTCTCCATGCAAACACACGTATCTTATGGGGGATTTGCATTTTCCAAATCTTCTTCCACATTTTCCGTTGATCATCAACATAAGACACCTCACCAAGTTGCCTATCACCATTAATCTTCACAAACAATCTATAACCGCTTCGAACTGTATAGACACCATTCTTTTCTGGTTCCCAAATCATCACATCCGATCTGTTCTGTCCTCCTACTAATTGTAGTTGAACACTTCATAGGCATCTCTAGGGTGAAGCAATCTGGACACCTTGTCAATATCCCATCCTCGAGTGTGTTCATCAATTAGCTTTGAGACTGTCCAGTTTCTTTGATCTGTATTAATTTCCTCTGGGCAGTTTAGGAAGCGATTGTTCGGCAACCAGTGATCAATCCAAATATTTATCTCCTTTCCTTCACCAACTCGCCATCTACAACTCTTAAATAACAGCTTTCTTGCCTCCCAAATACCTCTCCATGCATAGGATAGATTTGCCCCCAATTTTGCATCTTTGAGGTGTCCATGAGGAAAGTATTTAGCTTTGTATATCTTGTGTAGTAGTGATCCTTCCTCTTGCAGAATTCTCGAGCACTGTTTTGCTAAGAGAGCCATATTGAAAGCTTGAAGGTCTTTAAATCCCATACCTCATCTTCCTTTAGTGTCACATAACTTCTTCCACCCTATCCATCGGATTTTATTTTCTTGTTTACGTTGTCCCCACCAAAATTTTGCAATCATACTTTCTAGCCCTTTACATAAGGAAATTGGAAGCTTGAAACAACTCATTGTGTAAGTAGGGATAGATAGTGCAAGTGCTTTGACAAGAATTTCTCATCCACCTTGGGACAAAAGTTTTTCATTCTACCCTTGTAATTTCTGCCATACCTTTGTCTTTAGATATGAAAAAGCTTTCCTCTTGTTCCCACCCACCATTGAGGGGAGTCCCAGGTAATGATCATAATTTTGGTGATTGTTGATACCCCAAAAATTCAGAATTTCTCTTTGGGTGTTTGTTGAGATAGATTTGCTGAATACCATGGTTGTCTTGTCTCTGTTCACTCTTTGACCCGAGGCCTGTTCATACTCTTCCAGTAATTGGAGTATATGTGTATTGGTGTGGACAGTAGCTTTGTAAAATAGGACACTATCATCTGCAAATATGAGGTTGTTGACTTTTGGAGCCCCTTGGCAAACTCTAATACCCTCCACCTTACCTTGATCAGATGCTCTCTGTAACAGGGAGACTAATCCTTCGCTGCACAACAGGATTAGATAAGGGGATATGGGGTCCCCTTGCCTAATTCCCCTAGATGGATATGTTGGTCCCTTTGGTTTCCTATTAATCAAAATAGAGAAAGACACCGTTCTTATACAAAGCATTATCAAGTTTATCCATTTCTCACAAAATCCTATTTTCTCCATCACTGTTTGTAGGTAATGCCATTAAACACGATCATAGGCTTTACTTATGTCAAGTTTAAGTGACATAAAACCTACTTTCCCCTGTCTCTTAGTTTTAAGGAAGTGGATCAGCTCATATGCCACAAGTATGTTGTCTGAAATTAACCTCCCCAGGACGAAAACAGACTGTGATTTGGAGATTAAATTGGGTAGTGATCGCCACCAAAGGGGGCGACAAAAATAATATATCCTTACTCCACTAAAAATGTCATTCAAGTAGTATAATGCAAGTAAGGGTCATTACCCGCAGAGGATTGGTTCAACTATGTTAATTGCACAAAATAAAATAAACGGCGAAAGCATATAAATGGGGGGGGGGTTTGATTTGGATAAACAAAGAATACAACAAATTAAAAATGAAAATGGCGAAATACTTGAAATGCAATAAAAATTAAATAACGAAGGCGAAAGGTCAATAAAAGAGAGAGTGTGATCGGGGGATATTTCTTCACCGCAAAAATGACTTTCCAATACATTTTCACAAAAGATTTTCGTTCAAATGATTAACAAAAATTCAAGAATAATCACAAGCTCGATTACCTCAAACTCTCCTTAGATTATAGTTGAATAAAATAAGCTCTTTACCCAACCCTAATCATCAAACAACTTAGGATAAGATCGCTAGATTAAATTTAACGAAAGCATTTAAACAAGAGAGTCGAATTGAATTAAGTACAAACACACAAGCTCGGTTTGTTAACTTAAGCGATAATCCACCTACATTTAATAGAAAATTCCACATAATCCATCAAAATATAGTTGCTACTAGGGTTTGGTCAAATTAGCAATTACGGACTAAAAATCCCAAATTAGCAAATATCGAAACAACCCAATCATCTAATAGCGCTCCTAAACAATCGAGAAGAACAATATAAACAATAAACTCAATGGATTCATCACATTAATCACAAGAACCATAAAGCACAAAACTATTGGAATCTCATTCAAGGGTTAGAAAATATCCCCAATCACATCTAGGTTTAGTTATTCATAATGTGCTTACAAATAACCATTGAAATCTTACAATACATGGAAACTATAAAGATTAAGGAAGAGAGAAAGCTTATTGATGAGAAGAACAAAAGATTGAGTCTTCAATCTCAAAGGAACTTCCTCTTCTTCTTCTTCAAAGTGGCAAAATCGTCTAACTCCAAACCAGATTTTTCCTCCCCTTCTTTTGTCGATTTTTCCCCAAAAACTCCCTTTAGAAATGGTCTCCAAGGTGTGGTTTATAGTGTAAAGAGGTAATGAGACGGGTCGGGTTGAAGACGGGTCGATAGATTTTAAATTAGGAATTCGCGAGGTTTTCCCGGGTTCTGCTCCAGAAATACCCTATGCGTACGCATAGGGTTTTATGTGCGTACGCATAATGGAACCAAAATGTCTTCAGTCACTGGCTTTGGCGGGTGTGCGTACGCACGACCTGCACGCACAGGCAAATTCTGGGCTGTCTTCAATTTTTTCTGGTTTTTCACTCGACTTCAACCCGCAATCTACATTTCTTCATATGAACACTCCTGGATTCGCTCGCCGAACTTAGGCGTTTTTGCATCCCAATTGTTTTGTCTCTTTTCTCGCTCAAATGCTTCACATTAATACTCGACTCGGGTTTTTGCCTAAAAATAAAAATTAACAAAATTAAGCGACGAAATAAATTAGGAAACCGAACAAATATTGAAAGTTAAAAGGTAAAATAAGTGCGAAACCCGCACTTATCACACCCCCAAACTTAAATCTTTGTTAGTACTCGAACAAAGCCAAACAAACACGCAAGTAAAAACACAAATTAAGACCAAACGATAAAATAATAACAACGAACACACAAGAAAGATAGTTTGTCGATTTACTCCAAACATCGCATCAAACATAACTTATGAAATGTTTACAAAAATGCTACCGCGCAACTTTTAAAACTCATTCCAAGCTCGGCTCGTGTGTGTGTTGTCAACCAATTCATCGCCATACACAAATTGATGGAATCTCGACCCTCAAAATGTCAAATTTTTCTTTCTCACTCGTGGGAAACACACTCCCCCCAACTTGTTATTTTCACTCTCGCCCAAGGTGTCGAAAACATCGGGTTGCTCTCCAAATCACTCAATGTTTTGCTCAAAATCATTCCAATGAAAATGTTCTACCATAAGCTTGCAAATTTTCTCGTTCGCCACCACATAGATCACATATTTTACACAAATCATAAGGTCTTTTCATAGGTTGTAATGTGGCCTAAGGTTAAGGTGTGGATAAATTTAGGTAAGTGACAAAGAAGCCATAAAAACCAGTGGAGTAAAGATAAACAACTTAGCTTAGCAAAGATAGATCATGAAAGCCCCAATCACTCCAAACAATGACTTCTTGATTTTCATAAATTCAACACAATCAACCTTATCCTTCGAATATCAAGAGAAATCAATAATATAGACATAAAGATCAATCTCCTCCATGAATTTCCTTGTTTTCAATCATCCCTCTCTTTTTTTTTTTTTTTTTTTTTTTTTTTTAGCACAATGGAATTTTGTGGATATTGACATAGAAACATGTTCCAATTTACCAATCATTGCATCACCATAGATATTGACACCCCCAAACTTGCTTTCTAGCACGCCCAACATTTTAAGTAACAACCAATACTCCACTAGCTTTGAGGCTTGGGTAAAGATATTGTTTTCTGGATATTTGAAGCTTGTAATGCGGGTTTACCAAAGAAAAGGCAAAAAGGCACAAAGGGGTTTATCAAAGGAAATATTAAATGCAGGGTAAGCAATTTGGCTAAAGTGGTTAATCAAATGTAACAAAGATGGCCTTAATCATATCCATGCATGCATGTGTCAATGTGATCTTGAAGAGAAGCAAAGCAAGTTCTAGAGACGCAAAGTCATGGAAGAGTGATAAAAGAATTGTTGACAAAATGGTCATCTCATTTAAGTTCCTTAACAATCTCAAGTGCCACCAACAAGTGCGTGTGATGAATCATGTGACACAAGTGTTCAAAAGTGAGACCAACATGGAATGAGTTGATGAAACAAAACAACAAATAGCATTTATGTTCACACTTCATAAATCTATGTAAGCAACAACTCGAAATCAAAGCCGGCAAGGCTTTCCAACTTCACAAACAAGCATAAAAACACAACTATATAACCCGAAAATTGAGTATTGGTGAAATATTTTAGCGAAAAAAATTACTACAATAAAGCATAAAGCACACAATCATGACAAAAGTCATAGCATAAAGCACAAGCACATAAAGCACACAATCATGACAAAAGTCATAGCATAAAGCACAAGCACATAACCACACCCCCAAACTTAAACTGTACATTGTCCTCAATGTAAAAGCAAGAAATATAAAGACCAAGAGTTACAAGTACTCTCCTAAAATTTGTTTTGACGGCGATGGTTGTGCGAATAATTGTGGCTCCTTGGCATTCATTAATGCTCAAAGCTTTTTGGTTCGGTGCTTGAAAACCTGTCACATGGGGCAAACAAAAATAATCAATATCAAAAAGATATGATTACAAAAGAATGTCAAAAAGAATAACAATGGGTTGCCTCCCATCCAGCGCTTATTTATAGTCTTTAGCCAGACTTTTCCTTTTCACGATTTTTCAATTGGATCTTCTAGTTGCAATTCCTCCATGTCTTGCGGTGTGAATGGTTCAAAATATGGCTTCAACCAATGCCCATTCACCTTAAACTCTTTCTCAGTTTGGAGACTTTTGATTTCAACTGCGCCATGAGGAAATATATTAGTAACAACAAAGAGACCAACCCATCTAGAACGAAGTTTACCTGGAAAAAACTTAAGGCGTGAATGGAAGAGGAGAACTTTTTGCCCAACAACAAAGTTCTTCCTTGAAATCATTTTATCATGGTATGCCTTAGTCTTTTCCTTGTAGATCCTCGAGCTCTCATAAGCATCATTCCGAATCTCCTCGAGTTCATTAAGTTGAAGTTTTCGTTGATCCCCCGCGCCTCCAAGATCCATGTTCACTTGCTTGATTGCCCAAAATGCCTTGTGCTCAAGTTCAACCGGTAGGTGGCAAGGCTTTCCATAAATCAACCGAAAAGGAGACATCCCGATCGGTGTTTTGTATGCCGTTCTATAAGCCCAAAGTGCATCGTTGAGGAGGAGACTCCAATCTTTTCTATTCGGATTCACGGTTTTCTCAAGAATGGATTTGATCTCCCTATTTGACACTTCCACTTGCCCACTTGTTTGCGGATGGTAGGGTGTGGATACTTTATGTGTAATGTTGTATTTCTTAAGCAAGGCCGAAAAAGAGTGGTTGCAAAAATGAAGTCCCCCATCACTAATAATAGCTCGAGGTGTTCCAAACCTTGCAAAAATGTTAGACTTGACAAAATCTACAACCACTTTAGAATCGTTAGATCGAGTGGCCATTGCTTCCACCCATTTTGACACATAATCCACGGCAAGAATGATAAAAAGATTACCATAAGATGAAGGGAAGGGTCCCATAAAATCAATGTCCCAAACATCAAAAATTTCAACAATAAGTATAGGAGTTTGTGGCATTTGATTTCGGGCACCCAACGTACCAACCCTTTGACATCTATCGCATATTTTACAAAAATTGAATGCATCCTTAAAAAGGGTGGGCCAATAGAACCCACTCTCAAGTACCTTGAGGGCCGTCCTTTTGGCACCAAAATGTCCGCCACATGCATAGGAATGACAAAATGAAAGAATAGAGTGAAACTCATTTTCGGGTACGCACCTTCTTATCAATTGATCTGGGCAATGCTTCCACAAATACGGTTCGTCCCACACAAAGTGTTTGGCCTTTTTCTTGAGTTTATGCCTTTGAGCATCGGTCAAATCACTTGGAATCTTCTTGGTGACTAAGTAATTGACGATGTCGGCATACCAAGGATGTGTGTCTAAGACTTGGAACAATTGTTAATCGGGGAAGCTTTCTTGCAATGGTAGTGTCTCTTTTTCATGGATAAGACGACTGAGATGGTCGGCTACAGAATTTTCACTCCCTTTCTTGTCTTTGATTTCTAGGTCGAACTCTTGCAAGAGGAGTATCCATCGAATGAGCCTCGGCTTTGCATCTTTCTTGGTGAGCAAGTACCTAAGAGCTGCATGATCAGAAAAGACAGTTACTTTAGTGCCAAAAAGATATGAGCGAAATTTTTCTAAGGCAAAAATAACTGCTAGAAGCTCTTTTTCGGTGGTAGAGTAATTGAGTTGGGCGTCATTCAAACTTCTCGATGCATAGTAGACAACATGTGGTGTCCTCCCATCTCGTTGTCCTAAAACAGCCCCCAAAGCAAAATCACTTGCGTTGCACATCAACTCGAATGGTTTACTCCCATTTGGTGGTTGGATGATAGGTGCCGACGTCAAAAGTTCCTTCAAACTTTCAAATGCCTTCTTGCAATCTTCATCAAAGTGAAATGGTACCTCTTTTTGCAATAGTCTGCATAATGGTCTAGCACACTTTGAGAAATCCTTGATAAACCTTCGATAAAATCCTGCATGACCAAGAAATGATCGAATCTCCCTCACGCTAGTTTGAGGGGTTAGAGAACGAATTAAATCAATTTTTTATTTATCTACTTCTATCCCCTTAGATGAAATGACATGACCTAGTACTATCCCTTGATTGACCATAAAATGACATTTTTCCCAATTAAGTACTAGGTTAGCATCCATACATCTTTTAAGCACAAGTGTGAGATTTTGCAAGCAATTATCAAAGGTATTACCATACACACTAAAATCATCCATAAACACTTCAATAATGCTTTCAATATAATCAGAAAATATACTTATCATGCATCGTTGAAATGTCGCCGGAGCATTGCAAAGACCAAAGGGCATGCGACGATAGGCAAATGTACCAAATGGGCAAGTGAATGTTGTTTTCTCTTCATCCTCCAGAGCAATTACAATTTGGTTATAACCTGAATAACCATCAAGAAAACAATAGTGAGAATGGCCCGCCAATCTTTCCAACATTTGATCAATAAAGGGTAAGGGGAAATGGTCTTTTCGGGTTGCACAATTTAGCTTCCTATAGTCAATACAAACCCTCTAACCCGTTTGGACCCGGGTTGGTACAAGCTCATTCTCCTCATTAGCTACCACCGTGATTCCGGACTTCTTTGGAGCCACTTGAACCGGACTTACCCACTTGCTATCGGAGATAGGAAAAATTATACCAACATCTAGCAATTTTAGAATTTCCTTCTTTACCACTTCCATCATAGGGGGATTCAATCGGCGTTGAGGTTCCCTTGAAGTCTTTGCTCCATCATCTAGCAATATCCGGTGCATGCACATGGATGGGCTTATCCCTTTGATGTCGGTTATTGTCCAACCAATAGCTAACTTGTGCTCTTTGAGTATCCAGATGAGTTTTTCTTCTTGGAGCCTTGTGAGGTTCTTAGCAATGATTACCGGCAAGGTCTCCCTTTCTCCCAAGTAGACATACTTTAAATGCTCGGGGAGAGGCTTGAGTTCCAAAGCGGGGGCCTGCATCACCGAAGGTAGAATTTTTTCTTCAGAAATTGGAAGAGTAATATAAGAAAGATCATACCTCGGTGGGATAGTTAGAAGTGTTTCAAGCGATGCCACCATCTCAACAATATTTTCACAAACTTGTAAATTCCTACTCAATTTAGTGAGATCATCTACATCAATGCTTTTAATCAAAGTGGTATTCAATGCATCTTCACTTGATAAGTCAAAAAGTTTTTGCACTAAAGGATCCACCATATCAATGGAGAAGCAAGTATGAATGTCACTAGGATACCTCATCGCTTCAAAGATATTGAAGCGGATAATCTCACCATCAAACTCCATTGTTAGAGTACCGTCATGTACATCAATCTTCGTCCTTGCCGTCCTCATAAATGGCCTCCCCAAGAGTAAAGGTGGCGACAAAGATGTCGACTCATCTTGCATGTCAAGCACATAAAAATCCGCAGGAAAAATCAATTGATTAACCTGTACCAAAACATTTTCCAAAACACCCTTTGGAAAAGCGTTAGATCTATCCGCAAAAGCGTTAGATCTATCCGCAAGTTGAATTATAACACTGGTTTCCTTGAGTGTGCCTAGATTTAGTGAAGCATAAATAGAATATGGCATGACATTTATGGATGCTCCTAAATCTAGCATGGCTTTTTCAACCCTAGTGTTACCAATTATGCATGGGATGGTAAAACTTCCCGGATCTTTACATTTAGGTGGAAGTTTTCTTTGCAAAACGGCCGAGACATTTTCTCCTACACTTACCACTTCATTTCCTTTTAGCTTGCGTTTATTAGTGCACAATTCTTTGAGAAATTTAGCGTAACGTGGCACTTGATAAATAGCATCTAAAAATGGTATGTTTACTTGCACCTTACGAAAAGTCTCTAGGATTTCTTTCTCATGTTCCTCTTTCTTAGATTTAGCAAATCTATTAGGAAATGGGGGAACGGGAACATAAGTGGAAAGTTTAGGAGTTACCTTGCATTCCGAGGTTGGAGGAGCATTTTCCACTTTTTCACTTGATGAGTCCTCATCTTCCTTTTGCTTTGGCTCCTCAACATGAATCTTCCTTTCCCTTCGTGCTTCCTCTAAAAATTTTCCACTTCTAAGGGTTACGGTGTTGGCATTTTCTCTCGGGTTGATAGATTGAGAGGGGAGCTTTCCCGATCCTTGAGCTTCCAACTTACTCATAGAACTAGCCAATTGATTCATTTGTGTCTCCAAGCTTTTTATTGAGGTTTTAGTCTCTTGTTGGAATTGTATAGAGCTTGATGCAAGAGATTTAACCATGTCTTCGAGAGACATACTTGAACTTGGAGGTGGTGCTTGTTGGCGAGGTTGAAATTGTTGTTGCGGCCTTTGTTGATTGAATCCCGGAGGAGGATTAAATTGAGCTTGAGGAGCTATGAAGTGATTTTCTCCATAACTAAGATTTGGATGATCTCTCAACCCGGGATTATATGTGTTTGAATAAGGATCATACATTTGCCTTTGTTGCATTGGGAATCCCCCAATGGCATTCGCTTGTTCCGCGGTCCCTTCTTGTAGTGTCGGGCGTGTATCGGTATGGTGACCCGAACTAGAACAAATCCCACACATATTAACTTGTTGCATTGACCCACGTGCCATTTGTTGCACAAGAGAAGTAAGATCGGATAATTGCCTTTCAATTTGAGAAGTAGCACCCACTTCATTTACTTGTTTAACCGGCACATCCATTCTACTCCCAAATTGTTGAGAGTTAGCGGCCGTGTTTGCTATCAACTCTCTAGCAACCACCGGCGTTTTATCTATTAAAGCCCCACCACTCGCCGCATCAATCATACTTCTTTCCATCGGAAGCAAGCCTTCATAAAAATATTGCAAAAGAAGTTGCTCACTTATTTGGTGGTTTGGGCAACTAGCACAAAGCCTCTTTAACCTTTCCCAAAATTCATACAAATTTTCCCCTTGTGATTGCCGAATGCTACATATCTCCTTCCTAATATTTGTAGCCTTTGAAGCCGGAAAATACCTCTCTAAGAAGAGTTTTTGCATCTCATTCCATGTGGTGATGACTCCGGAAGGTAGATAATAGAGCCATTCCTTAGCGGTGTCGGCAAGAGAAAAAGGGAATGCTCTCAATTTAACTTGGTCATCCGATACTCCCGTTAGTTTCATGCTTGAGCAAACCACATGGAATTCTTTCAAGTGTTTGTTGGGATCTTCTCCGGCAAATCCATGGAAAGTGGGGAGAAGATGGATCATCCCGGATTTAAGCTCAAATCCCCCTTCTATTGGAGGATATTGGATGCATAAGGGTTGTTGAACAAAAGTTGGAGCGGCAAGTTCCTTTAGTGTTCGGTTTGCATCCGCCATCTCGGGCTCAATATGTTCGGATTCACTAGACGAATCAATACCCAAATTCCTTAGAAGTTCGGTTGGAGAGTCATCTTCTTCACTTCCCGAAATGTCGACCTCTTTTCTTGATCTTAGATTGTAATGTGATACTTGTTTTTTGCTCATTCACAACCTAAAGAACAAGGAAAGTAAAAATAAGAAAGAAACAACAAAAAGAAAAATAAAAGCAATTAATTAGTTGATAAACAATCCCCGGCGACACGGCACCAAAATTTGATCGCCACCAAAGGGGGCGACAAAAATAATATTTCCTTACTCCACTAAAAATGTCGTTCAAGTAGTACAATGCAAGTAAGGGTCATTACCCGCAGAGGATTGGTTCAACTATATTAATTGCACAAAATAAAATAAACGGCGAAAGCATATAAATGGAGGAGAGGTTTGATTTGGATAAACAAAGAATACAACAAATTAAAAATGGAAATGGCGAAATACTTGAAATGCAATAAAAATTAAATAATGAAGGCGAAAGGTCAATAAAAGAGAGAGTGTGATCGGGGGATATTTCTTCACCGCAAGAATGACTTTCCAATACATTTTCACAAAAGATTTTCGTTCAAATGATTAACAACAATTCAAGAATAATCACAAGCTCGATTACCTCAAACTCTCCTTAGATTATAGTTGAATAAAATAAGCTCTTTACCCAACCTTAATCATCAAACAACCTAGGATAAGATCGCTAGATTAAATTTAACGAAAGCATTTAAACAAGAGAGTCGAATTGAATTAAGTACAAACACACAAGCTCGGTTTGTTAACTTAAGCGATAATCCACCTACATTTAATAGAAAATTTCACATAATTCATCAAAATATAGTTGCTACTAGGGTTTGGTCAAATTAGCAATTACGGACTAAAAATCCCAAATTAGCAAATATCGAAATAACCCAATCATCTAGTAGCGCTCCTAAACAATCGAGAAGAACAATATAAACAATAAACTCAATGGATTCATCACATTAATCACAAGAACCATAAAGCACAAAACTATTGGAATCTCATTCAAGGGTTAGAAAATACCCCCAATCACATCTAGGTTTAGTTATTCATAATGTGCTTACAAATAACCATTGAAATCTTACAATACATGGAAACTATAAAGATTACGGAAGAGAGAAAGCTTATTGATGAGAAGAACAAAAGATTGAGTCTTCAATGTCAAAGGAACTTCCTCTTCTTCTTCTTCAAAGTGGCAAAATCGTCTAACTCCAAACCAGATTTTTCCCCCCTTCTTTTGTCAAATTTTCCCCAAAAACTCCCTTTAGAAATGGTCTCCAAGGTGTGGTTTATAGTGTAGAGAGGTAATGAGACGGGTCGATAGATTTTAAATTAGGAATTCGCGAGGTTTTCCCGGGTTCTGCTCCAGAAATACCCTATGCGTACGCATAGGGTTTTATGTGCGTACGCATAATGGAACCAAAATGTCTTCAGTCACTGGCTTTGGCGGGTGTGCGTACGCACGACCTGCACGCACAGGCAAATTCTGGGCTGTCTTCAATTTTTTCTGGTTTTTCACTCGACTTCAACCCGCAATCTACATTTCTTCATATGAACACTCCTGGATTCGCTCGCCGAACTTAGGTGTTTTTGCATCCCAATTGTTTTGCCTCTTTTCTCGCTCAAATGCTTCACATTAATACTCGACTCGGGTTTTTGCCTAAAAATAAAAATTAACAAAATTAAGCGACGAAATAAATTAGGAAACCGAACAAATATTGAAAGTTAAAAGGTAAAATAAGTGCGAAACCCGCACTTATCAGGTAGTATGCCCTTTAACCGATTTGCTAGCACTTTTGAAATCAACTTATAAATCACATTGCATAGGCTAATTGGTCTGTAATCTGACACCATCTCCACTTGTTTCTTTTTGGGGATAAGAGTGACAAAAGTGTGGTTTATCGATCTAGGGAAGACACCATTATTCAAAGCATTCAATAAAGCACAAGTAACTTCGTCTCCTACAATAGGCTAATATTTTTGAAAAAAGATGGGAGACATACCGTCAGGTCCTGGAGCTTTTGTAGGATGCATTTCTGTTAAGGCTTGTTTTACCTCTTCAGCTGTGAACACAGATTCTAGCTTTTCATTCATTTCGGTTGTCACTCTCACCCTCAGGTTGTTTATGAACTGTACCTCGACACGTGCATTAGAATATGTGAACAGGTTCTGAAAATAAGCCAAAGTTTGGTGTCTCTTTCTGCATTAGCTCTCCAAATACCATCAGAATCCCTTATACCTCTTATAAAGTTCTTGGATCGCCTCTGTAATGCTTTATGGAGAAAGAAGGAAGTGTTTTGGTCACCTTCAGTTAACCAAAGGACTCGTGATCTCTGCCTCCACATTATTTCCCTACGTTCAAGCCACTTATTTACCTCCAACCTAGCTTGTTTCAATGTCTCTTGAGACTGTATAGTCGGATTCATCTCTGCTAAACATTTCAATTTCTACTTGGCGTGCTTCAGCTGCTTGTGTACGTTCCCAAAGTGTTGGTGGTTCTAGGCAGATAAGAGTTCCCACAACATTTAATTTTTTCATTGATTCCACTCATTCCGTTAGTAGCATTACCATGCCCCCAAGCTCTTTCCACCACTTCTTTACAACCTTTTTTCTGTTGCCCACATAGCTTCAAACCGAAAGATCTTAGCTACTTTCCTTTGTGGTAAGTCATCATGCAAAAACAGGGAGATTGGTGTATGGTCAAAATAAGCGGCGCTTCCATGCTTTACATAAGCCGTTGGATACATAGATTTCCACTTATAGTTTGCAAGTCCTTGATCCAATCTACATCTGATTGTTTCCCCTGTTGCCCTGTTGTTACTCCAAGTAAACTTCGTTCCACGAAAACCCAAATCAGCAACGTTACAATCGTCAAGAGCATATCTAAAATCTTGAATTTGTCTCTCCGATTTATCTTTGCCTTCACTCTTTTCAGCTTGACTGAAGATCTCATTAAAGTCGCCAATTAACAGCCATCAAGTATCCCTAGGGACCATGAGGGATCGCATTAGATTCCAAGTCTCCATCCTTCGACTAACTTCCGGATGGCCATATATGCCTGTGAAATACCATAACTCATCTGTCTGTAGTTCAACTGTTGCATGAATGTGGTTCGTTTGAGATTCATCAAATCTTCTTAACAATTTTGTATCAAATATTACTTTTACAGCACTTATAAAGTATTTATGAATAACGTGCAATGCATGTTCAACATTGACTAATATAGACCAAAAGTTGTAAAATATCTTATAAGGGATTTTTATTTTATATATATATATATATAATAATAATAATAATAATAATAATAATAAATCTTGTAGAAATAGAAATTCATGCCATATTTCATAAGACCGTGGCTTAGTTTGGTAGGAATTAAAATTAGTTTTTTAATAGATTTGATAGAAGTTGATGGAATGTATGATTAAAAAGTCGTCAAACCCATAAATATGTGATTAAAATTGATGTTGACTTTGACATAGACTTAGATTAAAATTTTAATTTTAATTTGTATCAAAGAGGGGCTGCTTAAGATTTTCACTTTCAAGTTATGCATACTTTAAATTACTTTTACACTCTTTAGAAAATCTATGCATTCTACTAGCAAATGGGAAGGTATTTGTGGACAATGAAGTCTCCAAAAACTAATTATCTCTGTTGGATTATTAGAAGAATGAAACCTTCATTTGTGGAAAAACTTCCACAATTTACACAATAAAAGATAAGGAAAAATCTCAACATCCAATATAATAAGTTATCCAGTTTCATAATCAAGCAAAGTTTGTTTTATTTTTGGAAAAAATGAAGTTCGTAATGGCATGAAAATCACCATTCCCTTCACATGAAACCCCAACGAACACGTTAACATAAATTACGACATCAAGTGAGAATTGTTTTTGGACGATTTTAACCTACTATAATTCAATTATTTCAATAATAATTTACTTTCCATTTTTCAATATATATTAAATACTATAAAATCCTTGTCATGTATGAATTCTCTATTTTTAATTCTCATTTAATTAACATTCTCATTAATTTAAACTCAATGAATATTGACTTGAAGAATCTTGAATTACATAAATCTAGAATTATTATTATAGAGAAATTTATTTATATTCATGTATCGAAAAATTTTAATTAGTGTTTAAATTCATGTATTAGCAATTAATTCTTATATAACAAATGCAGTATAAAAATATTGTTCATTTGTAGTATTTCATCATCACAAAAAAAATTAAATCATAGAAGTTGAACTTTGAAAGTACAATTTTCTCATCTTAAATTTCTATCCTAAAATTTATTTTTCTTTAGCAGTTTTGAGACTCAACAAATCCTCCCAATAAATTCATATTAAATATTACTTACATAGCATTTATAAAGCATTTCATAATAACGTGCAATGAACATTCAACTTTGACTAGTTCTAAATAAAAATGGGGCCCAAATACCTCCTTAAAATTGTCGAAATAATTTTTATTTGTTACCATATGTCTTTTCTTTAATAAGAATTTCAATGTTGTTGTAAATGGAATTGTTAATTTCGCAAATAAGCCGGTTTTACGGATACGGGACCATTAAAAAATTTAGTTTGTTAGGAAACAATTTCAAAAGCAAAGTAATTATTTAATAAAATTTTATAGTTCGAAGATTTTTGAGAAACAATTTTGAAAGTACACTGAATATTCGAGAAAAGTTTAAAGTTTGATAATATTGAAGAACAAATGGTGAAAGTGTGGCAGCCATTGAGATTTTTTCACCCCAGCTTATGCAGATATAATAATTTTATGGTTCAAAACAATGATGTCACCTAATTTCTATATATGCTTTGATCGTCGAATTTTTTTACTTTAATTTCAAAATTAAATATTAATAGTGATTGTGTGAATTTTTGTTATTGCATTTTTTTTTTAAAAATAATGATTCAAATGAAAATTGTGATTAAGATATAAAGCCCCAATTTGGTGTGGATTAAATCAAATTTTTAATAGATTTAGATAGAAGTTGATAAAATGTAGGGCTGAAAATTTGTGTGATCTACAAAATATATAGTTAAAAGTAATGGTTGACTTTGACGTACAATAAAATCTAAATTTTAATTCCTATCAAACAGGGAGAAAGTAATGTGATACTTGACAACTTGTATTAATACATGATCTCGTATTGTATTTAGGAAAACCTTGCTCAAACAGGGTTTTTTTGTCCCGGGTCAAACTCGAGACCCCCCTGATTGGATGTCAGGCCTCCCTCCAATCAGGGGGGTCCCGTGTTTAACCTGGGACAAAAATCCCAGTCAGCGAAACAGGGTTCTTGTATTAAACGGTTGTTCTACTCCATCATACATAATACATAATAATCCTTAGGAGCAACCATTTTAGGAAATTTGAGGTATGCTATATTGTCAAGTATTCAAGGATATAATCAAAATCCTAGCTATAAATCACACTATTTTTCCAACAATATGATTAAATTATAAAGATTAAATTAGAGTGCTTATAACAACTAATAACTATTTAGCCAGATCTTATTTATAGAAACTAGAGAAAGAATTTTTTATTTTGCTGGATTGACCATTGGTTCATTTGCTTCTTTGTGCACTTAGGAGTGGGCGCGGTCCAATTTGACCTAGTTTCGAAGGAAATCAACTCGAATCGAATAGCAATGGAAATCATACATCTTTCTCATATTTTCATCTTTAGTACTTTTGTTAAATTTAGTGGGGTTTAAATCTTGAGTGATTCTCTCCGTTTTCGAGTCTCTAAAATTCACTCTGTGAGTGCCGAGACGAATGATTTTCAGTTCGTGTGAAGGTAAAATGGCAAGGGTATAGGTGAGATTTTTCTGGTGATTTGTGAAAGATTATGGGATTTCTAATGCAAATATGTATCAATCCTATGTAAAATAGAATTGTGCTAGTGCTATGGTGTTTCCTTTGGTAGACGCTCAACGGGAATATGCCATTTGGCCAACTTCTGGAAAACAAATCTCTCTGTTCTCCTTTAGTTTCCACACTTTCCAGGGCAATTGAGAGTGATGCTCACCAGCTCCGGAGTGAGGAGCTCCATTGCACGTGCCCCATACCCTTGGATCAAGGATTGATTAATAGTATAGAAAGTTGTTGCGAAATGAACATGATATCGGATTAATCCAAGTATCCAACAAATTGTTAGACAAAATAAGAAATTATAGCCACGGTATGAAGTAACTGATCACAAGAACAAACTAATTTGCAGAGAATGAAAATTCTATTATAATATAGAGAAAGAATACAAAGATTTTGTAATTGTAATTTGTCTAACTTCTCTTAAAACATAATGAAAAGATAACTATATATAGGGAACAATCCAAATCTTAGAAGTAGAGTTGTAAATAAAAATAGAATGCTCAAAACTTTCCTAATCTTGATCTCTTCAAATTCAACACAAATTTTAACTCTCAATAAAGTTTCCAAATAGAACTTCAATTAGAATTTATCAAATAGATTTCAAATATGATTCCAAAAGCATTCCAAATAGAATTCTTCTTAATGTGTACTTTAATTAGAGCTCTCAATTATCTTCAACAAAGAATAAGGTTCACATCCAAATTTTAACAATCTTCATATTGATACAAATTTCAATGCAATGAACAAAACTTCTGAAGCAAAATTCTCCACGTAGAGATAAATTCCATTACAATAAATAAACTTGAACTCTTAATAACAAAAACACAAACAAACTTCTCCATAAAAAAATCCCAACTAGAAATATTCTTCACTTATGTTACCCCAACTAAGAACAAAAGTGGTCAATGACCACCAAACAAAATTGAAACAAGACTTGTAATTGAATCACAACTGAATGCATCAAAAGAAGGATCTTGGCTAAAATCAACACTCTTAAACGCATTCAAACCATCGACTAAATCAGTGGAGTTGTACCTTTGTGGAGTTTTATGGCCAAAAATGGGTCTGTTACTTGCAGTTGAATATAATAACACCGCCAATGATCGTGGCAAGGCGGATTTACCCATTACGTCTAAATTAAACCGAGATGTATTCTTTAAAGAAGGCCTCAAATTAGACTCTAACGGTACAGAATACAACTCTAAATCTACCTGAGTTCTTAAAATATATTGATTGCCCAAAGATTCTGTATAACACTATAAAATATATAAATGGGATTTTTATGTCCCTTTTCTTTTATCAAAACACGGACTTCTTTACTAACGTTCAAAACTCCACCTTCAACAGTATACATATACCATTTTGACTAAAGAGTACTTTAAGAGATAAGATTTCTTTTCAAATCTGGAACGTGTCTCACTGTATTAAGTGTTCTAATCGTCCCATCAAACACCTTCATTTTGACCCGACTAATACCAGTTATCTGGCAAGGTGTATTATTACCGGTCATCATGGCATCTTTTGAAATTTCTTCATATGTTGAAAACAATTTTCGATTGGGAGACATGAAAAATACAAGATGCATCAAGAATCCAAGCTTCACCTGGTTTGGAGTTGTAGTCAGAATAAGTAAAAGCTTTCATCACTATTAGGATTTTCTACAATACTTGCTTCCCCTGAAATTTCTTATTATTGATTTGCAATCAATTTTGATTTATTCTGCAACTTATAACAATCGTTTATCAAGTGCCCATTTTTCTTGTAATAATTACAAAATTTGAAGTTAGATTTTGACTTGTACCTTACACGACCAATATCAACAATGAAATCATCCTCATGACCTCAGATGCTACAAGATGCTTCATCTTCTCTTTTGAGTATAGAGCATCATAAACTTCTTCGATGGTGAGAGTATCATGACTATATAAAATCGCGTCTCTAAAAGACATTTATGAAGCGGACAATGAACACAACAAAATCAATTACAAATCTTATTCATCATATTTGACCCCCAAAGTCTCCAAATCATCGACAATTTCCTTAAAAATAGTTAGGTGATCATGAAGAGACATACATTTTATCATGCAATGAGAATATAGACGTTTCTTCAGATGAAATTTGCTTACTCTTCATCATGCATAATTGCTCCAATTTTAACCATAATGTAGCGATTGACTTCTTCTTCAAAATGCACTGAAGAATATTATTTGAATGATGAAGATGTATTTAAGATATGACCTTTCAATCCCTCCGCTGTTTCTCCTTTAGAATCCAAGTTGTGGATATCTTGTCAAATCTCGACAATGTGTCAACCAAAATCCATATGAGCTAGTACTGCTCACATTTTTACCAGCCACAGAGAATCTAGTATTGCGATCTAATAGCATAATATCATACTTCATAGTTGTCATTACGAAAATTAAGTTAAGCTATCAACTTGATCAAAATCTCGATCTTCCCAAAAATTTCAAAATTAAAAGCTCTAATACCAGTTTGTAGTGGAATGAAGATAATATTGGATTAATTCAATATAAAATTGTTGGAGAAAATAAGATATTATAGCTACAATATGAAGTAATTGATCATAAAAAAATTGCAAAGAATAGAGATCTTATTATAATATGGAGCAAGAATACAAAGATTTTAGGTTTTTAATTTATCTAACTTCCCTTAAATCAAAATGAAGAGTCAACTATGTATAGGGAACAATCCAAATTCTAGAAGTAGAATTGTAGATAAAATAGAATGCCCAAAAATTTTCTTATTTTGATTTCTTCAAATCCAATACAAATTCCAACTCTCAATAGGACTTCGACATTGAACTTCAACTAGAACTTGCAAAATATATTTCGAAGAGGATTCTAAAAGCATTTCAAATAGAATTCTTCTTAATGTGCACTTTAATTAGAACTTTCAATTACCTTCAAAAAAATTCTAATCACACCCAAATTCTAACTAAATTGTATTTTGAACTATTCAAATTATTAGAATAGTATGTAATACACAAATCATATAAGAGAACTTGAAAATTTAATAAATCTCAGTAAAAACTTATGTGGTGTAGAAAAAAAATTATAATAAAATCTTCGGAGTTGTCCCTTTTGAAATAACGAAGTTTGACCCAACTAACATTTAGAAGGGAGTGAATGGGTGTATTATCTGGAATTTAAATTTACCAAGTTATTAATTGCAATAAGTCACAATTAAATATATCCAAATAAGTCAAACCGCACAAATCTAAACATATATATCAATTATGCAGTTTAATTATTGCGGAAAGTAAGCAACACCAAGATTTTGATGACGGGGGAAAATCACTTGAAGAACTCTCCACAATAATCAAAAATCTTTGACAAGCTTGCCAGTAAATAATCAATTATAAAAGATTTACTTATGTAGTATTGGTCTAGACATAATTAAATTTTAGTAGACCCTGATTCCTAACTTGTAATCACTAAGGAACTCCTTTAGTTGTGCGATCCAACACCAGTTCCAGAACTCTGGAATCTTTTATTTTCATGGATCACCAAAGACGAACTCATTTTTCACAAATCGAAACTCCAGTCATCTTCCTAGATCTTCGGAACTCTGATAAATGTAACAGAAGTGGTTAATTTGCATGTTTTTACAATTTGAGATTTTGATGTTTTGAATGTGTGATTGAATCAATTGTTTTTTTATTTTGTTATATGATCTTCAATATGAGTTCTATAGTATCAAACAATGTTCAACCACGCTTCGGGATGTTGTATGGTTTAGGTGTTTATAATATGAAGTATTTGGGTTGAAATCGGACAGAAAATTTGTTCAAAAATCACAAAACGGGGTTTGTCTATACTTTACCGTCACTCAAGTGCAAGCCTCGCAACCGAGTGAGGATCTTGCTATTTTGGACACTTGACAGTTGCTTGGCATGTAGCAAGCGACAAATCTCTTTTTTGATCTTCTTGAATTGTCTTCGACTTCATTTAGGACTACCAACCCACGAACACTTTGACTCTTATTACAACTCAATTACTCATGTTTTGATCATTGAATTTCCAATATAAATAAAGACCTAACACCTTTTTCTCTTTGTATGCATCGGAATTTATGATGCATAATGGGTCCGCTCGATGTTGATCTAAGCTTTATAATTCTTAGTACTCAATTTTTATTTTATTTTTGAAAATTTATATATATATATTTAGGACAAGAAAAAAAGATATTAGAAAAGAAAATTATATTTTTGTGGAATGCTGTCATTGTTTAAGGATGAACGAAAATCAAGAGAGAAAGTGTGTATATATTGAGTTTTTAATTATTATTCCTAATTAGAATTTTTTTTATTAAATAAATTCGAAATTCAATTTTGATTAGGACTTTTACTTTTTATTATTATATAAATGTTAACTGTCAATTAGGAGTAGTCTTAATGGTTATAAATAAGGATTATAGCCTTAATTGAAAGAAATTTTGTTTTGAAATTGAAATAAAAAAATATTAATTGTTGAGATCTTCCCCAATTTTTCAAAAATTCTAGATATTTTGATATTTAAAATCAACGCCACTCGTACGAATCAAAGAGTTTTTTATACTGATATTTATGGTATTCCTAGAAATTATCATTGACTAGAAGGTGTCTTGTAAAAGTATTCTTTTGGAATTAACGAAAATTCGATGACTCATTCATTCTTCATTTTTACGCTTCCGCCACCATACATCAGTTGGTACCAAAGCAACTAATACTAAGAAAAGTTATTTTTATAGTGAAACAAAATATTAATTGTTAAGATTTTCTTCAATTTGTTAATCATAAATCGATATTCATTAAAATCAACGATTTTACAGTTATGATCAAGAATTTGGAATTTTTTTGTGAAGAATCAAGGAATATTTTATGCCTACGGTATTCTTTGTGAATCAAAGTGGTTTTATCGTTCTTTCTTTCCATCCTTATTTAGCGATCTTCTGTTTTAATATATAAATATCCATTTGCTAGATTAATTTTAATTATGGAATATCGCTGATGTATAGGTTTGTTGGTATATTCCTTTGTCTATATTTTTGAACTTGACTAACCTTCAGTTACTGAAAAGATTGCAGCTTAAAAGGTTTAGAGTTTCTTGAAAATATATGTTAGGGACAATGGAACGATGCTAAAAATGTTGAGGAGAAAATGAGATTATACGTCACGATATGAAGTATTGTTCACAATAACAAGATAAACACGAA
The DNA here is from genome assembly GCA_019395295.1 of Osmanthus fragrans. Taxonomy (NCBI): domain Eukaryota; kingdom Viridiplantae; phylum Streptophyta; class Magnoliopsida; order Lamiales; family Oleaceae; genus Osmanthus; species Osmanthus fragrans. The sequence continues at coordinate 12,434,150 of CM033356.1, forward strand.
GACAAGAATTTAATTCAACAGAGGAATTGGAGATTTTATTCAATTATAATAGAGAAAGAATTACAACAATTGTATTTCTCACAATTATTCTAACTATTACAATAATTTAGCTTGTAAACAAGAATCAAATATATATAGAGGACATATCAAAACCCTAACAATATTCTAAAATATTAAAATAGTATAAAAATGCGTGGAATAAAGGAAACAATTTTTTTTTCAATAAAAGCATTCGTGAAATAAATGAAACAATATTTTCTCAAAAAAAGCCAACCGAACTTGGGTTAGAAATGCAACAATCTCTACCTTGACACAAATTCCATTGTAATGAACCAAATTCCAAAATTTCTCCATCTAGAGAAAAAATCCAACTACAAGAAATGAATTAAACTCTTCAACACGAACACTGACGGACCCACATGGGGTCATGTGGCGTCAAACGACGCCACATAATTTTTTGATTTTTTTAATTTTTTTTTATTTACAGCTACCCAACCCAGACCCTTCCCAGTTCCCAGTTCCCAGTTCCCAGTTCCAAATCCCCAATTTTCCCTGCTCCTCTCTTCTCTAGTTACGTCCTTTCTTTGTAGGATATGTATTCGACCCAAAGGCATTCCGTCGTAGTGGTAATTCATCGTCACCAACAATTCCAGTTTCTGTGTTTGTTTTTAGCATCTTTGATAACCCTTTTACCTGAAGAAAACGGCATAGTAAGCATATTTCTCTACACATACTTGAAGAAAAGGAAATAGAATTGACTTGCCCCTCCATATCGTTGTACTGCAGAAATATTATGGTCCCTGCTCATTGAAGCAAGTTCTTCGAGACCAATTCCATAATCCCCATTTGGAGTTGGAGGAGTTACTGCTATAGCCAATACTAAATGAGCCAAAAATAAGTCAAGGTTCTTGCAGAAAAAGGATATTAATTTACAAAATAGGTTAACCAAAATCTATAGATAAACTCCATAAATAAGCTATAATCATTTTAAGAACTGCTTTAAAAAGGAAAATTAGTCGAGTAGATACCGATTGCTCGTTGTCCTGACAATTTGAAAAGCAATGCAGCCTACACAAGAAATTTCCAAAATTAATATTTGATTTTGAAGAAAATTGAGACCAACTAGGAATAATGTGTTACTCGTACGACTTGAGTATGTGCTCTTATCATGCTTCTTCGTTGTTCTTTTTCATCTTCTTTTACAGCTAGCCTACTAGTAATGATCGTTTCTCTACAGTTATAATAGCGTGTTAACTTATTTTCGTTAATGATATGGTGTTCTAAACATTTTTGAATTCTCATTTTTGACCCCACAAGACAAAGTGTTTGGGCCCGTCCCTGAACACAAACCAAATTAACTTCTCCAATGAACCAAAAATTATCCACCTCTTCCACGATATCCAACTAGGGTAAATGATGTCAAGTACTGCTCCGCAAAATTATCTCGGGTTCAACCAAAAGTTGCAAATGATTTAAAATTTACCAAATAGAGCTGAAAAACACATTAAAACAGAATCAACACAAAATGCTATTGTACAAGGCCCACTGCAAAACTCAACACCTTTAAATACACTTCAAACATGCGCAACAAAATTAACATGCGCAACCTATCTTCACTGGGTCTGTCCCTAGCAAATTGAATACGATGACACCGTAAGTGGTTTCAAAACGGCATTACCCATATACTCCTAACTCGACTGAGTTATATTCTCCAACATCGACCACAAAGGTACTGTACCAAACTTAATATCCACCACGGTATAAAACATTTGTTGATTGTTCTTCACGAATTCTGTGGAACTTTATAAGATGTATAATTGTGACTTTTTTGCCCCTCAATACAACACGAACACCTTTACAAACTTTCAAAACTCCACCTCTACCAAAGAACTTATACCCTTTTGAATCAAGAATTTTCAACGAGATGAGATTTTTCTTCAAATCTGGAACATGTCGAACCTGAACAAGTATTCTAACTATCTCATTCGCCAACTTAAGTATGACTCTACCAATATCAGCCACCTAAAAAGGTGCGTTGTTTTTCATAACCACGACACCTGTCGAAACTGTTTCATATGTTGAAAACAAATCTCGATTGAGACACATATGAAAAGCATAAGTTGTATCTAAAATCCATTCCTTGTCAGGTTTGGACTCGCCGTGAGAAATAGCCAACACATTTCTATCACTCAAGTAGTTCTTTGGGACATCGGCATCACCTATAGTTTTTTATTACTTTCCCTTCCGATTTACAGATAAATTTTCTTTATTTTGCAACTTGTTGCAATCCCTCTTGATGTGCTCTTTTTTCATATAATAAAAATAAACTTGATTACTGAAATTAGATTTCGACATGTCATTTCTATGACCACCATGAATAACAAGCACTACAAGAAAATGAGGCTTTAGAAACGGATTATTCCGTCGCTAATGGCTTGATTTTCGTCGCTAACAATGTTTACCAACAGAATCAATCTGTTGGTAATCGGATAGTGATACCCCCGTGGCTAATTTACCGACGGATTTCTTTGATCGTCGGTAAATTAGCGACAAAAAATTTTGTTGGTATTTTAACAACGAATGTTGTGCGTTGGTAATTAGATACGGATTTTCCGTCGCTATTTCCGTCGCAAATTTTTAAAAAAAAATTAAAAAAAAATTAATTACTTCCAGTGTCATGCTCTAAATGAATGCAACATGAAATCAGCTATTAAAATTTACAAGATCAGAACAAGTACTAGTGGATATTAATGAAGACAAAAAAAAAAAAACTTGATAAACATATTTTTGAAGCAAAAGAGTGCAGACAACATAAATACTAAATTAATATATCTATCCCATACATAACAACAGACAATGGTATCAGGAAACATGGGACAACCTCGTGCTCGTGTGGATAAGAAGTTGAGCATTGTTAAGGAAAGCCATCTAATGGTGAAGACTAGTCAAAGCTACTCTGTCAATTCAATTTCTGACCAAGAAAGGAATTAAAGCACCTTTCAAGCAATTGCAACAATAATAAACTCAAGGAAACAAAAATTCAAGACTATGATAACCTATGTAGTGCAGTGACCTACACCATCCCATTTGTTGTAAATTCCTCTACTGTTCTCTGTCCACACTCCATAATCCATCCTGTCACCACATAAAAAATATAAGACAAATGGACTCCTAATTTCCAATAACTAACATAAAAATGCTAGGGGCAGAGAACTTAAGCTAAAAATACTCTTATTAACAGCAACTACTGTCTCAGATTACCAAACCTTAGCTTTAACAATGAAAATGGGGAGCAAACTTGGAGAGTACTCCTCTAAAAATAGTAGAGGGCTCAGATATGAAACTTTCACCAATCCTATGCTGACCCAACAACAGAAAAATTGCAACCCATGCACAACATACAGTTCTGGATTCATAGCATTGTAGTTGTCCAATCAATAAGTTCAAGATCACATTCAACAGCAATCTAAAATATAGATAAACCTGTAATATTCACAGCATCAAACCAAACGGTTTTGCAAAACCATATTCCATCGTATTGCTTTATATGTTAACCCAAAACTACTATGCTTCTGGATGAGAAGCATATACTACAGCGGAACAAATGAATTTAAAGAATCATAATTGATAGTTAAAAGGGAAACAACACACAAGCTTAATAAGCCATTAAAAGAAAGACCACATTGCTAACCCATCCCAAAGATATAGATGTATGCAAGGAGCATAGGAGCATAAAGAACCAATACATTGCATCCATATGCTGCCAGAGTTTGTCATCAGTAACTGAACGATGTCAAGGTACCGTAATGCACACAAACATTAGTTTTCTAAATATGAAATGAAGCAAGCACCATGACGCAAAAACTATAGTATGAATTGAGCCAACAAAGACATTTTCTCAAAAAATTACCAACTAAAGCCAATTGCTTAAGCTTAAAAAAAGAAGAAAACCAATAATCATTCAAACAGTGACAGTTATGCAATTTCACGATAGTTCAATGGAAAAGGTATAAACCACTAGGAAATCAAAATTAAAAAATCAGCCATGTTTTCATCAATGTTTTCATCCATGTGCTCAACTAAATGTGAGTTACAAGTAAGGAGGTTGTCTTTGTCTTCTGACTTTCTTCAATGTTTTCATCCATGTGCTCAACTTGAGGCTTCATCAAGTTTCCATTACCAGAGCTTCCATCATTCTTCTCAGATTCAGGTTTTGTATTGACATCTCTGAGCAATAGATAACACTAAAATTCACCAAGGGAAAACAAAAAAACTCAAACTTTAATCCCAGTTGTAATTTTCCAGACCAAACCCACCCTACAATGTTATGGTCAATTAACAGAAAGATAATTTTTAAAAAAATGCAAACACAAAAAAAAGATGACTTTAACTTTGAGCCCAACAAAACACGGCATTTTGGAATTATAAAGACGTGCTTTTTGGAAAAAAGAAAAAAAGAATGACTTAACTTTGAGCCCAACAAAACACCCTTATAGAATCCATCTCATTAAACAAGCCATAAACATGGCTTAAATCTACTTTTCTTGGAAGTATTTCTAAAAGATTCTATTCATCTCGTCAAATTTAGAACTTACTTCAAGTTGTTTGAGCTCAAAATATGCCCTCAGCAGCTATAAGAATCGTCCCCTTCAAGCGTTGAACAGTAATCTAAACATCCATCAACAGAAAATTCACTCGATTACAAAGTTAACAATTTGAGACAAAAGACAGAGATTTAAATACTTTTATAAGACATCATTAATTCAAAAGGGTGCAAGAATTTTATAACAAAACACTTGCCTGCGAGTTGGGTTTCTGATTTCTGAATCAAAGGGGTTCTTTAATAGCTCTATCAATTTTGCTTCTGCTAAAGGGCTCCAGCTTCGGTATATAGGCATTGTTTCTTGAAGAACAACGAATGGTTCTTGATCTCGACCAATTAACCAGAAAATTGCTTTGATTTGACCTTAATGGTGAGGTCTAGGGTGATGTCGAGGGAGATTTTCGGATAGCTATGAAAGTGGAGGTGATCGAGAGGCCCATCAACCTCAGTACTACGACCTCGAGTTTGTGCGTTAGAAGAGAAATTAGGGGAAATTTGTGTGTGAGGAGGGAGAATGGTCTTACAGATAGAGAGGGAGAGGGAAAGGGAGGCGGCGAAATAGGGTTAGAGGGAAAGGGAGGCGGGAATTCTTTTTACCATTTTAAATATTTTTTCTAACAAAATAATCTGTTGAAAATTTTGTCACTAAATTATTTTTTATTATTTTAGCGACAGATTAGCAACAAAAAAATACCGACAGAAGACTTTTCGTTGGTAATTCTGTCGGTAATTAAATATATAATTTTTAAAAATAATAAAATAATAATTCGTCACTAATTCGTTGGTAATCCGTCGATAGTAGCGACGGAAGACGTTCGTCGATAAAATTCCGTCACTGAAGCCGCATATTCTAGTAGTGAAGGTATTCTCCAACTTTAGCTTCAAATCCAACCAGATACTTCATATTCTCATTTGAAAACAAAGCATCATGCTAATCTTTAATGGTGAGCGTATCACGACTATATAAGAATTAAGGTCAAATCTTCTTCATCTTATTTTATCCCAAAAGTCTTCAAACCAATAATGATCTCCTTAAAAATAGCCAGGTGATCCATCTTCTATCATACGATGAGAATACAACTTTTGCTTCAGGTGCAATTTTGTTGCCAAACTCTTGATCATGCAGAATTACTCTAACTTTAATCACTACGCAACTATCGTTTTCTCCTTTAAAACGTCTTGAAGAATGATATTCGAAAGATGAAGATGAATTTGTGAAAGTGTCGTCCGATCTTTATGTTGTTTCTCCTTTGTCGTCCAAGTTGTGGACATCATTTCAAATCCTAATAATGTATCATCTAAATCCATCTGAGAAAGTACTTGCATCTTCACCTACCACAACAAATATCTAGTGTTGTGATCCAAAAGAGGAATGCCATACTTCATGGTTGCCATTAAGAACAAGAACCTTGAACAAGTCAAAAAAAAAATCAAAGCTTTGATATCATCTGTTGGGAGTGGAATGAGGTTATATGGCAAGATATTAAGTATTGATCATAACAATAAGTCAATAAGAAGAACACAAAGACAAGAATCCAATTTGACAGAGAAATTTGAGATTTTATTCAATTATAATGGAGAAATAGTCACAACAATTATGTTTTTTACAATTATTATAACTTCTGTAATAATGTAGCTCGTAGAGAAGAGTCAACTATATATAGGGGACATTTCAAAGCCCTTACAATATTCATAAAGATGGAAATATTATAAAAAAATGTGTGGAATAAATGAAACAATATTTTTTTCCCAATAAAAACGCATAGAATAAAGAAACAATATTTTTTCATTAAAAAAAAAACCTCTAACTATGAAAGGGTTGCGTTGCATGTAAACATCCACCTTTGATCAAAATGAAACATTTGAACAAATTTTCGTTTTGGATTTGACAATTACTTGAAATGCAAAGTGAAATTGAAGACTAATTCGTCGTTTTGTAAGTTCATAATGTTTTAAGCAAAGAAAAGGCTGATTTATAAAATAAAAAAAAATAAGGAGACAGCGTTGTAGAAAATTTCCAATATTATTTTCAGTTCAAACTTCAATTATTTCTCAGAAACATTTTTACCTTTTCTATTTAATAATAATAACCTGGAAATAGACTTGATAGGTTTTTTGATACCTAATAATTCGAGCGATGATATAAAATCGATGTTGGATAAGTTATATCGACACCTTAGTAATGACTCGACCCCGAAATAACTTGGGGTCACTAGAATCAACTTGATTGAGTTAATATTGCTCGTGGCCGAACACTTTTGGACGGCTCAAGTTTTGGTTTTCATTGTGGTGATATATTGATTATTTGGTTGTTGACCCATTAGTTATTTGGCTGCTAGCCCATTATTATTGGCCCAACTTGAGATAACCTAATTAATATATATATATATATATATATATATATATATATATCCCCTTTCATTCTACAGCCGTGTGTTGTTGGTCTTTGCAAGAAAAAGAGAGTGAAACACGTGAGTTTGGCTTATCTTTGTTCTTCTTCCTTGAGGTTTTAATTGCTACTCTATTTCCTCTTCTTTTGTGGCTTGCAAACCAATCACCAAGTGTCTCCTTTGTGGGGGTGAAAACTTGTGGCAACCAAGTGCAAAGTTATGGGTCGAGCTATTTCGGTTGGTGTCGTTTTGAATGTAAAATTGAGCCCAAAATCTACATTTAGAAGAATATTTCTCTACATTTGGTATTAGAGCGAGGTTATGGTGGATTTGAGGCCAAAATGGGTTACCCACTTGAGCAATTCATGTGTATGAAGGTTTGGGTCATTACTTGTCTTATTTGGGCCACTTTTATCATATGGAACAATACATAACTAAGGTTTTTAGTATGACCATTTCAATAATAAGGTAATAAGTTTCAAATTTTCAAAAATCATGTTTCTATTAAATTTTATTTATGATTTAATTAATTAAATGTATAAAGGTTACAAATTTGTACAATTTGGTCACAAATGCATTTATTGGTCACATATTATCAAATTAATTAATTACAAATTACTTCGAGATCACAAATTAAAAAATTTATAAGTCACAAATTATTACCAAGATCATGGATTGATATTTTTATAGGTCACAATTTATTTCCGAGATTACAAATCAAAATTTTAATAGGTTTATAGGTCACAAATTATTTTTCGTGGTCACGGATCGAGATTTTTATAGGTCACAATTTATTTTCAATGTTACAAATTAAAATTTTAATAGGTTTATAGGTCACAAATTATTTCCGAAATCACGTATCAAGATTTTTAAAGGTCACAATTTATTTTCGAAATCACAAATCAAATTTTTAATAGATCACAAATTATTTTACGATCATAATTTGAAAATTTCATAGGTCACAATTTGTTTATCAATCACAATTTTTTATTGGTCACAGATTAACCAGCACCACCATCGCCGTCACCAAAATCGCCGCCACCAAAACCACCGCCACCTCACACAAATCAACAGAAAAATACCACCGTGCCAAATCCATCACCACACCGACAGACCCCATCACCACCAACATCACACAATCACCACCACACTCGATGACCGTTCCACCATCGCTTCACGTAGATCTTACAGACCACCACGCCCACCACGAATCCACCTCCATGATGGCACAATTACAGTCACCATCACCACCTCACACACCAACACAACCCACACCGCCGTCGTCACCACCTCGCACCCCAACACAGCTCACACCACCATCAACACAGCCCGCCATCAATGCACACCACCACCTCGCACCAGATCCAACCAAAACCACACACATCACCAAAACCGTCGCTGCTAGAACAACCACCACAACCAAACATCACCAACGCCTCACCCGATCTAATCAACAGAGAGCACTGTAGCACTATTTCGTCTAACTCAGCGGTGGCTTTGCGGCGAAGAGAGGGTGAGATGTGATGATAGATAGAGGCGGTGGTGGTGCCGGCGAGGAGGTGCCGACGGGATGGTGGTGGCGTGGATAGAGAGAGAGGAGGGGAAGTGAATGATTTTAAATTAAGGTTTGTAAATGTATATAATTGATTTGATTTTTTAATATTAAAATATTTTATAATATTATTATTAATACCTGATTTTTGTATAAATAAATCGCCTATCCTATTTTTGAATTTGGATCTTTAAATACCTCTCTGGCTATAATTTCCTCTTTATCCTACCCTTACTTGGCATATTTAGTTGGCCCTATTCTATTTTTACATGGACCGTGTCTCTCTCTCTCTCTCTCTCTCTCTCTCAAGAAAAGAGCCCGCCATCTCTCTTTCTCTCACAACCGAACTACCATCTCTCTTTCTTCATCTCTTGCAATCTTTGTGGTTGTTATCTTTGTGATCATTGGTTCCTTGTGTTGTCTCTGAGTGGGTGAACATAAGCAACCATATTTAAGGGTGCTATCGATTGGAATTGTGGGTTGTGAAGATATTAGTGCCGATTGAAGTGAACTGAGTATGGAATAACCTTGGTTGCTGCCTCCATTTTCTCTACAAGACTTCTGAGGCTTTCTCATTTTTTAAGAGCAGTTTTCCTTATAGAGATAACTAAAACGGTTTCTGGTGTAATAATAAATAAATAAAAAGGCAGTCTAAAGGCCGTTCTTATAACTCAAGATTCCACAAGTAATTTATTTAAGGGAATTTAATTAATAACTGTGTCATCAACATTATTTAGAAAATAATTTTTTGAAAATTTAGGGCCGGTTTCTTGTTGACCACGTTAATCTTTCTCTAAATTTACCAATCAATAGAAAGGGAACAAAGACATATAGTCTTATGTAAGATTAAGACTGTTTAGCCCTTTATCGGAAAATAAATTTTGTCGAAGTGATTTAAAAAAAAAAAAAGTGTGACTAAAATATAAGGAAAAATTTTGAATTTATATATAATTTATTTATGAATTATGCTACAAGTACATTATGCTTTACAGTATGGTGTACAGCCACCTCACATGGGAGGGGGCCCCACGAATTTTTTATTCATGGTGGAGGCCCCTTTCATGTGAGAGGAGCAGTATGGTATACAAAAAATATTTTTCTTTATTTATTTTTTAAAAGAATGTATAGTTGAAAATAAATTTGATGAAAAATAATTTTTAACAATGGGACTCAAATAGGGAATTGACATAATAGGTTAAACTGCAATACAGCATCACATTTAACTAAGTTGAAAGAACAATAGTGCAAGGTCTAAATGAATATTGATCAAATCTTTTAGAATAATTTCGAGAGAATGGACTCAGAAGATAGGTTCTATATTCTTCTAAACAAACATTCCTTTTATCTATAGATATAAATGGACTTTCACTTCATGTAACAAAAAAAAAATCTCTAACTAATTGAATTTTTTTTTCTTTTAATGACGGGGGAAACCCGCAACCGCTACCCTTCGGGTGCGCACTAGGTAAACCCTTGGGCTGACGCAATAGCTTTCAAACCATGCCAGTCAGGTTAACCACACTAGACGAGTCCGGTGTGATAGACTCGACCGAGAAAATATTGATAGAGAGAATCAAACTCGTAACCAAAGGCCTCCGCGCTCATCTACTCCACCAACTCGGCTACCATCGGTGGTCACTACTTAAATCAGAGTCAAGTCAGCTACCGCCTGTCTCTAATGATTGAGCTCACTTATGGTGCATTTATTTAGCAGAATTCTCTAATAATTTACTTAAGCTCTTTGATTGGGGTAGATCTGTACATATATATCTTCAAAGTTTGAGCGTCAATTGGCCCGGGTCGCTAATCGGTCCGGTCATAAAAGCTATGCATGGACCTAGCACACGACTTTAAAGAGCTAAACTAGGCCCAAAGTTAGGCACGTGTGTAGGACCTTCAAAGGGTCAATCTATTAAAATTTATGAAAAATCTGTTTTCAAGAAAAGATTTGGCCATATATTTCAAGAAAAGATTTGGCCATATATTTCATAGGGTGAAAGAGACAAACCCTTAGAAAAAGAGTCGGCCTTGGCTCAGCCCTATCGACCGATTGAATCGGCTGGATGCATTGACCACCCTACTACTACTACTTTAGTTTTGGACAATTGTTTGTCTCTAACTTTTTGAATCTAAAAACTGAGCATAAATTGCTAAGATCATAAACGCACTACAAGGTTTGATCATGAGGGTCAAAGGGTGTTGTTGGAATAAGAAGCCGGGTAGTGTGGGATTGATTGATTACATGCGTGACTGGCGCTGACATATGACAGAATTGATGCCTCTACTCCACGCTACCAACTACATTCTTTCCAATTATCTCTCTGCCTCTCCACTTAGGATAATCCCCTTTGCACGGGGAATTGTTTACTGGACTTTTATAGGTGTTGCGTTAGCAGTATTTGTATAGATCTATTTTTTCTTTTCTTTTTTCCAATTTTCAATGAAATGTCACGACGTTTCCTCTGTAAAAAAGATTTCATGAATTATACTTGCACACATAGCATTTCTCCTCTACTTATTGGTACATACTTCCTACTCCACTGCAAAGCAAGTGGACCGAGAGCATGTTTATTGTTAAATTATACGTAGTCCATGTTTGATGACCATTATAAAAAGAAATTGAGGAAAAATAATATTTTGAATAGTGATTTTTGTATAATGTATGATTAAAAAATTAGAAAAAATTTTTAGCTTACATGCAAAATATTTTATTGTGTGAATGTGTGATTAAAAAGTAGGAATGAGTTGGGATAGGCAACCTCAAAATGTTTTTGTTTAAATGGCTTTGACCATATTGTTTAAAAGAAAAGAAAATTTAATTATTTAAAATTATTAAATATTTATTTTATCCTTTCCTTTATAATCAAATAAATGATGAATTTTTGGCCAAAATTATTTTACTGGGTCTAAAAATTTTAAATCAAATTTTCAAGGTTCAAGGATTTGAACCTTGAATCTCTAAGGAAAAAAAGTATCACCCTCACCACTAAGATATTTAATAATGTTATTTATTTTATTGCAATAACTTATATATATCTTGAAAAATTAGAGTTAAAATTTCAAAGTACAAGGATTTGAACCTTGAACCTCTAAGAAAAAAAAGTACTCTCTCAGCACTAGGACACTCCAAAAAATGTTATTTATTTTATTGTAATAACTTTTATATATATATATCTTAAAAAATTAGAATCAAATTTTCAAGGTCCAAGAATTTGAACATTCAACCTCTTAGAAAAATGATGATTTCCTCACCACTAGGACATTGACCAATGCTGCTTATTTTATTGTAATAACCTATATGTATCTTGAAATATATATAGTCAAATTTTCATTGTCCAATTATTTGAACATTCATATCGTTCCAATAGAAAAAACTGAAAACGTAACGATATTGAAAATTGTTCCTGAAGCACAAAACGACTTCCATATCGTTTCAGTAGAAAATATTGACTGATTTAAGCATAACGACATTGAAATCATTCCTGAAGCACATACTGACTTCCATATCGTTTCAATATAAAAAAAATACACTATTTTTCTGATTCAACTGTAACGACATTGAAATCGTTCATGAAGCACAAAACGACTTCCATATCGTTTCAATAGAAAAAACTGATTGATTCAACCATAACGATATTGAAATCGTTCCTGAAGCACATAACGGCTTTCATATCGTTTCAATACAAAAAATAAACTATTTTTCAAATTCAATCGTAACGACATTGAAATCGTTCATGAAGGACATAATGACTTCCATGTCGTTACAATATAAAAACTACAAATTTTATCATTCAACCATAACGACTTTGAAATCGTTCTTGGAGCACATAACGACTTCCATATCGTTACAATAAAAAACTACACTGTTTTTCTCATTCAACCATAACGACTTTGAAATCGTTCTTGAAGCACATAACGACTTCCATACACAATGGAGTCAAGCATATTTCGGTCGACCGGTGAGAGATTCGGTCAACCGATAGCTTTTGAAATCAGGTAAGTATTAAACTGGTAAGCATGAAATCCGGTACCTTTCGGTCGACTGGTGTGAGATTCGGTCGACCAGTAGCTTTTGAAATCAGGTAAGTATTAAACCGATGAGCATGAAATCCAGTATACACCTTTCGGTCGACCGGTGTTAGATTCAGTCGACTGGTATCTTTTGAAATCCAGTAAGTATTAAATCGGTAAACATGAAATTCGGTATTAAGCCAAATTTCAGTCATAACGACATCGAAATCGTTCGCGAAGCACATAACGACTTACATATCGTTTCAATAGAAAAAATTGTCTTATTTAACCATAACGACTTCGACATCGTTCCTGAAACACATAACGACTTCCATATCGTTATAATGGAAAAAACTTACTGCCCTACTGATTGTGTATAACGACATCGAAATCGTTCACAAAACACATAACGACTTTCATATCGTTTCAATGGAAAAAACTGACTTATTCAACCATAACGACATTGAAATCGTTCCTGAAACACATAACGACTTCCATATCGTTACAATTGAAAAAACTTACTGCCCTACTGATTGTGTCATAACGACATTGAAATCGTTCCCGAAAACACATAACGACTTCCATATCGTTATAGTGGAAAAAACTGATTTATTTAACCATAACGACGTTGACATCGTTCCTGAAGCACATAACGACTTCCATATCGTTACAGTGTAAATAATAAGGAAAATGAAGTTTATATCGTTTCTTTACATAGAAAATGATAAGTATATCGTTATGACTAATAAGGACGACTCGGCATCCACGATCGTTCGACATACCTTCGACATATGTATGATGACCGAAACTAGTTCAATGTGGTAGACAACAACGACATAGACATCGTTTCTATGTACAGAAAACGATAATTATATCGTTTCACTAAAATCAACAATTCAACCGTCAACAGCCACTTATCATGCCTTCAACATACGTAGGACGATCGAAAGAGATCATCTAGTGAGTTGATACCACTCGAATGATTTAGAAAGAGCGAACGAATATACTTTTTTCAAGTGAGAATAGTTCGAAGGTTGTATACAATCATGGTAATACAAATGTTCTCGTAGTTTATTTTGAGTGAGAATAGGGTGAAGGTTGTATATATGTTGGATGCATGTCGGGTGACTGTAGACGATTGAATCGTCGTTTTTAGAAGAATTGATATAATTATCGTTATATATAAACTAAAACGATATATATGTAATTTTAGTTATGGTTTAAACTGAAATGATATCAATGCTATCAAAATTGTAGTGTACGAAAGCCACGATATAACATAATGACAACCACATCGTTTCAGTACAAATTTGACGAGTTAAATCGTTACAGTTCAAATAAAAACTACAACGACGTTGATATCGTTTCTTCTCATATACAACAACATTGATATCATTTTTCTTAAAACGAAAGATTTGACTTTCTACAACCACCCAACATACCTCCATCGTACGTAGGACGACTAAATGAGGTCATTGAATAAGTTCAATCCCACTCAGAAGAAACTATGGGAACATTTGTATTTCCATAGTTCTCTATCATCTTTGAGTTGTTTTGATATAAATAATGTATATCTATTCACAGTGTATTTTTTATATTGAAATGAAATGAAAGTTGTTATGTGTTTCAGGAATAATTTCAATGTCGTTATGCAACAATCAGTATAGCAGTGAAGTTTTTTCTATTGAAACGATATAGACATTGTTTTGTGCTTCAGGAACGATTTCAATATCGTTACGGTTGAATAAGAAAAACATTGTATTTTTTATATTGAAACGATATGGAAATCGTTATGTGCTTCAAGAACGATTTCAATGTCGTTACGGTTGAATCAGAAAAATAGTCTACTTTTTATATTGAAACGATATACAAGTCGTTATGTGCTTCAGGAACGTTTTAAATGTCGTTATGGTTGAATAAGTCAGTTTTTTGTATTGAAACGATATGTAAGTCGTTTTGTATTTCAATAACAATTTCAATGTTGTTACGGTTGAATCAATAAAAACATGAATATGCACAATATCAACAATTTGGACATGTACAATATGTGAACTTGTATCAACTTTCAACACATCTTTGACTTTATCATACAAGTTCATATAAGAAATTATTTTCGAAAAAATAATAAACGTTTTTCATTTGTCATTATCTCCATATTTTCATTTTTAAGCACTTTAACTTCTTATTTATGAATCAACTAAATAACAAAATAATGTTAATATCATATCTACGGTGTCCATAACTGCATTTCAACATAACAAAATTGCAACAAATATCAAATTTCACATAGTACTGATAACGAGGTGTATGTCGTTATAGACTGTAGAAAATGAAATTTAAGTCGTTATGAACACCAGAAAATGAAATGTGTATTTTACAGTAAAACAACAAAATAGAATAATCATACATGTATTTACCATACATTTCACTTCAACTAATATGAATAAAAGATAATAAGATCAGGTTGGGAAGCAATCCATATCAAAACTTTAATCAAATGATAAAATGAATTCAAAGTCATTATTGAAAAATGAACACCATAAACACAAATCATAGCAATATGAAGAAATGATTCAGAAAAATGGGGAAAAAGTAGTTCAAATATTGAAATTTGACAATATCTTCTCTTTTTCTCAAAATACCCAACAAGAATGTTGCAAGTTTTGATTACCCATCAACCAAATGAGTCTTCAAGGGAATGAGATGTAGATTTTAGGGTTCCATGAAGGAAAGAAGATGATGATGAGGAAATGAAAATAATTGCGGAGAGAAATCGACCTTGACTGTGGAAGAAATGGAAGTCAATTGAATTAGGGCTAAATGGAAATTGAAAGGGGAAATAGAGTATTATGTCTTTTTACATACAATGATATTTTAGTAATTTATAAATTGTATTTTTCTTTTTTTTTTTTTGTATTTTAAGGCTATCCAGCCAAAAAAGATAGTTGTTGGTCTTTTTAAACTAATGTTTAGTTTGAGTGGACCTATTAAATGAAAGCCCCGATTAAAAATGAATATGTAAAATAAAGAGTTTTTTTTGTTTAAAGAGAATCACACAGGCACTTGTAAAATATTTTATTGTGTGAATATGTGATTGAAAATGAATACGTGAAATAATTTATTATTATTTTTTTTTAAAGAGAGTCAAAATAGGAACTTGCAAATTTTAGAATAACTATTTTGAGAACTTTTTTAAGAGTAAGGACATGTGCTTAAATTAAAATTTAAGTAATTATGAGTTGTGAGTACTAAAGAGTGTATGGATAATAAATGAATAATAATTTTTAAGTATGTTAATACTATTCATACTGGTCTAGGTGGAAATAAGACAGTTAATTCATTCACAATATTAAAAATGCATCACAATTCTATTGGACAATAAATTTAAGGGCACCCATTTAATCGGTGATCGTCACAACTAGTGATAATAATATTAATTCTATCATGCAAAATGATTGTTGTGTTCTTTTATTAAAATATTATGTAGGCAAATTCAGGCAAAATTCTTGAATATAGGATTTATTGTTTGTGTTGACGAGAAAGGTTAGGGTGTTTAAATGGACAAGCAATTTTCGTCAACATGCCTAGTTTGTCAATAATGATTGACAGCTCCAGATTCGTGTAAAAATAAAGAGTGAGAATTTTATAACTTTTTACAACATGAGAAATTTGGAAGAACTCACGAAGATTGTAAAAAATAACACTATTTAGAAAACAAAAGTGACATCTTCATGCAAGGTCGAATTCAGGATGAAGGGTTAGCTAGGGCCGGTTGACTTTGATCATTGACCCTCGACGGTGAACGATCGTAATAACCCGGTCCGACCAGTCGTTTATTTAAATTTGATTAAATAATATTAAAAATTATTCAATATATATCGATTTAAAAAAAAAAAAAAAAAAAAAAGTATAAATGGCTCAATTGAGCTAAACATCTTCTCTATTAAAATTTTTCAATTCCCCAAATTTCACAAATTCATAATTCTCTAATTTCCTAAACCTAAATTTCCTATTCCCTATTCTCAATTCCCAAATTCCCCTAAATTCCCAATCCTAATTTCCCCAAATTCCTCAAATTTCCCCAAATTCCCCAAACACATTTGAAAACATAACTTTACAGCTTGACAAATCAACTGTGCCATTTTATTTAACCAAAACAAGAAGGCTCATTTTAACAACACATGAAAATGGAAAAAAAAAAAAAAAAAAAAGCTCAACAAATTTCCAGTTTCCACCACATAGGCACACCGCACAATCACGCACACACAAGAATCCTGCACACCCATTGCCATCGGCCATCGCGATTCACTCATCAGTATGACTAAAGCACAATTTTCACAAACTATTCTTGGGGTTGGGGGGATGAGTGGCCCAGAAGTTGAGAATAAAGAAGTTAAAACACACACCTGTGAGTGAGGCTGTGACCTGTTGGTTGCTTCGCGTTGATGCTGGCAGGCAGCTGCTGCTGGACGTACGGTGTCCAGTTCACCACTGAAATCCCTCTCCTGGTTTCGTCTCTCCTCTCCAGTCCCTCTTCCCCAATTTGAACCCTAGACACACAACACAAGACCAATTCTGATAATAAAATCAATAATATATCCATCCATTGGGGCCATTGGGCCATTTTGTAAATAAGGCTCAATGGATTGGTAAGGAAAAAAAGGCCCAAACCTGCAGCTTCGTCTTCTACGCTTCTTCCTCCGGCTGCGCTTCTTCCCGACGGATACTTACCTTCCTGAAGATTCTGGCGGAGCCAGCACGGGGCAGCCGCGAGAACTCGCCAAGTACTGGCTCCGCCACTGTCTCCATGTCATTTTCTCGAATAATTTTTTTAATTGAAAATATGATAATAAGTTATATATTTCAAGAAACATAAAAAGTTATTTTCAAAAATAAGTTATTCAAAATTGTTTTGTATATAAAGTAATATTTGTGAATGATATAGATTTGTGAATGATCACTATATTCATACAACCATAATCATATCCTGCAAATATGGAATTTTCATTCTCAATAAAATGCACAAACGTGTCTATTAAATTTTTTGTTCTCCCTAGTTTATAACATGTTATCAATATAAATTTCTAGCCAACTAAGTTATCAAAAGTGATTCTTCTTTTGTATTCAACTAAGTTCTAGTTTTTATCTTTTTCTTCAAAGAAACACGAAAGATCTAGTGTGGTGGGAAGCATGAATTAAGTCTTACAAACAAGAAACAAATCGAATTTGGGCTACTAAGATTTATAGACTACTTGACGTTTCTACATCTATGAAATCTGAAAAGAACTTCAATTCAAAAGCTCCCTTTCTTCTAAAAGTAAGTTCATTCATTAAATTTTCTTATCATGTTGTGTATCAAACCATGTAAGAGTATATATAATAGTATTTAGTGATATTTATGCTTCTGTAGAAGCATAAATAAAAATTATATTTATTCTACACGATTATGGTGTTGATGCTCTTGAATAAACATAATCCACATTATATAAATATTTTCAAAAAATATTATGCTCCAAAAGAAACATAATTTTTCGTATATCATTGCAACAGAATATCGGATTATTGCTCCCGAAGAAATATAAAATAATATATACTAGTATTCTTGAAAAGTAAAGTACTGTGTTCCTAAAAGGGTTAATTTCAGGAATGGTTACTGAAGTTACAGAAAAATTACAAAATGGTCACTGAAGTTCAAAACTTTCATGAAAGGTCACTCAAGTTTCAGTCACTTTCGTAAATGGTCACTGAAGTAAGTTTTAGGACCTTTTTGTTCTAATTGAAACCTGAATTAACAAAACCCATCCCATTCAAATTTGGAGGACCTGAAGTGCAATTCCACTTCATAAAACACCAATCATCGTCATTTGTGCGAGTTCAAGCCGGGAAGACGCTGCTCTGTTCTCCAAGACGCACCACGCTTCCACCCGGCGAGAGAAAATCCAGAAACTCCGGTCGAAGGTCAGCCTTGACACTCCCAAACCGTAGGTAAGCTTCCAATCTATCTTAATCATCAATTTCTTCTTGAAAAATCGCACGGGACAGTGAATATTCTCGCCATTTTTTCAGCGAAAATCGAAGTGTTGGAACCACAATATTCCAAAATTTATTCGACATGTCGGAGGTGGAGGAACAAGATGAAGGTTAGCATTTTGGTTTTAACGTTTTTTTGGTCTGTATTGTGCGCGTAAAGGGTGCATGAACTGCGATTTTGGGGTCTCTGTTACTGCATTTTTTGTGTTGAAATGTAATAAAGTATCCAGTAATATGCTTGGCAGTGATTTTGGGGCCACTGTAACTGCTGATTTTGGGTCTCTGTTGTTGGCATCGATGGGTTGAGAAACAGACATGGTCGTTATATGTCTGCCCAAATGTGATGTTCTTATTATACTGTGATCGGTGAGGTGGTAGCAATGGCTGGATGCCATTAACATTTTTTACCCTTTTTGGCTGGTCGTATGGTAGATTTGCACAATTTGGGGGTTTGGAAATTAGTGTTTGAAGGAGTTGGGCTGTGGCAGTGGTGGTGTGTTGTTTTCAGTAGTGGTTTTGGTTCTTTTAGGTGGTTCTGATGGTGATGGTAGCATGATGGTAGTCGTTTAATAGGTTTTATGCTGGAGTAGATGTTTAATGACCTGGAGTTAGTACTTGAAATATAATGAACTGGAGTAGATGTTTAATAGGTTTTATGTTGTTACTTGTGTTTATTCTATATAGACCATGATGTGATGATTTTAACTTGAGTCAGATAGTTGCTACATATTCTTATTTTCACTAAACACTCAGCTAATATCGTTTTATAATCTCCTATTGTCTAGGTGATTTGAACGGTGCTTCGGATGAAGAAGATGTCACCTTCTATGATTCCGATTATAGCTTTGGTGAAGAAGACGACCTTCTCTTTCGGGAAAACGTTACCGACAATATTGAACTCGACATGAGAAATGAGATAGTGTCATTGGAAGCAGCATATGAATCTGACAATTCTAAATATGCACCCTCAGATGACCTTCGAAGCGTTCATTCTGATAGTGACGAAGAAGTGGTCACGTATCCAGAATTTAATGGTGATGTAGATAAGGTGGATCCTGTGCTTGAGGTTGGACTGAAGTTTAGGTCCAAAGAGGAGGTAAAGGGTGTGATTAGAAACTTCAGCATTCACAATGACGTCGGTTGAACCCTATTATATGTTTTTTGTCAACGAAATCTATTTTTTGTGGAAAGTTTCCCCGGGTATAGAAAGCAGATCACATTATTTGGCTTGAAATAGCATATTCTAGGCAAATCTGTGCTGTGTGTTTCTGTACACAGTTCTTTTTAGTGAAAAGCGATCATTTTGAAACTTTTTTTTTGTTATGAAGCTGTAATTTACATTGTTATAGCGAATGTTGAAGTATGAGGAAACAACTATTTTTGGTGAAATGTGGAATATTGTGAGTTGTTGTATGCCATGAAATTGTAATGTAAATTGCTATGGTGAAATTGTTGTATGTCTTGGTGAAATTGGTGTTTTATTTTATGAATTCTAGTGTTTTTACAATAAATTCTAAGTTGAAATAACTAAATTCTAAGGAAAAATAAGCAAAATGGTTTATTTATTATGGTTGGAAAAAAAAAAACAAAAAAATCACTCAAAAATAGCCAACAAACAGAACTGGCGTCAATTTGGTGTTTTATGAAAAGTGGAATTGCACTTCAGGTCCTCCAAATTTGAATGGGATGGGTTTTGTTAATTCAGGTTTCAATTAGAACAAAAAGGTCCTAAAACTTACTTCAGTGACCATTTACGAAAGTGACTGAAACTTGAGTGACCTTTCATGAAAGTTTTGAACTTCAGTGACCATTTTGTAATTTTTCTGTAACTTCAGTGACCATTCCTGAAATTAACCCGTTCCTAAAAAAGCACAAGATTACAATATAAATATTGTAGATGAATATTTTTGTTTTCCTTCTTGAAGAATTACAACTCTTTGTATATTAATATTTTATAAAAATATTAAGCTATAGCTTTTTATTGAATAAAACACAAGTTTTATATTAAGTTAATATTCCAATAGAATATTATCTGCTCCCTAAAAGCATAATTTTATGAGATCTAATATTTTATAAAAAAAATTATAATTTTGTTACTAATTAGTAAATCCTTATGTAATCTAATATTTTTAAATAATAATATATTATCGCTCTTGAAGTAGCAAAAATTTTTTAGAAGAAATTATAATCATATTGATTGCACATGACATGATTTTGACGTGAAATTGTTCATTTATTTTATATTACTTGGCTATTCACTTATTGTGAGTATTTGTATGTCCAAGTATGATACTAAAATTGTCATCTAAATGAGAAAATAAAAAGTTCAAATCTGTTATTGCTTCAATTGAAGCAAACACTATAATGAATCAGAGTTCAATAACTCTAAATATATTAGTTTTTTTGTTTGACCAGTTAGACAATCATTGAATCAACAATGATCATTTAAATAAATATTAATTGAAGAATCAGAAGATTTTTCAATCCAATGAATTCCTAAATGTTGTTTGCTCTATTTATTAAAAAATAATCATGAACTATCATTAGCTAAAGTTGGAACTATATATATACCAAAAATCTCAAAAATTAATTAGGGTGATATGTGGGGCTCAATCACTTACCATGTAGACCGTCTAGACATTATTTGTATCATACATACATAAACTGAATGATTACATGATGTTATTATATATCCGCAACCTAAAGTTTACTTGCACAAATATTAAATTATGAGCATAATTTTCATATTACAATCAATACATATTGTCTTTTTAATGATTGTGAGCTTAAATCCTAAATATTTTAATGATTTCTAGTTGAGATAATAGTTGAACATTCCATTTCCCATGATTTAGTAAATCATTAAAATGCCTCCAATCAATTATTAAATCAGTATTATTGAGAATAAAATATTTTTCCTTTTTTATTATGGAATGGAATTTTTAACGTATAGTGTCACTATTACGCATCGCGACAATAACATTATTCTCTTTGTTATCTTGTGGTCCAAGTCTATTTTTTTTCATATAAATATTTTTTAGTATAATATATATATATATACATATTCCATTATTTTCAAAATATTTTTTTTTTCATTCTTTTCAATCATGCATTTTTCAATAAAATAGTATTACACGCAATCCAAGACTTTTTCTTATTTTTTTAACCACATATTGTGCATCAATATACTATTTCAAAAATGTTCAAGCTCCTTTCTATATAGACAACAATCATTAGAACGAGAATGGATCTTCTCATAGCCAAGATCAAATTTATTTACAAGTTTTTTCATCTCATAAAAGGAGTTCGAAAGTGTATTATTCTCTGGCAACATGTCTCGAACAAGATTTATGAGTTCATCGAAACCACTGTTCGATAAACCATGTGAAACTTTATGCTTAAGCATAGCAATAGAAGCTGACATTTTCGTAACCACCTTACAACCAGTATAGAAAGGAGTTTCAACATCATCAACTAAACTTTTGACCTCTTTCTTTCTTCCATCGGGAGGGTTTTCAGGATCTATATCATGTTGTGCATAGAAGTTCTTAAGCATCCTATGTAACTCGGGCATTTCTACATTGACAAAATTCAATTCATTTGGTTGTTCTCCATGAAATATTCAAACGTTGTATGTAGTATACATAACCTTAATAACCAGATGTTCGTAGACTAGATTATAATGGTGATGCATTAGATTCCTATTAGAAAAATCTGAAGTTTCTGAACCTTTAGTTCGAACACCTAAAGATGTATACTTATATGAAAAGAAATTGAGAATAATAAAGTCTAACGGCTTATTTGATTGGTTCTTTTTCCATGAAAAATGGAGAACGTTTTTCCATCTTTTCAAATTGTAGGTGTTTGAAACCATTTTTTCCATGCAAAACCTTTTCTTGGCCCACCCCCACGCGCCCCTTTCCTCAATTTAAGGGAATTGGTTTTCCCACCACTTTGGTGGGAAAACTGATTCCAGGTTTATTTATTTAGGTAATTGGAAATTTTTTTAGATCCAATGGTAAAAAAAATTCATTACTTTTATTCATTATTTTCATGCAAAAGAAAGCTAAACGAGTGGTATTCGGTATGGTAATTTTTTTAAATTTTTTTTTTTTTTTTTTTTTTAATTGGAACAAATACTAGATCCAATGATGAAAAAATTTATCACTTTGATAAACAATTTCCATAAAAAAAAAAAAAAAAAAAAAAAAAAAAAAAAAAAAAAGGCCAAACAGACTCCAAACTTTCAACATTTTTCAAGTGAAAAATTATACTAATAAAACACAATTAATTACAATTCTCAGTAAAACAAATTTTAGACAATTCAATTTCCTATAATTCATTTTCTTTCCACCCAAATTTCACCTTTACAATCAAACGGACCCTAAATCTTTTATGAATAAATAAATTATCATGTAGTTGATATAATCACAAGTCTAAATCTTGTTATCATTTTAATACATAAAATTTGATATGCTTATAATGAAGTGGTTATAGTCAACTCATCTGATAGGACAATTAATACCATCTTGAAGGATTTAATATATCTAAAGTATATAATTCAAATGATATTATCCTAGGGAAAAAGTATACAGTCATTTTACTCTTTTTCTTGATCGAAGTTTTGTCTTGCTGAATTTTCTTGATAATATTTTTAATGAGATAACTTTTGTAACGTATGCAAAAAATAATGTACTCTTTTTCATTCATTAAGATTGATTTCACATGATTTTTCCTAGTACGATTTTAACGAGACATATTTGTTGTGTAATGAATGTCCCTAATCTATATAACATTTATCCACAATATAGCATTTTGATTTTAATCTAGTATGTTATAGATTGTATACGAGACTTTGTGTACAAAACTCTTGAAGAGGACAACAATAGAATTTGTTTTTCAGTGGATCATCATGCTAACTAAAGTTAAATAAAGATTAATAAATATCTTGTATGAAGACAATATTATTTGGGGTTGTAACAAGATAATATGAAAATTACTTCTATTAGAATTGTGGTATTGAAAACATTGATATACAATATATGGATGACTCGATACAATGATTTTCATTAACTGAAATAAAGGAGAATATATGTACTCTTTCTCCTTTGCTCAAATTTTGTATTACTTCACATGGTTTTCATAGGTGTTCTAGATTGTTTAATGCATTTATCATGTTCGTATCTGTCATTGAGAGATAGAAAGGCACATGAGCGGAATAGATTTGATAACTATTGAGGGAGGTTTTCAATTAAATTAGAAACATAGATCAACAAGAATGATTACAAACCGTCACTTTAAATTGTTGTTATAAAAATGGATTAACAAGGGGATTCGACATCTTAGCAATACTTTCATATATTTGAGAAATCAGTTAAATTACTTTCTAGTTTAATTGATAACTTAGGTATTAGTATAGAAAACTCAAAACTTGTTGCCATTTGATTAAGGTTTTTATTAATTTGAACTCAATTGAATACTTAATCCTCGTGAGTTCGACACTCTACACGCTACTATATTATTTGTTCACGATCTCGTTCATTTGCGGGAATCTAAAGATCAAAAACATTAAGTAGTGATTGATTGACGACT
Source organism: Osmanthus fragrans (assembly GCA_019395295.1). Taxonomy (NCBI): domain Eukaryota; kingdom Viridiplantae; phylum Streptophyta; class Magnoliopsida; order Lamiales; family Oleaceae; genus Osmanthus; species Osmanthus fragrans. The sequence goes on from CM033356.1 coordinate 12,458,328, forward strand.
AGGAAGAGACGCCTCGACTCGCGAATGAGGCCACGTGCCCCAAATCTAACGATCCTTACTTCACTTCATTCCCTATGTATACCTATACTTTATGCCATAAAAGAGGTAATGCAACTCCAACCATCTCTTATATATTTTTCCTCCCCATGTTAATGTGGTATTTTGGTTTTTCGGTGTTCTCCACTATCGGAACCTCTCATCTTCTTATATCACCTGGCTAACTTGATCGTCGGAGTGCTTGTGGCTACTTCCACCACTACCAAAAAGGACCGTTGGTAACTAATGGTGTGTTACAAGTGTGTAGGGGGAAACTTGCGTGGAGCTGCTCACTGTTGATCACGTAATAGGTTCATTTTCCGGGGTTAACACATTTTATTACCTACTAATAGGCTAGCTATATATTATTATATACATGGGAAACATCATTGTATAAATGGCAAAAACAATTTTTGTAAGCTTTATCCAAACATTCTGTAAGCTTTTCTTTAACTTGAGGTTTAAATTTTTTCTTCAATTCGTAGTACTATTGCTGAGAGACACTTTTCTTAATAATTACCATTTTAACATATTGTGCATGTTTGAAAAACATTATAATTTTCTTATAGTTAAATGTTCAAAGTCAAACATTATTCTCACAACACATTTCTTAGGACCCTAATTACTACCCACCTCTCCATCACTCATTTCTGTCATACTATAATTTCAATAGTTGTTATTGATTCCCACTAGTATTTTATGTGACTGTTAGTATTGACATTAATGTTTTATTGTTAAATAAATATTTTTAATTTATTTACATTTGATTAAAATTTTATGTACAGTAAAATTTCGATAAATTAAAAATATCGCTTAAATAATAAAATTTTTGAGTCTCGATAAAATATCGCTTAAGATAATAATTGTAATTAAAATCCTTTAGTGCCCAACTAAAATCTAAAATAATAGTTGGTTAAATAACTATAATCTTATAATACCCATTTAGGATTTTTTTTTTTTTTACTTGAAATCTTCTATTGTTTCAATTCATTTTTTTTCCTGAAAATGTGCATTTTATTTTTAGCTGCTTACTTTTCTTTGTGATCAAATTGAACTCAAGCTCATTCATGTTTTTTTTAAATGTATATACGCATTTATTTATTTTTTGCATTTTGTAGAAAGTGATTATTAAACGTTATTGTTAGGTTTATTATAATTGGCAATTCTTTGGACAAAAATTAAAGTTATAAAAGAGTTATAAAAGTCAAAAATTCAATAGGGATGTTGCATAGGTCAACTAGGAGTTCTTGGGTTCGAGTATAGAACAAGGAAAAAAGGTTGTCAAAATTATGTTAGCATGCTGCCAAACTAATGCTCGAGCACTCAAAACGGTGAATTATGTTAGCCGGCCGTCAGGCGCTCGAGCAACAATGTAATTCGGGGAGCTCTAGTTTGCATTTTCAGGAGTTCTATCTATCATGTACCACCCCAAAACATCTAAACTATAAATATCCAAACCCCACTTCATGAAAATGTGTGGTTGATCATTATATTTTCCCTAGATAACATCTATTGGGATCATTCAACCACATGTTGTAAACATCAAAATACAAATTCTCAAAAAATAAAACAACCCACTTTCATATAATCTATCAGCGTTCTGAAGATCGAGAAAGGTAACCAAAGTTCATGTTGAAGGAGAAAGAGAAGTTCTCGATGATCCACGAGGAGATAGACAATTTTAGAAGGCATGAGCTGTTAAAGGAGTAAGCATTTCAGGAGTACCTTGGTGATTACAGTCAAGAGGTCAGAGAGTATTTGAATTAGTCGAGCCTAAACCACATTGTAAGTCAATTTGTCTATAGTGGATATTACTGACTTGTTCTCGAAGTTTTTTGATCCTATGTGAAGGGTTTTTCTCCGTCATCAACTATTGGTGTTATTTATTTTCTGCAAATTACAAGCTGCAGTAATTCAACATATGTTATATTTGTATGTAAATTCATCTGGATAAAATATTTACAGTGACTTGTTGCTTTAAATATTGGTAAATTTAAATTTTGCATCAAATACCTATTCACCCCCTCTAGTTGTTAGTTGTGGCGTTATTTCAATTAGTATTACATCTTAAAATTGATCCAAGGCCCACTTTATCTGATGAGTCAATCACTAAAAATACCTCCATAATTTGATGGAAGCAATTATGAGTACTAGAAAGTAAGAATAAGAGCTTTCTTAAATTCTATGGATGAGGGAATTTGGGTATGTATAGAAAATGGATGGACCGTCCTAACTATATCTATTGTAGGTGTAGTTACCCCTATTGAAGTTGCCAATTGGTCTAAAACTGACATAGATGAGTGTAATGGGAATAGTAAAGGGCTTCATGCCCTATTTATGGTTGTGTCCCCGAAGAGTTTAGGATAGTGTCTATGTGTGAAACTTCCAAAAATGTATGAGATATCTTAGAGACTACACATGAGGAAACCAAGACTGTTAAGAACTCCAAGTTGTAGATGTTGACCAGTAGGTTTGAAGAAATTAGAATGAAGGGTGATGAATCATTCAATGATTTTTATGCAAAGTTGAATGACATAGTTAACTCTAGTTTCAACATAGGTGAGAAAATTCCCGAAACTAATATTGTTCGAAAAGTTCTTAGATGCAATTATTGAAGAGAGCAAAGACTTAGATGCAGTTAAGATATAGGAACTAGTTGGATCCCTTCAAACCTATGAACTCCCAGTATCTCAACCTAGGAAGAATAAGTTATAGCCTTGAACACTGTTAAGGAAGAAGAGTATGACTCTATTGATATTGAGACCCTTAACGACGAGAAGATAGCTTATTTTGTTAAGAAGTTTTAAAAAATATTTAAGGATAAGAAGAAATCTCAAGAGAGATATAAATGATCCCCTATTAAGAAGACTAATACCAGGATTGTAGAACCCCGATTAATTTTAGACACCTTAGTGGCACTAGAACATGAATATTGGATGGCTAAAGGACACTTCAGATATTTTTTTATCTCATTTGAGACCCATTTTATTTCATAGAAAACATTCGAATTAGAAAATGATATCTAAAGAAAAGTTGTAGCTCTTTGAGTTAGCTTTCCAACGCACTTGAAATTACCTCAATCGAATTTCGGGAGAAAAAGTTATGATAGTAATATTGCAGGTTGTGCTGTATCAACCGAAGTACGCAGAATATGAAAAGTCAAATTCCTACACAATTTTTCTAGCACCTTCTTAAACCTATAACTCCCACATAAATGGTACCCGTGTTAATGAGTATTAGGTCTTTCATTTGCCCTTAAGTTATGAGATTTGCACCTATATATAGCCCCAATGCATATTCATTTTTTCTCACACCCAAAACAAAAGCTTTCTAAGCATAAAAGAGAGAGTTTTCAAGTCTAGAAAAAAAAAATAGAGGAAGAAAAACTGGTCTTTCCTAGAAGTTTTGGTACTATCAAGAAGTGTTTTCCAAGCTTAAATTCTCAACAGTTTTCAAACATCAAAGGAGTGCATTTTTCAACAAGTTTCAAAGCATCAATCAATGTAGGTAGAGGTGCAAAGTTGTTAATTCGTGTTAGGTTGTAAATTTCGTGCAAATGATGTTTCCATGTCAAATGGTGTCTTCGGGTACGGCATGATCTATGTTAATGTTTGTATGTCAAATGGTACATTCGGTACGACATACCCTTCCATGTCAAATGGTGCATTCGGGTACAGCATGAATGACCGGTCGAGGCGTCGTGTTAAGTCATGACTCTATGTAATTGGGATTCTACCAGAAATCCTACTATGAAAAGGTTTTAAAGTTACAAGTTTTGAAATGTATAGCTTAATCACGAATACACCAATGACATTTATTGAGTATTCAACTCACGGGTTTAACCCCTTCTCTACAAATTGAAAGATTGCTACCTTGGGCATGAATGAAGGAGAAGATGGAGAGTGATGCAACGAGCCCATGGAAACCGGTGAACAAGTTATTTAGATTTATTTTATGAAATATTTCCAATGTTATGTCTTTAAACTATTTGAATAACGCTGAATGCGAGGACACGTTATATCTTCTTCAAATAAATTACATTTCGAAGTTTTAGAAAATTATTCAGTGTTTTGTTTAAAGCATTTGAAGTATTGTTATTAAAATTATTATTGTAAGATTTAAGCTTCCACTAAGAAAACGTATACACTTTTACTGAACCACTGGTTAATGAAATAAAGTAAGTAGCGTTCCGGTCCACTAGGGGTCGGGGTATTACAGCGTGGTATCAGAGTAAAGGTTTAGCCGGTTCTGTAGACTAAGTATGTTTTTTTTTTTTTTAGAAAAACGAAAATGAAAAGTCTAATGTATTCCATGGCATCGTGCATCCATCCATCAATTTCATCCTACGGCCCAGGTATGTTTAAAAGTTTATGTTTATGAAAAATTTATGCTTATGTGATGTTTTGTTGTGTTATGGCATATTTTGAAATTATTTTTCAAGTATGTGTTAAAATCAAGGATGTACTATATAAAAAGCATGTTATGGACTCGGGCTAGTAATTAAGGGCAAAAGAATTATACGATATGACATGAAAAAACATAATTGGGCTTTATGTAGCAGATATGGTTAGGACTTATCAAACTGCTAGAAAGACCATGGCTCGTGGAACTGCTAGGGCTTATAAAGCAGCATTGAAACTAAGAATTACTATTCAATCTTACCAAAACTATGTGACTGATCCACTCCGTCCACTTGACGAACACGTACATGACATCTATAAGAGATGCAAGGTAGCGGTGAACGCTGGAATGGAGATCACGCATGCGGAGGCTATAGATAACCTCATACACTCCCTCCCACCTTAATGGGGAGATATGGGAGTCATGGTTAGGGATACAATGCTAGAGGAGCACCCAAATTTAATCAAGTTTGAAGTATATTGTCATTCACTCCTAGACCTATGGAGGGAAAACTTAGAACCTTAACCGGAGGTAGTAATTGAACTCGATGAAGAGGAAGAGTCTGAAGAAGATAATGATTCTGAGCCCGAGCCACAGGTTGAGATGGACATAGAGTCCGGACTTGAGGCAGAAGACTCCTCTAGAGATGAGGCTCCACCAAAGAAGATCCGTAGAACTTATAGAGATTAGATTTAAATCCTTGTAATAGTTTCCTTATGTCAAGAAATAAAAATTTTATCTTCTTTGTTGGTATTCGAAATGTGAAACTAATAAAAGAACCATATGTTTTGTCTAAAGGAAAATGGCCTGCACAAACCAAACCAAACCAAACCAACTTAATAAAAGATCTCCTCCGAGCGGTTCAAGACCTTGGCAGGTAGAACCCGAACCAAGCTCAACCCTTACCATTAGCTCCTAATGCTCATCCAACTCATGCTTCAGTGGTCGAGCAATTTCGAAGGCACAAGCCCCCTACTTTCAATGGAGCAGCTGATCCACTTGCAGCCGAAGAATGGTTTCTCAAGTTGGAGAGAATATTCCAATTAATAGGGTGCATGGATGCCCAGAAGGTCCAATGCTCTGAGTTCATGTTTTCTGGTGATGCAAGTCACTGGTGGGACTCGATGTCAAGGACGAGGATCCCAGAGCAACAAACGGCATTGACTTGGGAGCAGTTTAAACAGGAAGTAATGGATAAGTACTTCCCACAGTCTTTGAGGGATCACAAAGAAAGTGAATTCCTCCAACTCAAGCAAAGGACTATGTCCCTGACTAAGTATGAAAGGAAGTTCGACCAACTTTCAAGGTATGCTCCACATCTGGTGGATATGGATGACAAGAAAGTCAAGAGGCTTGAACAAGAGTTGAACCTAGATATAAGCATGATACTTATGTCCCATCATTTCGCCTCCTACCGTGAAATGCTGGAAAGAGCTCATGCCATCTGGTATCAGAAGACTAATGTCGAGCAATATAGTCAACTGGCCAAGCAACTGGACAGTAGTAATATGGGTAAAAGGAAGTGGAATGGCCAGGACAAGGGAAAGGGCAAGTGGCAGAGCAAGAAAGCTAATGGCGGAGCCAATGCCATCAAGAGCATTGTGCCGGTTATAGAGCTATGTTCTACGTGTGGAAAGACACATCATGGCTTGTGTTTGCAAGGAAAGAATGTATGTTTCCGATGTGGTATGCTAGGGCATATTTCGAGAAATTGTACCACATTTATCCCGAAAAAGGATGATAACAATGTCCAGAACCAGAAAGGAAAAGCACAAGTTTTTGCATTGACTCAGAAAGATGCAGAAGAAAACTCGAACATTATAGCAGGTATACTATTGATAGCCAATACACATGCTTATGTATTAATTGATTCAGGAGCTACACACTCCTTTGTATCAACAACTTTTATGGCTAAATCTAGTATTACCTGTGATAAGTCGAAAGGAACATTAGAAGTTAGCATTCTTACAGGCAACCCTTTGAGTACTGATAGAATAGCCAAATCAGTAAATATTGAAGTTGAGGGAAAAACATTGGAAGCTAACCTATTCATGATAGAGATGAATGATTTTGATGTAATACTAGGCATGGATTGGTTGAGTTGTAATTACGCCACCATTCGATATAAGGAAAAAGAGGTATTATTTCAGAAACCAGGAGAGTGACCATTTTCTTTCCTTGGAATGACAATAAAATCTCTTATTCGACTAGTATCGGCTTTACAAGCTGAGAAGATGTTAAGAAAAGGAACATGTCAGGGATACCTAGTAAATATCTTAGGAGAGAAACAAGAGACGATGAAGGTTGAAGACGTAGCAATAGTACGGGAGTTTGTAGATGTATTTCCAGAAGATCTATCGGATATTCCGCCAGATAGACAAGTGAAATTCACCATAGACCTAATTCCCAGAGCGGCACCAGTATCTAAGGCCCCATACCGAATGGCCCCGAAGGAACTGCAAGAGTTAAAGAAGTAGTTGCAAGAACTCTTAGATATGGCCTTTATACGACCAAGCGTATCTCCATGGGGTGCGTCGGTGTTGTTTGTGAAGAAAAAAGATGGAAGCATGAGGATGTGCATCGATTATAGGGAGTTAAATCGATTAACCATCAAGAATAAGTACCTACTCCCGAGAATCGAGAATCTGTTAGATCAGTTATGTAGAGGCCCGAATCTTTTCTATAAATCTAGGCCCATAATTGTGTGATTAACTTCACAGTAGGCCCAATAAAGGAAATATAAGCCCAAAAGATAGTCCAATACATGTTTAAAGGTAAAATGATATTTATAAAGTATTTTCTTAAAAACGATTTGATGAAGATTGGACGGAATGCAAAGTATTTCATTTTATGGCTAAAGTATACTTCAAATATTTTTAGTCTCCTTTGAGACCCATTTTCGACATAGAAAGCATCCTAATTTGAATATGATATCTGAATAAAAGTTGTAGCTCTTTGAGTTAGCTTTCCAACGCACTTTGAATCACCTCAATCGGATATCGAGAGAAAACATTATAATAAAAATACTGGAAACTGTGTAGTGACAACCGGACAACCGGACGACCGGATAAACTAACCGGTCGACCGGAAAACCCGAAACTCGCGAATTTTTGAGAATTAATGGCCACTACTTGCACAACTTAATTACCCTATTTAATATGACCTTTCACCCACCCCAGACCTCACCTATAAATACCCTCTTCACTCATTTGATTTTTCACACCAAAAACACTTTCAATTTACTTTCAAAGTTGAGAGAAAAATAGAGAGTTTGGGAGAGAAAAGGAATGTGGTTTTCAAAGTGTTTTCCAGAAGTTTTAAGTGTGGGCAAAAATATTCTGCAAGAAGGTTTTTGTGATTTCAAAAGGTGTTTTCAAACAACAAATGAAGGTCCAAACTTCATCAAAGTTTTTGAAGTTCATCCAAAGTTTTTCAAAGTTCATCAAGCGTCAAATCGAGGTAGGTAGAGGTGCATAAAGTTGTCATACGTGTTTAAGTTATAATTTCTAGTAAGTAATGTTATATGTTAAAGGCTAATGTTGTGTGTCAAATGGTATCGTCGGTTCGGCATGTGCCTTTCATGTCAAATGGTTCCGTCGGTGCGGCATACATTTAAAGGTTAATGTTGTGTGTCAAATGTTATCTTCGGTTCGGCATGCACCTTTCATGTCAAATGGTTCCGTTGGTACGACATACATTTTCATGTCAAATGGTACCTCCGGGTACGGCATGTTTTATGGAAGTTCTAATGTTAATTGTTATGAAATGCTTAGCTTAATCACGATTGCACCTATGACGCCTATTGAGTTTTCAACTCACAGGTTTCTACCCTATATCTACAGATTAAATATTGATGCACCGGGTTAGATGATGGAAGAGATGGAAGGAGATACAATAAGCCTATGGGAACTCGGTGAACAAGTGATTTAGATTTAAAGTCTTTAACGTTTCAAATGCTATTTCCAACGTTATTTCTTTTGAGTATCTTGAACAAGTCATGATTTCATCAAATAAATTATATTTCGTTATTTTGGAAAGTTATAAAGTGTTTTAATTCAATATCCTTCAAAAAGAATGTTGTTAAGATTTAAGCTTCCGCTAAGATATGTACATTTGTTACTAAACCACCAGTTAAGTTAAGTAAAGTAAGTAGCGTTCCGGTCCACTAGGGGTCGGGGCGTTACAAGTTAAAATGAGCTAAGGTGTTTTCCAAGATCGACTTACGATCAGGATACCACCAACTGAAAGTAGAGTCAAAGGATATACCCAAGACAGCTTTCAGAACTCGTTATGGACGCTACGAGTTTACAGTGATGCCTTTGGTCTAACCAATGGACCTGTAGTGTTCATGGACCTGATGAATCGTGTATTTCATCAGTACTTGGATAAGTTTTTCATAGTCTTCATTGATGACATTCTGATATATTCCAAGAGTAAGGAGCAACATGAAGAGCACCTAAGAATAGCCCTAGAGGTATTACGCAAGGAGAACTTATACGCCAAATTCAAGAGTGTGAGTTTTGGCTTGAACGAGTTGGATTTCTCGAACATGTAGTCACTGCCCAAGGAATTGAGGTAGATCCAGCGAAGGTAGAAGCAATAACCAACTGGGAAGCACCAACTAATGCTGGCAGGGTACGGAGCTTCCTAGGATTGGCCGGACATTATCGGAGATTCATAGAAGGATTCTCCAAAATAGCTAGACCGATGACACATCTTACCAGGAAGGGAGTAAAATTTCAATGGACGGATAAATGCGGATAAAGTTTCCAGGAACTTAAACAGAGGTTGATATCAACATCTATGTTAACATTACCTGCAGGAACGGAAGGGTTTGTTATATACAATGACGCATCCAAGCAAGGATTGGGATGTGTGTTGATGCAGAATGGAAAAGTCATAGCTTATGCTTCAAGACAATTGAAGAAATATGAGCAGAACTACCCGACGCATGATTTGGAACTTACGGCGGTAGTACACGCCTTGAAAATATAGCGACACTACTTATATGGAGAGAAGTACAAGATCTATACCGATCACAAGAGTCTCAAATATTTCTTCACACAGAAGGAATTGAATATGTGAAAAAGACGATGGTTGGAATTGGTGACGATTACGATTGCATTATTCACTACCATCCAGGTAAGGCAAATGTTGTGGCTGGCGCCCTAAGTAGAAAATCAATGGGACAATTGACGTCACTGTCCACTTCTCAAATGGAGTTAGTCAAAGATTTGGAACATTTGCAGATCCAGGTGGTTATCACACCAGAACAAGCTACTACTCAATTAGCAGCTTTAATAATGCGACCTACTCTAAGAGATCGAATTGTGGAAGCACAAGGTAAGGACCTATTCTTGTTGAAGATCAAGAGTGAAGTTGGTACAAATAAAAGAAAGGACTTCGAAATAGCTGCAGATCAGACATTGATGTTTAGAGGAAAAATTTGCGCGCCTAATGATAAAGCATTGAGAAACGAGATATTGAAAGAAGCACATGCCACCCCCATACACCGCACATCCCGGTGGTACGAAAATATATCTAGACCTCTGAGATACATTTTGGTGGAAGAATATGAAAGAAGTATAGGGCAGTATGTGGAAAAATGCATGGTATGTCAACAAGTTAAGGCAGAACACCAAAGATCGGCTAGATTATTAAATCCACTGGACATACCCGAGTAGAAATGCAAAAAATCGCAATGAATTTTGTTGTTGGGTTCCTGAAATCAGCAAGAGGAAACAACGCAGTATGGGTAATAGTAGATCGATTAACGAAGTCAACTCATTTTCTGCTAGTGAAAATGACATTCAATCTAGACCAATTGGCACAGTTGTACATTAAGGAGGTTGTGAGATTACATGGCGTACCAGTGTCCATTGTGTCTGATAGAGACCCAAGGTTCACATCCAAATTATGGAAAAGTCTATAAGGAGCTTTGGGAACAAAGCTGAACTTTAGTACAGCATACCACCCTCAGTCCGATGGTCAGTCTTAAAGGACCATCTAAATTTTGGAAGATATGTTGAGAGCATATGTTTTAGATCTAGGAGGTAGTTGGGAATCATATATACCCCTAGTAGAATTCGCATATAATAACATCTTCCAAGCAACTATCGGGATGGCACCGTACGAAGCTCTCTATGGTAGAAGATATAGATCCCCTGTTCATTGGGATGAAGTCGGGGAGAAGAGAATTTTGGGATCTGAAACAATTGAAAGGACAGTTGAGGCAATCGATAAGATTCGTGCAAGGATAAAGGCAGCACAGGATCGATAGAAGAGCTATGTGGATACAAGGAGGAAGGATTTAGAATTTTAAGTTGAGATAAGGTCTTTCTAAAGGTAGCACCGATGAAAGGTGTACTTAGATTTGGAAAGAAATGTAAACTACGACCTCGATATATCAAACCGTTCGAGATACTTGATAAGGTTGGAAATGTGGCTTACCAACTAGCTTTGCAGCCTGAATTGTCGGCACTGCACAATGTGTTCCATATATCGATGATGAAGAAGTATTTACATGATCCTAATCGTGTGATAGGTTAGCAGACCTTGGAACTACAGAAGGATTTGTCGTACGAGGAACTATCGATTAAGATATTGGATCGAAAGGTGGATAAACTAATGAATAAAGAGATTCAACTAGTCAAGATGCAGTGGAATAGTCACGGAATAGAAGAAGCCACCTAGGAAAGAGTAGAAAAAGCTAAAGACAAGTATCCAACACTATTTGCCCAATCACAAGGTAAATGTCAAGGACGAAATTTTATTTAAGGTGTGGAGGATGTAGAACCTCGATCAATTTTAGACACCTTACTAGTACTAGGACATGAATATTGGATGGCTAAAGGATACTTCAGATTTTTTTATCTCATTTGAGACCCATTTTATTTTATAAAAAACATTCGAATTGGAAAATGATATCGAAAGAAACGTTGTAGCTCTTTGAGTTAGTATTGCAATGCACTTGGAATTACCTCAATCGGATATCGGGAGAAAACGTTATGATAGTAATACTGCAGGATGTGCTGTATCAACCGAAGTACGCAGAATATGAAAAGTCAAATTCCTACACAATTTGTCTAGCGCCTTCTTAAACCTATAACTCCCACATAAATGGTACCCGTGTTAATGAGTATTAGGCCTTTCATTTGCCCTCAAATTATGAGATTTGCACCTATAGATAGCCCCAATGCATACTTATTTTTTCTCACACCCAAAACAAAAGTTTTCTAAATATAAAAGAGAAAGTTTTCAAGTCTAGGAAAAAAAAAAGAGGAAGAAAAACTAGTCCTTCCTAGAAGTTTTGGTGCTATCAAGAAGTGTTTTCCAAGCTTAACTTCTCAACGGTTTTCAAACATCAAAGGAGTGCATTTTTTAACAAGTTTCAAAGCATCAATCAATGTAGGTAGAGGTGCAAAGTTGTTAATTCGTGTTAGGTTGTAAATTTCTTGCAAATGATGTTTCCATGTCAAATGGTGTCTTCGGGTACGGCATGATCTATGTTAATGTTTGTATGTCAAATGGTACATTCGGTACGACATACCCTTCCATGTCAAATGGTGCATTCGGGTACAGCATGAATGTCCAGTCGAGGCGTCGTGTTAAGTCATGACTCTATGTAATTGGGATTCTACCAGAAATCCTACTATGAAAAGGTTTTAAAGTTACAAGTTTTGAAATGTATAGCTTAATCACGAATACACCAATGACATTTATTGAGTATTCAACTCACGGGTTTAACCCCTTCTCTACAAATTGAAAGATTGCTACCTTGGGTATGAATGAAGAAGAAGATGGAGAGTGATGCAACGAGCCCATGGAAACCGGTGAACAAGTTATTTAGGTTTATTTTATGAAATATTTCCAATGTTATGTCTTTAAACTATTTGAATAACGCTGAATGCGAGGACACGTTATATCTTCTTCAAATAAATTACATTTCGAAGTTTTAGAAAATTATTCAGTGTTTTGTTTAAAGCATTTGAAGTATTGTTATTAAAATTATTATTGTAAGATTTAAGCTTCCACTAAGAAAACATATACACTTGTTACTGAACCACCGGTTAATGAAGTAAAGTAAGTAGCATTCCGGTTCACTAGGGGTCGGAACGTTACAAGGATGTTTAGAAATAAATCCCAGTCGATTAGATGTCATGAGTGTTAAGACATTAGTCACTTTAGAAATGAATGCCCTAGCTATAAAAAGACCCTAAGCAAGGTAAAAAGTAAGGCGATGGGCACAACTTTGACTGACAATGAGTCTAATTCTAATGACTATAGTGATTCCTTAGGTAATTATTCTTTAAGAATGTTAATGAACTTGAGCTAGAGATGGTGAGAGAGAGAGACTTATCAGAACCTTCAAGAGTCTACCAAAAGCCTTAGTGAGTTAATATTAGTCAATGAAAACTTAGAAGCTAAGGTTAAAACCCTAATGAGCGACCTTGAAAAATCCAATACTCAACTACATTCATTCTTGAAAGGATCTCAGAAACTTGACAACCTTTTAAGGTTGAACAAGTTTGCTAGAAACATGGGAGGTCTAAAATATAATCAGACTGGTCATAATACTACTAGTACTTCCAAAATCACTTTTTTCCCTGCCACCAACCAACTTAAATATGTTGCAAATCCTAAACCCAAAACAAGGGTATCTTAGGATAGATGCCTACTAGACAACGTAGGATCAACCAGCCCAGAAATCAATATCAGCTAACACATAGATTTGGACCCTAAGTTTATACCTATGTGTCACAATTGTGGTGAGTTAGGACACACAAGGCCTAGGTGTCACAAACTTTTGAATATGAATAGAAGTCAGAATATCTCTAGCCGGGTTGACTTCCTTACTAATCAGGTTAGTCACTCGACCAAGTTCATGACACGGCTAAATAGGATTAATTCTGCTTTTTGGAAAGTTTAGATAAAAAAGAGTGATCTCTATGGTCTCAATAATGCTTTAAACGGCGATGTTGATATCGTTGCTCTTCAAGGTGAGATCGTTTGTGTACCTCAATGAGTAGGTCAGTAGATACATGCATGCTTATTTTTATTTAATCTACATTATCACATGCATGTTTATTTTTATGTTTTGTGTGATTTTTGCATTTTAAAAAGAAAATGAGAAGATAAAAAAGGAGGAAATTTGAAGCGTCTTGAAATTGTGCCACCTTATTTTGATTAACTTGAGCTTGCTAATTGTAACCAAGTATGTATAAAACTAATGAATGGTGATGATAATTTCCATAATTGAGTTTATGCCTATAGGGAGTACTTAGTATAAGTTTCACATTGTACCATCTTCATTGCACATACTAAGAGCTTATGAGTAAATCTTGACCACATGTGTGAGATTTGGGATGGCGATCTTCTGGGTGGTGAAGTGACCTTAAATATGGATAGATCTTAAACTAGTTGACGTAAGATTTAGTGTATTCCCCCAAAAAGAAAAGATTGGTGCATATTATACACATCTTCAAAGCCTCGATGACTTGAGCAATTAAGTCTTTAAGGGTTTCTCAAAACTTGGTGCCTTTTGGTCATCTGAAGTCACTGGCCAAAAGCTTATTAGAGGGGTTAATTGTGCTGATAGTGAGGATGAGGGAAAAAAAGAAAAAATCAAGTCAAAAATCAAAATGCATTTTCATAAATAGGTCCTAGTATCACTGAGTTTGACTTTCATAACTTAAGGAATATATTCACACTTCTAGTGATTTATTTAGCATGTCCATTCTCACAAAATTAAGAATTTGAGTCTTTCTCACAAGTTTGTAGTGGCACATTATACACATTGGGTTACTTATACATTTTACTCCATAAATGTTAAACCAATTTGTGGGAAAAGTTCACTGTTTGCTGATTTTTCTTGTAAAAGTGATCAATTGCATTTTTCAAGTTATCATATGATTTGGGGATGTGAGCCTTGATGTTACATTTGAAAAATCATGAAAAAGGGTCCAAATTCAAAAATGATGCTATTTACACAGATTTTTAGTCAAATATGTTGGCTTTACACTCATGAACACTTTGATATCATTATATTACATGTTTGTTAGGTTTTGCATCGTTTCTGCGCTCTTTTGGCTCATTTGTCTTGGTTTGCATACACCTCTTGCATGACATGCATTCTTTAGTTAGCTTTTCATTAAGGTATTCAGTCACTATAGTTTGCATTGGGACGATGGTGATGAGTCTGATGAGGAGTCAGATTACATGATAGGTTCATTTGTCAATTGTGACAAAATGGGAGTAGTATTTGTAGTATTACAAATAGTATTGTATTTTCAAATGTTTAGCTATTTTGAGTTTGGATGTTTTGTGAAATAAATGTTGTTGGTGGTGTTATAATTAACATTGATAATGGATGTCAATCTAGGTAACAAAATTATTATATCATGTCTCAATTGCTATATTTCCTTAACTATTTCACATGCTTTTATACTTAGTATTTGAGTTGTTGATTTTAGGAAACATGTTTGACAAGGAAAGTAAATTACAGTTGAGTCAGTTGGGTTTTGGTGGATAAGTTTTGTTTTTTTTACTTGTAATATTTAGTTTTGTCACAGAATGTCAAATGGAGAGATTGTTAGGTTTATTGCAATTGACAATTCTCTAGATAAAATTAAAGTTATAAAAGTCAAAGAGTCAATGGGGAGGTTGTATAGGTTAACTAGGAGTTCTTGGGTTTGAGTATGGAAGATGGAGAAAAAGTTGCCGAAATTATGCTAGTCTGCAGCCAAGTTGATGCTTGAGCACTCAAAATAGTGAAGTTGTCGCCCGTCTGCCGATAGCCTTTCTCTCAAGCAGCACACCAGTCGCTTGCCTAGCACCCCCCAGAGCTCGAGTGATAGATTATCCAGGGAACCCTAGTTCACATCTTTCAAGAATTCTATCTATCTTATACTATCCCAAAACCTTATAAATATCCAAAACCCCACATCATGAAAAAGTGTGGTTGATCATTATATTCTTCCTAGATAACATCTATTGGAGATCCTACATCAATTATCCCTACTGAGATCCTTCAACCACACATTGAAAACATCAAAATACAACTTCTTAAAACACAAAACCATCCACTTCCATATAATTTGTCATAGTTCTAAATATCGTGAAGGTGATCAGAGTTCCAGTTGGAAGAGAACGAGGAGTTCTCGATGATCCACATGATATAGACAATTCCAGAAAGCAGGAGCTAGTGTAGGAATACGCAGTTTAGGAGTGCCTTGGTAATTATAATCAAGAGGTCAGAGAGTACTAGAGTTAATCGAGTTTGGACCGTACTGTAAATCAATTTGTATATAGTGAATTTTACTAACTTGGGCTGGAGTTTTTTTATCCTTTGTGAATGGTTTTTCTTCGTCATTAATTATTGGTGTTATTTATTTTCTGCAAATTACAACATATGTTAGACTTGCATGTGAATTCATCAGGATAAAATATTAAGAGTGACTTGTTGCTTTAATATTGGTAAATTTAAATTTCGCATAAAATACCTATTCACCCTCGTCTAGTTGTTAATTCGGTCGAACTTCGTTATTTCAGTTATGATGCTTGAAGGGCTTCTTTTAGTATAACAATTAATAAAACACAATTATCATCGAAATCATCATACCCCCGGTAGGTACATTCAATACCCTGTGAATAATATCTTTGTGAATATGCTATTTACCTCATCCTATCGCCTCCCCTATCAAAATCGTAGATGTGTTTGACATCCATCATATTTATGTAGCGTTGACATCCATAAAAACTGAATATTATTATTTTATTTGTTATAAAACAAGCCAATTTGCAATAACCCGGTGATAGAACTTATACCACTTGTTATGAATATTAAAGCCATGAAAACATGAGCAAGTTGAAAAGAGTCACACAATAACACAAGATTTAACATAGAAACCCAAATCAGGGTAACTAACGGGTAGAGGAGGAGAATTTGCTATAATCAATAGCAAAGAAATATAAAATGATCTCACAAGACTCCCAACCTATCTCAAAATATACGAGTCTCTCTCTATGAACTAGATCATCTCACTTCGATATTAAGAAGGGAAGTTTTTGAAAAGAGAGGAGAGGTCTATATGCATAACCAAATATATTAAAAAAAACTTAACCTTGTACAATATTTCTCATTGTACTATATTTCATTAGATTTCATTGAAGTTTGTCAAAGATGAATCTTGTGAACAATAAAGTAGTTTATAAAAAACATGATTTTTTTTTTTTTTTTAAACTTTAGACTTGTTAAACAACCTTAATTATTATAATGATGTTCATAAATACATTTGTTTTATTAATTAATGTAAGGGTTCCATTACCCTCCCCATTAGAAAAATATCTCAAGCTAGCTAATCTTTTGTGGAATATGGACCACTTCAACACTATTACTTTAATATAATGTGCACTTAATATAATGAGCACTTAAAATTTCGAATCTATCAAAATATTATATCTTTTCAAATTTTGCTTTAATAAATTGTGTTGACACGAATATGTACCATTCGTTTGAAAACAAATAAGAAAGTATAAAAATAATTGTACAGGACATTAAGATAAACTTTTTTTTTCAACGTACAAACACGAAACAAAGAAATTGCTACACTAGTGACTCTTAGACTGACTTGGAAGTTTTGGAATCTTCGATAAAGTCTTCTCCTCATAAAGTCTTTTAAAAATATCTTTGGAATAATTATTCGAGCTCATTCATTAACGCAACAATATAATTTTTAAATATCAAACATTTTTTTAAAAAAATTCCCATGTTCGAACTTTGTAGGGAAGATGTTTATCATTTAAAGTGGCATGAAATTGTGCACCCCATTTTGTAGGCATAAGTCGAGATTCAACATTACAAACTCGGATTAATTGTGCTAATAGTTATTGAAGTTTTGAGTAATTACGTCAATGGTCGTTGAAGTTATTTTCCTACTGCAAGGAAATAAAAGCTGACAAAAAATTGCATTCCTTCTGGCACCCCATTTTTTTTTTCCGTTGCATGAGTTACCATACAATGAAAGCTCGAAAACCTGACCAAAATAAAATCGCATTACATTTTCTCATATTAACCTGCTCAATTCTCAATTTTGCTAATATGTTGTAATAAATAATGTTATTTGATAACATGTTGGCAAATGGCAATTAACGATGCCATATAGGATTAAGTTAATGTTTTTTGTTGAGAGATCATTGGTGTAACATTTAGAAACTTGAGCTACTAGTACCATAAAACAATAACTTTAGTGGCCATTGGTGCAATTACTCAAAATTTTGTTGACCATTGACGTAATTAACCGTGCAAACTGCATATATAATTCAATTTTACTTTTATCAATAGTTGAATCATTCAGATTATAACGTAAATGGTGTCTCACCTCAATTACGTATATGGTTTTCATTGGCGTAAATTGGTATATTAATTTAGGGTGTCTAAATAGGGATGACAATTTAATCCATCCCGTCTCACCTGTGGAAAGAAAAAAAAATTAATTTTACCTAACAATTATATTATACAATTTTAAATTTTACCTAACAAAATATATTATACAATTGTATTTTATTATCTAATAATTGCAAAACTCAGAATATTGAAAATGTTCAAAAATAAAAAATAAAAATGAAAAATTAACGAGGCAAGATCCGGTCCCGCTCCGAACCTGTCCCGTTGTCATTCCTATGTTTAAATCCAAGTGGATACAGTAATTGAACTTTCTTAGTACACTATAAATCTATGAAATAGTAATACACCTAAATATGTGGATTAAATGTGATTCTATCAATGAAATTTAAACCTTAAAAACAAAAACTAACCTTGATTGTAGAAGATGATGATGAACAGTGGTCCGGGAGAGCTTTTTGGGCCGGGCGATTAGTGTCCTTAACGTCATTTTTTCCCCCTCTTTCTTTACAAATGAGGGGTGAATGGGAGATTTTGTTAAATGTTATAATTTTAAGGATTTTTTTATCTTTTTATCTTTCTTTTTTTTCTTTTTTCTTTTTTTTTTTGTTTAAAATTGATCAAAGGCTATTGTTGAAAATGGCGTAGGTCAATAGGCCGTTGGCCACTATTTCCTCCCTTCTCACCATCTCCTACTCCCATCTACGCCGTCCTTTCCTTTTCCACAAAACACTCTTCTTTTTCTTCTCTCATATCCCAAGAAATTCGCCTTCTTTTTTTCTCAAGATACTGAAGAGAAGAGGAGAAATAGAACTAACAAAAGTGGTTCCCTGGCAATGGATAAAATAACATGTAGTAATAGTCGTTCTAGTGATTCTGATGGAGATGTTATTTCCACATCTCGGGAATTTGATGAACCTGTTGGGTTTTTGGATCTGAAGCTTTACAAAGAAAGCTCTAAAACATTTGTTGAGATTATGGTTGAGGAGGAGGTGAAAATTGAATATAACAAAGCAAAAATAAAGCATATAAAGAAAACCAGAGGAGAAGAAAAAGTTTTTGGACTACATTTTGATGTGTTTTCTTCTTGATTTCGTGTTACACAAAGGCTGGCATATATAGAGCCAACTTGCTAGACATTATACATGATATCTACCAACTAATTTACACCATACCTCAACTCTTGTAGCAGGCCATACTAGACAATACATTTGCTAGTACAATACCATACTTTTTCTAACATTTTACATCACAAATGAGTTGGACTTTAACCAAACTCTTCAACTAAACTAGAAACCACAAATACATATGTTTGGTTAACAAAAAAGTGTTACCAATACTTCAACACTCCCCCATGACACTTTGGTTGGAAACCATCAAAATTGTCCTTCAATTTTCAGTCCATTTTCTTCATTTTTTTGGGTTGCTGCTGATTTTTGCATCTTTCAAATTTTGGTGACTACAGGCTTGAAGATCCTTTGTTTTCATTTGATTCAAGCTCTCTTGGTTACAACTCTCTTTCATAGTTGATCAACTCTTTTAGCCTTGAATCAACCTTACACAAAGAACTCTTGGACTTACATCATTTCTCAGATTTGCTACTGTTCTGATCAAGGGCTGTTGTTGTTTTTTTTTTCAAAACCTGATGCTGAATATCAGATTTTCCAAAGAACTACTGTTGCTGATCCCTTTTTCGGTCAAAAGTTTTAAAATTAAAGCTCAATATTTGAGGTCAATGGCATGAAGAAATGTTTGATGGATCCTTCTACAGGATGACCATCTTTATAGTGAAGAACTATGGAATCGAGGGAGTTGGAGTTTCGCTTTAACTCAACAAAAGATGGTCATCCTGTAAAATGATCCATCAAGCATTTCTTCATACCATTGACCTCAAATATTGAGCTTTAATCTTAAAGCTTTCGACCCAATATTCCAACATGGTATCAGAGCTCAAATGATCTTAGAAGGGCCAAAAAAAACGTTTTTAAAATGCTGTAAAGCTCTGCAAAAAAAATGATTTCAAAACTCCATGTTTGGTATTTTCATTTTCAGGTTCTCCTCTAGTCTTATGACTTAGAAAAGTTCATTTCGAGCACTTTCACATCAAGAAATTTGCCACATTTTCTGAGCTCTTTCACAGTGAGAAAGAAGCCAATGTTTGTTTCAGCAGCCCTGGGAAATCTGACCCTGAAAGCATTAAAAAATAGCTGAAAACGAGAGTTACAGAAACCTCTTGGAATCTGATGATCCTTGATGGTGTTAAAAGTTGGCTGTAATCAGAGTTACAGCAGCAACCTTCGTGGAGCAAAAATGGCTGAACAATTTCAAAACAAAAGAAGGGGGAAAAACCAACAAGGGAGGATGAAATAATGTAACCTGATGAAAAGGAGCTGCAAAAATGGTGTAAAGGGGTTGTTGAAATGCTAAAAGAAATGAAAAAATTTGGTGCAGATAAAATGAAAATTCTGGTATGCTGGCAAGGATTAAGAGCTGAAAAATTGATCTTTAAATATCAAAGCTGAAAAAATTATTCTTGGCCAAAAATGGAAGAAAAACAGTTGATGAAAGAGCTGTAAATGCCAGAAAAAAATCAGGAAAAGAAAGGCTGTTGATGCTGTTTTTTAAGAGTTGTAAATGGGCAAAAAGATAAGTGAATCCAGTTAGCGAAGGAGTAAATTTGGTAAAAACCATTAAGCTCGAAACTTGGTAAACTCCGAAAAATAAAGCTCTGATACCAGATCCTGATGCTCTTATGGATGACGGTGTTGTCAAGATATCCGCAATAGTCCTCCAACCAAATTGATAAGATAGCACTGAATGAGACAAAGTCTGCAAATCTTTCTGTAATTTATATTTGTGAATTACAAGAAATAAAGCGAAAATTTGACCCCAAAAAAGCTGTTTCTCTTGGATTGAAACCTGGGCCATAGTATAGTCTATTGCAATGTGGAAAAATCGTGATGTCAGATTTTAAAGATATCAAGGTAGATTTTCTGAACTTTTCAAAGTTTGACCTAATAGTGTTGGCCACTTCAAGGTTTCCTAATTATGCATTGATTCACTTGTGATGCTCAAGTTTACCCAATGGATGTACTTGGCCCTTCTGCTCTTCATCCTATAGTATTGATAATTGACTGCCCTACGTCGTTACATTTACGAAAGTTACTGTCTGTACAAAGGATAACGCTCCGACCCGTATGGATCGAACCACTTAACTATAGCCATCTTCTTGATGAATAATTATACTTCTAGAAGAAAGTTTAAATGTTAAATCATGAATTTAAAACAAAAGTAATTTATTTAAAGAAAATGTTCAATATCGCAAGTAACAATTTTCAAAATGTCTATAGTTTTATAATTGACATCAAATTCCAGTAAACCTTAAAAAATAAGTTTCTGCATATGCATTATTCATTGGAAAGAGAAATATTCAAATAAATAGTTCCATTCACATTATTCATGTAAAATTTATTTAAAACATTCCATAATTTATCACAGGCTTCTCATAGCATGATGCTTCTTCACCTATCGTCATCCACGTCTCGTGCACAATCGTATCAACCTGTAGCAAGGGAATAAACCCATGAGTTTGGAACTCAATAGATATCATAGGTGCATTCGTTATCAAATTATACATTTTCGAACTGTAGCCCTTAAAAGAAATAGAACCGTTGCGTAGGAGGATTTCCGGAAAAATCCAATAACTGTTGAGTCATGACTTAACATAACGCCTCGAGCTGGAGAATGATCATTCAACTATAGAGGTGCTGAAGCACCGTACCCGGAAGTACCATTTCATTGAAACATGGTGGTGCCAAAACACCGTACCCGGAGGTACCATTGCTTTCATACTTTTACATGGAAAAATATAACTTGAAAACGAAATAAATACTTTGCACCTCCACCTACCTTAACTTGATGCTTTGAAATTGATATTTTTTGAAAAGTTTTGATGAAGCTTGACGTTGAACTTTTGTCTTCCTAGCGGCACCTGAACTTTAAAGAAAACTTGCTTATTTCCCTCTTTCTCTCCTTATTCTCTCTTGTATAGAGTGTTTAAAAATGTTGTGTGTGATTTTGAAATGAAACCTTGTCCTTATTTATAGGAAAATTTCTCATAACCCCAAGAAAGTGAAGGGTCAAATTCTCATTTAAGAGAAAAACATAGATGTCATTTAAGTTGGAGGTTAAATGCATCAATTGGTGGGGTTTAAACCTCAAAAAAAAAACGTGGGTAGTCATTTAGGAAAATAATTGAAGAAAATAAATATGTAAATTATAGAAAAAAATGAGAATTTTCATTTTCTGGCAACTTCGATCGACCGCACTACATCTTCGGTCGACCGGACTTCACTGAAATCCGGTAAGCTTGCTTCTAATTCGGTATGTGCCATGATCAAATACGGTATTTGTCAAATAATGCGATTTTAGTCATAAAAGTGTTGACCTAGACCTTAGAAAAACATTAAACTCCGTCCAACTTCATCGAATAACTTTAAAAATAAGCTCGAGTTGCAAATTTGAATCTTCATGACTTTGTAAATTTATTTAAGACATATTGTACTAGTATTGGGCTTCATTTCCTTATGTGAGCTGGCCATAAACTCTTCATGGACTTAAGTAATCTCATAGAAATTATGAGTCTACTTTCATTAAATTTTTTGGGCTTCTACACAAAGTCTAACTCGTTATTATGCAGATACAGCTGGATATGTACCAGAAATTTCAAAAATGCGAATTGCGTAATCCTTCTAAGTCCTACACACATCACAAACACATCTGATTATCAAATATTGATGTCAATGATTGACGCATCATCACATATCGTGGCAGGGAATGAAATGTCTGTTTCTTTAACGGATTCTTATCGTCATTTTCATAATATTTCTTGATTGTTCATTCCTTCTTGAATAATTCAGACTGATGAGTACCATATATTGCAGGAAGAATATTGAAGTGCCTATTTTAAAATCAAGTGAAAGAATTGGAACACAGCTTTAGCTACTTGTGTCCTCAATTGTTTCCGTCTCCTGGTTTTTGGTCTATTAAATGCATGCCTTCTGGCTTGAAGGCATCAAAGTCTAGATTTAGATTTTGTGTTCAATTTAAATGATTGTGGAAATAACCTACTTGTAAATTATATCGACATTGGTTTCGTCCTCTCCGAATCTCACATCAAGAATCAGTGAAATCATTCATACATACAATATTCTCAAGGTATGAATAGTCACCTAAATCAATTAGTTCCCAAGAACGAGAATTGAAATTATCCTCTTGATATGAAGACTCATATTAGAATAGCTCATAAGTTTCTGAAAAAAACAAGTATTAGTGTAGGTATTATCAAAATGCAAGCTCCTTTTTCTTTTTAATCTTAGTGATTGCAGATGGTAATGTTGGGAAAAACTCGTCTATTAGTAATGCACAGCGGAATAATTTTTTCCCTCTTTTGCATGACAAAATGGGATATTGACAAAGCTTCCATTATATCACAAATAATGGGATTACAAGACTCATAATCATAATCATAATCATAATCATAATCATAATAATAATTTCTTGGCTAACTAGAGGCACTTAATCTCTCTATTTTTGTTTCTACACAAGGTAGAGTTTTCACACAATTTTCTCTCTAACCTTCTCTATCAGAGGCTCTCCGAATTATATTCCTAGTATGACAAGCTCTCACCCTATTTTTAAGCAAATGTTGGATGGAAGAAGACAAATTGAACTCAACTTCCTTTTCTTGACAAACTTGTCCATTGGTTGGAAGAAGAAGATTTGAACATTACTTCCTTTTGTTGTCAAATATTTCCATTGATTGAGGAAGCAAAATTGATTTTCTCTTCCTTGAAAATTTGATAACATTTATAGTAAAACTGGCTTTTTTCCACCTTGCATATAGCGGACCACACAACAAATCTCCCCATCGGCCTCTCATGTGGTGTGTTCTACCGAGCTTCTCCTTAGAAAAAGATTTCATCAACATATTCAATCCATTATTGCTAGTATGAATTTTTTCTAAATTCGATTGCTTGCCTTCAAGTACACCATGAATCTAATGGTACTTGACATCAATATCTAGAACGAAATATTAAGTTCTTGGAGAGGTGGATAGTACTCTGACTATCTCAATAAATAACATACGTTTCTTGTTGTAATCCCAATTCTTGAAGAAACTTCTTCATCTACAAAGCTTCTTTACAAGCTTCAGTGATGGCAATATATTCAGCTTTTGTGGATGATACAGTACACATTTCTGCAACTTGGACTGCCAAGAAATAGCTTCCCTTAAAAAGTCATCAAGAAGATGTGGACTTCCTAGAATCACTATCACCTGTCATATATGCATCTGTGTATCTGTCTAACACAGGTTCACCACCGCCAAAGCACAAACATACCCTAGAAGTACCTTTTAGATATCTAAGTATACATTATATAGCTAATCAATTTTCTTTTCCAGGATTTGAAAGAAATCGACTAACAACTCCAGAGGCATGAGCAATGTTCACTTTTGTACACACAATAGCATACATAAAGCTACCAATAAGGTATTTTGGTCATTTCTTCCTTTTCTTTCTTACTTGTAGGATAATGTTTAGCTGTCAACTTGAAATGACCTGAAGTGGAGAAGAAACGGGTTTTGCCTTACTCGTGTTAAATCTTTCAAGAACTTATTCAATATAGTTTTCTTAAGATAGCCACAGCTTTTGATTCTTTCTATCACAGGACATTTGCATGCTGAGAATTTGCTTTTTCGATCCTAAGTCTTTCATTGTAAAAATTTTACTTAATTCATTTTTAAGTTTGGCGATCTTATTGATGTCTTGACCAACAATCACCATGTCATCAACACATAGCAAGAGAATATTATAATTATCATCAGCAAATTTCTTCAAAAATACATAGTAGTCTGACGTCGTTTTGTTGTATCCCTCACTAGTCATAAAGTGATCAAACTCTTTATACCACTATCTTGGAGTTTGTTTGAGTCCATATAAACTTTTCTTTAATTTACAAACAAGATGTTTTTTTTCCTTTGACTTTGAATCTCTCTGGTTGCTCCATATAGATCTATTTTTCCAAGTCACCATGTAAGAAGGGTGTTTTTACATCAACTTGTTCAATTTCCAAATTTAACCGGGCAGCAAGAGAAAGAACAACTTTGATAGATGACATTTTCACCACAGATGAAAACATTTCTTCAAAGTCAATTCCTTTCTTTTGATCGAAATCCTTTCACAACGAATCTAGCCTTGTATCTTGGTTGTCAGTTGTTGTTTTCGATCTTTACCCTGTAAATTCATTTATTCTTAAGATCTTTCTTGCCTTTTGGTAGCTTTGTCAAATCATAAGTGTGATTCTCATGCAAGGATTTCATCTCTTCTTGCATGGCTTCAATCCACTCTTTTTTCTGCTCGTGTAACACAGCCTCTTGGTAGGTTACTGGCTATTCCCCGTCTGCAAGCATCACGTACTCATTAGTCGAGTACCTTGTAGACGGCTGTCTTTATCTACTAGATCTTCTCAACAACAACTCAACTGGTGGTTCTGAAAGTTCTAGCTCAATTTCTTCAGTTGGATCTGTACCTTCAACTGTATCATCGCCAATGTTTCCTTGTTACTATGGCATGTCTCCCCCACAATTATTGTGCTCAACATGGAAGAGGGATTGGAGTAGGAATTTCATCAGGGTACTTTTGTTTTTCAAGTTCATCAGTATCATTGACAAGTTGATCTTCGAGAAACACATCTCAACTTCTAATCAACTTATTTTTTACTAAATCCCATAGCTTGTATCCAAATTCTTCGTGATTATAACCTAAGAAAATGCAGTCATTTACATTGTCATCAAGCTTAGATCTTTCTTCTTTAGAAATATGAACAAATGCTCTGCAATCAAAGACTCTTATATGATTATAAAAGACTTTTTTCCCAGTCCAAACTCTATTTGGAGCGTCATCATCAAGAACAGCTGGAGGAGATAGATTTATCGGTCAACTGTAATTCTCATAGCCCCAACCTAAAAAGGCTTAGGTATTTTGGCATGAGAAAACATATACCTGATCTTTTCTTCAATAGTTTTATTCATCTTCTCTGCTACTCCATTCTATTGAGGTGTCTTTGGTGGAGTTTTCTCAATTTTCCATTGAAGTACAAGGATCAGGTGTTAGATTGTTGACATATGGTTGACTTCATCCTTAATGTTTTGATCATAACAAACAAGATTAATATTGTTTCTAATAATTGATTTTGAGTGACGATTGTTCAATGTTCAAATCAATCAAGCATTATAAATCGGACTCGAAATGAAGATAAAAGTGGAAGTTAAGCATTCAAGTAAAATCATTTGAAATGAGAGCTTAAAAGATAAACACCAAAAAAGATCAAGATCAAGAGCATGAAAGACGACATCAAATAAAGATCAAGACGAGAAGTTTAAGAGTCAAGAGCCAAACATGAAAGAAATTTTGAAGCAAGATCAAAGACTAGGCTTCTTAGATCATATGTAAAGGTATAATACTTTGATCTTTAGTAATGAATGACAATAGTTTAAAAATCATTTTGTGCACGAAAAATTATTTTCATTTTCACTTGCATAAAATATTTTAATCAAAAGTAAGATTGACTTTAAAAGTGATACTTGAACTTAGATTTTAAAAAATATATATTTAAAAAAAAATAAACAGTCAACCGGACGACCGGTTCGCCAACAGTTAAATTTTTAACCGTTCTGACTTCTGACCCACAACGGCTAGTTTGGTCGTTCGGTTCGATCCGAATGTCCGAATGGGCAGAACTTTTCTCTTTTGATTGTTATAAATATCATTTCACTTTGCATTCATTACAACAACTTGAAAAGAGTTTTCTTGTGAAATATGTGTGTGAAAAAATATTCTTGTGCAATATGTGTATGAAAAATATTTTTTGAGCCTACATTTTTACATTCATTTCATTTATTTTTTCATAACAAAAACTTTGATTGTTGAATCAAACTTCTTGAATTACTTCTCTTATCGAAGTTTGCATCTTTCTTTGTGCTTAACTTGTTTATATCAATCTTAAAAGAGAGATATTTTTGAATAAGTTCTTTGGATTTATATTGCATAAACTTTTCTACTTCTTCATATTGGAAACTTTGATTGGTTGAATCAAATTTGTAAAATCATCATATTTATCAAAATTTCACATTTCTCTCTTATTGCTTAATTTATTACAATCATTCATTAAAAGGGAGATATATATTGAGAAGATTCTTTGAACTTACATTTGATTTATTTCTTCATTATCTTTTCATTGAAACACTTTGATTGATTGAGTCTATTTTTTTATTATCATATTCATCAAAGTTTTTCATCTAATACTTGAACTATCATTTATTACTATTTATAGAAGTGTTAGCCTCTCTTAGTACTTAACTTGTTTATATTATTTATCTAGAGAGAAATTTCATAGTAAAATCACTTTGATAACTTGTGAGTCATATTGAGATCTCGTAAAACTCAATAGTGTGGGTTGTGTTGAGGTTCCCGTAAAGCTCAAATTATATAAGGATTGGTGTCATTGTTTGTAAGTCACTGGAAGCGTTGTAAAGGTTTGGATTACACCATAAGTCAATCAATATAGTGAAAAGGCCTTGCTCATGCCGAAGAGCTTGATAACGGAGGACGTAGATCATTACTTTGGATCGAACCTCCACAATTATATCGTTTGCATCATCTCTTCCATTTTACTTATCGCTTTCATATTTGCAATTATTATTTGAATTAATCTATTTAGTCTTTACTTACTTGAATTTAGATTAATTCTTCAAAAAAAAATTAAAAAATCAATCCATCCCCCTCTTGGTTAGTCACTATTGGGTTATCAATTGGTATCAGAGCAAGGTGCACATTTTGAAATTAAGATTCTACAATCTTGAGCAATGGCTTACCACATTTTTCAAAATCTTGAGGGGCATTCTACAAATCGTCTTCCTTTTTTTGATGGTACTCATTATAACTATTGGAAGGCTAGAATGATGATATTTATTCAATCAATAGATTATAATGTTTGGGAAGTTATTGAATTTGGTCCTTATGTGCCTAAAAAGATTATTAAAGTGGTTGGCAAACCACACCAAATCATTCCAAAACCTAGAGGGGAGTATGATGTTGAAGATAAAAGAAAATTATCGTTAAACGCTAGAGCAAAAAATATATTTTATTGTGCTTTAGATAGAAATGAATTTAATCGTATTAGCACATGTGATTCCACCTTTGATATTTGGCATGCCTTAGAAGTTACTCACTTGGGCACTAGCAAAGTACAAGAAACTAAGATAAATCTCTTAGTTAAAGACTAAGAAATTTTCTTTATGAAGCAGAATGAATCTATTGTTGATATGATTACTCTCTTCACCGATGTTGTTAATGACCTTAAAGGCTTTGATCGTAAATTTACTAATGCTGAGCTTGTGAGTAAAATGCTTAGGTCTCTCTCAGAGGATTGGAACTCACTAAGGATGTTGATAGAAAACACCAAAGATATCAACACATATCCATTGGAAAAACTCTATGGAACATTGATGACATATGAGCTAAATTGCACCGAGACAAAAGAGAAGACAATGAAAAGCAAAGAAGAGAAAAGACAACAAATTGTTTTAAAATCCGTAGTTGATGAAGGCACTTCAAGCGAAAATATGAATGATGAAGAATTCGATGATCTAGTTCTTATTGTTAAGAAATGGAAAGGTTTTCGCAACAATCGTCGATTCCAAAAGAAAGAAGAAAAGTGCGAAGAGAAGAATAGATTTATCAAAAAAAAAGCACTTCAATCAACATGGGATGAAAGTGATGATGAAGACCATGAAGAAGATGGAAATCCAACGTGTGCTTCATGGCTATTGATGATGAGGTAAATTCAAATGAAAATTGTTTATATGACGAATTATCTACCTTTTATGATGAAATTTTTGAAGAATTTGAAAAGCTTGCTTTAAATCATTTTATCCTTAAAATAGAGAATTATTTATTAGAAAAAGAAGTAAAGAAACTTTTGAAAATTCAAAATGATTTTGAAAAAGAAAAAGTCAATTATGATTCTTTAATTAAGGAGAATTCATATTTACAAGAAAAGATTTTAGATTTGACTCAAATTATTCAAAAATTTACTCTCAAGGCAAGAAAAATTTTGATTTAATGCTTAGTGAACAAAAATGTGATTTTGATAAAGGAGGAATTGAATACAAACCATTTTTAAAACAAAAGTCTCTTGAAAATTTCTTTGTTAAAGCCTCTACTTCCCCCATTTCAAATGTGACATGTAATTTTTGTAATAAAAATGGACATGTAGCTTTTAATCGTCCAATCAAAAAGAGGTTTCACTTTGTCAGCAAATATAAGTGGATTCCAAAGTCCACAAACACTAACAATCAAGGACCCAAAGTTGTATGGGTACCAAAGAACAAAAATTGAATTATTTTTTGTAGGTACCAAACAAAGTAAAGAGTAAATGAACCTTGGATAGTGGGTGTTTAAAGTACTTGACCGAAAATCAAGCTTTATTGTCAAGTTTCAAAATAAATGATGGTGGTTATGGTACTTTTAAAGTTAATGCCAAAGAAAAAATCATTGACATTGAAATTATTGGTAATCATTCATCTCCCTTTATTGAAAATGTTCTCTTAGTAGATAATCTTAAACGTAATCTACTTAATTTTAGTCAATTGTGTGATGAATGTTATTGTATCAAATTTGATTCTTCCAAGTGCCTTATTAAGGATACTACATCAAAAAGAGTGTTGTTTATAAGAAGACAAAATAAGGATATTTATGTCATAATAAGGATGTTTATGTCATAAACATTGATTTTGAAAGTGAAGAAAAATGTTTATCACATTTAAAAGATAGTTGATTGTGGGATAGAAAATTAGGTCATATTTACATGAACCTACTTTTAAATATTTCCCAAAAAAAAAAAATTGTTAAAGGTATGCCATATTTGAGATTTAAGAAAGAGAAAATTTGTGATTCATGTGGTTTTGGAAAAGCAAGTGAAGAGTTCTTTCTAATTTAATCAATACTCTTCAACTAGAAAACATGCTCAACTTCTTCACATGAATCATGTTAGACCATCTAGAATCATAAGCTCAAATGGTAAGCATTATTCTTTCGTCATTGTTGATGACCTTTCTAATATTCACTTGAGTCCTATTTTTGAACCTAAAGCATGAAACTTTGAATTATTTAAACTTTGTAAAAAGGTTCAAAATGAAAATATCGCATTTAATGATTTTTACCAAAAAAAAAAAAATCATGGCTATGAACAAAATTTATCGGTTAATAGAACTTCTCAATAAAATGGTGTAGTAGAAAGGAAGAATCGCACATTGTAAGAAATAGCTCGAACTATGAAAATGGTCTACCACAATATTTTTAGCTAGAGCCATTAACATTGTTTGCTATATTTTCGGTGAATGAACTTTTGAAAAATAGAGTTCCCAATATCGGTTACTTAAAATTATTTAGTTGCAAATGTTTTATCTTAAACACTAAAGAAAATTTGGAAATATTTGGTTCAAAGTTCGATATTGAAAATTGTTTTGGTTATTCAACTATGAGCAAAACTTATCGAGTCTTCAAAAAAAAAAAGGAACTTTGGTTGTTGAAAAATTCATATAACATTTGATGAAACTAATCCTTTTGATCAAGGGAAAGGTATTGACAATGTTATAGGTTTGGAGATTCCTTTTGAGCAAATAAAATTCAAAATCAAAACAAGGAAGATCCTAAAGATGTTGAAGATCCACATGAGGAAGAAGCAAATGTGCAACAAGATGAAGAAGAATCTTTCAAAGAACAAAGTGGTCAATCTCTACCTAAGGAATGGAGCCAAACAAAATACATCATGGAAATGCTCAATAATTTTGAAATAAAAGAGTTGAAATCAAATAACAATTCAATGAGCTCATCAAATCAAGTTAGACAAAGATGATCAAGGTACTTCCATAGACAAAAAAAATATCGAGGTATGATCGGATCTTTTCTTTACATTAATCGCAAGTAGAATCGATATTATGCTTAGTGCGTGGTTATGCGCTAGATTTCAAACTAATACTCAAGAATTACACTTTAGTGCCATAAAACAAATTGTTGATATCTTAGTGGCACTAAGAAATTACGTCTATGGTATTCTAAAGGCACCCAAAAGGAGAATATTGTATTAGAATTTGTATGGAAAATTAATTGGCCGACATTCTAATTAAATCTCTAACACTTGATAGATTTTCATATGCTCAAAGAGGTTTGGGAATTATCAATGCATTTGCAGTATGTGGGTAAATTAAATTCATACTAAATGTCCTCATATGATTGATTCTATGTGCATAATTGGTTGGAATTTATACAAATTTTGCCCAAATTATTATGCTTCGTAATTTCATCACTCATGCTTTGATTATTATTTTACTATAAATGTGATGATTATCCTCTTATTTAAACTTGTATATATGTGGCATCTTGTGCTTAATTGAGGAGGAATACATTATTATGGTTGATTTAAAGTTTTGATCTTATATGCCATATTTTTCCTCTCGTATGTGCTACCTTTTTGTTTATGCTAAAAATTGGAAGATAGATAGATGATTATACATGATAGGGGGAATGTTGAAAGAGGGAACATATAAACTGCATGCATGTTGATAGGGGAAATATAAGTGAAAATGATAGGAGGAATCTTTCATTGTTTCCTATGGTCGTGTTTTGATCTTAAAAGTTATATCTTTTTGCCTATGCCAAAAAGGGGGAATGAAGTGAGATGATTATGCATGCTTTGATTTGAAAACCATTTATATGCTTTGAATATGGTTATTGATTTGTAAAAGTTAGGGGGAATATGAATTACATAATAAATTTATAAATGTATATTCCCTTATTAATTGTTTAATCTTACCTTGCAAATCCTCTTGTTTGTCATAATCAAAAAGAGAAAAATTGTTGGCCTGTGGTTGACGTCATTCTTAATGTTTTAATCATAACAAACAGGATTAATATTTCTAACAACTGATTTTGAGTGATAATTGTTCAATGTTAAAATCAATCAAGCATTATAAATCAGACTTGAAATGAAGATAAAAGTGGAAGTTAAGCATTCAAGTCAAATTATTCGAGATGAGAACTTAAAAGATAAACGCAAAGAAAGATCAAGATCAAGAGCATGAAAGACAATATCAAAGAAAGATCAAGACGAGAAGTTTAAGAGTTAAGAGTTAAACATGAAAGAAACTTTGAATCAAGATCAAAGATTAGGCTTCTTAGATCATATGTAAAGGTACAATACTTTGATCTTTAGTAATGAATGACAATAGCTCAAAAATCATTTTGTGCACGAAAAATTATTTTCATTATCACTTGCATAAAATATTTTAATCAAAAGTAAGATTGACTTTCAAAGTGATACCAACAGTCAACCAGACGTTCGGTTCGCCAACAGACAAATTTTTAACCGTTCTGACTTCTAACCTACAACGACTAGTTTGGTCGTCAAGTTCAAATCCGGACGTCCGGATGGGCAGAACTTTTTCGTTTTGATTGCTATAAATATTTCACTTTGCATTTATTACAACTTGAAGAGAGTTTTCTTGTGAAATATGCGTGTGAAAAATATTCTTTGAGCCTACATTTTTACATTCATTTCATTTATTTTTTTCATAACAAAAACTTTGATTGTTGAATCAAACTTCTTGAATTATTTCTCTTATCAAAGTTTTTCATCTTTCTTTGTACTTAACTTATTTTTATCAATCTTAAAAGAGAGATGTTTTTTGAAGAAGTTTTTTGGATTTATATTGCAAAAACTTTTCTACTTATTCATGTTGAAAACTTTAATTTATTGAATCAAATTTGTAAAATCATCATATTTATCAAAATTTCACATTTCTCTCTTACTGTGTAATTTATTACAATCATTCATTAAAAGAGAAATATATATTGAGAAGATTCTTTGAACTTATATTTGATTTATTTCTTCATTATCTTCTCATTGAAACACTTTGATTGATTGAATCTAATTTTTTATTATCATATCCATCAAAAAATTTCATCTAACACTTGAGCTATCATTTATTACTATTCATTGAAGTGTCAGTCTCTCTTAGTACTTAACTTGTTTGTATTATTTATCTAGAAAGGAATTCCATTGAAAAATTACTTTGATAACTTATGAATCATATTGAGGTCCCGTAAAACTCAACATTGTATAAGAATCGGTGCTCCTTATTTGTAAGTCACCAAAAGCGTTGTAAAGGTTTGGATTGTACCATAAGTCAATCAACATAGTGAAAAGGTCTTGCTCGTGCCGGAGAGCTTGGTAACGGAGGACGTAGATCATTGTTTTGAATCGAACCTCCACAATTATATTGTTTGCATCCTCTTTTCCGTTTTACTTATCGCTTTCATATTTGCAGCCGCTTTCATATTTGCAGTTATTATTTGAATTAATCTATTTAGTCTTTATTTACTTGAATTTAGATTAATTCTTCGAAAAAGATTTAAAAACCAATTCACCCCCCTCTTGGTTAGTCACTCTTTGGCTATCATAGATGTCATCAAAGAACTCCATGCCAAGCTTGAACGAGAAACGGGGATTCAACCGAAAGTTGTGTGATTAGACAATGGTGGTGAATATAATGGCACATTTAAAAGTTACTGCAAAATAAAAGTTACGAAATATATTACACTTACAAAAGATTTTACTTACATTGAACATATGTTAGTATGAATCAGATCGAGTATATTTGACTTTCCGGATGGTAGGTACATACGAAATGTAACTCTTCAAATTTTCCCAGATAAATAGTCATCGCAAGTCTTAAGATATATTCCTTGCAAATTAGGTATGAATTGTTTTCTAGCTAGAAATTGAAGTCCTTTCTCGCTGATGTGGCCAGTCCTTTTATGCCAAATATCAATATCTGAACTTTTCTGGATTGCATTGATCTCTCCTTTACGTAGCTTTGCTTGCATTACAGAGAGTGTGTTCAACTTATTTTTTCTAGCCACCACAAGAGATCCTTTGGTGAGTTTATTTTTTCCTCCACCAAAATAGTTATCAAAACCTTCATCGTCAAGTTTGCTTGTCGAAATTAAAGACAAATATTTGAAACATGTCTCATATCTCTGAGTATAATTTGCTTCCAAGATTAGTCTCCAAGCAAATATCACCAATACATATGATTTTTTATGCATTGCAGTTTCTCATTTTGACATTGTCAAAATTGCCAGCAGCATAAGAGAAGAAAAAATCGTCATGAGTAGTGACATGAAAGGAAGAACCAGAATCAATAACCCAATCACTATCTTAACAAACAATACTAATAGATTCGCCGCCTTTAGCTACAACTATATTGATGTATTCATCTACCTTTCCTTCATTTTGCTCTCTTTTCCAGATTCTACATTCATTTTTCTTGTGGCCAAGTTTGTTACAGTGGTAACACCTGATATTTTTTCTAGATTTTGACTAAAAAAAATCTCTCTTGCTGTGGATGTTAGGCGTTCTGCTTTTGTTTCTCCCGTGCCTATCATGTCCTTCGATAACAAGAGCTTCAGAAGAAGATTTTCCCCTTTCTTTTCTTTTGGCTTCTTCATTGAGAAGGTTGTCTCTAACCATGTCCATGGTTAGCTTTCTGGCTTCGAATTTCTCAATGATACCACCAGTGTATCCTAGCTATCTGGCAACAGTTGAGTAATAATAACGCATGCATCTCATGTTCAATCGTCATCATGGTAGTCAATTGATTGGCTAAGCCTTGGAACTCGCTAGTATGTTTTGCCATACTACACCCTTCCTCATACTTCAAGTTCACAAGCCTTCTGATTATCATGGCTTTGTTCCTGGATGTGTTCTTCTCATATATAGCCTCCAACTTTTTCCAAATGACATCTGCTTTGGTTTCTTGAGCGATATGATGAAAAATATTGTCATCAACCCACTGTCTGATCGTTGCAGCAACTTTCATAGTTGTATTTCCCATTCTTCATCGCTGAGCATTTCTGGCTTTGCCGTGTCTTTGATTGGTTGAAAATGTATTTACAATAATGTAAATCCTGTATTTTACACTTCCAAATAGAATAATTTGAGGAAGTCAATTTGATCATCCCAATTGAGCTTTCATCCATTTTGACACGCGAGAGTTTAATCTAGAACCATGCTCTGATACCAGTTATTGGGAAAAACTTGTCTACTAGTAGTGCATAGAGGAATAATTTTTTCCCTCTTTTGTGTGACAAAATGGGATATTGACAAAGCTTTCACTATATCATAAACAATGGGATTACAAGACTGACCATAACATCAAGAAAAAATAATAATTTCTTGACTAACTAGAAGCACTCAATCTCTCTATTTTTCTTTCTACACAAGGCAGAGTTTTCACACAATTTTCTCTCTAATCTTCTCTATTAGAGGCTCTCCAAATTATATTCGTAGTATGACAAGCTCTCGCCCTATATATTGTTGGAAAATGATATATTGAATACATCAGTTTCTATATTGAATGGTGAATGAAAATTGAATATATTGAATATATCAGTTTCATCCCATTTGGAATGTAGTGAATACATTAGTTTCATCCGTTCCACTACACAGATTTCATCAGTTTCATCTCTTCAATGCTGAAATTCAATGTATTAAAGAGCTGGCTCCTCCTCTATGGGTATAAATAAGTGATCTCTCTCGGTTGGAAAAAACCAGAGAAAAACACAAATACAAAAACCCTTCTAGCATCAAACTTCCCCCTTCCAGTTTCAACTTTTCTTTCTTGATTCAAAGAGAGATAGACACAGCTAGTTCGTAGGTGGGTAACGTTGTGCAGCGTGATCCGACAACCGATTGTATACTGGGAATCGAACACCGATCAAAACCTCTTGCACCCGGTGAGGCGGCGAATTCTATTTAAGGAAGCCGTGAAACCACGGGCCTTCGGTTTGGTTTGTTTTACTTTGGTTCTCTAATATTTACCTACAAGCTTAAATCGAATTTATTTGTTGAATCAAGTTCTTTTCTGTGTTCATCGTTTCTGACAAGAATTTTTTTTTCCCAGTTCGTTCATCAGGTTCTGGAGGAAAAAAAATTTCAGTTCGCCTTAATTTTTTTTTTCCTGGTTCAGGTCCTGTTTCCCTCAGTGCATTAAGGTTGATTTTCGAATCATCAAAGTTGATAGAAAAAGGAAGAAGGAATTTTTTTACAGGAAGTTACACGGTCTCTGCATGTTTTTAAGCTGAAAGTGGTTTTGCATGGTTAAATTATTGGTTTTGCATGGTTTTATCACCAAACATGGTTTTACAATCATTGGTAATGATTAGTGAATTATTTTGCAATTACTAGCATGGTTGCCTCATATTTCAATTTTGTTTGGAATTGATAACATAGATCTTGAATCTATCTCTAGTTTAAAAACTCATTATTACTCTAAACCTTTTGTTGTCGTTCTTTAAGGTTAAATGACGACCTTTCATTTTTAAACACACTTTAAATCAATTGTGGTGCCTAACATACTTGAAAAGTCAGATTGCACGTGATGAATATTCATAAAGTATGAAAAAACTTTTTTTTTAACGCATGGTGATGAAAAGAATTATAACAGTATGTTTCATGCATAAGTGATAAGACTTAATTTATATGAGTGAATTTTAGTATAATGACAGTTAGTTTGCATGTGTACCCGAAATAATACCCACTGATGCAAATGTCTTTCTATTTGAAAGTATATGTATTTCCTTGATGTAGTTTAAATGAAAAGGCGTCTCTTCATTTTTAAATGATTTCAACCAAATTGTGGTGAAAAATCGATGGTAGTGCTGGACATGTTAACTCACGTGCCAGTGTGTATCTTTTCCAAATTTTACTATGGTTGAATGATGAAAAATGTTGGCTAATGGATAAAATCTTTATGTATTTTGAAATGGGTTTGGATACACATGGGTGACCATCTTGCATCTGTGTTGGAGATTGCTATTGGCTTTGGAAGTGCATGCTTCAGGTTCGGCCATTGCTTAATTTAATTATGGTGACAAAGGAATCTAGTTGGCAATGGTGACTGTTCGGAGAAATTCTGAAGAAAGAAAGGTTTGGAACGTGAAAAATCCATATCCTTATACATGATTTCTTCTCAAATCCAGATTCGATAAATTGAAATTATGTCTCGATTTCACGATACGTTTTGCTATGAATATAATATGCACATTATCGGTGTATTTTCCCCAACAATCTTAAGATGAACTTTTGGTGTTCGTTGTGCATAAGAATCTGGAATTTATTTGTCAAAGAAAATAATTGGCACGTTTATGCATATTTCGCCTTGGAATTGAGTTTAGAAATACTGTTATTGAATGAGATTAAATTTCTGAAATAAGAATCATGTTTGCATGCGTTATTCATGAAAGTGGAGGAATAAATATGGCAAAAACCATTTAATGATCAGATTTATGTTTGGTGCCGTTTCATTATAATGGAAGATATACAAACGTCTATATTTCTACGTGGTCATAAATGTCTCTGCATGTTGGCAGTTAATTTTATGGCACCTTTTCAATCCACTTTATGTGTCTATTCAATATTAAACAATGCTTAGGCCAAAACTTGTATGATAATATAGATGCACTTACATGCCGATATGTCATAACTGCTCTCAAAATGGCCTGTAATAGAAGTAATTATAAGTTAATTGGTTGATGATTATGGGAACAAGGCAGAAACCTAACTACGTTCAGGTTTTATTTTTCAATCCTTCGAATTGTTGAAATCATGCAACTGTGGCTCTATCAATTAATTTGTGAAGAATAAATTGCCGTCCCGTTTCATTTTCGTATGGTTGTGTTGTCAAACGGTGTGTGGCTTCATAAATTGCATGGAGTTTGTTATAAATGATTTTGCAGCCAACATGAATATCTGTTGGTACATGCATTGGCTTCCGTTTATTTAGTGCACGATGATTTGGTTGGAGATACCATTCATTATGATTAAATAATCTATATAAGTTGTATTAAATAAACTTTAAACCGGTATACGTTGTGGAAATCAAGCATGTCTTTGAAAAGCATGACTTTTCATTTTACGTTTTGGTTGCTGATTGAGGACTTGGAATTGAAAGTACATGTGTGTTTTAAGGCAAATGTCATAAACATATATGATAAATGATTCATTTATGATTTGTTCATCAGACGGTGATAACACTGTAAAATTCCATATTGTCTTTATAAAGGATTTCCTATTACCTACATGCGTGTTGTATTCAAACGGTGATGAATTATTAGTTGCATTCTAAATCTGGAAATTGGAAATGAATGTTAAATGACGACGAACGGTCGTATACATTAATTCATGTTTGAAAGGAGATCATGAGATTTGTCTGCGTTATTTCTCAACTTGTTAGAGTGATAATTTATTCTCATTTTGTGTGGCCATAATTATGGTAGAGGCTGAAGAATAAATTGATTATTCTCACTTTATTGTGACAATTGGGAATTGTTCATGTTCATATGCATGAGTTATTAATGTTGGAAGAATGTCAACTATTTGTTGATAGAATATGAATTTTCATTACTATTCATTTCGTTGGAATATGGAGATGACACTGTGAATTAGTCGGTTAAATTTTCATATCTTGTTGGAAATTATACTAACTGTGATGATAACCTCAATTAATTTGATGAAATTAAAAGAGATGAATTATGCAAAATTCTATTTGCATGACAAAATGTGATTTGTCTCACTTTTAATTGTCGTGGATAAGGTAAATATGTACCTATTATTTGACATGGTACCATCTTGTGAAATGTCACAAATGCGATAAGTTGCATATGTTTGGAGAAGTTGCAATTCTTGTGAATCAAGATGCTTAGTTTTCTTCATTGTTGAATTTGACTTCAATCGTTAGACCAATTAAATTGGTATATGCTTTGAAAGCTTTGTTGGTCTATGAGATGACCTTATTTAATTTGGATGATCAAATTAAAGATAGTTGGATTGAAGTACAATTTCGAATGGAAATTGATTTTTCATTTGTGTGAATTGACGACTACTATTTCGAAAGTACTTAAACTTTCACGAAGCATTCGATATGGACATTGTCTAAGAGATAAATGGATTGAACTATGAAAGAGTTGATGATCTCTAAGTTCAAGTATAACCCAAAAATATGGGGGTTAACATTAATGGTTGAGAACTTATATGAAAAGTTCAAGACGTAATACTACTAGTTGTACGTGAATTCCTAATTGAGGAATTGTGGGGGTAACTTAATTTAAAAGTTACATTTTCCTATACCTTATAATCATAGAAAAATGTCTATGAAGTAAAAGGTAGAAAAGCCCTTATACTATTTTTTTTTTTTTTTTTTAAATAATAAAGTTTATGGATGGTTCACATTGTGATGTACACTAAGTCGAAAGTGGATGAGATGGGATAATAGCCAATTATGGCATTTGTTTGTGCAGGCTAGAACAATTGGAATATTTGGGGAATATTCATAAAGTTCAAATGCATTGTAATGTTTCAATGATAATATTGAATACCCATGATTATGAAACCCACTAGAAAAGTGATTCACTAGTCTAGTGTTTGATAGAAATCCTCTAACAATGTTGTTTGGAATTGATAAAGCTTTAGATAAAGCTAATGAGAAGCGTGTAGCTTCATGAGAGGATTTCTTGGTGGTGACAATTTGTATCTATCAAATGAATCGATCGTTGGCTAGCTATATTTGATAAGATACTAAGTCACATGTAACTAGACGTGTAATTCATAGATGTTAAGCAGTTGATCTCAATGGTATAAACTTGTGGTACCTTTAAGAGATTTACCGAGAGATCAAGAATGCTGCATATCGAGGTAAATGAGTTTAAAGCCTACTACGTAAGAGTCTTTATAATGGTAACCCTACCTTGTTGACTGGAGATCCCAAGATCTTGGTTCAAATGAACAACTAAGTTGTAAGGATTCCATGAAGCACTTAGGGAATTATATTCCTAACTCATTCCTATGATACGAAAGTGCTTTCTGCAGAATGATTAGAGGTTAAGATCATCTTTTAATGATTCATATATCTTGATTAAGTCAAGTGGAGTATGGCAAAATACTCTTAATAGGAAGTCACTTATGTGAGTGTGAAGTGGGGCCGCTTCTATAAGGATTGGGAAGGCTACATCCTTGAACAAACACTTGCAGAACCAGGCAACGTGTTCATGGCCAAAACGAACACAACATTGAGAACTACGTTGTGTCTAGAATGGTTCTGTGTGAGATCTATTGTCTTGATTTACACAAATGGTGAAACAGTTCAAGGCATCAGATCCACTGGTTTGCTAGTAATTCCCGATAGATTTCACAAGGGAAGGTTCAAAGCTAAATGCTACCTATCCTATGCAGGATTGATTCGTTATACTCTCTCTTTCTCTCTTGAGTCTTTGTTTTCTAAATTTTCATTCATGTGGGGGATTGTTGGAAAATGATATATTGAATACATCAGTTTTTCTATATTGAATGGTGAATGAAAATTGAATATATTGAATATATCAGCTTCATCCATTTGGAATATAGTGAATACATTAGTTTCATCCGTTCCACTACACAGATTTCATCAGTTTCATTTCTTCAATACTGAAATTCAATGTATTAAAGAGTTGGCTCCTCCTCTATGGGTATAAATAAGTGATCTCTCTCGGTTGGAAAAAACCAGAGAAAAACACAAATACAAAAACCCTTCTAGCATCAAACTTCCCCCTTCCAGTTTCAACTTTTCTTTCCTGATTCAAAGAGAGATAGACACAGCTAGTTCGTAGGCGGGTAACGTTGTGCAGCGTGATCCGACAACCGATTATATTCTGGGAATCGAACACCGATCAAAACCTCTTGCACTCAGTGAGGCGGCGAATTCGATTTAAGGAAACCGTAAAACCACGGGCCTTCGGTTTGGTTTGTTTTACTTTGGTTCTCTAATATTTACCTACATATATAAGCAAATGTTGGATGGAAGAAGACAAATTGAACACAACTTCCTTTTCTTGTTAAATTCATACATTGGTTGGAAGAAGAAGAAGATTTGAACTTAACTTCCTTTTCCTGTCAAACATTTCCATTAATTGAGGAAGCAAAATTGATTTTCTCTTCCTTAAAAATTTGATAACATTTGTAGTAAAAATGGGTTTTGTCCACCTTATATGTGGCCGATCACACAACAGGTAATAAATAAGCCCGACGCAGAACTAACAGAAGTTATAGATTTGAAATCTTTATTTAGAGAAGTGCGTGGAAAGTGAAAGCTTAATAGTTAGCAGATCTCGTAAG
Source organism: Osmanthus fragrans (assembly GCA_019395295.1). NCBI lineage: Eukaryota > Viridiplantae > Streptophyta > Magnoliopsida > Lamiales > Oleaceae > Osmanthus > Osmanthus fragrans. The sequence goes on from CM033356.1 coordinate 12,499,495, forward strand.
TCCGCTGTTATTAATATGTATGATATGTTTATGTTGTTAGTTTGTTGGTAGCTTCAAGAATGCTGTAAATATCTGTGTATGTGTCATAGTTAGAAATCGGCCACAAACCATCGGACCAATGTTTATGCCAGACCAGGTTGGACAATTGAACTAATTGGTATGCAATTCACTCAATAACCGCCACTATACCAACCTGAACTTTTAGGAGTGACATATAAATATATTACATAAAACAAAGTAATGTGTATTGACAATTATGTTTATAAATGTTATTTGTTTAAAAAGGAAAATTTTCAAGAAACGATATTTTGGATCGCTTAAATAATTCAAATAGACATAAATTAATATATGTACAAGTACAACACTTCATATCTAAAAGATATGTTCTCATTTGATAATTGATATATGGTCTAGCAATTATGCACCAATTGAACCAGTGACCCGGTGATCCAATGGTTTGTCAGGATCAACGACTGCATTGGTCTGATGACTATAGCATTTGTTTTAAGTATATCCTTTCGTGCTTTTTGTTGTGAGGAGGGATTCAAACTCCCGCTACTGTGGTTTATATCCTTCTCTTATCCTTCTGATTTAGAGGACCCATCTCGTCTTCACTGATCCTTGGAGTACCCCGAAGAAAAGAACCTCTCCTCCCCCAGCCATTTCGTGTGTTTTAAGTACTTTATGAATACCTGCTACCATTGACTTTATAAGACATTCTTTGATAATCCAAGTACGTTTCACAGATTAGACAGCATAAGGAATCACATTCTGAGGATACGTGTTAACTTGTAGACCTGCAGGACGAAAAGTTGTCACTAGACTATGGCACCAGATGTTATAGTGTATTTGAACAAATGAAAAACCTATAAACATAGTGATACCAATGCATCTATTCCTAAATTTCTTAAGAAATTTCGGGATATCCCATTTTTTTTCTATTTTTAGATGTGTGTGTATTCCATCATGCTTTTCTTTCAAAAAGGAAGAAGATAGAAGCTTTAAATCTAATAATAATCCTAACCTGAGCGGTTCTACTTGGCAATGGAACTTCCAAGCAAAATCTTACACCATCAGTTCTGCAAAATAAAAATTCTACATCAATATCAAAGAACGGGTAGATAAATAAAATATAGCAAATGACACAGACGTCTAACTCAGTCCCAGGCAAGGTAGGAAGAAAGGCGAGCAAATCGTGACTTACCTTCTACTGATGGTTCTTTGAACATATTGGTCATGACCAATTAAACCTTGACCTCCATACATCTTTTCATCCGTATTCAGTACGACCTGTTCCAGTTATTCATGTATTTGTGTTACTAAGGTAAGAAATGTCCAGAGAGTTTGGCCAGACCAACTTGAAAATGATGAAACACTGTCATGAACTAAGAGAGAGAGCATATAGAAAAGACAAACAAAAGGCCATAATTCCAAGTTAATAAGTGAGGTGTTGACTGCTGAGGAGGATAGTAAATGGGTCCAAACACGTGCAACCATTAGTGGTCACACAAGTCTTGCCACAGTAAGAGTTTTCAGACAAGTACTTTGACATCATTCTGATAACATTGGCACTCGAGATGATAATCTAGTGAATCCAATTTCCAGCATCCCCTTTTCCCCTTAATAAAATAAAATAAAAAATTCTCTACCTATTTTGCTATATGTAGATGGATAATTCATGCCTGTATTCAGTCAATATGGCCTCATTCTGATAAGAAAAAATGGCGATAAAGAACTTTCGGAAAATGTGGCCAATTCTTTAGCCTCCCTCTTTTAGAACTTTATAACACGAATGTATTGTAGAAAAAGAATAATATACACAGAACAGGGAATGAATATATTTTGGTTATACATATTTATAGTTTCTTTTTTGTGTGTATTTTCTAGTGGGGGTGGGCTGAGAGAACATGTGATCCCCTCTTCTTTCAGCTTGTAACGCTAACCTACATCCAGGATGTACCCAAGGACTGCTTCTGCACTCGGATAAGGGACTAAATTACCAAATAGTATTATTAATATTCACTCAAGGACCCTGAAATACTTTCCTAGCCAAGAGGACATTCTCAAAGATAAGAATAGATACATGCAGGACCAGCACGCATTTTATCAAAGAATCATACCTGACTCCATAACATGTACTGACAAGATTTTAATACAAATCCAAATGTTTGCATAAACTACCAAGAAAATCTGACGCATCACTTACTTGATATTCTCCAGCTTCTTCAACACCCACACTATATCTTTCATACAAATTTTGTTGATGAAAATTGAACACCAAGAGAAAGGGACCTCTTATATAAGATATCACCTGCTCCACAGGGAAATTTCTCAGATATGCATATTTATAAGAATACAGAGCATAAGCAATCTCTGCCAAGCATGGAAGCATTATGCAAAAGGTCACAAAAGATTATTTTCCTTCTGGTGTAATCTGGCAGAGAAGTCAGATAATCCAACATAGAGATGAGCCAGAAGGATACTAAATTAAGTCAGCAGAGCACTTTAATGTGACCAATTGCAATAGGAAACGATTGTACAATGTCTAGGAGAGATACGAGTCTAATTGCACGGAAAGGGCGTGGACTCTAATTCCCTAATGCTTCATTGGTTCATATACTTCAGTGAAAAAACATAGAGCACAAGAAAATTCAGAATGAATTACATTTCTTTTTCTGAGAAAAAATGAAGTGCAAATCCAGAAGTTTCGAAATGTAGTTCAAATTTAAAATGAAAGTTAAAAGGAATTCACATGCCTCAGCACAAGTTCTCATTTATTAATTCAGCAAGCTGAGCAGACACAAAATCATTATCATTATACTGGATCTCTCCCTCTCATGTCTGTCATTTGTTATCTGGAAAGCACCGTGTACATGGCAATAGAAACAAGAAATCAAACGTGTATGCTAAAATAGAAGTTGTCATACCATTGTAGAGTCGTTTACGTGGTGAATACTGGGAAGCCCTCTTGAACCTCTTAAAAGTATTCTTTCATTTGCATCCAATTTCATCATATCCTGAAAGTAAGAAAGAAATAAGAATCTCAGTGGCTTATCAAGGTGTAGTTCAATCTTTTCTGCAAATTATTCCAACTGATAATTCAATCCACCTCCCCCAGCCATTCAGGGGAATTTTTCTTGGGTTTATGATATTTTCCATAAAGTCTATACATAAATAAGTTAATTTTAAAAACTTCTAGTTCAATCCACAGGAATTTCCATCCCATTGATCGCCAAAATCTTGTTCAAATAAATATGCCTTGTTGTCTCCCACTGGAAAAACGTGAAATCAGCCAATATAAACCTTGGTTGAAGTAATTATCACCAGAGCAAATACAGAACGTAATCATATTCATAACCCAAGTAACATTTCATTTCTGCTTAAAAAATGTAATACTGCTAAAGCACATGTCCATATGACGTGTTGAAGACTAAATTCAGATATTGCCTCTAATAACATCAGATTTTAGATGAGGTGGTTCAACAATATGCAACACATGCACCAGGATTGATTTTTTTTCCCTCACACAGATGTAAATTCAAAAGCCAAGTTACTTCAGCAGTAAAATGCTCAAGAGAGGAAAGAACACATGTTAAATTGATGGAAACACGAAAACAGGCGAAGCAACACTGACCTTATCAAAAGCAAACAATCTGTTGTGCAGGCCATCATTTTCCAAAAGATCCCAGAGGCGATTAGCAAGTGAATATGAGAAACCATTGCTTGTCATTGGAAACTCAACTCTCTGGCACAAGTAAAATCATTAAATATTTGAAGATTATGTAGTTATACATATGCTAAAAAAAAAAGTACTTACCTTGGGGTGCCCAAATTCATTTCCCATGAAATTAAGGTATGCTGGGCCACCAATTGTAAAAGTAATTAATCTGATCATCTAGAAAATAAATAAATCACAATTATAATTTTTTACTGTTGCATAAATTAAAGCATAGGAAAATAGTAACGGAAAATGGAGAAAGACTGATAAAAGTGAGAGAAAAACCAAAAATTTTATTTTGCGAAATTGTCACTGATCAATGGAACATGTTTTCCCAAATTTTAGCAATAGGCTAAATATTAAAAGAACACTATATTTTCCATAAAACAAAAATTATTAGTCAAAAAATTATCTTAAAAACAAAATGTCTTCTTAAAAGTGTTGAGACGAATATCAAATACTTCATTTTCAGATAAACTTTTTTAGCGAAAGGTAAGGTATATAAACTACTACCAGTATTTATAAAAGCAGCAGGGCATGCTTGGGGTTGATAAAACAAAGGAAAACAAAGACCCTTATGTTACAAGGAATAAAAAAATGGCTAACATGTACCTTGTACAATGAACAACCTCTCAACAATGACTCTTCTGTGTTCGAAGAACCAAACAGGATTTCAGCAAATGACCGGCCCCCAGATATGGACTGGCAAGCAAGAAATATAATTTATCAAATCACATAGATAATAACCAATTAATACAACAATTTAGTTAGACACCTTATCAGAAGAGAAGGGTGAAGGGGAGAGAGAGACAAATATAATAAAAGATCATAATAAGAGAAGATAGTGAATGACCTGGTTGTGATTTTCCGCATACAAAAGCATCTTATCCGCATTGTTTCTTTCACCGATTAAGGTGTTGACGAGCTAAGAAATAATAATAACCATAGGAATAATCAGCAAGAACTGACGTACTACAACCTTTTACAAGGGAAAAAGAAACCTAGTGTTGAATGAAACAACCTTACTCATACTCCATTCATGGTCTGGAACATTTTCAAGAAATGATAACCACATCTCTGATGCTGAGAGATTAACAAAGTAATCGAATCCCAAACCACCTTGAGAAGTTGGCTCACAAAGTCCAGGATAAAGTGTGGCCTAAGCAATATATACAACAATAACCACGAGTGAGTAGGACACAGTGAATGAGGTCAACGGCTTTGAAAATATACCATAGGATGGAAGATATTCTGGTTCTTAGGTTCTGATTACTGAAAATGCATGCTAAGAAGCAAATAAATTAATGTAAGAGAATTCATTACTGCAGTCTACAATAATAACATTTTCCTTGCAAGGAGATCTATCTGCCTTTTTTCTATAAAAGAACAATCAGAAGTTATACTGCTCAGAATTGACTAATAAAAAAGTCATTCTCAAGGGCCGAAATAATTTTCTGCCAAGTGAAAAAACTATTGACCCTGAAATATTTTAACTCAATGCGCCAAGATAATCATGGCATTTTTAGGTAATTTTAGATGCCGCATTTTGTCCCTTCCGTATTTTTCAAAATAAATTTCCTGTCTTCAAGTCATTTTGCTTGCCATTCCAATCTCTCTCTCTCTCTCTCTCTGTGTCAAAAACTTCTTAAAAAGTGGCTTAAATGAAACTTCCAGCTTGATTCTATATTTCAAATTTTCTATCTTTTCCATCATTGAGTTTCATGCTCAAATTTGAATCAATCAAACCTTCAGTTAACTGATCTAGTTCTGTCTTATAGCCATCAATGGTAGCTCTAAAACATTATGAGCCCCTCCACCCCTCCGGTCTATGAAGAGAGAGAACCATGCCTTTTAGCGAAACATGTTAAAATTTGGAAAGGTTAGATTTCTTTAGGTCATAACATTTCATCAGCAAAAAAAAAAACTAGTGAGACAAATATATGCCCCAAACTGAACTTTAAATCAGAACGTATATATATTTAAGCAGCCAACAATCTAGTTGCAGCCAGACACCCATTTTTTGCAACTCTACTAGAGTTATTCATGGAAGCACATCTATGGTTCTGCCCGAACCAAAACTTTGTCATTAAATTTTCCTTGCCACAATCATGTGGCTGTGCTTTAGCCACATAACAGAAAACACAACTATTTTTGTGACTTGTCCACAAACCTCCACACACTCAAAGCCCAGAAGCACTCCTTGGTCTAGAGTTCACAAAATCCTCTCGACTATTTCACGTAATTAGAATTTAGGAAAATGGAAAATATTGGGGATAGGATTGTTGTTGCCTCTGGAATAACCCTCCTTCGAAGTAGGAGATAGGTTGTTACTTCTTTAGTAATAAAAGGGTAACCAACTATAAATTCAGGTCACTGTTCTCCATCTTCCCTCATTACTCTAGTAGTGCACTAATTGGGTTGAGCTTAAATGTCACATTTTCTTCGAAGTATGTTTAAACAGTCATGAAACCAACCTTGAAGAAGTAAACCAATTGGTGCAATGAACACATCACTAAATATTTTCATTACATTTTCACTTGAATTGAAAAGTTTTCAAGGCAAATGAGATAAAAACCATTACTCTTGCCAAAGCAATTTACACTTACAATACCACACAGCAAAATGTATCCTAAGAAGGAAAATATATCTCATGTATTATGACGTAGTTGACCTAATCCATAAGAATACCCAATAACAAAGAATATTAGAATACTTCTTTTAATGTTTAGAAGAGAAGAAGATTGTCTGCCAACATATAAAAAAATATTCGTTATCATAGTCTACTGAATAAATAAGTGAAATTACTTACATCTTCAGCAATAGTGACAATATTAGGATGAAGAGCATGCAATATCTCATTTGCCAATATGAGGTACAGCAAAGCATCTTTGTCAACATACTGATTACAGTACCTGCAAAAGAAACCCATTATCTGCAGACAAAGAAAACTGTAAAATCTTTGAAGGTAAGGTAACAAAGTATGATCTCAATATGGCCTTTATATTGTTTATTTTGACTCCTAATTAGTGTCACTGAAAACTGAAGCCAGAAATTCACGTTTTCTTCTCTTTTTTTTTCAATGAAAAATACACGCCACTTTACATCCCTTTATAATACAATAATACAACTAAGAGAAGGAAGACAATATCCTAATTTTGCGAGAACAATATTAGCAATTGTCTTTATTTAGGAAAGATTTAGGTATCTTTCCAGGTCCCCTCTTTCCTACCATATTCTCGGTTTCCTACACTCCCCCTCAAGTTGGATTGTAGATATTCATCATATCCAACTTGCAGATACAGTTGCTCAAGTTTTGTTAAGGTAGCCCTTTGGTAAAGATATTTGCATTATGCTGCTTTGTATATACATAGACCATGCTAATAAACCCACCTTCAACATTTTCTTTGATGAAGTATCTATCAATTTCTACATGCTTAGTGCAATCATGTTGAACAGGATTGAGTGAAATGATGATGACTACTTTGTTATCAATCTCACTTCAATCTTCAATTCTTCCAAAAGTTTTTTCAACCATAGTCCTTCACATATTCTCTATGTAGTTGTTGTGAATTCTGTTTCAGAGCTACTTCTTGTCCGTAATTCTGCTTTCTACTTCTCCAAGTTACCAAATTTCCACACACGAAGGGGTGCCGGAGGTGACTGGCCTGTGCTATTAACGAGAAATTCTGCCATGAATTGCTAATTAGATGAACACTAGCTCTAATACCATGAAAACTAAAACCAGAAATTCACATTTTCTTATTTTTTATTCAATGAAAATTGCACACTACTTTACATCCCTTTATAATACAATAATACAACTAAGAAAAGGAAAACAATCTCCTAATTTTGGGAGAATAATATTAGCCTCTCAATTATCTTTATTAAGGAAAGATTTTAAGTATCTTTCCATATTCCCTCCTTCCTACCATATTCTCGGTTTCCTAGAGACACATACGAAAGCACAAAAACAAAGACACATAAAAGTGAAAACACTAGACCTGTCATACATACTAAAGTACCGAATAACAAAACTATGAAAACAAGGCCTAGTCGACCTGATTGAGTATGAAAATCATTACGTCACAGAACGAAAAATATGTTATTTAGGATCAATTATTTGCCATGAGACACAATAATGCAAGAGCTACTACATCTCAACTGGTAATAGCAAGGTCTGAGAAACCTTACTCCTCCATGTCACCAGTAAAAGAAGCAAAACCATTGTGTGTATACAACATTGATGGGAGAGAGTGGAAATGGAAACCATCAATCTTGTACTCCACTACCCACCTGTGGAAAATCAACATGTAAGCAACATAGAGCCAGTCAAAATTGCAAACACAAAATCAGACGATAAATGAGCCTATAAAAAATGAAAAATAGAAAACAGGCCACGCATGAAACTTCAAGAAATTAAAAGGAAGCACCAGTGTGCTACAGAGTTACCAATTTAGATTTGAAAGAAGGAAGTGCAGCACGTCATGATCTCCATATTTAAACATTCTCGTGCCCCAAAATTTATGATGACCTCTTTTACCTAAGGGAAAAAAAAAAAGTTATATACTTCACTGAAAAACAAGTTAGAAGAAAGCAAGAGTCCTTTCTCTGATAGTCATTAATAATCACAACTTTTGTCCTAATATGCCAAGAGAAAATCCACATATAACTGAACGATGCAGTTTTCTGGAACAAAATGGGAAGTCAATCACTGTTTATTAAGAGGGTGTTTGATGGAAATTAAAATTAGATTTTTTAGTAGATAGTGATGGAAGTTTTTGAAATGTATGGTTGAAAATTTGTGGAGATGTGGTTGATATTGATTGTTTGACTTTGACTTAGATTAAAATCAGATTTTAATTCGTACCAAACAGGCTTTGAGTAGTAACAATGAACCAACGGTGACGAAAATAAACTCATCACAACTTCCCTGCACCATGCGATGTTTTAAGCAGTGGTACAGATTTCTCGTAGGACAAACAAAAAGCACTTCCATATGATACAGAAACCAAAACTAGGAATAAGTGGTAGAAACACAATGCAAGGTGTTAGGAGGAAGCATGCAACATTTGGCATCACTAAAAAGAAGTTTCTGTGAGTGTATAGCTTGCATTCTTTTCTTTTTCTACTGTATCTGGGATCCAAACACAGTACTAATCAGATTACACAATCACAAATACATGAAAACATACATAATCCATATAATACATACAACTAGTATGTGTCGTGCTAGAAAATGCATTAGAAAACAAAAAAAAAAATGTGAATTTCACTTTAAAAATATGGCACTTGTACACAACTCTGACGTTGAATGACAGTAAATCAACAAAAGAAATCCACATAGTCGTACAACCAAAAAATTTTGTGGTTTGTTTCATTTAATTCTTCTCCAATTAACTCTATATTAAACCAACATGAGCGCATACTAAAATTAATCTCTAAACAAAGTTTACCCGTATGAAAGTAGCAATCATTTGATCCATCAAAAAGTGATAATCCAACCATTTCATCGGCTGCAGCGTACGAATGGACAATATCTAAGAAGACAAGTAGTCCAAGCCCTACAGAAAATAGAAAGAGCAATAAGTAAACAACTTTAATGTAAGATTGAGATGAACAATAAACCGCAGAATAATGGTGGTCCAACTTACAAAACCTTGTTCAAAACTCGAAGTAATATACAAAGACTAAAACAGACTGAAATAGCTAGGAGAAGTCTAAGCCAGACATAAAAAATAACTAGTAACCATTCAACATAGCATTGATGAAAAAAAAATTGAAAAGCTTGTTGATTACTCTAGCTACAGACCCATGTTAAAAATCTTGAAATTTATTGTGGTAAGGGAGATGGAATGGAATAAAATAATCTATAAGATAGAGAATTAACTGTAAAGGAGACTTGCTTAAACCTTTCAGATAAGCTCCACTTTATAGTTTTAAGTAGAAAGAAGCAACATGAACAAACAAATTTGGAGTCACGACCTCCAAAAAACTTGCATGGTCGACCCTAATGAAGAAAAGGTCAGCGAGAATTGGAAACTAAATACCGCTTCTGTATTTACTCAGAGAGAATAAAAGAAAAGATTGAATGCTCATAAATGGTCCCTAGTTCTTCATTTCCAGTCTGAGTGTACTACTGGACTCAATCATCACCATCATACAAACTAGTTTGAGCCACATTTAGTATCAATTAGAAACCTATCTTACAGCTCAAACAGAAGAAACCTTACCATCATCTATAGTTTAAAATTCTTTTTCAATTTTTCTTTTCAACATGATAGTTGAAAGTAATTGTCATTCACTCACAAATACATACAAAGAGTAAGGAAAGTATTCCTGTGTAAAAAGACCTGGAATAGCAAATACTTACACAGTTGTCATCTTCATAGTTTTTACCAAAACAAAATAAAGTCATCAATTTTTAAGATCTTGTTTAAAATTCTTAAGCTTTGAGTAACTCAAATATAACAGTACATGAACTCTGATAAATAAATAGTAATGGCTTAACAAAAGCATGAATATTCTGACCATAGTTACATTAATAGTTACCATGGGCTTCATCCACCAAACGCTTGAAGTCATCAGGGGTGCCATAACGGCTGCTAACGGCATAGAAGTTTGTAACCTGCATACAGACAAGCAGTGTAACCGTACTCATGAAGTAACTGTAAATTGCTCAACATGAGGGAAGACCATTAAAATCATTAGTAGCATGTCACGAAACACTATCTGCTTAGATTGTGTAAAATATCAAGTTTGATATAGCGCAAAGTCCACCAGTCATAATGGGATGATGAACTTTTCAGAATCAAAATACAGAGAAGCAGCCAAATTTCAAACATATCGTGCAGATTATGATTTGAAAAATATGCATAAGAAGAAACTTAAGATGATCAAAAAGGCTTTAGTTCGCTGAAAAATTAAGAATGAAAAAACATGCATATGAACTGTGTGAAAGGTAGTTTGAATGTGTGTAAACATGTCCGGATATTCATTAGTTGGTCAAATAATTGAGATTCTATTTTTATAGTTCAAGTTCTATGTCGCATCAATCAAGAATATATGAGGTCCTTTCTGGCAGACAATAATATGAGTAGATAACGCATTTCCCAGAAAAAAAAAAAGAGTAATAATTTTACCTTCAGTGAAACAATATGATATTTTCTCATCAATCTTTTTCTACTTCTTTTTGGTATTTTATTAATCATAAGTCCTTTCTGTACGCAAAATGAAGTCCATAACCAAATTGGCACGTTAATGCACTTATGTAATTCCACCATACGTGACCATGAAAAGGAAAATGAAGAAGTTAGCTTTTTAACTCTCACTCACTCTATAACCAACAGTGAAATAATCTTTGTGCTCGAGAACTCCAATCAATTGAATTGCATTGTATCCAGCTTCCTTTACATGTGGTAGAACCTAAAATGATAATCATGAAGAGCAGCATTGTTTAATACATAGTACAGAGAAAAGGGGCAAGAAAAAGACAAAAAAAAAAACTTGGAAGATGTAGAAACTTGAAAAAATCAAGGAGATACCTTCTTGGTGAAGTCACTGAAACTAGCAACTCTAGGCTCTTGTCCACTAATGCCAACATGACACTCATAAATGCGCAAAGATTTTGGCTTTATTGGATGCTTGTGTTTCCATTTGTAGGCTTTTTCTGGAGGTGGTTCCCAGTGAACTGCAAAAGCTTGCTTGCCATCTGCATCTGCATATTTAAAACCGCAGATGAAGAATTAAGAAGGTAACTGAACAAGGATAAAAAGGAGTGGAAGTAATTTCAGATCCGAATCAAACAGTGGAATTGTCAAAAAATACAGGCAAAAAGTAGAAAATTTCATGCTAGATGAAACCATATTGGGGAGGCAACAAAGAAAATCCAAAGCAGGCTAGCTGACCTGGAATGACGTAAGTAGCCCAAGCAGGCACTCGCTCCAAAGGCCCCGTTGGAGTGTTGAAGTACACCCTGTATTTGCTTAAATGGGGTATGCCTGGAGTGTACTTCTTTAACCATGCTTTTCGTCCTTTTCTAGTCTCCAACCAATAGGCAATAGGAGGCTTCTTAGCACGAAATTTCTCTCTCCAGACAGGATCGTCCACAATATTGAAAATATCGTATTCTTTTCCATTATCAATCACGTCACAAGGTGGTAAGTTGCTTGGTGGATCATCTTTATGCTGCTCTTTCCAGGTCTTGTATCTTATCTCTGGATCTGGAATTTCTTCCAGTTCGTCTTCCGTTTGAGGGCCATTAGGACCAAAAATCTGCTCATACAACTTTGATGCAACTTCATAGCGTGATTTTATGAAATGATCTTCACCAGGTTCCCAGTACTCATCATTTGCCTTTTTAAATATTTCTTCAACTGTAACACCACTGTCACCTTTATCATAATCATCAACATAATTGTACTGTTGAAAGTACAGTTTATCGGGCTCTTCTCCCTCCCTTAGTTTATCTTCAAGAATAATAAACCAGTACCCATAATCATCATGTCCAAAATGACCCTCTCTGGCACTATTTTCCGTTGGTGACCACTCATTAAAATCACCAACAAGAGCACAGTAGCGAGCACCTGATTCAAAAAGTTCAGCACACCTTTTTGAATGGATATGAAATATCTTACTTCGGTACAACTTGTATACTTCATGTATAATGGTTAAACCTAGAATTGATTAGTTCTAAACTAAGTACGTTACATACTCCTTCACTGGTTTTTTAATATGTATCAGGTAAGGACAAAAGCACAAAACAATTGAAGTTACATGTAGCTTTTTCCTTATCATAGTTGGGAAAACTTCAAATCACATAATAATACTAACTATTGTATGGCAAGATTATATCCCTTCTTTTTTAAATAATGCACCCTTCAATCTTGTATACCATTTTTATCTAACACTTCACCCTTTCAACATCAAATGTCAAAACCTTTATAAAAGGCCATTGATTGAATGACCACATCCAAAAGGCTACTCATATGTCACTTGTCGAGATGAAAACTTTGTCTCCCCCCCCCCAATTCAAAACTTCTCTTCTAGCAACTGTTTTGCATAAACGTTGGTGTCATGTCAATACGGTGATAAAGGGAAAAAGTTCTACGCCTTTTTTCTTGTATGATTGAAGTGCTCAACTTCTTGTTCATTTCATTCTACCCACGATTTGCTAGATTACACATGGCTTAAAAATTCTAAGTACTGCATTAGATCAAACCTGGTGCCCAATCCATGAAATCCACACGATGCTGGACATTGCGATGCATACCCAATATCTCAAACCTACAAAGTAGCCACAAAAAATGTTAGCAAAAACAGAAAACTGGCCTAAATAACAAATTACCACAAGTTGGACCATTTCACAAACAACTGGTATGCTGTTCCATTTACATTAACTTTCACGTCAAAGAATTTGAAACTGAAGCGTGCTCACTGATATTGATCAGACATGCGAATGAAGAGTTACTAAGAAATAAAGAAAAACAAAATATATAAAAAGAATCTAACCCAGAGGCAAGCTCCATGAGATTGAGGTGGCGATTGAAAATTTCGTCCTTCAAGTCCTTCAATGCTTTATGCCTGCGATAACGCTCAACATAAAGCACGTGATAGTGCAAAACTACCCTCCAAAAAATCTTTACACAAATATATGGTATTCCACTACTTCAAGAGAGAAAGAACTGAAAGTAACCAGCTCTACTAATCCGTTTAATTACCTTTCCCGTAGGAACTGAGCGAAAGCTTTATGAGTAATGCCGTGTTTGGCTAGGAACCCAACTGGGTCGACCCCTTCTTTTTCCGCACCGGGCTGTCGAGTTTTCCGGTTTTGTTGAGGTTTCGATTGTGAATGGTCAGCGGCTGAGCATTTGCATTTGTTTCTCTGCTTCTTTTTACTGGCTGGAAGGGAGACGTGGACATGGTGGTGATGTGTTCTGTAACTTTGTGGAAAGGGAAAATTGTTAGCAGAGCTGCTTGTGGGAAGTGACTGAATTCGAACCGAGTGTACGAGGGAAACCATTGAAGCTGCAAAGTGGTGGTCTTGAAGTAGAAACTGGAAAGTTTGGTTCTTGATAAGAAACTGAAAATTGAATTGCAGGGTTTAACCAAAAACCCCAAATAAAAAAGTGGGAAGGAGTTGGATGGTCACCCTTATTTGTTTAAATAAATAGTCTTTGACCCAATTATTTAAAAGAAAAGAAAAAAATTATTAAATATTTATTTTATCTTTTTTTTATAACTAAATAAATGATGAATTTGGATCAAAATTATTTTATTCGACTCGGTCAAAGTCGTTTGATCGGATCTAAAAATTTTAAATCAAATTTTCAAAGTTCAAAGATTTGAACCTTGAATCTCTAAGAAAAAAAAGTATTATCCTCACCACTAGGACATCTAATAATGTTATTTATTTTATTGCAATAACTTATATATATCTTAAAAATTAGAGTTAAATTTTCAAAATTCTAGGATTTGAACCTTGAACCTCTAAGGAAAAAATATACCCCTCACCACTAGGACATTCAATAATGATATTTATTTTATTGTAATAACTTATATATATATTTTGAAAAATAAAAGTCAAATTTTCAAGATTTAAGGATTTGAACCTTCAATCTCTTAGAAAAATGATATTTTCCTCACCACTAGGATATTGACCAATGTTGTTTATTTTATTGTAATAACATACATATATACATATATATATATATATCTTAAAAATTTATAGCCAAATTTTCTTATCCAAGGATTTGAATCTTCAACCTCTTAAAAAAAATATGCTTCTCTCACCACTAATACATTGAACAATATTATTTATTTTAATTCAATAACCTATATATAATCTTATAATTCTGAATATCTTAAAAAATTATAGTCAAATATTTCACTTTATTCTATATATGTATTATGTATTGAAATATTAATTTAATTAAGATGAATTGAATGTCTAACCAAATTTATGATTTCAAAATATATAAGTAGTTAGTGACATTTAATTTAAAAATTTTAATTTTATTTCAAATAAATATTTTATATTTTTATATTTATTTATAATTTTTAAGTAATGATCCATCGGTCCAACCACTAAATTTTTTATTTTTTCCCTTTCATCCCCTACGTAAATTTTTTATGACTTGCAAAATATACTTTTTATATACTCTAAAATATATAATTGTCGTTTCATATACTCTAAAACGATATATAACTCAAGGTCATTCCATATATTTAAAGTATACTCTAAAATGATGTATGACAGCGGCAATGGTCGCAAGTCGCCAAGGACGGCGCCGGCTGCCTCATTGATTTTCTAGGGTTTTTCAGTTTAGGATTTGAAGAAAACGGGAGTGGCGATTTGGGGACGGGGTCTCATGTGCAATTTTAAAAATGTGGGGCTCCATATGCAATTATGAATAAAGGAGTCATCTTGCAATTTTTTAAATGGAGAACTTGTTATGGAAAATTTAGTATTGTAAGGGTCTGTTAATAAAATTGAAAGGACTAGAGTGCAATATTTTCAAAAGGGTTTTGATTGCAATTTTGAAAAGTATTTTAAAATTGATTTTAAAAGATTTGACCCTAAAAATTTTAATTTTGACCCAATTAAAGTTTTATTTAAAAATAACTACTTTTATATTTTCGTTAAAATTAGATTTTAACTTAAATATTAAACTTTGACCCTAAATTGAATTTTATTTTATTTAGGAGTTTTATCCTAATTTAAAATATTAATTTAATTATAATTAGATTTTGACTCTAATTTAGTATTTGATTAAAATATGATTTTAATTAAATAATTCGCCCTAATTTGTTCTTGAAATTAGAATTGGATTCTAATTTGACGTCTAATTAAAATTAGATTTTAATTAAATTGTTTCGCCCTAAAATTTCTTCTTGTAATTAGAGTTGGACTCTAATTTGATATTTAATTAAAATTTGATTTTAATTAAATAAATTCGCCCTAAATCGTGATATTGGAGTTGGACTTTAATTTTGCTATTTAATTAAAATTTGATTTTAATTAAATAATTCCGCCTTATATTATGATATTAGAGTTGGACTCTATTTCGGTATTTAATTAAAATTTGATTTTAATTAAATAAACTCGCTAATTAAATTAATTTATTAATATGATTAATTAGTTATTTAATTGATTTCGATCCATTTATCTAAATAATTTAGACGACCTTTAATTGCTAGATTCTTGAAACATACTTACATATAATATTAGATATTATATAGAAAACATTTATATGATGAATGTTTATTAGTGGATGATTATGGACTCGACCATGTGGATGTGTTGAATGGTATATTTAATTCTTGTTGTTTTATGGGCATGTGAGTTCTTAATTGTTTTGGGTCTGTGAGCTCGTTACTATTGTTATTATTATGGGTCTGCGAGCTCTTAATTATTTTGGGCATGCGAGTCCGTTATTATTATTACACATATGGGCCTGCGCATCTAATTTCATTTAGGTCTGCGTGTCAATTAATATAAGATACAGGTTGCAGCTGATCTAATTGAAGACACAAGAAGAGGAGGAAACCATGGAGATGGCGCATTGATCATGATTCAATGCAATATCCCCTAGAAATTGACCAACTAGTCTTCCTTTTGGCTCAAGAAGACTAGATAAAATTAGTTCATAATCATCTACACTATTATATGTATGTTTATTTGCATATTTGATGCATAATTATAAATAAATATATATAATTATTATATTGATGAGACATATACATGATAAATCCCTCACTAAAATATTAAGTCGATTTTATTGTTCGTCTTCCATCATTATAGTGAAAAACGAGAGTCTTAAATCGTCTCAACTTGTTGAGTGCACTCAAGGCTGGTCTATTAGGGATATGTTTGACACTATGAAATATTCGATATTTCTGAATGATGGGTTCGACTTAACTAAAATTATCTTTTGTTGAGTATACTTAAAGAGATAAATTTTAGAGGCATGTTAAGCTAACACATAAGATGTGTGAAGACAAGGAGTTGTCAGTTTAATGATCTGTGAGTTGTATGGAGATACAATTGATAACAGTATCTACTCAAATATTTTATTAAGATTTGTTGAGTACACTCAAGATCTTAATATAACAAATGAGATCACAGCCCACTAGGAGTTAAGTATGGATTCCATAAATTTATGCGAGAGGGTCATAAATTTGAGTTAAATAGTGGGAGCACAATTAATTTGATAAAAGACCATATTAAATTAATTGATGCATTTTATATATTATTCTTTTACTTTTTGTCATTTATATTTGTTGAATCATGAGTAACCATATGTGGCATACTAGATGTCAACAACCAAACCAAGCTTTCTTGATTGACACTGCAATATGAGAATTGTTCTCAGGCATGAGAAAATTGGTTATGTCCTTAAGTAGCTTTTTCTAGAGACACCTGTTGATGACTCAACTAAGGAAAATGTAGCTACTATAATAAACACAGAGATGACGATAGTACTGCAACATGTATGATACTTGCAACTATGTCACCTGTGTTACAAAAGCAAAATAAGAGTATAGATGCTAGCACATGATTTTTCATTTCAAAGAGTTATATGATAATAATCATGTGTGGAAGGATATGAGACTTCCAAACAACTCTACCAGTGCAAAATAACAGAGGAATCTTCAGTCGGTGCTCAAGTGCTGATGATTATTGCAATTGAGAAATTGTCTCGATTGGGTTCATTCATGAACCATGAACCAAGTGTTGACTTAGTTCTATAATTTCTGTCAGAGAGTTATTTATACCGAATTATGAATTTTAATATTAATGAACTCAAGTGCACACTTATTGAGTTGCTAAAGATGCTTAAGATTGTTAAGCCCAATATCAAAGTTATGATTGGGCAAGCCATTGATTCCTCAAAAGATATTAAGAGGAAGTCTAAAGGGGCTATAGGAAAGCATTTAAGATAGCTAAGATAGTCAAAGTAAATAAGGACACTATCAAATCCACTTGGGTAAGGCTTATATCTACTCCACTAGTTCCTTGGGTATTAGTTAGTAGACATGGATATCATATTTGTATAAATATGTAGAAACTAAATAGAAGTAGACCGCTGCAAAAGGAAGAAGTTGACCTACACGTCGAAAATTAGCAAATGTTGTTGCATTGTCTGTAGGAGCATACATCTTGCCGTTGCCTTTAAGCTTAGTATTGGAATTAGAGAAATGTTAGTTTGAACCCACCAATACCAGAACATTATTTGAATTTTATGTTTGGACATGAATTATATTAATGTTAAGGGCAATTGTTGTTCCTTTTTATTTCAATGGTTATGGTGAATTACAAAAATGACATTTATATTCTAAATATTGAGTATTCTATAATAAGTATAGAAATTTAGAGGCATAAATGCGATAATCTGAATAACACCTAAATCTAGCATCGCATACTTGGTCAAATAAAAAAAAATGCAATTCCAAAGTTACATAGAGATGTATATTTGTGGTCAATTGATTTTGAATCATTTGACGAATGCGAATCGTGTCTGTTAGGCACAATGACCAAATCTCCTTTTACTTAAAATGTGAAAAGTCTGCACAATTACTGGATCTAATACGTAGTGATGCATGTAGATCCAAGTCAATTAATGCTAGATGAGTTTCTCTTCCTCATCACATTTACTAATGACTATTTCAGAAATGGTCATGTATGTTTGATGAAACTCGAGCATGAAACTCTTGAAAGGTTCAAGGGATTTAAGTTAGAAGTAGAGAAACAATTAGGTAAGGATATTCTCACACTAAGATCTGATCGAGGTGAAGATATCTTAAAGATAAAGTTTAGATTATCTAAAAGAGAATGTGATTCTCTTGCAGTGAACTCTTTACTTACACTACAACATAGTTGTGTGTCTGAAAGGAGGAATCGTAAATTATTAGATATAGTGCGATTAATAATAAGCCGTGCAAACCTCCCAAAAGGTTTTGGGACCATGCATTGATTGCAATGTTCTACACACTAAATCGTGTCTCATCTATGTCGGTCGACAAAACTCCATACGAGTTATGGAAAAGTAAAATGCCCAACTTGTCAAATATGAGAGTCTGAGACTGTGACGCTTATGAAGCGCACTGATTCAGATAAGTTTGAGGCTAAATTCGATAAATAAATATTTGTGGGATATCCAAAAGATGAAATTGGATATCAATTCTATAATCTCATTGAAAATAAGATGTTCGTCTCAAAACATGTTAAACTCCTAGAAAAAGAGTTTATTTTAGGAGAGGACAGTAAGAGTAGAATGGATCTTGAAGGAGTTCAAGAATTCACAGATATGGTTGACCAAGTAGATAAATCTGAGTGTGATCTCACACCTGATGAGGGACATACTCCTGATTTGGAAGTAGAGACTTTTGAGAACAGATCAGCTCTATGTAAATCTTATAGGATCATTCAACCTATTAGAAGGTATGAGTCCTTGATTACTAATCAAGCATTATTAATCGAGGATGATGAACCTATTGGTTACACAAAATAAAGTCAAGTGTTGACTCAAGGAGATGACGAAAGGCCATCAAATTCGAGATGGACTTGATGTATGTAAACAAGGTTCAAACCTTGATCGACCGCCTGATGGGATAGAACCTACAGATTGTAAATGAGTTTATGTAAAAGGGGTCAACATGGATGTGAACGTTCATACATACAAAGTGAAGCTAATAGCAAAATATTACAACAAAGACAAAGAGTTGACTTTGATAAATCTTTTTTGTCTATAGCCATGCTAAGGTCCATTCGGATTTTGCTTGCGATAGCTACATACCATGACTATGAGTTATGACAAAAGGATGTCAAAACTATATTTCTTAACAGGAACCTGCAAGAGAAAGTGTGCATGACACGACTCGAAAGTTTTGAATCCAAAGATGCTTATAAGGTATGCAAGTTTGATCAATTCTTGTATGGGTTGAAGCAAACCTCTTGGAGTTGAAATCTTCGATTTGATAGAAAAATCAAAAGATTTGATTTTATCAAAAGTGAAGACAAATTGTGTGTTTACAAGAAAATAGTGGGAGGGTTGTCGCATTCCTAATATTATATGTATAAGACATATTATTAATAGGAAACGACATCTCTACGTTTCAATCGTTGAAATTGTGGTTGTTGAAAGATTTCTTCATAAAGATATATGAGAAGCAACTTGATCTATAGAGATAGATCAAGAAGATTGCTTAATTGATCGCAATCTACAGAAATAAAATCTTGAGAAGATTCTATATGAAGAAAATGAACTGTAAGTTCATGGATACACTAATGTTAACTTCTAGTCAGACTACAATGATAGAAATCTCAATCAGAATATTGATTTACTCTCGAACTGTGTGTTGGAAAGGTTCCAAACAGGTAACCACCGTTGATTCAGTAGCGAGAGCCTTATACACTATTACTTTAGAAGCAACAAAGGTTGTAGTAATGGGTCAAGAAGTTCATTAATGAAATTGAAGTAGTTCCTAACATTGTTGATCACATATATTTGTATTATGATAACAATGGAGCTATCGTACTAGTAAAGGAACTATGGTCTCATCGATGACCCAAACAGGTGTTGGGGCGGTACTATCTCATCAGAGAGATAATACAAAGAAATGACATAAAAAAAACGAATTCTCACAAATGATAATATTGCAGATCCACTGACAAAGAGTTGTTACAGTATAAACATGATCGTCATGTGAACTCTTATGATATTAGATACATAAGTGATTGGATCTAGTGCAAGTGTGAATTTGTAAATATTATGCCCTAAGTCCAATCAACTTTGGGTATAAGTACTTTTGATATATGTTTAGTGCATTTATTATGGCAAGATCTATTATATTAAATAATAGAGTTCGTAAATTCAAAATCTCGGTAATTTGTTAATTACAAGGAGTTGTAATTGTGAGATACAAATTACATATGATTGAATCTTAAATCATTCGTGGTCGTAAGTAATAACGAGATACGGATATCGTTATTACGGATAGACCATCACGTGTGGCATTCCTTACTTGTGAAGTAAGTAGCTGATCTCACAAGCTAAAATATAGTGACACTTAAATGAACACGTGAATGTTTTGTTACAGAACAAAACATTGGAGACCCGCTAAGAGATTCCACATGGATAACTATCTGAGTGTCGGTGGTTAATCTCTAACGTTCGGTAGTGAAATTGATCTTTCGACTTGAGATCATCATAGTACCTTATGTGGGACAGTCATGTTTTGGTGATGATGGAAGTTGCTCTGTCAAGGGCCGCTAATACGGCATCGTTCGGGTATGTCAAGAATCATATGAAGGTTGTGAATGATCAATAGAGGATTTATCGCTCTTAGATAGTAAGAGTTTATGATCTACATTTTATCCAGTTAAGTTGATAACGAAATCAATGGTCAAAGTGTACCTATAAGTCGAAAACGAGTTTTCGACTTACATTGACTTAATAAGTGGAATGAAAGATATGATCGATAATCGAGATTGACACAATCCATATCTCGTAATTGATCGGATCATATTGACGAATGGATTATAATTTCACGAAAAACGAACGAGCTTGACATTTTCCGTCACATGTATTGCCCTTACACATTGCTAGATGTCAATCTGGGGCGATGGATGTGAATTAATGATAAATCAAAATGGTGTTTTGATTTATCGATTTTGATTAGTTCAAAATAATAGTTCACATCGTTAGGTATCGTGATTGGGAACCTAATGGGTCACACACAAAAGGAGAACTAGAAGATTGGGATTCACCAATTAATTAATTGACAAGTGTTGCATAATTAATTAATTGGATTGCTTATTAATAAGCCCGAATTAATTAATTGGATTAATTAATTCATGGACTGGATTTAATTAATTGGATTAATTAAATATTGGACCGGGTTAAATTTAAGAAACGGGCCAAACCCGTTTGGGCTTATATAAATAAGTTGCTAGGGTTTGTAAACAGTTGATGAATTTTCATTATTCTTGCTAGCACAAGAAAAGTAAACCCTAGTTCTCTCTCTCAATTTTGTTCCCTGTGTGGATTTCATTGGAGGCTGGATGATTGGACAATTATGGGAGGCAGATCGAGATTGCTGGAACTACAAGAATAGCAAAGGAGTTTGCAAATCTGAATAAAGGTATAATTCCTATCACAATTTCTATTTAAACACAAAGCAGATCCTCGGTGAAAATTGAAATTTATTTAATTTTTCGCTGTGCATGATAAGTAAATTCCCAACAGCTTCCACCATCTACCAAGCCATCCTCAAATCACTCTCCATTTCCAGCTAATACAATGCCATTAAGAAGCTATTCAGGGAAGTCAAGACCAATAAAATTCACCTTTCTCCGGATGTTTTGGTTCCGAAATTGTTTCGTTGATCAGTGCATTCTTGGTGTTCAGTGAGGCTATTATATTAATTTCTAAGATTGCACCTGAAACTTGTAATTCACTTATTGTTGCTCCGTTATCTGATTAAGGTGTTAGATTGACTACTCTTGGCTTTGGGGTTTCCATACAGAGGTTTTGCCGAAATGACAAATTGAGTGAAACTTTAAGTTTACTGGACACAGGAAGGTTTATTTTTTTGGGAATTAATGGGTTGATTTTGGAGTTTTGGTGGCTCGTAGGCTTTGTTCGAAAGGTTGGTTGAGAGATGTTGTTTATGCTTTGGAAGAGTTGAAGAAAAGAGTGTGGCCGGCATAATGCGTAGTTATATTCGATATTGCACTTTGTTGGTGTAATGTTGTTAGATTCGTATTATCGTGAGAGGCTGGGAAAATGAATATTGTAACTTACCAAGTTTGATGTACAACTTACATAATGTTGAGCATTAATTTCTGGTTTTGATGTACAATTCCTTCATTTCTATCTTGAAAGATATAGAGCCTATTTCTCCCCCCCCCCCCTCCCTCCCCCTCCCCCTCTTTCCCATTCTTGCCAGCATTTTTTCAAATTTTCTTGTTTATGTGTCAGACAAAAGTAGTGATTCCCTAACACATGAGTCTTTTGCATATGCATTACAACATTTACTCCAATATTTTAATGGTATCATTTTCTAACTTTGCCCTCCCATGTTGCACACGGATAGGGTTTGAATGATGGAGGTCATTTATGTAAAGCTCCAAGTAAAGTTGAGGGCAGATTGGTCTAGGTCGCTCAATGGCTTCTTCATTGTTTAAATATGTCACTGACACATGAGTTACTATTTTTTAGGTGTATTATGCAAGTTACTGTAGGAGAATGAGATACGAGGGTAAAATTTCTCATTAAAAAGAGATTCAAACAGGCTCATAATTCTTTACAGTGTTAGTAGCTATTGCTCGTTGTGAAACTATACTGCTTTTAGACTATGTTAAGTTTTAGATTTAGCTTCACTCAAGTGAGCTATAGTTTCAATATATATTAACTTTCTACTATATCCTGGTAAATCACTTCAAATATGGGTATGATGAATGTATACAATTGCTTCAGTTACAGCTTGAGGGTTGCAGTTGGCACATTGTTATGGTTGAGAAATGGATATCATCCTTTTTGATGCAGATTTTTGGAAAGCCTAATGAGCCCTGATGTTGAGTACACATTGGCCTTCATAGATTTTTGGGCAATTGAGAGTGTTTACAGTTTAATAAGTAACTCAAAATGTAATCTGATGAAACAACAACAAATAATTCTTTGAGTACAACAACAAATGAATCCATAAAATCCTCTAACGCCCCTTGCTTTCACCCAATAAAAGGACATATAATTCACTACATATTTTACTGACCAAATGGCCGGCCCCAACTACACAAATTGAAAACTTATGCTTAAATAGGAAATCAATATCATTTACTACAAATTTAGTTTATAAAGGTCTAACTGCCATCGTGATTACTACAACCTACTAATCCTACAAAACAAAACAAAATGACTTCAAAAAAAAAAAAAAAAAACAGAGTGTGCCTAAAATACTTAGCAAAATGAAAATAAATAACATTTCATTACACATAATTACTAAAAACTAAGTGTGCCTCACGTCGATTTTTCGGGGTATTTGAAGATTGGATTTAGCCGTCGTCGGAATTGGGCATCACCATCTTCGTAGACGAGGGGTGATTTGTCAGCCTCGAGTTAATGTTTGGAGTTATTGAAAAAAACAAAAAAACCCGTCACCGGAGGGTGATGTTGTGAATTGGAGATTCGGCGAGGGCGGGTGAAATGAGTTTCTTTCTCTACAGCGAAAGGGGGGAAATGGGTTTTCTTTTTTAATGTTTTTTTGACCAAATTGGTCAATCACCACACTTACTAGATGGATGGGCTATCAATATTTTTTTCAAAATTTTGTATTACTTTTGTGAGGTATTTTCTATACAAGAGGCATTAGTGATTTAAATTTTCTAGATGTGCAAAAAAAGTTCAAAAGTGACATATTTGTCAAAATTATAAAAATGTGACATTTTATAAATGATAATCTAAAAAGTGTCAATGGGTGCAATTTCCTCAATTATGTTTAACGGATATTAATTTTTCTTTTGTATATTTTCAATTTTCATATTTTTATTTCCTTAACTCCTAGTGAAAATGTAATTGGAAGTCTTGCCCTGTTGAAGATTAATTGTCATTTTTTATTTGTTTTATTTTTAGAAGTTACTTTCACTAATTGTTCAAAAGCAAAAAGGATGGTCACGATACTCTTCATGTGCCCGCAGGTGTTTGTGATCTCCAATTAATTTATAATTCTCGTGTTATAATTTCAATATTTGTTTATATTTTTAACTCCCTTTTTTATTTGGTGAAAACTTGTGCTTTTAGTTTAGTAACTTAATTGTCCCAAAAAAGGAACTCTTATTAATTTTTTTTTTTTTTTTTATTTGGTATACAAACAATCCAGAAATAATTAGAAGTTCATTCTTAACTTGTGCTCTAAAAAACGTAATGCGTGGCAATACGTGAATACCAAGTTTTGATTGATGCACTCCTAAGCGAGAGTTAAGCATAAGAAGACTTTAAAAAAAAAAAAAACCTTTTTTTAATATTATTTTAAATTTTTAATCAATTTTAAATTTATTTAATAATACATACAAATTATTGTTCTAAATGCAATTTTAAGAGCTTAACAAAATAAATATATTTTCGAACAATAAATAAGATATATTATAATAGATGCTAATTGAAATATTTTGAGAGTTTTTAATTTTTATTAATTAGTAAATGATATAAATGATTAATTAGCTTAATAAAATATAAATAACTATTTATTTAAATAGTACAATACATTTCAATCAATTCAAAGGTACAATACATTGTAACCAAAAAAAGGCACTATGCACCACAGTCAAATTGAATATACAATACATTACAGCCAAACCAAAGTGATTTTCATTCTACATTGAAAGTTTATAACAAAATCCTTGCAGATGTCCTCTATAATTTAGTGGGTCAATAAGTAGATAAGCAACGTTTTGGATCTTTCAATTTATTGGCCTAAAAGTTGAAAAATTTATAAATATTAATTTTTGGACCTTTCAATTTAATTGTTATGTAGTGAAAAAAGTAATAATAATAATAATAATGTGAGCCTAAGTGGCTTACAGCGGTCGACGAAAGTCTTGATCGCTAAATCATTTAGAACACTGCATCTTAAATTTTCAAGTCAGTCCAGAATACGAGGACCAAATTGATATAATACTCAAAGTTGGGAAATTGTAAAAATTACCAGTCTTGATCGCTAAATCATTTAGAACACTGCATCTTAAATTTTCAAGTCAGTCCAGAATACGAGGACCAAATTGATATAATACTCAAAGTTGGGAAATTGTAAAAATTACCAAGTAACTCAAGTGGTACCCAACTAAAATCACAAACCCCATCTCACTCTGCTGCTCCATAGCATTTCTACTCGCTGCAAATTATCCATTTCTTCCTGCTTCTTTTGTTTCTGATTGACACAACCCACAACTTTTTTTGTTTATTAACCAATTCATGTCAGAATTTCACCAAAAAGGAATTTAATTGCTGAACCCATATTCCATTTTTGTGATTTTATTTGCGAGCATTCGCACTACCCATTCAATTCCCCGGTATTTTTTCTTTGTTCTTGCTTATGTACTTTACTCAGTTATTAGTTGATTCTCTGCATTGTGTACTCCAATTTTCTCTCCCTTGAACTTGCATTTTTCCTTTGCAAATTAAGTATGAGCGTATGCGTGTGTTTTGGTGGTAAAATGGTTCAATACTCGTGTTCTTGAAGCTGTCTAAGAGATGAACAAAATATCTTAACTTTTCAGTGTTTGAAAAGATGGAATATATAACTAACCTGTTGGTTTGATTGTTCTTGTGGATTTTCATTTTATGATGGGTTATTTTGCTACCAGTATTTCCTGTTTGGGAAATCCATTTTGTATGCAAACTCAAAACGTTTTGAATACTTATAAATTTCCTATGTGGAAAAACTCTATCTTGAGAAACCCCAAAGATTTCAAATTAGTCAAATCCGATTTTCGAAAACTATTAATGGTTAAAAGAGTAAATGAGGGAACATTGAATATATTAAGGAAGAAAAGGAAGAGAAACCAAGATTTAGATGGCTTAAGATAGGCTCTAATATTTCAGAGGAGCAGAAACAGACTATAGCTCAAATCCCACCAAAAATGGCCAATCGTTGTCAGGCTTTGTTGAAACAGATAATTTGCTTTTCTCCTGAAAATGGAAGTATATCGTTTATGATGGCTGCATGGGTGAAGAGTATGAATCCCCAAAGAGCCGATTGGCTCTCGGTTCTTAAAGAATTGGAGAGGTTGAATCATCCATTGTATTTTGTGGTATGTCAAGTTCTTCGTATATTCTAATTTCTTTATTAATTTCATATAATTCTCCATCACGCTGTGTTACTTGATGAATTCTTCCTGTTGATGTGGTTGCTTAATGCATTTGTTAGCTGTTGGTAGTTTTGAAAATGTTGTTCTGAGATAGTCTGCTTCCTTAATTGAAACTTTTATCTGCATATTTCTCTGTGTATCTATTAATTTGACAGTGTTTAATGTTTAAAATTGTTATCTATTGCTATTTAAATTTTGAATTTTGGTGAGCACGGATTATTTGACACTGCTACACCTCCAAAGGATCCAAAGGTTTTTTTTTTTTTTCCTGTTTCAAAAATCTCTTTGAAGGATTATGTTGTCCTATTTACTAGCCTTGGTATACAAAGTTTATAGATATACTACTTAGACACCACCATATTACTTTGTGGTTCCAACATTTGATGTCTTCCTATTCTACGTCTTTCTTTCCTATGCAAAAAAGTTAAATTCATACCTGATATTTCTTGATTGAATCACTTGAGAATATAGTTTGGTGGATTCAACCAGATGGAAACCTATTCTAACAATAATCTCAGAGGCAAGAGAACAATATTTAGATGATAATTGCAGCTGGTATTACTTTTGATAAGACGAATACCTATCAGCATATTGCATTTTTAGATAACTAGAGACCATTTTAAAATTGGTTTTAGAATTGATGACTTGTTCTGTTTATGATTTGCAATCTCCCCTTTCCTTTTTGCACCATTTTTCTAGGTCAGGCAAAGTGAGCATTCTGTCTCTGTAAATTCTAACTTATTTTTTCAGTGCAGAACCACTATGCACGTGTTTACACATATACATGTAATATTATACTTTGCCATTAAATGGAACGGATATTATAAAATATGTTTTACAGCATTCCACTCTTGGAAGTTTGTAAATCTTCTTGCGATAAAATATGTAATATAGTTTACCTTGGTTACACTTTCTGAATTTTTAATGATTCTCAGGTGGTGGAACATGCCCTTACTGAAGAATCATTTGAAGCTAATGTGCGTGACTATACCAAGATGATTCATTGTTATGCAAAGCAAAACAAGCTGCAAGAAGCTGAAAATACTCTGTTAGCGATGAAGAACAGAGGTTTCATTTGTGATCAGGTGACCTTAACTACTCTAGTTCACATGTACAGCAAGGCCGGTAATCTTAAGTTGGCTGAAGAATCATTTGAAGAGATGAAGCTTCTTGGTACACCGTTGGACCGAAGGTCATATGGTTCAATGGTCATGGCCTACATTAGAGCTGGAATGCTCGACCGTGGAGAGAGTTTACTTAGAGAAATGGAAGCTCAAGAAATCTATGCTGGAAGAGAAGTTCTTAAAGCACTGCTGAGAGCATACTCTATGATTGGTGATAGTCGAGGAGCTCAAAGGGCTTTCGATGCAATTCAATTGGCTGGAATCATTCCCGATGTCAAGGTCTGTGGGCTTCTCATAAATGCCTATGTAATGGCAGGTCAAACTCATGAGGCTGTCATTGCATTTGACAATCTGCAAAAAGCTGATCTTGAACCTAATGACAAATGTGTGGCTTTGGTACTGGCTGCTTATGAGAAGGAAAACAAATTGAATAATGCACTGGACTTCTTGATAAAATTGGAAAAGGATGGTGTTATGATTGGAAAAGAAGCTTCTGAATTACTAGTAAGGTGGTTTCGGAAGCTGGGGGTGGTAGAAGAAGTGGAACTTGTGTTGAGAGATTATGCTTCGAGTGCCTGAAAGTGCTTTGTAAATTATCATTGACCTCTGTCCTTGTTACTGCCGACTTGTTTTTAGGATGTTATACATCAGGTTATATGGTGCTTTTTCATCTCTCGACTAGACCTCATGATGAAGTGATGCATTGCAGGTAAAGCCATCCTTTTCTCCTTTCCATCTCACAACCGCACACAGAACAGGACTCACTTTCCTTCTTGTACTGGATTGTTGTTACTTTGTTTAGTTGTTGTTCCGGGATCCTATTTGCAAGGCTTGGAAATACAGTACTTCTCTACCGGTATTGCTACTTCCTAATGGAGTTGCCTCACCGTCAAAATGTGAATGCTAAGACCCTTCTCGTTTATAGCACGTTAGAGCTGGGGAAGAATGTCAGCAAGCAGCTGCGCATGGAAAATCAACTGCTTGAACCTTAGGATCCTCAATCAATTTGCTGTAACTTCTTGTGTTTGTGATGAATTTGTGTTGTAAAAGAAGTGAATTGAATGGAGCTTAAAAGGAAATGGAATTGTTTACTGATATTTGAATTACAACTCTCCCAAAGTATCTCCCTAAGTGGCTGAATACCCCTCCCCCTTTTAAAGTTAGATGATTATAGCATTTGTTCTACTAATACCCGTAAAGAACTAACAAGTAATTGAAAAGACTTGAGGGTTCCAATCGAAATTGAAACAATTTAGGCTCCGTTTGATAGGCGAAAATTTTTCCAGGGAGTTGGAATCGAATTTCAACTTTCACTTTTACGTTGTTTGATAGCGTTTTTTTTTCATGGAATTGATTTCCAAAGTTTTTCAAGGTACAATCATTTGAAGCGTGATTCCGTGGAATTCAATTCCTTGCTATATGATGGGAA
Organism: Osmanthus fragrans; assembly: GCA_019395295.1. Taxonomy (NCBI): domain Eukaryota; kingdom Viridiplantae; phylum Streptophyta; class Magnoliopsida; order Lamiales; family Oleaceae; genus Osmanthus; species Osmanthus fragrans. Next base: position 12,528,630 of record CM033356.1, read on the forward strand.
TTGGTTTTCACATTTTTTTTTTTTTTTTTTTTTTTTTTTTTTTTTTTTAGCAATAGAAACAAATTCTAAGATAAAGTGTAAAAAAAATTATCTCTTTAATTGACAAATTCCATCTAAAACAAAGTCAAACGTAAAAATAAAAAATAAATTTTTTTTTTTACAATCTAAACATATTTTGTCCATAATGATAAAAAAATTTATCCATTTAATTGACAATTTGCATGAAAAACAAACATATTATAATAGAAAAGTAGAAAATTATACCAATCAAACACCTTTAATTTAATTCTCGGTAAAACAATTTCAAGTAATTCAATTTCCTAAAATCCAATTCATTTCCATCAATTTTCCACTCTTGCAATTAAACGGACCTTTATTGCCATTCTGGTGCCTCGCAAATTGGGAAATTGGTTGATATACTGAAACCTTTTTTGGGTCGCATTTTCTCTTATCTTGTCATTTTTTGTAGGGTCTCAAGATTTCAATTTGTTGCATAATATACCCAAACTTTTCATTCTTACATCTACAGTTTCAAATTTTCCATATCGATTGCAGCTAGTTAGTTGACCTTGACCCAAAAAAAAAATCAATTAACCGCATTTTAACCAAATTTAAAATGACAAAATTGTATTTTTATATTTTTTTCAATAAAATAATAAAAATTTAAATGAAAAACAAAAAGTAAAAAATTAAATGAATTTACTATTTTACTGTTCATCTTCCCAGTAGCACCCCCACCTCAACCAACCAAACCAAAATCCATTCTCTCACTCGCCTACCACCGCTGCCAGTGCCACCGCTCCCTCCATCTTTGGGGTTTATTCCTTTCAGCCAAATCTTTGACAAGAAATCAATTGTTCTAAAATCTATTTTCTTCAATTCGCTCTAATCAATGTACCGTATATTAGGCACAGAAACATGCGTGATTGCGAAGTGCTTGTCTTTGGACAAAAATCCCACAGATGAAGCAACACCTTCAAATTATAATTCTTTGCCCCAGAAAACTTCGAAATATGTCCACCTAAAATGCCCAAAAGGCTATCTATATCGTTGCTTTGGGAAGAAAATGAAAAATAATTCCTTTTTATTTTTATTTATTTTTTATTTAATCTTTTAATTATTTTATTGCAGAAATATGAAAATATAATTTTGCCCTCTAAATTTGGTCCAAATGTAGTCCATTGATATTTTTTTGGGTTGACTAACAGTCAAATAAACGGGTTTTGTCCATATGTCCTAAATCGTAGAGTAGTTACCCGATAACTCTAATAATTCAATCGTTGATTAAATCGCGACTTGTAATAATTCTTCGGAGGAAAAAAGAGAAGTATTTTCTAAAATATCGAGATGAAATGTTCTGGGCCGTGGGTGAAAAAAATGAAATATTTGGATATAGTATATAATAATTTAAAAGGTTTGAGATTTCAACCGCGACAAATGACGCTCATACGAAAAAAAAAAAAAAAAAAAAAAGTAATACATTTATGCTTAATTTGTTTATTGTATATTCCTGACGTTGTCGCGTCACCATTTGTGTGCTTAATTTTTTGATAGTAACACCTATATTGAAACTATACAGGTAAATACGTTGTTTTCTTATTAGGATACTAGTAAACGCACGGCAATGCACGTGACATGATTTAGTTGAGTATGCAATAGCGTAGATATATAAAAAATTATTTGTATTAGTATTGAAAACATTTATGTCTTCATAGCTTGTATAATCAACAATTCCTAGCAGCATGAAATTAAAGTGATTTTCAACAAAGAACAGCATCGGGGAGGGGGAAAAAAGACAAAAACATTTAAAATCATTTTATTCGAATAATGTATGATTGAAAACAGTTTTAAAATGGGGATTAAACAGGAGTATTAGATGCAACACTTTTTTTAAATAATTATTTTAAAGATTCTCTAGTATTTTATTGGTTATTCCTACTTAAATTAGTTGAGGTTAAATCATACATGAAGGAGCTTATACATTGTAATTGATATTCTTAATTATTAAATAAACTCATATTTTCTCCCTCCAATTTCTCTGTGTTCTCTCTACTTTCTTCTCCCTTTCTTTTCTCTTGTTGTATCTCATTCTTGTTCGTTGTCATCATTTCTAAATCTTGATGACATAAAAAGATATTTTAATGAATATCAACTCATCATTAGAAAGTAACAACCAACGAAAGAGAGTGAGTCTATTATTAATACTTCGAATATTCGAATAAAATATACAAATTTACAGAACAAAGATTTAACAACCAAAATAACACCATATTGTTCCAAACATAACAAACTCGACTTTTGGTCTGAAAGACATATAATTATGTTTAACAGTATTCTCTTGCAAAGACAGTAATTATAGGTTTACCGCGAGATAAGTATTGTGATGAATAGTTTCCGTGACGTCCTCTATTCACCTAGCAAACCAATTGCTTCCACCTTGACTCTACAAACCCGTTGTTTAGATTCTATAAAGAAATGGTAATTTTGGAGTCATGGGAATGGAGCGAGGAAGATTGAAACCAATCATAAACTGAAAGGCAACAATTTTAGAAGCAATTTAGATAATAATATGATCACTATAAACAAGATATAAAAAAGTGGGTTTTCCTTTTTTGTTTACTTGTTTGGCTTTATTGGATAAGTCTAAAGCATACAGGGAAGCAAGAATGAGAGTACCTGAGTCCCCAAGTTGTCCTAGATTGAGAAGACACCTACAACATTTGGAAAACATAATCTGACAAAAATCTAAACATTTTTTTTTTAGCTTTTCTATGGCTTATAAGTTATTTTGAATTTGAAATTAAAACAAAAAAAATCTAAGAAAGAAATATGCATCTCAAGCTAAAAATTACATAAAAATAACAAGATGAGCTTCCCACCTAAAACAAGAATCAAACAATAAACACCTGTTTGTAGCAATTGAAGATATTTGGATTACTATACCGATCTAAAAGCACACAAATAACCTACGAAAATAGAGAACAAAAAAAATTTGATCCAAATGTACAGAGATAATTAAGTCAAAAAATGAGAAAGACAATTAATCATAAATTACAGAAAACCCACCTCGTTCTGTCGAGTTGCAGCAGCAAAATGTAGTGCAGAAAGTTTCCCATGAACGTTTTTCGCCGTCAACAAATTTGGGTTCTCATTGGCCTTTGCTTCAATTGTTTCAAGCTCTCTAATTTGGACTGCAACAAACAGATCATTTTCGTAGAATTGTCCACAGCTCAGCCCTGTCTCATTTCCTCGGCATTAGCGGGTCGTCCACATGCCACCTTCCATGCGGGAGTACGTAGATGGGGTTAGTAAAAGTGGCGCTATAGTGGAAGTCAAAGGGGGGACATGGGTAAATGTAAAGTATTGAAGTGGTCTTGGAGTTTGGAATTGCCCGTCGAAATTAAAGCCTCAAAATTCGTATGTCAACAATCAAATAAGAAGACATCAACAAAAAAGAAAAAAATAGTAACTAAACTGAAACTGGTACCAGAATTAGAGATCTAAAATCTTCCTAGCCAGATTGTTGGCTTTGTCTTCTTCGGACGATGAAAATCAATTGTGCAATACAAAATTCTCTCTGTTTTTTTATGATATAAGCAAATAGTTGTGCTTGAAATATAACCATATGACAAATGGCTGAGATTTACAATTAATCAAGGAAAAAAACGAGACTGCGTGCTAATTAACAATAAATGTAGAACAACATCATCAATAGAAATTTATCAAACTATCATACCAATCTCAAAAACTCAATGTTATTCCACGGATCAAAATAAAATGACACATTAAAACTCCCTCAAATCCTTGATTATTATATCAAGCACATTCAATTATACCGAAACGGTAAAATATTCTCTCAAAAAAGAAAAAAAAAAGTCGATGAAAACTTAGAGACCGGATTACCAAATGCCCAACCACTCCATAATTGTACCTTCTAAACAAATTCTCCATTTCCTTTACTTCCATCATTTTAACTCGTGGTTCTGAGCCTCAACTCCTCAAAATGACCTCTTCCTGCTCGTGTTTGAACTAAACGTATCCTTGGATAAAGTCAAATTTTTATAGGTCAAATTGGTGCATCCAATTCATCCCCAAATAAGACAGTACTTGCAAAAGACGTTCTTGGGGCATGCCACAGGGCTGCCCTTGAGGTGGGGTTTTGGCCCTAGCAAAATGTCATGTGGCACGTCCTATAATTTTTTTTTGTTGTTATTTAAAACAATTAAAACTTCTATGTGGTTCTACTTCTACCCATTTGGTGAAGTAGTCTACTTCCCTCAAACAATGTATCTATGCACGTATATAGGTGGCCCTGACTTATTCCCCAAGCCATTAAAACCTTATGGCTGCATTCAATCCAATTGCTAGCATAACTGCCCACCCTAATATGTTTATACTGCATTTATAGGAAGATTAAAGAATGTCAAAACTTGATTTTTATTTTTAAGAAAAAAGATCTAAGAAATCGAAGAAATCACCATACATCAATTTCTGCATTTTTTAGGTATCCAACAAGGATAATTAATACTACAAAGTACCACACTTCCAAGCTGCCAACATTTTTGAAAATTAATATAGGAATTAGAATCTTTAAATATTTATAAAAATACTACATTTTTTCATACTGTAAGAGACTCACCAAATCATTACAATATACTCGATCCATTTACGAATTATGAGAAGTCAAGAAATACTCTGAAAAAATACAGAAATGAATCGCATCATCATTTACTTGATACATTTACGAATTATACTAAATGGTCATAGGTCAAGGACTAAATTGTAGGCACTATCACAGTTTCACAACTAATGTTTCTTTTGTTTTTGTTGAGCAGATCAAATTCATTCAAAATCAATAGATTATTGGTCTTACTAACTTCAAACAAGATGCAAGAAAATTACTGTATAACCAGAACTTACAATATAGTTAGACGTGGGAAGTTTGTCATCGCTTTGAGAATTTCACATTTCAGGTGAATCATGCAAGAGACTCACATTTATCTTCCCAGCCTGTATCTGCAAAATTCTTGATGCAATGTTGCCTGATGTCATAAAATTTATTGATAACCTGTCATCGTCAAAGAATTGTCTCCTTTAAGTATTAAAATAAATAGTGCGTATATCAGAGATTAAAAATGCTAGTCATATTGCAGAGTCTGTATCATAGAAATTCATGCAGAGATATAGAACTACCTCTTTGAAAGTTTCTTTAACTCTTTCCAGGTTTTCTAGATCAATCCAAAGAGTGGTAGCTAGCTTTTTTGCTCGGAAAGTTCAGAAGTAAGCTCTTCAGTCTTATATCTGTAAATCAATAATTATATCAATTGAACCAGTAAAAAAACTGAATGTCACACTGAATTGAAGCCAGTGTCAAATGTCAATCAAAGTAAAATAAATATTACAATTAAAAAATTTAGGTGATTAAAAATAAAGAAAAACAAGATCCAAATGTCGCATAAGAAGCTAAGAGATCATGCAAGTGATGTTAAAGAGATATTGGTAGTTCTAACTTTAATACAATATTATAAGCCTATGATAGCTCTTTTTGAAGATTTCCATTTTCTCTTGTGCTATAGTCAACTTCTTTTCCAAGTTTTCAATCTCTTGCTCCAACTTAGTTGTCCTATATGGAATAAAAAAAACAATCATTTTCCACTCTATTACCCCCAAGAGATGAAATGCTAGACCACCAAAAGGGGGAAATAAATCATATGTCAAATTCACAAAAATATATAATTTTATCTCAATTCTTATTCGCAACAATGGGTCCTTAGGTGTCTCGTGTGTCTGCTCCAACAATGATACCATCTTGAATAATGGATTGTTAACAGAGGATGAGTTAATTAAACATCCAGCCACACTCTTCAAGTCTTGTGAACCAAGGATCACTGAGTGTATTTAAGAAAGCAATATCAAGTACATATTGAATGATGTAATAAATATTAAAAAATATTGTTATGTTAATGATTTTTTGTTAAAGAACTACTTTTCTAAGGATGCCTAGAATTATTTCACAGAAGCTTTACTAAAATAACATGGTTTATCCTTTCTATGAAATTTCGTTTGACTGGATTCACTAATGCTTCCCATTGTTGCAGAATCAACTACAATATCTGATGCTAATAGATCATCTTGCTTTACATTCATCACACAACACCTACCATTTCCTAAACTACTGTAACAAAACTAAACCTTTACAAAGATTGCGTGAACCATTACCATACAGAAACTTAGAACCCATGAATTTCTCCACCAAACTGTAGAATAACTTTTCAGTGCCAAAGAAATCACCAGATTAGAAATTAATTAAAAAGAAGACAAAAGGAAAAAGAAACCAGATGCAAATTATCCCAATTCTGATATACGACGAATTACCAAAATCCTACATACAATAACAATCCTGCTACTCTACTCGTACAGAAGAAGTAGTCAAAGAAATTAACAAAAAGAGTACCCAATTGCGGAAAGTGGTGAAGTAGTCAAAGAAATTAACAAAAAGAGTACCCATATGAATTAACTCTGCTATCATTCTCCCCTTAATTGAGCATTAATTGCAATGATGATCATCACTCTAAATAAAAACTAAAGAAGCCAACATATGTTTATCACATGATTCACACCCATATACATATAAAAATACTAATTAACGTATAAATACACGTGCACACTAGAAAAAGGTCAAAAACTGAAACCCGTAATCGAAATTTCAAGATTGGTAATCTCAAAGAGCCATTATGTCATAAGGGAGCATTGATTAAACATAATAACAAATAATAATGAAACCTAAGACTCATAATGAACTTGAAACAAGATATTGAAAAAAAAAAGCGCTTGCACATAAAAGAAAGGAGAACGAAGATAAAACTGCAAATGGTAAATCAACTAATTCTAAAAGCTCAAATCTGTTAGAGAGGGGTCGTGTTTTTTCATTAAGATGTTGCCTTCAACACACCCCTTCACGGATTCATTTTTTGAACAAATGTCAAACACGCGCAAAATTGTTTTATAGATATATGGCAGTGAGGCTTGAACCCAGGCGTTTTTCCTTTTTTACCATCTTAATCATCTCATCCAAAAGCTTAAGATGTTAATCTTAGAGAGGTGTTGCCTATATTCATTTGAATATCATCTTCAATACAGATGAAGTAATAAAAACTTCCACTTTTTATCTTTGAACACACAGTACTCCAAACTGAATGTACTCTTGCAATGTGTCAGTCAGTCGAGATATAATTCAGAAGGCACCATGATTCAAGCAATTACATCACTCCTAAAACGAAAAAATACAATGGAATAAACAACTGAGTTCTTTTCCTACTAACATTGAAGTGGTACCCACTTAAACCCTAACCCTCTTTAATCCATAGCAAACTTTGATTAAATTTTTTAACACAATCCAACATATTTACCAAAAAATGACAATTCACAAAAAGAACTTTGGAAATATCGAAACTAATATTAAATAGATCCCATTGATGATCAAAAATGATACCTTAGCATGATGAGGTAGAATGTGTCGCCGGCTTTTGTACGAGCTTCGGAAGCCGTAATAATTTCCCTCCGGGGTCAGCTGCACCGCCACAACATCTCCCATTTTAAGGATTTAACGCACGCGGCTGAGGCTAGAGAAAAATTTAAGGATTTAAGGGTTTAATTTAGGGGAGAATAATAACGAGGGCTTGGTGGGATTGTCGAGGGGATGGATGGAATGGAGGGTTGAAGGTGTGTGAAAATGGAGAAAATGGAATTGTCGAGGGGATGGTGATGGTGGTTGCGTGAAGTGTGGGTATTGCGTGTAATGGGAGGAAATTCTGACAAATAAAAAGAAAAGAGGAAGAAAAGAAAACAACACTGCGGCTCGGCTACGATAGTTTCTACAGTATAAAATTCCTCACTCTTTTTTATATGTGTAGTAAAACTTGCTATAGAAAGCTTACAACCATCATACAGTAGGCGAAGTCTTGTACAGTTGTACCTGATGTGTTGTGCTAGAAAATAATCAAAACTCGGGTATTTATTGTATTAATTGTGAGTAATTATGGGGCTTACCTATTGAGAATCTACTTATACATGTATAACGAATTTTAAAATTTATTTTCGATTTTCTTAAAGGATGGTCTTTGTGGTTTGATAGAAATTGTGATAAGAACACTAGCTCTGGTAAATTCTTCTAACTCATTTGAGAATTTTGAACATGATCAATTACAATCTCTCCACATGTTTTGTGAATTTTGATTTACCACGATCTCTCCACACCATAATTGTTTAATCATCCAACCTCAAATGATAATCCACACAGGTGAACAAGAATAAGAGATCATGGTTTTTTTTCTTGTGCTAGCAAGAATGAATCGAGTGTTTGTTGTAGTAGTAAAAATCACGAATCCTAATTGTTTATTTATAGATGCTTAATTGAACTTGACTCATTCATTAAACACAAGCAGGCCCATAAGTTAACTAATCTAATTAATTAATCTTGATGTATAAATAAATAACCAATTAATTAATTACACGAATGTCTCGTACCTGTCAATAAATCAATTCCTAGTTTCACTTTTCTAGTTCTCGTCTTTTGTAAATGATTCATAGATTCTCAATCACAATATCGAATGATGTGAATTATTATTTTGACATAATCAAAATAAGATATATTAAAACTTTCCTTTTAATTTATCATTAATTCACTTAAATTAATTAATTCATGTTGGTCATCCCTAATTGACATTTAATAATGTTTTGAGACAATACATGTGACGAAAAAATCACGTGGTATAATAAAATCAAACTTGTTCGATTGTAGTAAAACTATAATCCTTTCGTTAATAGAACTCGATCAATTATGAAAGGCGGAGATCTGTCAATCTGATTTGATCGATCATATCTTTTATCATGCTCTTAAGTCAATAATCGTCGAAACTCATTTCAACTCAAGGGGTTGAAATAGTGGTGTCAAGACGGACGGGCTGCTCAGGTTCGCTCAGAGGCGAACCGGCCCGCGAATCGAGCGGGCTGAATCATGGGCCTCAAAATTGGAAACCCAGTCCGGGTCGAGTTTTTAAAAACCGGGTCAGCGGCGGTTAAAAAAAAAAAATTAAATTTCGCTGCAGGCTGCAGCCAACGGTCACTGTGGTGACTTTTCAGTTTTTTTTTTTTTTTTTTTTTCAAACGGTCATTTTTTTTCCTATAAATTGCGAATTTTTCAACTTCATTTGCATCTTGATCTTGTGATTTTTGTGCGAAAATATCCATTCTTCTCTCTTATAATCTACAAGTTTAAAAACTCCATTTTCTCATTCTCAATCTCTCTTAATATTTCAACAAATATTTTTAATATTTAGTATTTTGTGTTTTCTTTTCATCTTATTATTTCAAAAATATTTGTTAAAATATTATGTATTCTCGTGATTTTCCTTCAAAAATATCAATTTTCATGATAATAGTTCTCCAATAAATTTAGATGATGATAATGATTCAAATATTGGATCTTCTCAACAGCCAATGAGAAAAAAACAGACATCTGATATTAGAAAAATCTTTACAATAGATGAATCAAACAAAAGAGCAATATGTACTATTTGCAGAAAGAGTTATGCATGGGTTAAAAGTCAGGGCACGGGCACATTACGAAGACACAAAGAGAAACATATGAATGAAAAAGGGCATTTTGATCCTAAACAAGCTCAAATTACTGCATTTACTAATACTAGTGAATCGGCTACTTTTTCTAATTTTGTTTATTCGCAGGATCGAATGAGAGTAAGAATGTCTAAATTTTTGGCAATAAGGGAGATGCCTTTTACTTTCGCAAAAGATCGATACTTCGAAGAATTTATGCAAAAATTTGTTCAACCTGCTTATTGGTCTGTAAGTAGAAATACTGCTCGATCAGATATCTTGAAATTATTTCATACAATGGCTGAAAATTTAAAAATTGAATTTAATAACTTTGATAGAGTTATGTGTTTTACATCTGATTGTTGGTCTGGACGTATTCACAATGACTATGCATGTGTCACTGCACATTTTATTGATAATAATTGGTTATTTCACAAAAGAATTATTGCTTTTCGCTTATTAAAATATCCACATAATGGAATAAATTTGTGTGAAAATTAATTACAGATTTTTAATGAATTTAATGTATTCAACAAATTATTTAGCATTAGTTTTGATAATGCTAGTGCAAATAATGCATGTATTGAGCTTTTGAAAATGGTCATTACTCCCTTATCTGACTTTAAATTATTTCATATGAGATGTGTTTGTCATATATATAATTTAGTAGTGCAAGATGGTTTAAAATTAATAACACCACAAATACATAAAATTAGAAAAGGTATTAACTACATTTCTTGTTCAGATTCTAGACGATAAGAATTTGAAAAAGTTTGTAAAAATCTTGGATTGAGGAGAAGAAAATTTATTGATGATATTCCAAATAGGTGGAATTCAACATATCTTATGTTAAAATCGTGTGTTGATTACACAAATGCTATTAATGCTTTCGTTAATTCAAAACAACATCAATTTCAATTAGATGATTTTGATTGGAAAGTTGCATTTAAAGTCATGAAATTTTTGAAACCACTATATAAGACAACTAAAATGAGTTCCGGAGCTTATTATCCAACAAGTAATCTTGTACTTTTACAATTTGTAGAAATTGCTAATCAATTTTCAAGTCATAAAGACGATCCATTTTTCTGTGATATTATTTGCACAATGGAGGATAAATTTCAAAAATATTACGAAAATATGCAAATGATTTTTCCAGTTTCAGCTGTAATGGATCCTCGTATTAATCTTTTTGGAGTTCAGTGTGCTATGGAACAACTTTCTGAAACTTTATCTTTCAATATAAGTGTTTTAAATCGGGAAATAGAATTTTTTATTAATGAAATGTACAATAGTTATTTTATAAAATATGGTAATAATGAAAACGTTTCTTCTAATATAAGTTCTGCTACAACTTCCAAAAGTAAAAATTCTTTCTTTTCTCTAATAGCCAAGAAGAAACGCAATGCATCATATACTTCAAATGAGAATGCTACACCTACTGAATTAGAAAGATATTATAATTATGATCACTACAGTTTAATTCCACAAGATGAGGTTGATAACTTAAATATTTTACAATGGTGGAAGTTAAATGAACGTTTATATCCTATATTATCAAAAATGGCCCGAGATCTACTAACAGTTCCAATTTCAACAGTAACATCGGAGTCTGCTTTTAGTGCAGATAACAGGGTGCTAGATGAAAGAAGATCAAGACTTAAAGAAGATGTTTTAGAAGCTCTCATATGCGTGAAAGACTAGATTTTTGCAGATAGAAGAATGCAAGATAAAGTTGTTGATGATATTGCTGAAGATTTTAAAAATCTTAATATAGCTCAAGATGAGTAGAATTTGAGTTGTAAAGACGAAATTGTAGTTAAGTATGTGCCAACCTAGTTGGGATGTACTTTAACTATAAATTCATAAATAGTTAAACACTATTTAATTTGTCAAGTTAGGCAAAATATTGTTTAAAAAATTGTAATTTTTTGTTATTCATATAAAATTTATTGGAAATTAAATTAATCTTATGTAATTTTTATCGATTTTTAGTTTTTACTATAATTAAAAAAAATTATTTTTTAAATGACAATTTTGAGAAAAAAATTTGAAAAAAAAAAAATATGGGCCGACCCGAACGGGCCAATCCGCCAGCCCGGACCGCCAACTCGAACCGAGCGGGCCGGGTTGGCCTCTTTTTTCGGAAGCCCGAGTAATGCGGGCTTTTTCCACGAACGGGCCGTTCCGGGTTGAAAGGTTTGCGGGCCAGGCTGGCCACACCCATTTTGACACCACTAGGTTGAAATGTAGGTCATAATTTCTTACTATCTAAGAACGGCGAATATTCTATTGATCATTCACGACATTTTATGATTCTTGTCATACCGGAATGATGTCTTATTAGCGACTCTTGACAGAGCAACATCCAATGTCACCAAAATATGATGGCCCTCATAAAAGATGCTATGACGACATTAAGTCAAATTATCAATTTCACTACTGAATGTTAGATTAACTAATGACAATAGATAGATCCTTGTGAAATCTTTGTAGCGGGTCTCTAATATTTTATTCTATTTTCAAAACATTCACACGTCCATTCAAATGTCACTACATTTTTGTTTGTGAGATCAGTTATTCATTCATTTAATTAAAAATGTCACATATGTTAGTCTAATCGCAATAACGATATACGTATCTTGTTATTACTTATGACAAGGGATAATTTAAGATTCAGTCATATGTAACTTTATCTCGCAATCACAACTCATTGTGATTAACAAGTTACTAAGACTTGAATCTACAAACTCTATCAATTTAATTTATCATAATAATAATTTAATTAAAATATAGATCTAACATAAATAAAATGCATCAATCAAACTAAAGTTTTTACATGATATAGGGTATAACACTTTCAATGCCTTGAGGGATGAAAGACCTTTTACAAGTAGCAAATTAGATCTTTTTAAAAACACGCCCTTTCTTTGAGTCGAGCCAAGAGATAGATGAATAAACATGCTCTATTGAATTGATTGTGGGTGCTCGTAGTGACTGAAGGCATAGCAATGAACTTTAGGCTAAGAAGATAATACAACACATGTTTTGAAGTTTAGAAGAGCAAAATATTGGAGGCTGATCTAACCGTGCAAGTATGAATAAAGTTTTTGAAATTTTGAGTGCAAGGGACTAGGTTTATGGAGTTAAATGTGCATGGAATTGATCTATTGAATCTTGCTAATAATATGGAGAAGAGTCTTCTGCAGCAGGGAATCACAATAAACGGAGAAGAAATAATACTTATATGGATATAGATATGATGGGTCGAGACTACTTTAACAATCTCATTTAAAATTTAGTTGATGTCAAATAAATACAGGATAAACCTTTTATGGCATTCAACTACCATTTTTTTGTTACCCAACAATAAGTACGACATTGCTGTTTTCAGTGGAGATGACCCCAAGATCATCGGTGACAATGAAAAAATTTCTTAAGGCTAACCCTCGTGGTGCTATTATGTAATCTTAACTCTTGCTATTTCATGGTTGTAACCTCGATCCAAAAAAAAAAAAAAAAAAAACTGCTTCATCGAAAATATTAAGTTTTCTCCTATTAGTAATTTTCTTAGCTAAATTCGAAAGTCTAAATTATCAAGATTATTTTAGCATATAGCATCTGTTACGCCTTGATTTACAAGGTAGGCCACGTGACAACCAACTAAGCAAAAAATAAAGCAAAATGCCACAAGGTCTGCCTCCACTTTGCTTCGCCCCATCACATGTGCCCTTCGAGTTGACTGGACGAAGCCCTTGTACGCTTTATTTGAACTTTTGAGGCAAGGCACCACCTTCTGCTGAGTGCATTTTCTAACCGATTGACATTTACTGTAAAGGACATCTTCCACAACCATCACTTCAGCCAAGATAATCCATACATTTGAAAGATTTGACGGTCATATACCAGATCTGCTCAATCAAACTTTTTAGTTTGTAGGCCTATGAACCTGGGGTGGTTGCTTTCAGCCAATGCTTAGACGGCCATAGGCTTATGACAGATAAAATTGACATAATTTAACTTGACTAGTGAATCGTTAAGACGACACCACATGTCAAACATGCAATGAACAACAACTCTTCTCTCTTTGGAAATAAAGTGCTCGAATTGCAATTATGATGGACTTAAGCTGAAAAGAAACATAATCCTTGCGATCACAAAAGCAATTGGCTCACTTTTAACCTATTTTAGGCCTCATTTAATACACATTTTTTGTAAAATGAAGAATGAAAAATATAATCGTTATGGAACCCCACACAAGAGATGTAAAGTCAAATATGATGGCTGGATGTGATGGATAACGATCATATTTTTCATTTTTATAGTGAAAAAATGGGAACCAAACGGGAGCTTAGGATGCTAAATTGAGTATTCTAGTTATCTCAACTTGAAGAAGAAAGGAAGTGTTACAATGCAATTAAAATCAAAAGCTTGAAAATTTGTAGCTAGAAATTGAAGATTAAAAGCAAGAAAATGTTAGAATTAACTGCAGGCTCAATTGAAGGATGCGAAAATTAATTCTTTATCTTCTTCTTGCAACTAAAATTTTCGAGTGATGAATGATCAACGTTTTTCTTATTTTTGTATAATTAGCATATTAGACTAAACTCATTTAGTATTGGGATGATGATGTCCATCATTAAATGACCATTTTTGAATTTAAGATATTATTTTTTTAAGTATAATTTGTGCTGATTGATTGTATCATGTTTATAATGATTATTGAATGTTTAATCACCATGAGATAAATAAGTGGCTCTTTCCAGGAGGTTTGAAATAGGTTTATAATATCGTGATATTCAACATAAGGCCCTGTAAACATTAGGAATAATTATTTATGCCTAAGCAATCAAAATAGGTAATATTGTGATTTAATGCGTTTCTAGGTATTTCAATTCAAGATATAGATATTTCAGGTAGTATTTAGAAATAGGTTTAGCCCCCGTTTGGTTTTCAATTTTTTCACCATAAAAATGAAAAATATGACCGTTATCCATCACATCCAACCACCATATTTGACTTTTCGTCTCTTGTGTGGGACCCATAACGACTATATTTTTCATTCTCATTTTACAAAAAATGTGTATCAAACGGGACCTTAATTTTTGTTCAGAGGAGATTATTTAATAAAATAGTATTATTGATTAGGGAAAATTCTAACATAGGTTCCTAATATTTTCATTTTTTGTAGACCTTACCCTAACCTTTAATTTGTGCCATCTAATGTTTCTAATCTTTTCAGAATTATGCATCTAGAGTCCAAATGTATGGAATCCATCCACTGTTATGTTAGTTGACTAAGAAAGTCAAAATTTGGTCAATTTTGACCAAAATAAAAATGGTAAAATTGTAAGTTTATAAGTTAAAAATTAAATTAAGAAATCAAAAATAAAATAAAAATAAAAATATCATCATCTTCGAGTTAATTGTTTCAATGGTCACTGAACTTTGCAATGTGTCACGTTCCACTAACCGAACTTTGAATTGCACACAAATACTCACTAAACTTTGAACAATTGCACTCCGTTACTCACCGTTTTAATTCATTCCACACGGTTTGTCTACGTGAAGGACGTCTTCGACATTTGACAGTTAAATGACAATTTTTAACACTGAAAGTGTGAGATGAAACCTTAGTCTCTCTACGACGGTCGAAATTTGAAAGGTTGGAAGGTCAATTTCAGTACACGCCGTGAATATTAAACTGTGTTAAAAATTGGTAAGCCGTGTTTGGGGATTTAGAGATTAATGACATGGTCGATTAAACGTTGAATTTGTGTCATTTAACTGTCAAATATCGAAGACGTCCTCCACGTAGACAAATCGTGTGGAATGAATTAAGACGGTGAGTAACGGAGTGCAATTATTCAAAATTCAGTGAGTGTTTGTGTGTAACTCAAAATTCGATTGTGGAACGTGACACACTGAAAAGTTCAGTGACTGATGAAACAATTAACTCCATCATCTTCCATACCATTCCCCGCCAATCCTCATCCACCCCATGCCAACCCATCCACTCCAAACAAGTCAAAACCGGCGGCCGTCGACTCAACCACCACAAACGACCCGATTAACACTGCATCGACCGGAATTGAAAAATGAGAATGTGTTTTTTTTTTTTTTTTTTTCCTTTGTGGTGTTAGGATTTTTTTTGGATTTACAATTACACGTATTGGTGGTTGCGGGCACTGGGGTAGGTGGTCGCAGTGTGGGTCGGTGGTGGCGCTAGTTGCTGATGGGTTTCTAGCTTTGATTGAGTTTGTGGTAGAGTGTTTGGTGGTTGTAGATTGTAGGCTGAGGTTGACGTGTAGTGGTGGTGGTGGTTCTTTTCTCAGATCTGGCTCGTCGGCTTGGTGATGGTGGTAGTGTGGTGGTTCTGCAGCCTGAACTTAGCTTGGTGGTGGTGGGTTGTAGATTTGGCAGTAGAAAGATGGTAGCGAAGGTGGAATTGACTGTGGATTTGGTGGCGGTGGCAATCGGCTGTGGGCGACGAAGTGTTGCAGGGTTTTGGTTTTGGGGTAGGGGTGCAAGGTGATGATTTTTTATTTTTTACTTAATTGTTTTAATTATTCTTAAATGGAAAGAGATAATCTTACCATTTTACCTTATTTTAATTTGGTCAAAAATGATGAAATTTTGACTTCCATGGTCCACTAACAGAAAAGCGGATGAATTCCATTCATTTGGACGTCGGATGCATATTTCTGAAAGTTTAGGGACATTCGTTGGCACAAATAAAGATTTGAATAAAATTTGCAAAAAATAAAAAGATTAGAGACATCTACGTTTTCCCTATTGATTATTAATCTATACACAAATAAAATTAAAAGATAAAGTTGACAATTAGAACAAGAGATAAATGGTAGGGTCGGATTCCCAACATGATTGTTCAAATATAAAGTTTCCAAAATTATCTTCAATTGTATTTAGTTAGAATTTAGAATCATGCTACAATTACTTACACTCTTTTACTAACTCATTTACTTACCACTCACAATAGGAGGTGTATACCACATTGTCGAATTATTTTATTCACTTGGAGTCCGTCATGCAATATGAGTAATAAGTAATGTATGTAGTAATCTATTTTGTATATTTAATTTAATCCTAGAATTTAATAGAATAATTAGCAGCTAGTAATATAAAACAAATATATCATCAATTGTGTCTGCACTTATTTTTTTTTATTTTTTATCGGGAATTGATAAAATCCAAGTTGAGTCTAATTTTTGTGGGAATGGTACTCTCAATAAACATGAAATTATTATTTGTTAACGATATTGTACATTTGCGTAATTTAATTGACCAGTCAACTTGCTAAACACGATATATAAATTTTTTATCTTCATTTTGTAGTTGCTTGATTCTCCTTGTTTTTGGATAAAAAAAAAAAATCGTAGCTCATAACTTAAAGATTACAATTGGTTTTTTAAGTTTTGGATACTAGTTAGAATGTAGAGGGGCAATGACTTCTCTTGAGAGCCATTTTACAAAAGTCAAACAATTAATTTTGAAATTATACGAATGAAAGATCAACTGTTTAATTAAGATTATCTTTTGGTTTGACAAAAAATAGAATTTTGAATAAATTTTAATAAAATTTGATGAAATATATGTTTGAAAAGTTAATGAAATTTGTGGATACTATAAAGTGTGTGGTTAAAAATGAATTTAAAAAAATTGAGACCGAACATGGACTAAATTTTACTCTGGGCATTTTACTTGAAAGCAATAATATGCAATAGATAAATAAGAATAAGAACACACAGATTTATGTAAAAATTCAAAATAGAAAAAAATCACATACAGAAGAGGAAAAATTCACTATATCAAAGATGAGTACAAGAATTTGAGTCATTGTATTTAACGCGGCAGCAAATACAAAATGATTAAGTCCCGTAAGAAGCTTTGACCTTATTTGTTGCCTTTTTTTTTTGTTACGTTTGGATAATAATATGTGTGACGTTTTAACTTTACAACTATTGATTGAATCTTTTTCGTTATATATACTCGCATTTTATCTGGAAGGATCCTCATTGGTTCCAATAAAGATGCATTGAAGTTAGAATTTTGAACTCGTGGAATGTCTATATATTGCTTCAACGATCTCATGAAGAAAGCAATTTGTCGTATGTTGATTAAAAGACACATGGGCAACGATAATTTTCCCATCCTTTTCTGCTTGTTGAACAATCAATAAAGATGGCGCGAAAGTCTTGATTTTTGAACTAGTAAAAATGCCTATAAATTGCTTCAACAACTCCACGATGAAAGTAGTTTGCTGCATGTTGGTCAGTAGACATATGGTGAGGGCTACTTCACTATTCTTTTTCAACACTTCAAGTAACCAATTTCAATTTCAAATACTCACACGAAAAGACCTTTCATCTAGCTCTAGTAAGATAGTTTGTAGAAGTTCTTGTCTAAAATTGATCGTTTCTTAATATTATTTAATTATTTCAATGTAAAAACGAGTTGTCATATGCTATGTCAAAAGATAAATGGACAATGACTATTCTGATACCTATTCTGCACGTCAAACAATTAATCTCGAATTCGTGCGAATGAAAAGATACATCTATTGACTTCAAACAAGAAATGTTTCATTTGATATTTCTAAATGAAAATGATAAAAGGAAATATAAATGCATTTAAACATTCAAAATTCAAATTAATATTCATATTTTATGCATTGCTGCATGCTCGACATGAGTGAAAACATCCGTCCTCGTCCCTCTCGCGTTGTTCAATAAAATACTCATTATTCTGCACTGTACACGAATGCAAAGAGACAAAATCTATGCACAGAGAGAGTGAGTGTTTTAATTCAGAGACAGAAAGCTCGAAGCTGTATATATGTCAGAAGAAGTCAGAAGCACAGCCCAAAAGGCTTCAGCTTCTTCCATTGACAAGAACTGAGAAAAACTCTGTACAGAAGAGTTTTTTGCAGTTTTTGGTTACTGGGTTTTCCCATGAATCCAAACAAAATTGAAGAGGACGTGGTTTGCCAAATGGGTCCACCGCCGCCCCACCATGAACAGTTCTTTGACCCTCAATCTCAGCCGTCCATTGACGATGACGCTTTCTCTCTCACCGGAATCGACTTCTTCAGGGATGATGACGATGAAGACATCAGCCACACGTCATCCGATGCTGAATTCTCCCTTAACGGTGCCCAGTCTCGAAACCCTAATTTTTCGGATTTTGCTGTAATTAGTGGCGTTAGGAGCAATAAGAGGGCAATTGATTACCTACGGCTGCATATTAGCGCTGAGCCCTACATATCGTCTCAATTCTACACTTTCAATAAGGAATCCCATGCCTTGATGATCCAATGCTTGACTGAAGGCCGGGTTGCTAAGCCGGACGAGATCCGGGCTGTGACTCCTGATGACCTGCTCGCTAGCTGGCGATCGGTGTGGAAAGACCGGAACCAGGATACCGCCTACTTGACTGCGTGGAAGCGTATCCAGGACAAGCTCACCGTCCATGTTGCTGACCTGGCCTCGGCTGTCGCCATTACTGGTAATAGCCGCTTTCTCTGCTTCAAGAATAATTTGAATCAATTTGTTTCCCATGTTGATCAATGGCAGGATATAGTCATGTCATTTCATGGTGTTGAGGATTTAAGACACTTAGGGCTTAGAGAAACCATAGAGAAAATCAAACAGGTCTGGACTGTGGGTGCTAAATTTTATGGGATTCCTGAGAGTTATATTAGGACTTGTGTTGCAGCCTGCCTATTGTGCGCAAATGACCCATCTGGGTGTGCACCGCGATCGAAGAGGAGGAAGTTTGAATATACTGAGTCTTTTGATCTTCCCGCTACGGAAGTACCTTTTATGTTGCAAA
The DNA here is from genome assembly GCA_019395295.1 of Osmanthus fragrans. Lineage (NCBI taxonomy): Eukaryota > Viridiplantae > Streptophyta > Magnoliopsida > Lamiales > Oleaceae > Osmanthus > Osmanthus fragrans. Next base: position 12,548,097 of record CM033356.1, read on the forward strand.
AGTTGGCTGTGAAGCATAAGGTAGTGTTGTGCATACGACAGAAGTATATAAGGTACAAGCCATTTATGGCTGAGGTTAAGGATTACGCTTGCCATAGAGCTGGCGAGTCTGTATCCTTGAAGAAATCACGGAGTATGAAAAGGGAGCCCTATGTTTCCAAGCGATGTGGGTGTGGTTTTCGGATACGAGCAATAGTTCCTATATCCAATTACAATGAGAGGGATAAGACATTTGTCTACGAGGATGAGGGGACAGCTGTGTTTAAGCTGTATGCAGTGCATTCAGGGCACGAGCCTGGGCCATTGGATGGAAATGCAAGGATTATGCATCGAATGGTAGGGCATAGAGGCAGTGTTTTGATGGATAATGAGACTATTTACGGGGTGGCAGAAGAAGGGGAAAGCGAGGATTTTGGGTTCTTGGGAAATGATCCCAGGGATCTACAGCATTTGGCTTTGCAACATGTAAAGGAACTAAGGAAAGAGTTAGGGTTGCTTGAAGGGCAAATTAGGAGAACCCCACCCCAGTTTTTGAGGTATTTGGTGCATGAACTGTCAGACATGGTGGGTAAGCTTAGAAATGCAGCAGATGATGGCTCAAAATCGGTTGGGTTGCTGTCAGAGAAGCAACATCTAGGTGATGTCTTGGTGGTAGAGCATGACTTGCCAGATTGGGGTGATGTCCATCAACTGAGCATCTATGGGGATGGCAATGATGTAAATGTTTTTGAAGATGACAGGGAAAGCTTTGGGAGGACTCTTGGGGAGGTTACTTCTTGGGATCAGATGGCACAGTATAAGAATGAGAAGAATGTGCTTGGTGAAGCTTGCAAAGAAGAGAAGTGGTTGAAATGTGGTGCATATGATGAGAAGGGTATTGTTGGCTGCAGTGATTCTAAGCTGAACAAATTCTTGAGTCACAAGATGATAGATCCAGATTTAGGTCTTGGTAGTATACAGGTGGACGACTTCTATGCTGAAAATCCAAAGTGGTTTGACTCTCCTTGTGAACTGGATCCTAGCGCAGATCATGGTGATGGTGGATTCCAGCCTGGGGGGGTTGTATAGATATTATTAATCTCGGCGAACCCACTCTAACTTAATTCCGAGTTTTTCCTGTGCCATTCATGCTTCTTTTATTGTTGGAAGTGGGTTGTATATTTGTGTGCTTATCGCCCCACACTCAAAAAAAATCAAGGCGCAAATAACTAAGCATGTAAGCATCTCATAGCCTTTAGGTTTCTTTATTGCATGTATTTGTAAAATATACCCATTTTGGCTTCTCTGCTTATACTCTGACTCTCTACTGAACTTTTATGGGTTTTAAACTTGGTTTTCACATGATCTGTGATCATTGCCCCCATTTTTGTTCTATTTCTGTCGTATTTATTGTAAACTATGTTGTGTAAGTTGCTTTAATTGCTTAGATACAAGTGGCTGCATTGTTCCATGGTAGTGCTTTTGTGTCTATTATTGTTGCTTTTGCCCTTTTTCCTTTTATATAGACATTCATGGCAGAGTCTAAGTAATGACATGGTACTCACGTAAAACATTATGAGAAATTATTTTGGTTTGAGACTTTGAGTTGGGTTTTGAGTTCCCTTTTTTTTTTTTTTTTTGGCTTGAGCTTAGACATAAATTCGAAAATTGAATTTTTGGGTCTACTTTGGAGGTATCATTTCTAATTGGTTTATATTTTAAATTCTAAAAATTATACTTTAATAAAATTATATATGAAAATTTATAATTTCATAAAAAAAAAATAATTAAAAAGTGTGGTTTGGTTTATTTTTTGTGGTTTTTGAAAATCAAAATTTAAACCAAACCATTTTGAAACGGTTTGGTTCGGTTTGAGAAAAAAAATCCCACAGGTCCACGTGGACCCGAACCAAAGGTTTCAAACCAACGGTTACGGTTCGGTTTGCGGTTTCGCGATTTTTTTGTACAGTCCTAACTGTGGGATGATTAAGAGGTCGTGGAGCTTTACTGTTGACGGGATCTTCCTTCATTGGTTGTTAGGCTTAGAATAGCCCCGCGGCCCGCTCTCATACCATGTAGAAACAAATTATTTTCTTGTATTGAATAAATGAATATACAGTCCTATTAATAGTACAACCGTGAGTGAGGAAAAAGGAAAATGATCTCCTAAATTAGGAGATGAGAAAAGATTCCTAATTAGTGTAACTAAGGAAAGAATTAAATATGTTACAAATGATCAAATCAGCCCAATTAATTACAATATTAAACTCGGATTCCTACAGATTTTTTCTCTTCGTTTGATGAACTTTATGTGAAAAGTACTCCCACCTTTGCTTTCACTTGTGCTGCAGCTCTAACTCGATTCAGAATTGGACTAGTTTAAGATGAGGTAACACTGACTTTGTACATTGGAACTTCTCAAAATGATTAGGCAAGTGGCTTTTTTGTAGGGGTGGTCGCATTATGATTTGGAAGTTATTGATAAGGATATCTATGAACCTTTTTGGTATGCAGTAATAGGGCATATTGGACGGTAAAATATACTCAATTTTAACTTCTTTTTTTATTTAATAATGTTAAGTACTATCTAATTCACATTATCAAACACCTTCAGTTTTTCACCATGTCTAGACGTAGCTAGACATACATGCTTGGAGTAACTCTGAACAGGCTTTTTGTTGAATGACTGGTTAATTTCCCTTGTGGTAGCATGATTATGCCACAGGTGGAAGATTGCATAGTATTTCTGTTTGAATTGTTGAGTGCTGGATTATTTTTATTTACCCTTACTTAAGCACATTCCTAACTTGTCTTCATGAGTGCAGGAAGGGAGTCAAAGGGATGTTGTCATCATTAAGATTGGACTTGCTGGTTCCGCACTGGTCGAGACTCTTCAATGGCACTAGCCTGCATGTTCTTCCCATGGATCAAAACCTAACTTTTTATCTGCTAAGCTTTTCATTGAAACAAAATGTGCCTTTTCAAATTTTTGGTTGTAGGGTATGTAGCATCAAATTAACATGTGAGAGCAGCTAGATTTGCAGGAGCGGAGTTTGTTCCAGGGTCTTAAAAGTAATCTTGCCATATCGTCAAATAAGTAACTTACTTATTTCCGGTTTTCACCAATTAAAAAAATTATTTCTTTAATACTCGTGAACATATAAATGTACTAGCAAGTGAACTTTTAAGCTTATACAAATATGCCACGTGACAGACTCACAGTTGAAATGTGGTTTTGAAGATTTCTTGCTATCATTTTTGGGTTTGTGTTGAGTACTACACTTGTTTGCTGTTGATCTACAGTCATACTGAATGAGCAAATGCTTGTGTTCTCCTACTCATGAACCGTTTTCTGTTGCTAATGTTCTGATCGACATGATTTTTCCTCGTTTGTAAGATGTGAAAAGTATTTGCATTTTTTGCTTTCACTTGTGCTCCAGCTCTAACTCAATGACATAATGAGACAGTGGCGCCAGTGCTGAAACTTGAGGAAAAAAATTGATAACTTTTTTATTTTCACTCATTTTTTAATATTACTATTTTTTGTGTTTGAATTTTTTTTCCTTAGTAAATTTAGGCCTCCAGTGAATAGATTTGTGGTGCTGCCATTGTCATGAGATTAGTTTAAGACCTTGTACATGGGAAAAGTAGATTGGCATCGTTGCATTCTGATTTTGAAGTAATTCAGGTGGATACCATGTTGTTTTTTAGCTAGAATTGCGTGCTTTGAATGACCCTCAACAGGATTGTTGTTATCGGGGCTGAGTAACTTCCACTTGTGTTAGTTTTGATTATGCCACAGGAGGAAGAGAAACCTGAATATTTCATATAGTACTTTTCTTGAATAATTACATGTTCGATTATTTTCATTCACCAGGTTAAGCAAAGCACATTTCCTAGCTTGTCTTGATGAGTACAGAAAAAAGAGGCAAAGGGATGTCAGCAGCATAACGTTGGAGACTTGTCCGTCGAGGCTCTTCAAAGTGCAGGCCAAAGGCACTGGCCTGCACGTTCTTTCCTTGGATCGGCCCGACCTTTCATTTGCTAAGCTTTTTCATTGACACAAAATGTGTCTTTTCAAATTTTTGGTTGTAGGGTATGTAGCATCGTTGTGTGAGAGCAGCTGACTTGTTTGTGGGAACTCAAGCTTTTTACCTTCTTTTTCATATGAAATTCACAGAAAATGGCTCCTACAAACTTTGAAGTATAATATTCTTCTATGACAGACTTTTTATTTGCTTTCAAGTGTCATTTTCCTTTGGCAGGGTCATGTTATTTCGCAGTGTTCGAATCAGCATTGCAATTTCCAATAAAGGTTTATCGATATGCTCTGATTATTATGCTCTTGTAAGTTCCCTAAGCTTTCGTTTTAATTTTAGTGTAAATTGTTCATATCTTCGTTAAATCCGTCTGTGTGGTTTTCATGGATAAAAAGTATAACATCAATGGAACTGGATTATGAGAGACTCACCTGACTGACGGACGATTTAAATTGTTTGGGAATCAATGGTACAATTATTCTACGGAATTTCGCATAAATGGTCTCCACCGTTTGCCTTCATTGATTCTTTTGTCCAAACCTTAATGACAGTAAATTTTGTGTGTGAAATGTAATTTCCCTTAATTTTGTTTTTATTTGAAAGAGCAATATTGTCAAATAACATTAAAGTAAAATAAATAAAAAATAAAATTATAATTATCTTCTTCTTCAATCCGCACACCAATCCGACCCATATTTCACAAGACCCATAAATTTTAGGGCTTTGTTACACGAACATAATGGTTGACGCATGGGATAACAGAATGCTCACAAATGGGGCGAGACATTTTTAAATTCACGCGGAATCCATGTGAGGATACAATTATCGGGAGTGTTATCCTTGTTGGTCGAGTGACATTATTCTAAAATTTAGCCCTATAATTCTTATTTTCAATCTTTGGTGGATTTTTGCTATTAAAATGGCCAATCGGGTAAACGAGAAGGATTTCCTATTACTCTTTTATTTTTATTTATTTTATTTTTTGTGTTTTTTAAATTTTATTATTTTATTTTAAATTCGTTTAACAAAATTGCCCCTTTAAAGGAAAATAAAATAAGGACAATTGCATTTCAGGCATAAAAAGAACTGCACTTAAAATGCAAAGAATTGAGATCATTCATTCTATATTGAAAATGTTAGGAACAAAAATTCTATAAGGTAAAAAATTGAGACCATTTGCATCAATTTCCTATTATTTTATAATAGAAGAGAAAATAAAAGCGTTAAATGGATGAGGTCGTCCAAGGATTGAAATACATGGATAGGGTAAATAAAATTTAAGGACACTAAGGAGGCATTCTCTTTGTTGTTTTCAGACCGTTTTCTGTTTTCGATTTTTCAAAACATTGAAAACGCGTTCTCTTTCCCATTTTCGAAAACGAGTTTTTGAAAATGGCTGAAAATTTTGTGAAGAAAAGAGAAAATTTTTTTTTTTTTTTTTTTTTTTTTTTTTTTTTTTTTTTTTTTTTACATTTTGGCTGTTTTCTTCACAAATCTACCAAAATTCTAGAAATACAGGTTGAAAAATAATTTTCAAAACGACAAAAAGAACGAGTTTTCAACAATTTCAAAATGGATACCCAAAATACAAAACGAATTCAAAACTCAAAATACAAAAATGAAATACGAAGAGAACTTCATGTGACTCACATAAGAACTAATGGCCTGTTTGATAGGCGTCCAATTCTATTAAAAATGGAAAATCAATTCCATTTCCCACCAAAAGCCATGTTTGATAGCAATTATTTTTCATAAAGTTGCCTCACGTGACTGATGTTCCAACTTTTTAAAGAATTCTAATTCCTTTGTTTTTGGTGATAATTAGTTTTTTTTTTTTTTTTTTTTGTCAATCCAAACATATTATATTCCCAATTGTTAAAAAAATAATCCTTTTAATTAACAATTTGCATGAAAAATAAAGTCAAACGAACACCAAAAGATAGAAAATTTTAACATTTTCACGATGAAAAATTATAACAATCAAACACAATTAATTGACAATTTTCAGTAAAATAAGTTTTAGGCAATTCAATTCTATGCAATTCGTTTTCTTTCTACCCAAATTTCATCTTTAAATAAAACGGATCCTAATTTCGACACAAATTTCATTTTAATCATCATTATTATTTGTTTGTTATCATTTTAATCACTAGGATTACCATAAAATCCGATTTGTTGATTAACGTTTTCTTTCATGTGGACCCCAAAAGGATGTTCTTTTACAGAAAAAAATAGTTTAGATGGAAAAGTTCATTTTATCTCGAGAAATAAGCAGTTTACGCACAACTTTGTAAAAATCATGATAACTTTTTTTTTTTTTTTTTTGGTTTGTTTCTGTATAAATAATGACTTTTCGAGGAAAAACGTTGCCAATTCCTCACTTCCGATCTTGAACCCGATTGGTAAACGCGGAAGGGACGGAGAGTATCCTCTTCGAATTTCTCGAACTCTTCAGAATCATTTTATTTTATTTATATATTTTTCAATTTAAATATTATTTACTAAAAAAAATAATAATTAAACAAGCACTATAAATATAGACAATGTGACACACTTTCCCCTATGGAATCTTCAATGACCATTTTTGCATTCGTTGCATCGTTTCTATCTAATTACTAATTACAATTCAACCAATTGGAAAAACTCGAAAATTACAAACCCTGATAATTTATTTAAGCCCCCCATTTGGCATATATTTAAAATTATTAAAATTTTTTAGCTTAAATATTTAATTTTGATGAAATAAAGGACCAAAACCTTTTAATTATACATTTTATCATTTTTTTAATATTAAAATCTATTGAAAATTGATTTTAATGGGCTTCGTAGCACAAGTAAAATAATTCTCCAGCAGAATTCACCAACACGATTGAAGGATCAGGTGAGATATTAGAGGGGAGTGTATTCAATTGAGACTTTTAATGACTTTTTGAGATTTTAAAAGTTTAGGTGTATTCAATATAGACTTTTGGAAATTCTCTAAAAGTTATGTTGTATTCAATTGAGACTTTTATAAATTTTTAAAAAGTTTCTAAAAGTCACAGTGTATTCAATTAAAACTTTTTAGAAGTCTCTATAAGTTTTGGAGTATTCAAATTTTAATGACTTATAGAGACTTTTATAAAAGTCTCTGGAGTACTAACTTTTAAGTAGAAAGTACTCATATAAAAATTTAAAAATTTGTCTCTCATTAATCACGAGATTTTGGGAGACTTTTACTAAAAAAAAAAAAAAAAAAAAAAAAAAAAAAAAAAGAAGTTTTTTTTCAATATTTATTTCCTTTTTTCTTTTACGAACATTAGAGTTATGATTAAAATTTATTTTTTTCTATTGATCTCTATCTTTCTCTTATCGTTTATTTCTATTTTCTATTAAAAAATTTAAATTAAATTCTTGTAACTTTTTTTTCTTTCATTTTTTTTTGTGAAAAATATCTATTTTTTTATTAAATTATAAAATTTTATATCACAAATTTATAATTAAATGTAAATATATTAACTTTTATTTATTTTTAAAAGTATATTATATTAATAATATTGAATATTAAACTGTTTTTATCATATATATATATATATGTATAATTTTGATTATTCTTTATTTAATTAATGTCTTAAAGTTTTATTCTATTTAAAATATATTTTTAATTACATCAGGAGGAGAAGTAGAAGGAAAATTGTGGAAACTACAACTTCATATGTGATAATTTCACATTATTGCATTGGAATCACGTGAATTCTATTTCAAAGTCTTTAAAAAGTATTTTGAATTCTACAAAAGTCTATAAAAGTTTTAAAATAAAATCTGAAGAAATCTACGAAAGGCTTCCACTAATTCTATGCAAATCTATGAAAAATTCACGAAATTCACGGAAGTTATCACTTAAAAAAAAGTTTATCAAAAGTCTTTAAAAGTCTCAATTGAATACACCACTCGTAGATTTTTTATTTTTTATGAGAGAAGTAAATTTAGAGCCCGTTTGGTACTCATTTTTCATCCATAAAAATGAAAAATATGACCGTTATCAATCACATTCAGCCACCATTTTTGAATTTCTATCTCTTATGTGGAGTCCATAACGGCTATATTTTTCATTCTCATTCTACAAAAAATGAGAATCAAACGGGGCCTTAATCTTCACGTTTTATATTAGGGTTGAACAAAACTCCCGAACTGAGTTGATTGAATCAGATCGACCCAACCAAAATTGAATTGAATCAAGCGATTCTTCTTAAATTAAATATCCGAATCGGTATCTGAATAAAAAATCGACGGGTTCGATTCAATTCTCAGTTTTGGATCAAGAACTGAAGAAGCGAATAAGAAACGAATCTCCCTAATTATTTTAATAAGCTAAATTATTTTATTTTTTTAAAAATAAATTTGCTAACTAGTTAATTTGACTCAAACCCAAAAATATAATTTTCTTATTTCTAAATTTCAATTCAAGTTCAACTTAATCAAATTGATATAAATTTTACCCAAATATATTATTCTACTATAATATTATTTCTACCGTTTTGAAGAAGTTGAATTGAAGTTTGAAACCGTCTCTCTTAATTATTGTGAGCTCGCTATCTTCCCCTTCTTGTGATTTTATCAATCAAATCTATAAAAAACTCAGTAAAGAGAGACGTAAAAAATACATAAGATTAACTATGTTATTTTGTAAGAGTTAACATTAAACACGTCATTAGTTAAATTAATGTAACTTTGTAAATATTAAAAAAAAAATTTTATAGTACAAAACTCGAGAATTGAACCGAGCTCGAATGGTTCCATAATTAAATTTGTACCTGACGGTTTCACTTATTAAATAATCGAAAATTTCGAGTCCGGTTTGATTCTCGTTAGAACTAAACCGAATCGAACCATTTCCAACCATATTGTGTACTTTCTTTGTTAATGAAATTATTTATGGCGATTAAAAATTGTTAAATTTATATTTTTCTTCCTTCTGCTAGAATTAATATGATAGAAATGAATATGCCAGTTTTGGATAACCAGATGGGCATCAGTGAAAAATTAATTTTCTCCAACACGTCCAATTTTTTTGACATTAAATAACAGTATTTGGTATTTTAAATTGAAGGGGGCGGGGGGGGCGGGGTTAAATAATTTCAACGATAAGTGAATTTTTGTGCACGAAGAAGAATAGGAGAAGAGAAGAGATGAGATGAAAAAAGAGATAATTGTTGTAATTGTTCCTATTTAATCAGTAATTGCTAATCGCTATTTATAGACCAATTACAACTAATCTAGAAATAAGGAATAATAATTAATGTTGTAAAAATTGGACCAAACCGGCCGATTCAATGAGGAAAATCGGGAACCGGCCTCAAATCCGATTCGGTCTTCATCAATTAACTGAATGATAGAAAATCGGCCCAAAATCGTTAACTCGGCCGGTTCAACCATGAACCGGAAAATTGGTCACTGTTTTTTCCGGATAAAATTAATTTTTAAAAAATAAAATAAAAATATTTTAACTATTTTGATGGCCTTAACTATTATACTAGAAGCCAAAATCAATATTTTTTTTTTCAAGTGATGCTCATTTAGCTCATTTTTAAAGGTGATTCCTTTTGGAATGTTTTAGTAATCTTTCAATGTGAGATACTAACTTTTTAAAGACACTCCTCTTTCAATGTTTTAGTGATATTTCAATGTGGGATATTTATTAATTGTCAATCCTAAGTGTTTGCTAGTTTATTTTATTATTTTCATTAAAAATCATAGCCTTAACAAGATTATAATGACAATTTTGAACAAAATGAATTATTTTGGATATATTAATTGTTAGTTTTTGATGTTATAAAACAAATTACTATAGTAAATCTAATCAATAAATATGGATTATATATATATATATATATATATATATATATATATATATTTTTGAATTGGTAAAATATAATTAAAAATCAATTTAATTTGTCATACGGGTCGACTCCGGTTCAACCCTTTGACTCTTAACCCTCTTTATTTTTCGGGTCGATGCCTGAGCCGATTTTTTAAAACATTGATAACAATTCAACTAACTAATCAAGAATAAGGAACAGTAACCCATTTGGTACCCATTTTTCCTCCATAAAAATGAAAAATATGACCGTTATCCATCACATTCAGCCATCATTTTTTACTTTTCATCTCTTGTGTGGGGTCCATAATGAATATATTTTTCATTCTCATTCTACAAATAATGAAAATCAAACGAGAATATCAGGGAGCTATTTTTACGCAGCCACAACACATAGCTCGAACTCGTGCATCATATTTCACAGCTTCTGTTATTCATCCACAACAATCAACATAAACTTGGTTTTCCTAGATTGATGACCCACCACCTGCAATCCATTCATAATGCACATATCATTCCTGAAATCGAGACATTGTCTTGAAAATTGCTATAATTCTCCTAACTAGCATCTTCTTTTGAAGCTCCCCCCATTTGATGAGTACCTCTGTTTTGGGTCCTTTTGAATGCACGTCAATCAAGGACCTTTTCCACTTTTGGTAGTACGGTTAAGTCATTGAAAACTGGAGGAAGAGTTTGCATATACCGCTGGTCTATCCCCCAAATGTTTGTTGGGATCACGGAGGCAGGGCAAGAAGCTACTGTTCCAATTGTTGTGTCAAAATAAGATGGTGAAAGGGTTGTTTAGTACTGAACAAACGAAAACAATGTTAAAAAGTTTAATCGTAGAAGCGTAATTAAATTTTATGGAAGTAGAAAACAAAAAGAAGAAAGGAAGTAAGATGAAGGTGAAAAACGATTTGAGGCAAGCGATTATACTTTTTTCTTAAGACAAAATTGCCTTGCAACGGTACTAAGGGTTCACGACACTTATCTCCCAAGATGCAACGGATTTAACTTGTGGTAGAAGCATTTCAAACCACAAACAACAACGAACTTGAACACAATTTATCCTCTGTAAAACGAAAATGATATAGAATGATTTTTGGAGCGTTTTTGCAAGAAATTTTATGTAATGCTCAATGCAAAGTGATATGGGATGCATTATGGAAGTCCAAAGGGTCCTATTTATAGAGGATGAAGGGTTGTGGGTGAATTGATGTATACCAAACGTCGTAACTTTACGAAGGAAAGCATCAATTACTGTCGCTAGTCTATCGCTGACCTCTCGCTCGAATAGTGATGGCAATGGGACTCGGCTTGTGAACACCCGAGCTCGTACTCGATGGACGAGCTCCGCTCGACCCATGAGCTCATGAGTTCACGAGTCAAGCTGAGCCCATGAGCTTTTTTTAATATTTTTTTTTGTAGATTTTCACACTTTTTGTTAAATTTTGATTTTCAATTTTTGACGAGCCCAAGAGTCTCGCGAGCACGACGAATTGAGCTGAGCTCGGCTCGTTGGTCACGTAGTTTTACGAGCCCAAGTGGCTCATGAGCCGGCTCGGCCCAATTGTCATCCCTACGCTTGAGTGTCAGCGTCAAAATTTTAACAGAAACCTTTTCACCCACACGTCGCTTGAGCAATAGGCGAACGGCGGAGTTAAGCAAAAATTCAGACCAGTTTTCCTCTATTTTCTTTTTAACTTTGGACTACAATTTCTCATTCATCCGAAATTTATTTTGAGATTTCAAATATCTCACGATGATCTACTTGATAAGTATAACAAATTAGTTTATTTACATTTGTAATTCGACTATTAGATCAAGTCTGAATGTTTGGTCGAAATCGACACGAAAGTCGCCTTTTCACATTTATACTAAACCAATTTTTCTCAATTTTAAACCAATTTCCAACAATCCTCCAAATGAATGAAAATTTGAAAATGCATATACAATAAAAAATTTATGATGCATTGTAGAGAGAGCGAAAAAACACTGCATTAGGTAGGTAGCTTCCGACTTTGAATCTTCATTAGTGAAGTATTATTGGAGTTACTTGGCTAATTGGTGAACGTGATGTCTTGAACCATTCAGCCGTTAGTGTAAGCCAAGACAACAACTTTCACACAGATGTCTTCCCTAATCCGTTCATGGTTCTCATGCTTTGGTTCATTTTGGCCTTGATCCTCTCTTGGGTTTCATAACTGTTTAGAGAATTTTAGCTTCGAACAATTCTTATTGAAGCAGTCCTACTTCACACTTATATAAGTGACCTCCTATTAAGAGTATTCTATCATATTCCACTTGATTTAATCAAGATATATAAATCATTAAAAGAGTATCTTAACATTTGATCGGAAATAATTTCTTAAGTGTTTCATCGAATCCTCATAATTTAGTTGTCTCTTTGAACCAAGATCTTGGGATCTCTAGTCAACAAGGCAGTGCTACCATTACAAAGATTCTTACATAGTAGGCTTTAATCTCATTCCTCTCGATAGACAATGTATTTGTTCTCTAGGCAAACCTTTCGTCAGTGGATCCGCGATGTTCTCCTTTGATTTCACAAAATTATGGAGATGATCCATTAGAGATCAGTTGCTTAATGGTATTATGTTGTGATGTATATGTCTAGACTTACCATTATACATGCTGCTCTAAGCCCTTCCAATAGTCGATTGATTATCATAATATATACTTATTGCAAGTATCGGCTTGGGCTAACATAGAATATCTTCCAAGAAGTTACGAAGTCATTCTACTTCTTTTCCCGCTTTGTGCAAAGTAATAAACTCAGATTTCATCGTTGATCGAGCTATACATGTTTTCTTTGTCGATTTCCATGATATAGTAGGGTGTTTTGAGAAGTGTAAATCTTCATATCAGTTATAAGATATACTTCAAGTACCCAGAGAAAGTGTAATTGTTAAATGCTTTCAAGTACCTAAGCACCATGATCATGGCTTGTATTACTTGTAAATTTACTAAATTTATTTACAGCAAAAACTATGTCCAATCCAGTGCAGTCTGTAATATACATTAGCCTACTTATCACATGTGAATACATTAGTTGTAACACGCATTTACCCGTATTTTTGACTAAGTGTAAACTTGTGCTAATAGGAGTTTTCGCAGGACTTTCCTCAAACATGTTATACCTCTTAAGTATAAGAGTGTACTCTCAATGTAGTGAGATTAAGAGAGTAGAAATTCTTTGGATGTTCTAGAGATCTTAATCACTAATATCACATTAGTCACACCCATATCTTTCATAACAAAATGTTTCGTTATCATTTTCTTAGTGTTTAGCACCATTTCGTCACTGCCCATTATCAACGCGTTGTCTACATATAGACATATAATCACATAGGCATTCGGTATATATTTTATGTATACACACTTGTCACACCCATTTATCTTAAATCTATTTGACAACATCATTTTCTCAAACTTTTTGTGCCAATTTGTACGAGTTTGTTTTAATCCATACAAGGATTTAACGAGTTTACAAATCTTTAGTTTGTGATTAGGAGAGACGAACCCTTTGGATTGTTCCATATATATCTTTTCTTCTAACTCACCATTTAGGAATGTCGTTTCCACATCCATTTGATGAATCTCAAGGTTGTATATTTTCGCAATTGCAATTAACAATCTCATCGAAGTGATTCTAGTTGCGGGTGAGTAGGTATTAAAGAAATCAAGTCCTTCTTTTTATCTATATCCTTTGGCTACCAACCTAGCCTTATATTTATCAATGGATCCATCAAATTTCAGTTTCTTTTTGAAAATCTATTTACACCCTAAATGCTTGTTTCCAAGAGGTAAATTAACTAACTTCCAAGTATGATTTTGCATTATAGAATCTATCTCGCTGTTGATAGCTTCTTTTCAATGCGGTGCTTCTGGTGTAGAAATTGCATCATCGAAAGTCTTTGGATCATTCTCTACCATATAGGTTAGAAAATCTGGGCCAAATGTCATAGATATCCTAGCCATTTTATTACGCCTTGGTTCTTACTCAGTTGAAGCTCCATTTGTAGTTTTATCAGTTTTTTATATTTGAATTTTTATTTTACTTTTCCCTACAAGGAAAAAAAATTATCGAAGAATGACGTATTCTTGATTTAGTTATGGTTATCTCATGTACATCTTGAACTTAAGATTTATGTACAAGGAAAACGATATGCACTACTGTTATGCGTATCTAGTAAATATACAATCCATTATTTTGAGACCAATTTTCACTTGTTTAGACTTTGATATTTCAACCTTGGCCAAACACCCCCAGACTTTCAAGTGTTGGTAGAAATGAGGATGACATTTCCATAAATCATATGGGGTTTCTTCCATTTTCTTGAGAGGTATCTTGTTAAGAATACTGTTTGCCTTTAAAATAGCTTTCCTCCACAAGTTCTGAGGTAAATCTGGACTTAACAACATTGCCTTCATCATATCTTTAAGAGCTCAATTTTTGACGTTCAGCAATATCATTCAATTAAGGAGAGTAAGGCGACGTTGTTTGATGAATAATTCCATGTTTAGAACAAAATTCCTCAAACGGTGCTCTATATTCACCCCCTTCTATCACTACGAATATTCTTTATTCGTTTACCAAGTTAAGTCTCAACTTCCACCTTATAATGTTTGAAGACATCCAATGCTTCATTTTTACTCTTTAGTAAAAAGATATAATAATACTTTGTACAATCACCAATGAAAGTAACAAAATATTTTTTACCACATTTAGTTTTGAACATATTTAAAATCACAATATCGCTATGGATTAATTTTAAAGGCGTTGTGTTCATTTGAAACCGAGTTAAACGGTGTTTTATCCATTTTACTTCAACACATATTTCACAATTATGATTATGATAAATCGTATGCGCCAAAATGAAATTTTGATTCATATGGTTGCGAAAAAATTTGTAATTTACATGTCCTAATCTACTATGCCACAAACAAGACAACTCAAGCATGTAAACGGACTTCGAATCTTTATTCATAACGCTTTGCCATTGTACAATTGTAAGAATGTTCATTTTGAACATTACATCACACATGTATCATTTTCCTACATACATCTCATTCTTAGTGAGTATAAATTTATCGAACACAAATACATGCTTAAGACCATTTTTGTTAAGTAGAGACCCAGAGAGAGAATTCTTGCAAATGTCCGGTACATGTAGGACATTGTTGAGGACGAGTTCTTTACCGGATTTCATCTTCAAAGTAACTTTCCCTTGTCCTTTAACTTTGAAACTTGTAGAGTTTCCCGTGAAGAGTTGTTCTCTATCTAATTCTTGATAGTTGGAGAACATTGCTTTATCTGCACAATCGTAATGGGTAGCACCAATGTCAACCTACTACTCTAGAATTTTTAACGTTGTTACATTAGGAAACAACTGCAGATAGATTTATTTCTTGTATCCCTTTAGACAGGGTGTCTCTTTCAATCATGTTTGATGTGCGTTCGTCTTCGACTTTCGATATTTGCTTGAACGATCTTCGACCTTTTCCACAATTGTAATAGAGGCTTTTTTTTTTTGGAGTTATCTCTTCTCCGTGCATCATTGGAGATCTTGTGCTTTTTGTTGACAACTTTCGAATCTTTTTCGACAAAGTTTGCCCTAAATTGAACAATATGCCTCCTTTCGGCTTTCCTGTTATCTTCTTCAATCCTCAAGTGATCTATAAATTCTTCCAAGTTTATCTTCTTGCATTTGTGCTTGAGATAGGTTTTTTGAAGTCTTTCTAAATAGGAGAGAGTTTCTCATTGATGGTTGCAACTTGGAAAGATTCACTTAATTCTATCTTTTCGGCATGTATGTCATGTAGTAGAACTTGAAGTTCTTGCACTTAATTTATCATTGTTTTGGAATCTACCATCTTGTAGTATAAAAGTTTGCCGACTATGAACTTTTTTCGTTTCAGCATCCTCGGACTTGTACTTGTTTTCGAATGAATCCCATAGATATTTGGTCGAGTCCTACACACTATACACTCCATACAGTGTATTATCTAATCCATTTAGTATATAATTCTTGCATAGGATGTCCGAGTGCTTTTATTCATCCAAAGTAATAATCAATTCCCGATTATTTTTTCCTTTTGTACCGTTGGTGCAATCTCTCTTAGAAATTTTGCTAAGTTTAGAGTGTTAAGATAGAACATTATCTTTTGTTGCCATATCTTGACGTTCACACCTCCAAACTTTTTCAATTTTTTCCCCATGTGAGATCGCAGTATTTTGAAGTGGTATAGCCAAAGTCGGACCCACATTATTTGTACCGTTGGTAGTTTGACTCGAAGTCATCTCCATGATATTCATTTATGTTATGCAAACAGAAGTTCAACGTAGGAACAAAAGGAGAAATAGCACACAAAGGCCTACTCCAAAATTTAAGATAACGAGTTTGTTCCACTAACAACCACAGACACCAATTTTTTTCTTAAGATTGTTGTGTCATAATAAGATGGTGAAAGGGTTGTTTAGTAATGAACAAACAGAGGCGAAGTTAAAAAGTTTAAATCGCAGGAGCGTAATTAAACTTTATGGAAGTAGAAAACAAGAAGAAGAAAGGAAGTATGATAAAGGTGGAAAACAATCCGAGACAAGTGATTGCACTTTTTTTTAAGACAAAATTGCCCCGCAACGGTGCTAACGGTTCACGGCACTTGTCTCCCAAGATACAACGGATTCAACTTGCGGTAGAAGCACTTTAAACCACAAGCAACAACAAACTCAAACGAAATTTATCTTCTCTATAAGGAAAATGATATGGAATGATTTTTGGAGTTTTTGCAAGAGATTTTATGCAATGCTCAATGCAAAGTGATATGTAATGCATTATGGATGTCCAAAGGATCCTATTTATAGAAGATGGGGGTTTGTGGGTAAAGTGATGCGTATTAATTCTCACAACTTTATGAAAGAAAGCATCAGTTGTTGTGGCTAGCCAGTTGCTAGCCTCTCGCTCGAGCACCAGTGAAAATTTTAACAGAAACCTTTTTGCCCGCTTGTCGCTAGCCCGTCACTTGAGTGACAGGTGAGCGATAGAGGCATCTATCATTTCGACGTCATTCTCCTGTGCCGGGTTTTGTCGTTGCTCAAAGTCATCGATCTCAACAATGTGCATCAAAATGACATCGACATCTCTCATTCAACTTTTCTAATGGAGTTGGAGTAGCATTCCCTGGCATTTCCTTGGTCATCACTAACCGTAGCGATGCCATTTTTTGTTAGGAACTTCATGCATAGATAGTGGATGGAAGTGACAACTCATAGTTCCTTCAAAGTGGGCCTCCCAAGTACTACATGATAAGTAGAGTGGTGGTTTACCACTAAAACTCCATGAAATGGTAAGCAGTTAGAGGTGCAACCCCTTTCTCTATTGCTAGAATGATTTTTCTTCGTGGGATGACTCTGTCACCAATAAATCCGTATAAGGGAAAATTTATTGGGTTGACTCATGGTCAACTTCCATTTTATCAAATGTGCCTCCAAATATAATGTTAACAAAGCTTCCGTTATCTACCAACATCCTTTTGAAACCATTTTGGGCCACCATATCCCTTACAACCAGGCATCATAATGTGGATAATGGACACCCACATCATCATCTTGAGTGAACGTGATGGGTTAAATTTTTCTTTCACTAGAGAGTTGTCTATTACTGACTATGAAGTTTTCCACTTGGGGTCTTTAGTTTCTCCAACGTAATTTCTTTGGGCATTTCTAGACTCTCCCCGACGAGGGACCTCTGAAAATAATGTCAATTTCTCGAATGGGTTCACGTCCAGCGTTGGCTGAATGGCTTCTTCTTTGCCTTCGACTTTCTGTAGGTCTTTTCCCATCGTTGTCTCGCCTTCGCTAGGCATCACCCTATTAGGGTACCTCGCCTAATTGTTTTTAGGTTGATGACCTTGCCTAGGAGTTACGTCCCTCTGTAGGCGATTGTTTCTTCCCTGATTGTTTGGGTACTTAGCAATTCTCTACATTCGACAATACTATGATTATAGGAATGGTGGTACGTATAATAGATGGATGTTTCATCCCTATTTCTAGGTTTAGAGCTTTGTCCCGGTTGAGAAAATTGTTGGTAGGGCATGTTTCAGTGTGTTTCCACACCAGGATTCACTTCCTCGTATGCTAAAGTTCATATCGCATTTAATGTTGCTGTAGCCAAAGCTTGTCGTGGGTTGAGGGGAGTTGACTATCCAACCTGGTGGTCCATCAAGTAAGAGGTAAGACCTCTTTCCCTTTGCATTTGTAGAGATGAGAGGCCTCGATTTGCCCTAGTTTAGTGATTTTTCAATTCTTCATTGATGATCTCATGCTTTATCATTTCCAGTAAGGTATCGTAACTGTAGAATTTTTGTTCTGCACATCTCTCCAAAAGAGGGAGTTCATATCCAAGCCTCTCCTTAGGGCTATTAACGCATCCCTTATATGTGACTTGCAAGCAATAGGTCATTTAGTCAGTGAAATGGACAAGAATTTTTTTAGCTAGTCTATTTATTGTTGCCTCATGTCTTGAAGGCGCTACATGGGCCCTTCACCTTCTTTGCTTGTCGTGAAGTGTTTTAGGAAAGCTTTTTTAAAATCTGGCCAGCTTCATATGCTTCCCTCTAGGAGCTTGGTGTACCATACCTCAGTTGCTCCACTCAAAGTCAAACGGAAGGTCATGCATTTCATGCAGGGTGTGAGTCCTTTTAGGTTCAAATGAGTTTTGGAGTTGTTGAGGTATTTTGAAAGTTTGATTCTTCCATCATACTTGGGTATTTTGGGCAGCGTGAAGTGGTTCAAAATGGATGCATTCCTAATTCCTTGAGAAAATGATAGATTATCGTCATCATCATCAAGGTCGCAGGACCTTTGTGGCCCGTCAGAATACTCGTCTTCAATATGGGCTTTTCGAGGTGGTTGAGATGTTCCTGCTCGATTCCTTTCCTATTCTGCTCTCATCTTACGCCTATTTCCTAGGCGGATGATTGATGTTATCATAGATAGATCTAGTTTTCCCTACAAACTGAGGCTTTCTCTGCTGCCTATTCCTAGGTTATCCTGGGCTCAACCCGTTGAAGACGCTTATTGACCTTTGTGGCCCGTCCTCCAGATTATAGCTTGAGGAAAAATTGAATGGGACCTCGTGGGGTCGATTAGTGGCACAGTTGGTGGATGTATCCACCCCGACTTCCCTTTCTTGAGGGGCTTCCTCATTGGGATATTGTTGATATCCTACCATATGGCGTTGGACCTCGTCTTCGCCATTGTAGTGGTTTCTTTGGAAAAATGCATTCTCTTGCGCACCATATCGGAGAATTAGGGTATCTTCTCCCTAGTTTGCATGTTCCTTAACAGTTCCTACATGGCGAGGTTCTACTGAGTTATGTTTCTCACATTTTCGGCCATGGCGACCACTTCCCTAATGAGTCTTGCAGCTACCTTGATCCTCCCTTTCATTCACCTCGCTTATGCGGTTGGTGAAATCGATAGCGAGTTAATGGAGTGGTGTGAGAGGGTTTCCTTTCTTCAGGGTGTTCCCTGGCTCTTCGAGGTGCTGATTCCTCATTGCTAGTACTCATGATAGTACTTTATGTTGTTTCAAAGCTAACTAATATTTTTATTTTCAAGGGATGTAAATATTGAGTGAGGATTCCTCTTGGTGATTCTTTTTTCAAGAATGCCTTATTTTCTTCAAAGGCAAGAAATCCTCTTATACACAAATTGCTGACTTTTCTCCACTGAGTTCTCGTGGTTAACTATAAGTTTCCCACAAATGGAGCCAATATGTTGACCCCGTTTTCTGTTATGGCATATGGATCATAGATATCGGGTCCACTCGTATACACGTGAGAAACTTTTAGCACATTTTGATTGGATATTCGGTCGGAGGGTTGTGGCGATAATGGATATGGAGTTCTTTGTCACAAGACGAAAATGTTCAGGCACCAACGAAGATGAAAGATGATTGCAAACAAACAAACAATCACAAATAATACCACTAAAGTAAAATAATCCAAACTCAAGTAATATTGTATTAAATGAGCAATGGAGGAAGTTAAGTATGATATTGACCATATAAAGTTTGTATAGATCTTTTTCAAAATAATCTCTTTACAATGTTACAAAAGTTGCTATTTATAGAGAAATCGATGTGGTCACCATTGGATCAGAACCACGTGGCTTCATTTTAACATCTGGAGCCTCTTGTCACTCTATGCTACACATTAAATACATTGACAAGGGGTCAACCCCCTATAATCCTACGCTGACACCTTTGACATTAATTAATAAACATTACATCAATTAATCAATCCTAAAGATACTCTTCATATTCACTTCAAAGACAGTGAGTGCTTCGGGCGTTGAAGAGGTGACTTCAGATGAACAGAGGTGAGGGGACTTCAGATGCAAGAAGTAGGAGGTGCCTCGACAAATGGACCCCAGGCGGAGATATTGATTCAGTGTAGAGAAACTCTTGCCTCTCTTTACTTTGAGTTGGTTGACCGCCAGATGTCTGCATGTAGTACCTCCACGTGACTTCCACTAAGATCTTTATATACGAGGAGTAACAATAGTTCTTCAAGTCTATGTATGGTCATTCATGTAATACATCGAACTTTTGTGTTATATTGGAAATTTTTTTTTTGTAGGGGTATTCATTTTTAAACTCACACTTCATTTTAAGTAAATTTGATGTAGAATCAGGGGCGGACTTGGGGTCCCCTAAGGTCAAGTGACCCCCCAAATTTATTTATTTATTTATTTTTGCTTAGCTTTTTTTTTTTTAGTAGAACATAAGTACACATTTTGATTGTGATCCCCCAACCCAAGTTGTTTGGGTCAGCCCCTGTGCAGAATGTATTACTCCTTTGATCATTTCTAATGAAGGGAAAGGCAAAAAAATTCAAAAAAGAAATTTCATTAAGCAATATAAATGTCATGAACGTTAACACTTGCCACACTCCTGGTAAAATTTACATAAAATGTATACACGAAAAATGCAATTCTTCTGCTTTATGCTAAACAGCTGCAGCTTTTTCCACACTAGAATGCAGTAAGGCGATTACTCGGATGGAGACATGTGGCGTGAGCATTACAAGAAATAACTGACAAAATCAAGTAATCATAACTACTACTTATCACAATGTAATCTAGTTCAATGGCGTCAAGATCACTGGCTGATGCAGTCTATAGAGGATTATTCTTCTTGGACAGGGCCCATCTATAGATCCAGGAGTACTAGTTCTGGAAAAGTTCCAAACAGTGTTCCTGATCCAAATTGCGGCCCCAGAACTTATTGTAATACTCTGCATATGTGAAATTTCTATAAATGGTTGGAGATCCATCACTTGTAAGAGGCTCTGGAGCACTTATTACTGCACTATCGCATGGACAGATGAAGGAAGCTACTGACAGTCTTGCTTTTTCAGCATTCACCACAGCTCGATGCCAAACACTTTTGTACTTGCCATTACTCAGTGCCTAGAGAAAATTATTGTTGATTATGATCCCCGTTCGAAAGTAAGCAGGTTTCTAAACTCAGTTTGTTTCTTTAGTATCTGGTTTTATAGTTGGATAAAGAATCCATTTTTCATAATATAGACAATATGTGAACTCACTTAGGCCATTAAAATCTGCTTTTATTCTTTAAAGGGGTATGACCATCTTATCATGTCGTCTTGATAATGTTTAATAAGTCCGACATTAGAAGTTTGCCGACTGTAGAATACTTGGGATGACTGCTTAAGTGCGTTTCCTGAAAACTGAGTACTCCCAAGAGCCTCAGATTCAGAAAAAATAGTTGTTAGGAGTATTAGATATCATTTGATATTTGAACCTTCTGCATAAATAATTGCCGCTCATGAACACCTCCCAAGGCAGTGAGAGATTTCAATTTGAATTAATAAATTAAAGAAAATAACGAAATAAGAACCATATCAACTTATCTTTGTTAAATAGGCCAGTAGAAATGCATCAAATGCATGACAATTGACGTTGCTCATTACACATTTCATGTCTATGGTCTATCCGGAGCGTGTTTGGTTAAGCTTATAAAGTTTACTTATAAGTAACTTTTTACTAATCAAAATTGGAAATAAGTTACTTATTTGACATTAAGGGTAGAGGTACCATTAAGATAAGTGATTTTTTAGTCAAAAGTAACTTGGCCAAACATGTTTGGAAACATTTTTAAGCTTAACCGGATATGCTAACATATCTTAGATGTTCTGTTTCTTGCCATTCTAACAAAAGAATTTATTGCTTATTTAGCTCCAAAAAATATGACCAACCTGGAGTTGATCACCAGTATTGATGACAAAAGCATCCGGGTGGGGATTTACTGCTACCCATTTGCCATCCTTGAGAACCTGAAGGCCTGATACTTGCGAGTCTTGAAGTAGAATGGTGAAGACATTGGGATCCGTATGTGCCGGTAATCCATAAGTCAATTCTGGTTCGGGGCATGCTGGATAAAAGTTAATCGCCATATGTTGCCCTTGTTCTCCTAATACATTCTTCAGGTTGTCTATATTTAATCCTAGGCTCTCAGATATGGCTTCCTGCAATCTGAATCCAAGTTGTCGAACTTCCCTGCAGTAATTGCTCACGATATCCCTACAAATGAAAAGACTCATGCATCAGATAGTTTTTTCTTTTTGATAGAAAAATGGTTTTCACGTGCCTAAAAACTTGGTGGTTTTGAATGCTGTCAATTTATAAATACTAAAGTGCCTAAATTGGAAAATTTGGTCGACCCTATAATCTGTAATTTGTGATGTACAAAACTATAATTTAATGTTATTAGCATATAATATGAACTAAAGTAGTCTATTCTCAGCCTCTATATTAAAAGGCAATGCCTAAAAGCACTGAACGGTTCGAAGTCCATTTTTTTTTCTTTCCCTTCGTTGTTAATCATTATAATTGCTAATGTTATTGCGGCTCTATCTGGCAAAAAGTTTAAAAACATGAATTTCTTATAAATAAATGTTCTGATGAAATTATTCTTTTTCCAGTTTCTATTCTGTTAATTTCGCAATAACTAGAGCCTGTTTGGTATTGATTTTGAGAATAAATTCTCATTTCAACCACACATTTCCCATCATATCACTATTCAAAAATCAATTCTTACCCCAAAAATCACTCCCAAACACCCTCCTAATCTGATTATTTGCTTTTAGTTTCTCCAGTAGAACTAGTGTTGCTCACAATGAATTTTTAAACCTTGACTAAGCATACAGATTCAAAATCAATCTTTCCATTTATATTCAAATTGGAAACATCTCTCTCTTCAGCTTGTTCTTTCAGCAAGATTATTAGTTTCGGTCCAAGACAAATTCTTCCATATCTAGTTGAAAGGCATTCCTAAAGAATTTCATAACAAATGAAAGGCATCATCACTATTTCCTTCTCAGTATTTACAAGTGATCTATAAAGTATAGATAATAGAATAACAAGATAATAAACTGATATGACGTTGATAGAAAGAAATATCAGTTACAAATTATGCAAAAACAACTTCAATCGGTATTTTTCATTCTTCAAAAGTAGAAAACTTAACTAGTTCCTGGGACATAACGTGAAAGAAAGACGATTGGAATGAACCAGAAAATAAGTGATGTGAGAGAGAAAAAACAAACTGTAGCCTTACTTAAAAGAAGGGGGAACAGAAGGCCACGCAGGCATATATTTCTCCAACGGATAACAGTGAAGCCTGAGATAATCTCTCCAATTGTGAACAGTCTCCTTCTTAATGTTAAAACTTGTGGACAACCTTATAGTCTTTGATGGATCATCGGAGTACAACTTCATTTTCTCTTCCACTGGTAAACAAAAGAATTCATGAGCCACCTCTAGTAATTTCTCCATCGACTCCTTCGATATTCCGTGATTGATCACCTGATACGTAGTAACATGTGATACGTAGTAACAAAGATGATGAATAGTAATATATATGTATTTAGTAATGCTCTTAGTGCCAATCCAAGAGCTGGTGGCCAAAAAAGAACGGTTGAGCATAGTTATATAACCTGGAAGAAGCCATACTCTCGACAGGCATCGCCAATTTGTTTAATTGTTAGACTTCTATCTCCATTAGCCAAGTCAATTACAGGAACATTTTCGCAGTCAGCAACTTCAGATAGTTTTGGTCTTTCAGATTCTGGACGAACATAACTACTGGGAAGGCTTGAGTAATGGATTCCGCTGGAAATAACTTTTGCTTCCATGGAACCCGGTGCAATTTCGATGTGATTCTATGACAGTTTCAAGGAACACAATGGGCACTTAAAAAGATGCTGCACAGAGGCAATATCTGATTGACTAATGGATCTTTCAGAAATGCCCTTGTGAGTTCCCACATTATTGGCTGTCTGAACATTTTGACCATGTCAGTTTTCCTTTCCAGACAAGAAAAGGAGTAAAAGTAAGAGAGATTGGATACTGAAGATTGGACTATGATTTATTTTTGTTCTTCAGTATAACAAATAAAAGCAACATACATTCTCAAGGGGTCATTCGAACGTATCTAAATAGATACTATGTTTACATATGGATACCTACCTCGTTCCATTCCATTTATTATTAGGAAGAAGCGTAATCAGACCTGCTTTTTACGTATTTCTCATTATTTGGGACCCTATTCACATCTTTGAGCTTTCATTGAATCGAGAAATAGGTATGATTGGTCATCCTTTTTATGTATACATAAGGCATTCTCCGGATAATTCAAATCGAAGCAATAAATTAAGCTTTAGCGCCAATAAATTTAAGGTTGATTGTATGAATGTTTTTCATCATACCGTCATCCAATGGCTCAGATCTTTTACAATCACCAATCCATGTCTCTCAATGCTAACTTGTTTATTGATATTGTTTGTGAACTGGAAGGTTTTCACAAGACATACTCCAACTATTTTATTGTTTTATTATCATTTCTCAATAGAAGTACAGGAACAG
This sequence comes from Osmanthus fragrans, assembly GCA_019395295.1. NCBI lineage: Eukaryota > Viridiplantae > Streptophyta > Magnoliopsida > Lamiales > Oleaceae > Osmanthus > Osmanthus fragrans. The sequence continues at coordinate 12,572,946 of CM033356.1, forward strand.
GTTAGACAAATAAAACATTATTATACAAAGCACATGTGCACTTGAAATGTCTGCTCCTGTTAAAATTAGTACAAAATTCTTAAAATGCCGCATTATTGCATTGTATTTCTCTCACTATAAGAATAAAATGGAAAGCAACTTGCTCGAACTGACCTCTACTCCACACTGACCATCACTGAGACAACTAGTATCCGACAAGGTAAATTACTAGGAAATACTAATTAATAACATTTACATTTTTTTTTTTTTTTCCGAGTAACACATGCTAGGTTGAGCCTGTTTTAAAATAACAGAAACAGAGCATATTGTATGCAAGATTTATAAGATTCATCCCTTTCTCTGTTAGCTATTCAATGAGTACACAGCATGTTCCACTTATGTGCCAAAACAGATCAAATGACACGTCTATCATGTACTCAAAACAACTTGAACTTCTTCATGATGAAGGTTCTGGCCATTATTGTTAAGATGACTTTGTTATCTTTAGTAAACCATAAAATAAAAAACTAAGATGTATTCTCAACCTCTTAAGTGGGCTTTTAGATTGATAAAAGTCAATTTTGTTACCCTTTAACAATGAAAAAGAGAGAGCCTTATTGACAATGAATTTTGGGCGACTACGTGAATCTTTTTACCAGTCTTGTCACACTTCAATGTAACAAAAGGTTTATGCAGAAGCTTTAGTTCCTTGACATCAGGAAAGAAAATAAACAGATAAAAGATTCAAACTTTTCCTTTGCAAATAACATAGACACAACTCACATCATTAAACCATAAGGTATAAACTATTCCTCATTCAAAAGCTTGATTCTGTTGAAGTTATGGTGACACTTTGTTGTTAACCAAACAAATATATTTTGGTTTGTATTTAGTTGTAGATTTTGGTTATTGTCCAACTATGTAATGATATAAAAGTTTAAGCAATTTTATAGCTAGTACAAGTTAGTAAGGTCTACTACAAGTAAAGCATTGTCAAGTGTGTAAGAGTAGTATGTATGACTCTATATATGCAGCCTTGTATAACTCGAAATTATGAAGAAAATACATTAACAATGTAGCATTAAACCAACTCTTCTCCTCTGTTTTTTTGCCAAGAAAATCGGAGTTTATATGCTTATTTTTGCTATGTAAAATTTAGTCTTCATCTCCTCCATCGACCATGAACTTAACAAATATTTTAGAGCTTTATTTGTAAAGCTTTCGACCCATATTTCCAACAATGGTATCAGAGCTCTAATGTTCTTAAGGGGCCTGAAAAAAGCGCCAAAAAAATCAAGAAGAAAGGGGCCACAAAAAAGCTGAAAAAGGAACCAGAAAAAGCTGTAAAAAGGCAGCAAAAAATGTTCAAAAATTCGATTTGATGCCAAAGTTTCAGCAGCATCCCTGGGAGTCGATCCTAGATGGTGATGAAAGTGGCTGAAAACAAGGCAAATATCGGCATGTTGAAATGGTTGCAAAGTTGTTGTGAAAAGGAGCTGCAAAAATGGTTGTTGAAATGCTGAAAAAAATGAGAAAAATCTAGTGTTGATAAAATGAAAAATCTGGTATGCTGGCAAGGATTTAGAGCTGAAAAACTGATATTTGAAGATCAGAGCTGAAAAACTAAACCTTGACCATGAAAAAATTGATGAAAAAAAGCTGTTGAAGTGCTGTAAATGCCAGAAAAGAAGATGAAAAAGCTGCAAAAATGGCAAAAAGAATAGAACACATCGATAAGCTCTGAAGTATCAAGCAAATTCGGTAAGGAAATGTTCAAATCCGGTAAGTTCATTGCAAATACCGTAATATAGAACTTCAAAACTGGTAAGCACCTTAAATCCAGAAAGTTGATTGAAAATACGGTAAGTGCAGAACTTCCAAATCCAGTAAGTGCTTAAAAATCGGTATGCCATGTGAAATATGGTAAGTTCAGCTTAAGCACTGAAATACGGTATGTGAAGGGAAAATCGGTAAGCTGATATACTACCAGTTCCCAAAGTAACTCATATCCGGTATTTTCAATTAAACCAAAATCCGGTATGTCCATCTAAATCCGGTAAGCACAACAGAAAGCTAGTAAGCTCATTCTGGTAAAAAAATTACTGAGGAAGGAAAAAATGCAAGTTCAAAGTTCTTTGTATGTGGTTGATTCAAGGCTAAAAAGAGTTGATCAACTACGAAAGAGAGTTGCAACCATGAGAGTTTGGATCAAATGGAAAACAAAGATACTTCAAAACTTGTAGTGACCAAAAACATGAAGAAATTTTTGATGGTTTCCAACCAAAGTGTCAAGGAGAAGTGTTGAAATTATGGTGACACTTTGTTGTCAACCAAACAAATATATTTTGGTTTGTATTTAGTTGAAGATTTTGGTCATTATCCAACTATGTAATGATGTAAAAGTTTAAGATATTTTATAGCTAGTACAAGTTAGTAAAGTTTACTACAAGTAAATCATTGTCAATTGTGTAAGAGTAGTATGGTAGTAGATAGATTAGTTGGTAGAAAGTCTAGTATGTATGACTCTATATATGCAGCCTTGTATAACTCGAAATTATGAAGAAAATACATTAACAATGTAGTCTTAAACCAACTTTTCTCCTCTGGTTTTCTGCCAAGAAAACAAGAGTTTATATGCTTATTTTTGCTATGTAAAATTTGGTTTTCATCTCCTCCATCGATCATGAACTTAACAAATTTTTTTGAGCTTTATTTGTAAAGCTTTCGACCCATATTTCCAACAAGATTCAAATTCAAAAGCAAAAGCTAGCAATAAGCAAGCACCCACATAGTAATTAATGTGTCTGTGTGTGAACAGAGATGTAAAAGGAGGATAAAGAGGAACCAAGGACACCAACTTCTTCAATCAAGCACTTCATTTAAAATTGGCTCACCCTTAAAGTCAAATACATCACAGAAGGTAACCAACTTTTCTAGTTAACCCAATATTCCCAGTAAACACAATCAATTCAAATTTATATATCAATCAAAGACCACAAAAATTACAGAGTAAATAAATTGCGAAAAAAGAAGCCTAAAAATTCAGTTATCCATTGAATCGTCAATCAATCATCCAACGGTTATGACTCTACCTATGTGTACGTCAACGCGGATATTTTGAGCTGATGTCATCTGCCCCATAATTATTAGCTGCGAACGAAAATTGTCAATGGAGGTGAGATCAGCGGCTGACGCCACCTTCCTGTAAACACCTCACATTACGATCAAATTATTTCTCATAATTATGGAAAAAGTTTGGTGGCACATTGGTTGATGCATTTCAAAGTGAAGTATGAGCCTGGCACAACTAATTTAGTGATTTTCTTTCATTTTTTGTTCTGTTTGCTGGTGTGTTTTGTACAAAATGATACTGTTGAACTGAATATCTTGAACGATTAGAAGTGTAGTCACCTAAAAGAGATCAGTGCAGAGTCAGTCACCTATTTCGTTGCTCTTATTTTTCTCGAAACTCATTCAATTGTAGATTCTTTCGTAAACTTTTTTTTTTTTTTTATAACTACACGTTCTCCTAAAAATTACTATTTCAAAACACATTTTTCCCAAAAAATGAAGCTCAAACTTGGGCTAATTTTCTGCCGTCGGGTTACATTTTTGAATGTTGGCTATCCTATTTTCGTCAAAAAATGCAAAAAACATAATGTGTAAATTGTAATGCGTTGATGTGATATAGCCTATATGCGTAAAAGCTTTATGCTTGAGACTTGCCTTTATCAGGATATCAAACATGTATTTAGAGGACAGTAAATCGGAGCATATATATGTGTGTGCTTGCGCATGTGCGTGTGTGTCATGCCCGCCTCGACATTTTAATGACAGTTCAAAATATAAAAAATTGTTGCTATTAGCAAGCTTTAGCATAATTTGACTTGATTTGATCAACTTTATGCCTCTGGTGGGAAATGAACAAGCTGCATGACTTGCCTGCTCTTGCCACGTTTTCCTCTTAAACTCATCTCTCTCACTTAGTGAAGATTTGTAAGACTCATTAACATTTTATTATATTTTAGTTTAGTTAGGGCAATCGTGTCCTTAACCTTTAATTTATGGCACCCATGTCTCCAACTTATTAACATTGTGCACGCAATATCTTCACCTGACTGATTTTTTTTTTTTTTTTTTTTAGATGTTAATTAGGAGACATGAACGTGATGTTTGACTGAAAAAAATAAAATTGTCCAAAAAAGATTTTTGTTATTTTAGGAACTGAATGGTAAAAGTTCAAAGTACATAAATGTTGCCCTTTTGGTACGATTTTACCTTTTGAGCCAGACAACACATCTTTATAAACATTTTTATTGTGTGGAGATAGCTTGCACATGGGCGAATTTACGTACCGACAAGCTAGAGCGGCCACTCTAACTAGATCCGCTTGGAAGAATTATTATTATTATTTTTATTATTATTTATAGAATAGATAAAAGATTTATATTATATATTCAATAATTCATTTTTTTTTACATTAATGCTTGGTAGCTCAGTTGGTTGGTGCTTCCTCTATTAAACTGGAAGTTTTAGGTTCGAAATCTTCCAATGACAATATGTTATATATTTTCTGTAAACAATTTTTACCAAAAACAAGTGCAAAGTGGTTTTGAACTTGTGACCTTAGCTAAATGATATTGATAACTTTACCATTACGACATACATTGATTTGTGACACTTAATGAAATAATTAATATCTGTTCATTTTACTGGTTTTAATGCAAATAGAAACATTTTAACCGGTTATTTGTCCCTCTTCTTGATTTTTTTCTTTAATCAATTTATTTGAGAATTTGATCAATTAATGTCGAATGAATTTGTAAATTTTTTTTGCCTTAGTCTCATAAGTAGTCTTTCAACAAAATTTATTTAATTAATAGAATATTTCACTTTTCTTTCACAAAAAATCGATTGCGAAAAAGTGAAATCATACAAGCACATAAATAATTTCAAATTTGTTAATATAATAATGCTTGTTTAATTAACTTTAATTGTAAACTGAATATTGACATTTTGTTAATATATATTGCATGTTTGATTGCAAAATAAATTAAAATATTTTACAAAATGATTTTTTCATCCGAAATGAAAGTTGATACCTAATTTTAGTTCTACTGGTGTATTTAGTTCTTCTAGTTTTTGTCCGTACGATTTTTTGAATATTATTTAATTAAATATTACTAAACAACACCTTTATCACAAACGTTGACGGTTGACAATAAACGTTCAATGTTCGCGATCCGTCCTAACTGGACTCGAACTTTGAATTCGCCCCTACTTGCACATATTGTTAAAAGATTGGGGGACATAGTTGGTACATGGGCTTAGTTGCTAGTCATATCATAACTCATCTTCCACCTTTTTGAAAAGGTGGAAGATGAGTTATGATAAGACTAGCAACTTGGATAATGTAAATTTGTTCATCTTCCACTTAAACGTTAAGTGGCACCCTAGAAAAAAAAAAAAATTAAAAAAATGAAGGTTTTGGTAATGTCTTTAGATTAAATTAAATGTTAAATGACGTATTTTTTCAAAAATTTAGTGTAATGATAAGTTGGAATGCCACAAAACTATTAAACGAATGATCCATTATAGTATGATTGTCTATTAAGCAATTTTCTCATTAGTTTAGGAGATAGTGATAGAAGTGTAAAATTTGAAATCCAAATTGTGTTTTTGTAACCCAATTTGAAATTAAATTAAAGTTAGACGAACAAATTATAATAAAATAAATTTTATGGATCCATTTGAAATTTCATCGAAAGTTTAGTTACCATTATTGAAATTTAACCCTTAAGTGACACAATATGGGCATATTGGTTGGTGAAATTAGGGTAGATACGCCTTACATGTACGAAAGAGTTGTTCTATGGTCATTGAGAAAAGCTTAAATAATCAGTGTTTTAAAATGCATGCATATATTTCGCATATATCCGTATATGCTCGATACGTTTTCAAAACGCCTTGCATATGGGGTATGAGCATGATATGCGGGCAACTCATTTCATTGTCCATATATGCATACTTAAATGCCAAAATGAGCACGCATTTGAATTAAAATTTGCGTTAAAATTAGTCTAACAAAGTTCAAACCTATTTTTATAACTTTGAAAAAAAAAAAAAATTAACCCAAATCACCCAAGCCCATGAATTGTATATAGCAATCTGGTTTTGACGTTTAAACAATTTTTTCATGAAGTTACAAATTATCTATGTCGAACCCGAACCTCTTCTTTCTTTAGTCTTTCTCTAGTAATAACAAGTAATGAATGATCTTGAATTGTTGATGGTTGTGATGATGAAGAGGAGGTTAATAACGATATCCTGCCATCTATAAGAGATAATAGAAATTCTTGAGTTGAAATAAGAGAGTCAAATAAAGATAATTTTACATCGGATGACACAAAAATGACTTGGATGTAGAGGAGTTTGAATTGAAATCCGATAAAGAGTCACACAATGTTTATATTTTTTTTAAGCCGATGTTCGTCTCTAATCTAATTGAGAATTGATTATCAAGTAAATGTAGTATTTATAATTTTAAGTAATATAATAATATATATATATATATTTTATTTCCAAAAATTTGAATAATATGTATAAAATCTAAGTAATTGTAGTATTTAAAATTTTAAGTAATATTTTTTCCCTAAAAATTTGAAGATATTTATAAAGTTTAAAGAAGATATTGAAACGTATTGTCGCACACTAGTCACTACACATTTTAGAACTTTGCTAATAATGGAGTGTTGAATGACACGATAAACGATACATACTTTTAGCTAGGAATAATTACGCTATGGCAGCACGACACACAATCATACAATTTATTTGTATCGAGTTCCTAGGTGATTGGCCATATCTATGTGGTATGTCTAGTATACATAAGGTTTGATGCTCCAAAACAAAAGATCAAAAATAAGGAAGCAATAGATGTATGTACGCGTACATAACATAACTCACTGGATATATTTGTATAACATTGCATTATATGTAATGTTGACATGTATATTAAATGTTGGTATAAAGCCTCCAATGACAAGAAAATTGTATATCAAATCACTATCATAGTACATAATGTTCATCTTAGAGAGAAAATCAAAATCAATTACTTATCGATATAGTCCCTGTTGGGTGAATATTTTTACCTCATTTTTAGATGAATTCAAAACGTTATACAATATAATTGTCAGACAGGGGAGCCCCTTTTCTCGTGACTAAATTTGATTAAATTATCAATTTGTCATTTCAAATAAAATTATCCTTAGAAATGTAATGACAATTTTGTAAAAAGCATCCTGTCAAGTCAAAAGTTGCAACACAATTAGGTCGCACTGAGAGATATAACGATCATAAATTGTATTATCATTTTTGGCTAAAATGGTTACCAAATAGGGCCATATTATCAAATGCACCCTAAAAGTATTTGACTATTACAGAGATGCTCTCTAACTTTTCAAGAATTTCCCAAGGTTCATTTTAACAAATTTCCCATTTTAACTTAGAAGTAAGTTGTATTTTCTGTTTGACTTATATTTGCATTATATTTAAAATTATTATTCAAACATATGTAATTATTTACGATCACGGATAATTTAAGATTTAGTCATATGTAGTTTGTTTCTCACAATCACAAGTTCTTTTGATTAACAAGTTACTAAGATTTGAATCTATGAACTTTATTAATTTAATTTATCATAAATTTGAGTCGTGACTCTTAAAATTTGTGACCGATAAATCTTTTGATTTGTGATTGATGAATAAACGTGACTTATAAAATTTTTGGTTTATGACCGTGAAATAATTTGTGACCTCTAAAATTTTTGATCTGTGACCTAGAAATAATTTGTCATTAGTTAATTCGATAATTTGTAACCAAATAATATAGAGTTGTGTCCTTATTACATTGAATTAATAAAATATATTTTTAATTAATTATTTCATAAATAAAAATTAATTAATATCTATTTTTGAAATTTGAAACATTATTTCTTAGTTTTGAAATGGACCACAGTTAATTTATTAGATATGAAATTTTTCCTAAATTGTATCTTCTCTAGTTTTTGGTATGGTAAGTTACTGTTTGACGGTGACTTAGTAAATTTTGATGAAAATTGATGAAATATGTGGTGAATAAGTTATTGATCCCATTTTAAAATATTTAGTTAAAATTAATTGTTAACTTGACTTAAATAAAAATTTAAATATTAATCTCTACCAAACATGGCTAACCTTTACTTTTAAAAAATAACTTATTTTAGTTTTGACTAATCAAGAAATAATATATTCTAAAATCTATCTATAAGAAATTTTTAAGCTTAACCAAACAAGAAATCGAACTTTAAAATCAACTTCCACATCATTTTCTATACCTTTCAAGTTGTCACTGAATTGAAAAGAGTTATTTTTTCTCAAGTTTTCTGTCATTTTCGTGTGGGTAATTCTGAAATTAGTCTAGATGCTTAGCCCTTGCTTTACGGCACATGATTGCGTTTATTTTGTATACCAAAATTAAGAATTTTTTTTTATGAGATACTATCAAATCAAGGATCAAATTTAATTCAATTGATTAATTCTATATTAAAAAAAGAAGAAGAAAAATATTATAGTCAGATAATTATTATTTTTTAAATAAAGAGGTTATTTAAAATATAATATTGTAATATATAAACACTATTGCAAGGTGAAAATTAATCAATATACGTCAAGATATTTTTGTGGGTACCAGTATGTCAGCTCTTGTACCCTGACCTGTTGAGGCACATCCCGTGATTTACCTCCTCCACAATGCTCTAGGGACGAGACGATGGGAGACCCTCAAGATCGGGGTTCAACCTTTTTTTTTAATATAGGTCAAGATATGATTTCCGATGTTAAAATATAGATGTCATGGAGTACTTGTAAATTTTTTTCACGTCTCACAAAATTATGCTCACTAATTTGTCCTTCCAATAATGCTAAAAGACTAAGACGCAAAATTATGCTCACTAATTTGTCCTTTTAATAATGCTAAAAGACTAAGACTTTAAAACACTATTTTGTATCATTGATAGGATTTGCTTCAATGGAATTGATGTATGGCCTACCTATAAATGGTTAATAAATTAAAAGGCGTACAATATTTTTCAATGTGTAATGATAACTCAAAACGACTCGAACAATTATTTTATAAGTCCATACAAAATATGATTTTGAATGCGACAGTACCTTACAATGGTAGCCGAAAGGCGACTCAGCTAACTTCTAGTATTCTTTGACCTCCCATGTGTAATCACCAAGGCACTCCTCGAACCGTGTGCTCTTACACTAGCTCCCGACATCTGGAATCGTCTATCTCTTGAGGATCTTACACTAGCTCCTAACATTTGGAATCGTCTATCTCTTGGGGATCATCAAGAACTTCCTCGTTCGCCTCATACTAGAACTCTAGTCAAATTCCCAAATCTTCAGTACTCTGACAGATATTTAAGAAGTGGGTGATTTGGTGTTTTGATAATATAGATTTGATATTTTTTAATGTGCGGTTCAATCAAGAAAAGATTGGAAATTGATGTTTGATATTCAAGATGTGTTCTTTGCTGTAAAATATCATTCAACCAACCTTTTACAAGAACATATGGTTAGATTTAGTGCAATAACAAGTATGTCATGCAATGGTTCATGTAGTGAAAAGATCTTCACCTATCGATCAAACAAACGCAATATGTTAGATCTAATCAATAGGTAAATAGAAGTTAATGTAACTATAATAATAAACAATACTCCCCTCTCGATTTGTTGTGGATTGATAGAATAGAGTCAATGTTTCGGCGCTCAGTTTAGGGATCCAAAATCACATGGCAGCACCACTCGAATTAGACCAAGAGGACCACTATTAAAACAATAAAGGAGTTGACCACAAGTCACAAAAAGAGCAGCCGAACAGAGACTGCACAAGGGCCGAACAGAGCAGCGATGGGGATGGCACAAAGGAGGCAGTGAAGACTGCCTAAACAGATAGGCGCAAGTTATGAATTCAAAGAAACCCAAGTAGAAATGTGACCTATCCTTGCGATATTACGAGGGTATTTGATGGGGATTAAAATCAGATTTTTAGTAAATTGTGATAGAAATTTTTGAAATGTGTAGTTAAAAATTTGTGGGACTCAAGAAAGATGTTGATATTGATTGTTTGACTTTGACTTAAATTAAAATCAGATTTTAATATAAAACAAAAATGCCCTACAAACACTCATTTTTACATTCTCTATGCTGCTTGACTCTTTCCCTTGGTCATTCTAGTCCTTTAGTTCGTCATAGGTTTTGTGCAACCCTTCCACTTTTTCTATGGTGTCGTGGAGATTTCTCAAGAAATCTTAATTTCAGGCTCAGAAAACAACCAAATGAATACCAAACTACCAAAGCTTGACCCAAACTTTCCTCCACTTTGGTTGCTCCAAGATTTACTCAAAACCCCAAAAAAAGGAATGGATGGTGGTGGTGATTTGCAAGCCAAGGGAAAACAAAGGGGTAGCAATGGTAATCACTCAACCAAGAAACGGTTCCCCCGCTGTTTTTTCTCTCTTCAAAATACACACACCCACACACCACCTTCATGTGAAAAACCGGCTGCAATATAATGTATATAGGCTAGGTTAATTTGGTAATCATCATTTGGGCCAAGAACTTTACTTTAAATGGGCCAAAACCAAGTGGTCCAAATTACCCAAAACTTCCAACTTACCAAGATAAATGGACTACCAACAAACAAAGGGTAAATGGACCAACACACTACCAAAAACACACACTAATCAAACCACCAATCCAACTCCAACTCTGCCTTCCAAAAGTGTCGGTCGTATTCGAGTCGAGCCACAATCAATTGTGTTGATAAATTATCCATCAACTGTTTTAAATCATTGCCCGGATTTATTAGGTATCAAAACCCAACATATGTTGTCAATTCACATTTCCCTATCTTTTGTTGCTGTGAAATATGTGCAATGCATCGTCCCATGGCTGATGACTCCCTCTCCCTCGTTTGACAACCCAGCTCCTGCTTCATGCACAAGCATTTTGCTTTCTGAAAATAGGTTCTTGGCATACATTTCGGCTGGTTGTGGATGTATTTTTAGGGTTTTACTGTGTTCCGAGATTTCTCACCCTCTTGTGCCAGTGCATGCTATGTTTGCTTGCCGTCTGTTTGAGCAATTGACTTGTAATATTGTAAACTCTTATATAAAATCTTGATTTCTAATTGAAGATATTGCAAGGATTCTAATCGATTTCAGTGGAGCTCCAATGAGGAAGTAGGTGGATGTTGGCTTAACCTGGCCTTTTGGCATATAATCGATCACGTTGATTTTAGTTTCTATTTTCTGCTTTGTGCTTGGTTAATTGATTTATTTCTATTGCAATTATCATATTGCATTGTAGAAATATGATATTTGGTATTGGGAAAGATTAACACTATTTATTATTTTATCTAAATTAACATGTAAATCTATCTTTCGGAAACAAATGTAACACGTGAAAATGGTGCTTTTTTCATATTTATCAATTGTTTCGCCAAATTCATGTTCTAGATGTGAAACGATTTCATAATATCTCCTAGAATGAAATGTATCTTAGGCTAGTTGACAAGTTTATAAATGTATGAATAAGCTATCATGGAGTGTGAGAATCACGTGCAAGATAGGCATGAATTAAATAAATTTGTTGTTGAGGAGTAGATTTTTGTTTTTCTTCTCGTTCACTTGTTTTACGATCTCAAATTACATACATACATACACATACATACATACATACATACATATATAGTATGTGTGAGTGTGAGTATGTGTGCGCGCGCGCGCGCGCGTGAACTGTTTAGAAAAAACATGGACGTCACTCTAAATAAAATTTCAAGATTAAGATAATTAAATGGTGAATTGATAATTGTCATAATAGCTTGACATTTACCTATTGAAGGAAAGTTATTGCTTGTGATTGATAGAATTTGATAAGTTGTTTTCTATATTAAGATTTCAAAGTGTCCCTAGCCAAATCCGTATAAAATTCTTGCAAAATTTTCTCTTTCAAAATTGAAAGCTCTGTGTTTCTTCCATTAAAGAAAGTGATTATCAAGTAGGCATTGGCTAGAAGGCTTGTTAAAATTTTGAGATTTCTACTGCAAATTATAACTATATCTTGGATAACATGGCTGGACATGCTTAGTTAATGTTTCACACAAGCCTCTACTTTCTGGAGATAGGTTCTTGGCATACTTTTTGGATGGTTGTGGATGCATGTGTAAGGCTTTAATATGTGTTTAGAGTTATGCTATAGTAACAGGGTTGGTGACACGAAACGTCGTCGGTCACCAAACCGTGTCACAAACCCTATTCGTTTATCTTTTCCCATGTGTTTAAGTGATTGAATTGCTTTGAAGTTTCAATGGTGTAATACTATAAACTCTTGTATGAAACCATTATTTCTTATTGAAGATAGAGCTAGGAGCCTGAATCCACTTCCATGAAGCTATAATGAGGAAGTAGGTTATGGTTGGCCGAACCTGGCCTTTTGGCGAATAATTCTTCATGTTGTTTTCCGTTTCTATTTTCCACTTGGTGGTTGCTTGGTTGAATGTTTTAATTCTATTGCGATTGTCATTATTTGCAGTGACGAAATGTTAGATTTGTTATTGGAAAAGATTAACACTTACTTTATTTATTTGTTTTTTTTTTTTTTTTTTTCTAAATTAGTTACGTGCATCTATCTTTTGAACACAAATGTAATACACGAAAAAAGGTTTTTTTTTTTTTTTTTTTTTTTTTTTTTTTTGCGTAATTATCAATTGTTTCACCAAATTCATTTGTTAGATTTGTAAAGACGTCATATTATTTCCTAGAATCAAATGTTCCCTTGTTAGTTGACGAGTTTATAAATGTATGACAAACTAAACGTGCGAAAATGGTGCAATCTACACATGAAATAAAAGAATCTAACGTTAAGAAGCAATATTTTAGATTTTCTTCTCATTTAAGTTGTTTTACACACTCAAAGTACATACAATACATTCACCTATTCCCAAAAAAAAGGCACAGTAATCCACAAACGCGTATAAACGCCAAAAAATTAGCAAAAAAAAAAAAAAAAAAAAAAAAAGGACCTGGCCATCTAATTACCTAGATTATTTCAAAACAATAAATACAATAAAATTTAGAAAAATGTTATATGTACACAATGTCCTAATGCTCTACACCCCCCTCACATGGAGAGGGGCCCACGAATATTTTATTATGTGTGGGCCCCCCTCCATGTGAGGAGGGTGTAGGGCATTATGTAGGATATGAAGTGTACATGTAGCATATCCCTAAATTTTAACCATGTTTTCTAAAAATTGAAATTGAGATTGTAACCTTTCTTTCCCCTTGAAAACAACCCTGTCATCGATATCAATGGTGAATTTTTTCTGTAAAAACCCATCTTCTTCTCCATTTCCAATTTAAAATCGGATAAGATTATTTTGTGAATCTATTTTGAAGATGTGCACTTGAATCAACTATGTTTTTCATCTCTAATTTTGGTGCCTAGGGACTTATTTTGCACTGCACATTTTTTCTTCTGGGTTGTCTGCTAAACTTTTCTTTGTTGGAATAAGCTATTTGTACACTCCCCCTTTAACTTTTTCCTTACTCGACCCACTTGCCCCTTTCACATGGAAAGTGAAAATATTAAATTTAATGGAGTGAAACCCAACCTCCATGTGAGTGCTTGATAGGACCGTGTCAATTAAAAGATAAACCGGAGTGTACACATAGCAAAACCCTTCTTTGTTTTCTTTGATTTCTATTCCTTTGCAAGGATTATTAAAAGGCACATCCTTGGGCACATGCCATTTGATTGAGTTTAGGCCTTACTTGGTTTATCAAGTTTATTTTTCTCGATAAGGTGCAAGAAATGGTGTTAAAGTGTACTTATACATGTTAAGGTCCAAAAAAAGGAAGGAGATGGATCTTCTTCAAAGGATCTCTTTCGTTCATGTTTAGTTCCCTTCATTTCGTAAGCTGTTTTTAATTATACATCTTTTTCTTCCTCGAGTTGTGCTATGGATATACAATTTTGTGTACACATCCTCACATGGGGCTGGGGCCCACTTGAATAAATTTTTTTATTCGAGTGGGCCCCAATCCCATGTGAAGGTGTGGTTTTCTTCACATAGACTGATTCACATGAACACTACGTACAAATACGATGTTATTTGACGAAAAATTAAATACATAATGATGAATGAATGAATTCCAAAAAATTATAAAAAAAAAAAAATGTTTCATAAATTTAAAACTTATTTATACATTATTTTTAGAAACAAATCTTTATATGTGTGTTTAAAAAATAGAAGTTTTCAAGTGATTTCAAATTCTAAAAAATTATTCAAATTTAACAAATAAATCGAATCTAACTCTAATTAAGCCAAAACCCAAACTGACCAACCCAACCTAGCCCAAATTTATCAAGATTGGTTTGGATTGGATTGAGGTTGAATCAATAATTGTGTTGGATTGGTTTGATTTTCGGTCAAATCGACTATGTTAGGTTGGATTTAGATTGAAAAAAATCGACTCAATCTAAACCACATCCACCCCTAAGTACAGCCCATGAAGGGCCATTAGTGCAATATGATTTCCATGTATTCCAGCATATGAAGATGGGTTAAGGCTTCCTTGGAAGAAGTGATTCTTTTTCAGGCTAATAACTGAAAATGAGAACGTAACCATGCGTTTGCCCGAGAAAAAGCATATCGTCGCATTCTTAATTTTGGTTTATAAATGAAAATTCATATATTATAAATATTTAAAAAAAAGAAAAAATTATAGCAACGGTCTCTATCATTTCACTTTTTTTGCAGACTTTACCCTAACATTCACTTTGTATTATCCACAATTTCAAACCTTTCAAAATATGCAGCGGGAGTCCAAATGGATGGAAAACTTTCAATTTGACCATTAGTTAATCAAGAAAAGTGGACTATGACTAATTTTAACCAAATTGAAATGGGTAAAATGATAACTTTCAAATTACCACATTAAACAAATAAACCACAAAAAATCAGAAAAATAAAAATGTTTCTCCTCCCGACCAACAGCAGTGCTGAATCCGATAAACTTCTGGCCACCTTGGTCGTCGGACTCCATCGCCAATAAACCATCAATTTGACCATTAGTTAACCAAAAAAAATGAACTTTGATTAATTTTAACCAAATTGAAATGAATAAAATGATAACTTTAAAATTACCACATTAAACAAATAAACAAAAAATCAGAAAAATAAAAAATAAAAATGCTTCTCTTCCCGGCCAACAGCAATGCCGAATCCAATCAACTTCTGGCCACCTTGGTCGTCAGGCTACATCGACAATAAATCATCATTTGATCGTTAGTTAACCAAGAAAAGTGAACTTTGACTAATTTGAACCAAATTAAAATTGGTAAAATAGTAACTTTAAAATTACCACATTAAACAAATAAAAAAAAAAATCAGAAAAATAAAAAATAAAAAGGCTTCTCTACCCAGCCAACAGTAGTGCCAAATCCGATCAACTTCTGGCCACCTTGGTCGTCGGACTCCATCGCCAATAAACTCGCCTCACTGTCCTCCACAACGCCCACCCAATTGCCGGCACCAAACCCAACGGAAACAGCAGAAAAAAGGCCCAAAAAACCTCAATGCCGTACCCAATTTCTGTCGAAAACTCCTATTCCGGCGATACCCACGGCCGCGCACCACTGTTGGTCGATTGCCCTCATCCAGCTGACTATATATCAAATTTGAAATATGTTCACCAGAAAGTTCTAATTTCCGGAAGTAACAAAGTTCAGAGTGTTTGTTTCGGCTCAGCACCACAGGGAAGGAATCATACTAAGAGAGGCACAGTTCATGGTGGGAAGATTAGGGAGCTTTTCATTGCATTCTTCAATTCCAACTGGTTTAAGCCCCACATAATTATATTCCACAGAATCACTACAATTTCTATCTGAGGGACGCAGATTCTTGTTGAAATTTGAAATGATAGCTGAAAAATTATGTTTAGTGCTTAAAATGATTGAGGGGTAAATCTTGGTTGAAAACTGGGGGATTTGAGAAAAAATTGATAGGGCTTGAGATTGAACAACTTAGGTAATTGAATCTTTCATTTCATAAAAGTGGAGGGAATATGGAGGCATTCGCAAAGACTATGAAGAACACAAACCATATACGTCTCAAATTGGTTGGAGATGAACGTAGTTTTCAATTTCTAAAATGGGATTACGGTCATTGGCCTAAATATTCTTAATTTATTGAGTCAAACTTTTGATTGGATTACAATTATAATACCAAATTAGAGGTGTCAAAACAGATGGGTGAGACTGGGCGATGTACCACATTGCGAGAGACATGATTGTGTGAAAAACGTAAAAGAAAATTGACTGTTTTAAAAACAAAAATAATAATAGAATATAGAGAAAAGAAAAACTAAGAAAGAGTTTAATTTAAGGGAAGAATTCACAAACCATGTATTAAGTATGTTGAGTTCAAAAATCAAGTTTTAAGTTTGGTTAATGCAAAAATCAGGTTTTTGTCTAATTAATTAAAAATATTTATTAATTAAATAAAATAAGGTCACAATTATACAAATAATGGTCACATATATATAATTATAGGTCACAATTTAACTATTAGTCACATATTGTCAAATTAATTGATCATAAATTATTTCGAGATCACAAATCAAAATTTTTATAGGTCACAAATTATATCGAGGTCACAAATCAAAATTTTTTTAAAGTCACGAATCATGTCTAAGTCACAAATCAAATTTTTTATAGGTCACGGATATATCTAGGTTACAAATCAAAATTTTTATAGATTACATTTTATTTATCGGTCACAATTTTCACATTTATTGGTCACATATTATTATTTTTTAGTCACGAATTAATTTTTTATTGGTCACATATTATTATTTTTTCAGTCACAAATTAAAAATTATTGGTCACATATTATTCTTTTTAGTCACAGATTAATTTTTTAGTCACATATCAATTTTAGTCACAAATTATCGTCCTTTATGGTCACAGTTCGATCCATCACGAACACTTGGTCACAAATCATCGTCCCGCAATCGCCCGCCCATGAGGTTAAACCATAACCATCCCTAAACCACCACCACCGCCAGCAACCAGCAAACATCCCTAACCCACCACCACCGCCAGCAAACATTACCTCAACGCCACCACACCACCACCACCAATAAACAGCGACCACCTCGCCGCTGACACACTACCAACAAGAACCACCAAATCCGCAACACCTCCACCTCTAACAACCACCCACCAGCGCACCACCCATCACCACCTCCAATCAACCAACGCACCCCACCACCACCGCCCTCCTCAGAACAATACACCACCAACACCACCGACCAAAATAGCACGCCACCAACACCACCACAGTATCACCACCACCACCTACCAGAATAACACGTCGCCAACACAGCACACACACATACCACAGATCGCTCATCTGCCCAACACGCACCACATATCAGCCACTCAAATTAGCACACACCACACAAATCAGCACACATACCATGGATCGGCCACCACCACCACCTGCCAGCGCTCAGATCGAAACTGTGATGACTTCACAGCAGTTGCGACGCTCAAATTTCGACAGGCCAGACCACTCGAAAACCACAAGCATCATCAGCATCACCACCATACCCGCCGCCGCCGCTGCTGAAAACCTTTGATCTTCGAGCAAATAAGTATGTTGCGCAGCGACATCGGTGCACCATCGCAAGAAGCAGTTGAAGAACACCCCAAAAGGGCCAAAACCATGGCTACGGGGCTCAAATTGTTGCGATGGTCTGAAAGCGCCGCTTTTATCAGGGCCGGAGATTCTCTTCCATGGCTGGCCCGCGCTACTGTTGAGAGAGTAGAGATTAGGGAGAAGAAAAAAGGAGCTGTGTGTGTGTTGAGAGAAAGAGTAGAGAGACGGGAAAAAAACAAATGGGTTTGAAATTAGGGTTTCAAAATGATTAATATATTTATTGATACCTGATTTATGAATGATGAAACTTCAACTCTGATTTTTAAAAAGTGATCTTTAAATGTCTGCTATTGTGTAATTTCCTCTTAATTTAATAATCAAGCCAGACAATTAGGCCCAGAGTTATGTGGGTCGAAATCACCTATTTAGAGTCCTAATGAAGTATTATATTCATGCACGAAAAATTTAGGGAAATTTTCATAAGTAAGAGTATAACTTTGGTCCAATTCAATAATAAGAAAATAAGTTTCAACTTTCAAAAATAAGATTGTTGTTAATTTTTATTTATAATTTAAGTAATTAAATATATATTTAATTAATTAAATATATTAAGGTCACAAATCTATATAATTTGATCACAGATTCACAATTTAGTTAGTCACGTATTATTTTCGGTCACAAATTAAAAATTTTAAATGTTAAAAATTATTTTACGTCACAATTCAAAAAATTTATAGGTCACAATTTGTTCATCAGTCACAAATTCACAATTTAATTAGTCACATACTACTTTTCGATCACAAATCAAAAATTTTAAATGTCACAGATTTTTTTACGGTCACAATTCAAAAAATTTTAAGATCACAATTTTTTCCTTGGTCACATACCAAAAATTTACTCGTCACAATTTATTTATAGGTCACAACAAATCACGGATTAATTTTTAGTCACAACTTATCAAATTATTGATCACAATTGAAAATCACGATCACAATATTCAGGTCACATATCCAATTTCGAGTCACAAGTGGAAGTCACAGTCACATTTTTCCTCACAGCCAACGTCACAGAAGTTAACACCATCTCCTCTACCACCACTGCAGCCACCAAAACCCACTCCGCCACCAAATCTAGCAAAAATTTCGTCACATCAACCACCCACAATCATCACGCCATCGTCGCCGCCACACATCACCACCACTGTCACGACCACCACCGCCACTATCACCAATTTTTTCAGTGAATAAAAATCTCAAAACCAACGCAGCTACACCCCACCTCCACTCGTCACGCCACCACCATTGAACCACCAACACCATTACTACGCCACAACCAGGTCGAACTTCAAAGCAACCTGGATGCCGCTCCAAGACCACCACTAACTCACCAGACCGCCGCATCAAAACCACCGTCCAACCACCATTACAAAACACAGAACCACCACCACGACAACCAGAAAAACCCTCAACATCGGAAACCACCACACCCAACCCCCACCACCGCACAGATCGCAAATTAACAATAGTAATAAAAGAAGCGACAGAGGAGGCTTCGAAGGAAGCTTAGCACTCCCGACAGCAGCAGCCGGCTTAGTTTGCGGCTGATGCTTGGGCGGCGTCGAGAGAGCTAGGGCTTTCTTCGGCTCGATCTTTTGAATAAGCTGTGACGGGTCCTTCATATCATCATCTCCCAACAAATCAAATGGATTCACTATCGCCATTCTGCAGCCCCCAGAAGAAAAACCCTAGCTTTTTCAGATATATGAAAAGCACGAATCCTTAATTGAACTCTTCATTCACGGCCGCAAGCCGCCTCGTGATGATCTCCTTGCCCAATCACCGCCTCGCCGGCAATAAAGAAGAGGGAGGGAGAGAGATGGTGCAGTCGCGGTGAGGGAGAAGAGAGAAGTGAGAGACGGAAGAACGAAGTGAGAGACGGGAGAGAGAGAGAAAGAGAGATGAATTAGAATTTGGTTAGGATTTGGTTTAATATTGTGTTGAATTAAATAATTTTTAATATTTATTTTAATTAAAATATTAAATAAAATTTCTGATTTTTGAAAAATTAAACTTCCCATCTTATTTTAGAACTCATGATTTTTAAAGTAGTGAATGATGTAATTTCCACAAAAATTTATCAACTTCAATTTCAGTTTTGATTTCCATTAAAAATTTAAAAAAAATAAAAAAATAAAAAACCAATTTTTGGGACGAGATTTTATCTGGGTTTTGATCATAACACTGGAAAAGTGATCGCACCAACAGCCCGAATCAGGTTTTCTCTTTTTCATTGCCTCATTGACATTGTATTTTAGTATCTTGAAGATATATATATGATTATAGGTTGATTTATTATCATAACTGTTTTGAATTTGTTGATTGAATGTGTTATACATGAAAATTTATTTACATGAATATAATTATGAATTGATTTGTTTAATAGGTGATGTTTTATAATCATATGAAATTACATGGTTACAATGAATGTTTTGTGTATCTGGGTTTTTGTTTTGTGAATATTTTGTGGTTTTACATTTTAATTTACGATGTAAAATTGGTTCATTTTGGAATTGTGATTTCAGGGTTTTTGATCTGCCATTTTTCTTGCTGTTTCTGGGGAAAAATTGGTCTTCATCAATTTTTCTTCTGAAAATAAGAAAGAATAAATTATAAGTACTTGCACCATATCAGAATGAAATTTCCTGATCATCCACTACTGAATCCCCCGTTTATGGGCCCTATAGGTGGAGATGGCGGAGGCTTTTTCCCTCCACCTCCAATGAACCATCTGCGGCCCGAGTCATCAATATCTTCATATGAGCATCCTCCTCCATTCAAGATACCAAAGATTTCTTCAGATAACATGCCAAAATCTGTACCTTTCCTAAATCCGAAGGTGAACCCACCAAATCATTCGGGAAGTAAAGGAATAACCCATATATTCTATAAGACGCGAATGTGCTTGAAATCCTTGGAAGGCAACTGCTTGAATGGGGAGCATTGTACATTTGCCCATGGTGTCGGAGATGTACGAAAACCCCCTCCCAATTGGAAGGAACTTGCTCAGAAAAACGATAAAGGGGTGGGGATCTGGAGCAATGAGCAGAGAATAGTACATGGAATGGAAATTTGCAACAAGGTCTAAATGGAGAAGAGTGTCCATATGGAGAGAACTACAACTTTCTTCATGAATATCCACAGGTAGAGACTGATATTTCGAGGCAGAAGAAGAGTTCTGCAATAAGCATCGAAACCACATGGTCGTTTAATGTGAATAGAAGTGTTTCTCATCAACCCGAGTCTAATAAACATGTTGACTCTGTCTTGGATGCTTCCCGATCAAAGACTGTGTATTGGAAGACAATAATATGCAATAAATGGACGAGAGGTCAATGCCCATTTGGAGAAAGATGTTGTTACGCTCATGGCCAGTCAGGTAGCTTCAAAGCCACACATAGCAAAATTTTTATTCGATTTCTTGGCTTAATTAATGCTAGATTCGCTTGGTAAGAACGAATAAGATTCCAGATGATGAAAGCTTGCGTTATTAACAAGTAACTTCTGAAAGAGGCTTAAAACGTGTTGCAAAATGAATAATGTAAAAGTAGCATTTAAGCTTAGCGAAACATGTGGGATTCACAGAGTTAACGCAACGCAAGTTTTTTGTGGACCTACAAAAAAAAAAGTACAAACTTTTAGGTTAGTAAGAATGTTTGAAATCACCACACTTTGCATTGGTGAGCCTATGTCATTATATATGATTGTTTACATGTGTATAAGGTAATAATGTGTAGAGATGAATTACATATAAATGGAAAGAATAAATGAAGATAATTAAGCTACACTAATCATGGCCATTATACAGAAGGAAAGCCTTCTGTCATGGCATCGAATCTTCATCCCTAAAACTCCCCCGCAAGTTGAGCATCGGATTTGATCGGATATGAAGCTTGGAGTGAAAAAATTCAAAGAGAGGTCTGGATACACTTTTGGTGAAGATGTCAGCAACCTGTAAGTGAGAGGGCACAAATTGGGTGCGAAGTTTGCCAACAACAACAAGTTCACGAAGAAAATGGTAGTCTAACTCAACATGCTTGGCCCGCTTGTGAGAGACTTGGATTGCACTTTTGTAATCACATAGGAGAAGAGGCGGCTGTGGAAGAGAAACTTTAAGGTCAAGAGGAGATGCGTGAGCCCAAGAAGTTCAGCGGCAGTGAGAGCAAGGGCACGATACTCAAACTCACAGCTTGAACGAGAAACAGTAGGTTGCTTTTTGGCACTCTAGGAAACCAAGTTGTCGCCAAGGTAAATAGAATAACCAGAGGTAGAATGGCGAGTGTCATGATATCCTGCCCAGTCAGCATCAGAGTAAACAACTAAAGCACCAAGAGCGGCACATGGATGAAAAGTGAGGCCAAAATGAAGTGTGCCCTTAACATAGTGAAGAATGCGCTTCACAACAAGAAAATGGTCTTCAGTCGAAGAGTGTAGATATTGACTAACAGAGTTGACAGCGTAAGCAATATCGGGACGCGTGATAGTCAAATACTGGAGAGCACCAACAAAATATCGGTAGAGAGTGGGATCCGAAAATAGAGGACCGTAAGAAGATAGATGTTGAGAGACAACCATGGAGGTGTGAACAGGCTTGCTGTCAAGTAACTGAGCTCGCGTGAGAATGTCCCGTGCATATTTTAGCTAACTGAGAAATAGACCATCAGTGGTGGATGTAGCTTCCAGACCAAGAAAGTAACTGAGAGAACCCAAATCCTTAGTAGCGAATTTAGAATTGAGTTTACAAGTAAAGCTGTCAAGAAGAGAGGAGTTGTTGCCTGTAATAATGATGTCATCAACATAAAGGAGCAAATAAATAATGTCAGACTACCTGTGAAAGACAAAGAGTGATGTGTCAGCACGACTGCAGTAAAAACCAAGTTGAATGAGAAAGGAGCTCAATCGCTGAAACCAAGCACGAGGGGCCTGTTTGAAGCCATAAAGAGCTTTCTTCAACTGACAGACATGATTGGGAAAGTGAGGGTCAATATACCCAAGGGGTTGTTCCATATAGACATGTTCAGTAAGATGACCATTAAGAAATGCATTCTTGACACAGCAAGAGAGAGAACAACACGGACAGTAGTACCCTTGATAACATAGCTAAAGGTGTCAGTGTAGTCGAGACCATGTACCTGTGTATAGCCTTTGGCAACAAAGCGAGCTTTGAGGCACTCGATAGATTCATCGGGAAAGTATTTGGTTCAAAACACCCATTTGGAACCCACAATGTTAGTGTTGGCGGGTCGAGGGACCAAAATCCAGGTATGATTACTTTTCAGTGCCTGAACTTCTTCATCCATAGTTGGAAGATGAGAGTTTGATGGTAACATGTGGATCATGGTGTTGAAGAGAAGGAGGGTGAGAGAAGAATCAGAGGCCAATGGGGATCGTGGGATGCTAATCCAGGTATGCTCTGATACCATAAGAATGTTTGAAATCACCACTCTTTGCATTGGTGAGTCTATATCATTATATAGGATTGTTTACATGTGTATATGGTAATAACGTGTAGAGAAGAATTACATATAAATGGAAAGAATAAATGGAGATAATTAAGCTACACTAATCATGTCCATTATACAGAAGGAAAGCCTTCTATCATGGCATGGAATCTTCATCCCTAACAGTTAGCTAATCACCTGTATTGCTTCTCTAATTCTTTAACAGTTGGCCTTTTTCCTATTATTGAAGAATTAGTGGATGAGTTATGTGGGGAAAAAGTTTTTTCCAAGATAAAATGAAGCTCTTTGTTGTTGTGACCATGTCGTGTTGTTTTATTGTTATCACATGAGTTACGATTTCATTTTTTGTGTATTACTACTGTTAGTATCATATATACATTTAGATATTATTCCCTTATACACCAGTTTCTCAGATAAATTTTGATTTTATCAGTTTCTCGACTCACGCGCTTACATTTTTTGACAGAGTTGCAATAGCCTGGTGCTCATGCGGAGCTAGAACCGAAATTGAATTCTCTTCAGATTCCAACGAAGCCTCTATCTGCTCATGTAATTGATTCATCTCCTGCAACTAAGGTGAAAATGTCCCAAAAGAAAAGAACGAAACAGATGAGAATAACTCAAAAAAGTGGAAGTTAAACAGGAGGGTCAATGGAATTTATGACGATTGGTTGGATGATCTATCGCCTCCTCGCTGCTAGTGGCCAAGAAGAGATAGGAGCTTTGACATCATGATTGTGAATTAATAATATCTCGAACCCGGTAAAGGTGGAAGTTTTTGATCTTTCAAGTGTTCATCTCCACTTTTTTTTCACCTTTCTCCTTATTTTTGTATTATTTGTGTAAAATTCTTTATCACCCCCTTTGATAAGTGTATTTATTACACTTATATGAGTCGTTAAACTAGAGCAATTATTGTTATTTTAAATGAATCGAGGCTTAATTATGTATATATTTCATTTGTCAGGTGTATCTCAATGAAAAATGATAGAAGTTGACAAAATGAGCGAAAAAATGGCAAAAAGGGATTGAATCCAAAGCTTGGGGGACTAAAATGCAAAGTGCTAGTAGTTGATTCGAACCCTATATCGATGATCGGAGAAGATGTGGATACAATTAAATGAAATTGGAAGCTAAAGGAGTAAGAATGCATTTAAAAAGAGTTAAGATGAATGAAGACTTAAATTCAGGGATCAAAGTGAAACAGTTGTAAATATTTTAGCCTGCGCTCCGGCACGGGCTTAAAGTGGCGCGTGTGCGAGACTTCAATCATGGGTGGGGTAGAGTGTATCTTCATTTTTAAAGAAAATTCATAACACCTTGTTAGGAATATGTAACACCATATATCCCACTTGTTTTAAACATGGGCTCACACATATCTCCACATTGGTATGATATTGTCCACTTTGGGCCTAAGGCCTCATGGCTTTGCTTTTTGGGCTTTACCCCAAAAGGTCTCATACACTTATAAACCCATGATCCTCCCCATTTTTATCCGATGTAGGACTTTGGTCGCATACCCAACAATCCTCCCTTCGAACAAAGGACCACCGAGCCTCCCCTCAAACGATTATCTATCCATCTATCTTCCTCACCAAGAGCTTGCTTTATTCAGATCAACTCCTCTCCATCGCATTCGGGCACACGCTTTATGTGAAGCAACCGGAGCACACCGCCTGTCCAATAGAGCTCATCAACGGATCCCATCGCAAGCTAATCGAGGCACCACCTTCGTTCGGCATTTCGAGAACACATATCTCCACTCATCGCTCCACCATACTCACTATACTAATCACTCAACTTATGTCTAAAAGGTAAGTCACAATAATCCTAAGTTCTCGGGATAATCTTTTATCACCACATCACTTCTCCCAAACTACATTGATAATGGGGCTCCACCTAACAGAAGTGATAGAAGTGTCCTCTCTCACATTCCACCTTATCAGGGTCTATTTATGATAAAGGATTCCAGACATTTGATCACATCTCCACTCGTGATTCAAATGTCACACTGCACATCCCCTGGTACAAACCACAATGTACCCCTAGGCATCTATACTCCACCTCACCAATAGACATTCAACACACACACTTACTGCTAATGCATCACAAACCCACTATGCATGCAAACACATACACCAAGTATTCGAGTCACTTTAATTCATGCAATTACACACATCAAACACATTGAAAACGTAACATACAACATGCAACAGAATCAAGCACTTACACACATGTAAAAAGGATTACACACAGATGCAATACAATAACTAGGTTTACTCTCAATAAACCTCACTAGGGTCATCACTCGACCCCATAGCCACATTTGCCTCATCTCTCATCCTATTTTTCTGCTTATCCTTATTCTTGGGATATTCCCTAATAAAGTGTCCAGTTCTACCACAACTATAACACCTTCTACCACTAGACTTGTCCCATCCTTTGACCTTTTTCTTACCACCCTCATCACTCGAATCACTACTCGAATCACTATTGTCTTGAACTCTACTCAAATTCATTTGCTTAAATTTTATTCTACTCCTCATCACATGTAACTCACTATTCCTATTATCTTATTTTTCAGCCTTGATCTTCATCTCCTTACTCCTAAGTGAGTCTATGACAATCTCGGGTGTTAAGGTATCCCTACCGTACTTAATAGCATTCTTAACCTCTCTATATGATTCAGGCACAGAATTAAGCAGGATTATAGCTTTATAGGTTCAGACACCTTTTCATCACTATTAACAATATCTTGCACAAGTTTGTTAAAGATATCCAAATTGTCATCAAGATCCTTTGAAGGATCCATTTTAAAACTGAAAAACTTTTCAAGTAAGTACAACTTATTAGGAGTAGACTAGAGCAAATATAAACTCTCCAACTTTTTCCAAAATTCTTTTGTAGAGTCGAGTTTTCTAACTTTTCTCAAAACAACGTCAGATAAGTGTAAAATAATTGAAGTATAAGCAAGTTCATCATATTTTTCGTTTTGTGTTTCAGTCAAATTTTCAGGAAATTTGCCATCTATGGCTTTCGAAACCTTTTGTTGAACCAAAATCTCCTTCATCTTTTGTTGCCAAATTGTAAAATCCCCTTTCCCATTGAAAATTCCAACTTCAAAATGCAACGACATTTTTAAAAAACAGAACAACCACGAGTGCACAAATAGGTCACACAAAGTAATCCTAAGGCCACAATATACACCGTTCTAAATTCCCAGGGTTTCGTAAGATTCACGATCTTAGATCAAGGGAATATTCGAACGGGTCAAGTCAAGGTATTCTAACAGGATAATCAATGTAACACGAATGTATGATAACACGGATTCAAATTTCCACGCAATGCAGTCTCACACAGTGACTAGATGACAATTAAAGCACAAAATCAATAATTAACTTGCAATTAAATTCAACACTTCAAATGCAGCAAATAATCCTAAATTTCTAGCACAAGCAATGTTACCCCTTCACGGTAACCACAATCCTATTGTCACCCCACACGATGATGCGCTAATGCTGAAATTTAGTGGGATAAGCCAATTTACCAGAGCAAACCTATCCGAGTCCGTAAATTATGAGAGATGAGAATCTACTGCTTTAGGGCCACCACTATTCGCCCTAAAGATTCAGCAAATATGCAGCAATTCCGATCGACGATCGACCAAGGGCAAAATCGTCCAACTTTTCCTGCAGTGCCTGAAATATAAAACTAAAAACATAGAAATGTTTGAAATCACAAAATAAAAATTCTGTCTGAAGGAACCTCCTTGAAAATCCCTCTCACGCGCCCACACGCGCCTCGCCGGAGTTGTCACGCGCCGGCGGCCGGCGGCGGCGAAGATCAGACGTGTCGATCACCAAGGTAGTCCTCCACCTGTACGTTCCAAATCCGGTCTCCGTTTCTCCAAAACCCTTCTGGTTCGGCCGCCGAAAATCGTGTTTACAGGTCCGATTTCGCATAGAATTCTAGATAGGTTCTTTTTTGGTTTCTGCTGCGTTTCTGGGTCATTTCTGGTCAGATTATGGCCGGAAATCCACCACCAACCTCGTTCTGATACCAATTGTGAGAATTAATCTCCTTTTCAACGTGGATTCCGAGCTCAGTTCACTTACCAATCAATCCAACCAACACCCCAAAGCAAGACTCACCTATGGTTGCTTTTTCCTTCCTTACCCAACAACAAGAACACAAAGATGGTGATTTGATAGAGCCACAATGAACAAAAGAGAAGAATACAAGAAGTAGTAGTTTTCTTTCAAAAAGGGGTGGAGGCAAAAACACACGTGAATAATGGAGATGGAGAAAATATTTATAGCTTAAGTTAGGTTTAATAACTTGGGCCAAAGTCCAACAAATGGGTAACACAAAATAATTGGGCCAAGACACTACAAAACCATCCTATAGGTGAATTTGGGCCAAGGGAACATTAATACAATTAAGTTGCAACTAGTGACCCACGTTGTTTTCGGGTTGACCATATGGATTGATTGGTTGATTGATTGGTAAGTGAACTGAGTCCGAAATTCGCGTTGAAAATGAGATTAATTCTCACACACCTGATTCATGAAAGTTAAAATTTAGAGTTTGAGGTAATATTTCCTAATAAAAAAATTATCAAATAAGTTAACTCCTTATAATAATTCAATTAATTAACAGGTCTTAATCTAGTATCAATTAAAATATAAATGAATTAACTCAAATTCCCAAATCACTTCCACAAATTAATCTCTCTATCAATTTATTCCAAAATATAAATGGATTTATCTTATTCTTTATCTGTGTCTTTGTTTAACCACCTCCTAATTCGTGATCTATCATTCTTGATTGAAACTCCGGGCTATCTCAATCATTCTCTCTTTGTTTCCGTCCAATCCCCCCCAGATCTTTTGATTCCAAATTCGCATTTACATCACAATATCCATAGAAATATTAGTTTGATCATACATCAATTTTTGCCTATGAATCTAAATAAAAAGATTGTTTCAAGAGCTTACCTTCAGCTTCTCATTTTCATACCTAAAAATTCGACGATTATTCACTATTGTTGGAGCTGTAAACAATCTATTATAAAAACACCTAATCGTCAACTATGAAAAAGTTCTACCAAGAACCACTCGAATTGTTTTGTATAACTTTATTTTCATTCAAATATGTATTGCATTTTATTTCTTGACAACACCCTACTTGTATATGGTGAATCTCATAGAATGGTAAACAGATGGGAAAATCAAACCTGCCATTCCTTATTTTCCCCACAGCAAGAAGAGAAATGACAAAGAAATAAAATAGGAAGCCTTTTGTTTATAGCCTTAATTAAGCGAATGAATAGTATGAAAGGGAGTGTCACATTATATAAAGAAGTGGAATGAAGAGTTTGTTAGATTTAATTATAGATCATCCACGTTGAAACCATTGAGAACAATAAAGTGCGGAAACGTACATTGATCCATAGATGTTTGATTTCTTGAATGGGTTATGATCTTCCAATTGATTTGTGGTTCCTTAGTAATTCTTCTCTATTGATGGAGATGCAGAGAGATAGAAAAATCACACTCAATTGGGGACCATGACCCCTTAATATATAATAACTGAATGTGCAGTTATTATCTTTCGATTTTTATAAATTGGCCCCTCATCAATTTAAATAATCGTTCTGGTCTCTACACTTTAATCCCATAACACTTAATACCCATTAGTCCAAAATCAACTTTAGTAGATCACTTTATTGACTAAACTTTAAAGATAGCATCACACATTTGAATATATACACGTGTGGCCCCATACGTTGGAATTTTTCCAACAATCTCCCACTGGGCCATACATGTAATATTACAAATATGCACAACCTTATGAACTCAAAATTTTGCTATCGTTATCATGGGTATTTCCAAACAATCTCGTCCATCAGTTATATTAATATAGGATCAAAACAATTTTCGTCACATTTAGCATAACTAAATCCATCAATGGTCACGTATACCCATACAACCAAATGACATAGATCAATCATAGGAGTGTAGCATGAAAATTACATGTTATGTGGTCCAAACATGTCTATTTCCAACTGGTCCAACCTTATTTCTTAAGTGAGATCAATACTGAACTTAATAACAGAGTGAAATGAACTGAATGCTTTATTTCTATACAGAAAAATATCCAAATACACAAATGTGTCCAATACATAAAGCAATGAAAATACAAACTCCCACTAAAATATGATATCCTCAAGATATACAACACCCATACGAGCAATGTGCTCATGAAAGATATTGGGTATCAATCCCTTAGTAAGCGGGTCCGCAATTATGGAGTTTGTCCCAATGTGTTCTATGAAAATCTGTCCACTCTGTACTCTTTCCTTCACAACCAGAAACTTAATGTTAATGTATTTTGACTTAGATAAGCTCCTGTTGTTATTGGAATATATAACTGCTGAGTTATTGTCACAATATAACTTTAGCGGTCTTTCTACGCCATTCAGAATGTGCAGCCCGGTGATAAAAATTCGCAGTGATATTCCATAGTTAGATGCTTCACAACATGCTACAAAGTTTACTGCCATGGTAGGGATCTACTACCATATTAGCATCCAACAAAATCAGAATCGGATTATTCTATGATCTCTAACTGATCCGATCTGATGTACGTGAGCATGTAATCCTTTATTCTCTTTAAATATCTCATAACCCTTTTAGCTGCTTTCTAATGATCCATCCTAGGGTCTGTTCAAATATCTGCCCAGCATTCCAATAATGAATGCTATGTCTGGACGTGTACAAACTTGAACACACATAAGATTCCCAACAACTGATGCATATGGAATCTTCTGCATTTTCCTTAACTTCAAGGTTATTTTGCGGGCATTGTGTGAGACTAAATTTGTCTCCCTTAGCAACAAGTGTGTCACCTGATTTACAATCTTGCATGTCAAACCTCATTAGTGGCAAGCAGTATGTCATCAACATACAAAATCAGGAAAATATGCTTACTTCCACTGAACTTGTGATACACACAATCATCAACAACATTTATCTCAAAACCAAATGAGATAATTACTTAATGAAACTTATAGTACCATTGACGGGAAGCTTGCTTGAGCCCATAGATGGATTTCTTTAATTTGCAAACCATATTCTTCGAGTCTTTTGACACAAAATTTTCTGGTTGCACCATATAGATCGTCTCATCAATGTCGCCATTGAGAAACGTTGTCTTAACATCCACTCAAGATCAAAGTGCGCAACAAGTGCCATAACTGTCCTGAAAGAGTCTTTCGTTGAAACTGGAGAAAAAGTCTATTTGAAGTCAATACCTTCCTTTTGGGTAAAGTCTTTAGCCACAAGATGAGCCTTATATCTTTCCACATTACCTTTCGAATCCCTTTTGGTTTTAAAAATCAATTTGCAACCAATGAGTTTCGCACCTTCTGGTAATGGGACAAGATCCCAAACTTTATTGTCTTGAATAGACTTATACTCATCATTCATGGCATTAATCCACTTTTGAGATCCTTAAAGGTATTGGTTCTTGAGGTTGTTGACTTTGTATATCTGGAATAATTACTTCATTTTGGATGGGAGGTACATCAACATTGTCTTGTTGAGGTTCTGGAATTGCTTCTTGATCAACGACAGATATAGGAACCTGTACATTATCAAAAGCAATAGTAGGAATCGAAATCGATCATTCCTCAACTTCTTCTTC
This sequence comes from Osmanthus fragrans, assembly GCA_019395295.1. Classification (NCBI taxonomy): domain Eukaryota; kingdom Viridiplantae; phylum Streptophyta; class Magnoliopsida; order Lamiales; family Oleaceae; genus Osmanthus; species Osmanthus fragrans. The sequence continues at coordinate 12,603,926 of CM033356.1, forward strand.
AAAGATAATGTCTCTAACCTTATTTCTCCCCCAAACTCAACATCCTCAAAAAATGTTGTAGTTCCCGTTTTAAAAATTGACTTAAGCATGAGATCTTAAAATTTATAGCCCCTTGGTGTTTTACAGTAGCCTTAGTTGGTACTCTGTTCAGAATATAAGCGTTTATGCCATAATTTTGCTGAATTTTCTTTATTTAATTTGCATTTAGTACCACGTGATTCCACATGCAGAGTTTTCATTATATGATGCAACAGCATTGAACAAATATAGGTTATTATATGCAGGTAATAAACCAGTACCAATAACATTTGAATTTAATGAAAGACTAAACTGATTGTTTCCAAATGAACAATAATATCTAGATTTGTCCAACAAACAAACAAAAACCAAATTCCGTCTAAAAGACGGTACAACAAAGGTCTTTCAAATCCAAATAATAACCAGTTTCTAATAATAATAACCTAAAAGTGCTTATTACATAAACTTCCATCGATTTTCCATCCCCTACATAGATGTATCTTTCACCATCATTTGGCTTTCGATTCCTCAGATATCCCTACATAGAAACACTTATGTGAGTAGTAGCACCATAATCTAACCACCAAGTGTTTCTAGATACTGAATCTAAATTAACCTCAAAACAGACCAAAGTAAGATTTGTACATTTCTTTGCACGCCAGACGTGATATTTGGTACAATCCTTCTTCACATGTCTAGTCTTGTTGCAAAAGAAACAAACTCCTTTGTCCTCTTGCTGTTTCTGTTGTACTGGACCCTTAGGAGCAGCTTCATATTCCTTTTTTCTTTTCTTGCCCTTATCCTTAGAAGTACTTGCCAAGTGAGCGCTATCAGTCCTTTCTTGTTTCAACCTTTCTTCCGAGCACATAATATGAAATGAGCTCATTTAGAGACCTTTTCTCCTTCTGGCAGTTATAACTGGCCTTAAATTGACTGAATTGTGCAGGAAGCGAGATCAATACCAAATGCACGAGCAAGTCATCAGACAGGTCGAGCTTTAGTCCTTTAAGTTTAGAAGCAATGTGAGACATCTGCATGATGTATTCCCTTATGTTTCCCTTGCCTTTATACTTCATTGAAATCAAGCTTAGCAAAAGCGTACTTGTTTCAGCCTTATCATTTTTAGTAAAACGTTTCTCAATTCGGCAAGGAAATCCTTGGCATTAGTTACTTCTTCAGATACTGCGCCTCTAAAGGCTTCCGGAATGCCGCGCTTAATGATTATTAGACTCATGCGATTTGAGCGATCCCATTTCTCAAAGTTCCTCTTTTCATCAGAAGAACTTGCTTCCGTAAAAGGAGTGGATTGCTCAATCCGGAGTGCAAGATCTAGATACATGCAACCAAGAACAATTGATACGTTCTCTTTCCAATTCTTGAAGTTTGTCCTATTGAGCATGAGAATAGAATTGATATTTGCAGATATTGTAGTAGCAGATGAACTAGCTGTATAGAAGAAAGGAAAAATTATGCTCATGTTAATATTAATTTCAATAATCAACAAATTCAAATAATGGTATGCCCCATCTCAAGATACCTAGCGCATCATTAATATCAAGTCTTTTGACAGTAATATTAATTGTAAGTGGTACTCTTGGTGTAATGATCAAACATTGACAATAACTCCTGTCAAAATAATAAACCTATCTTTGGATTGATTTATTATTCACATGGAAACCTTATAATTGTCACACGTTTACCACCACAAGTGTGCAAATAATTCGGCCAAATATTAACCTTCCTTTGGGCCGACTAATATTCGCACGAACAAGCATACACACAAATTCCTTCTAATATTCTAAGTTAATTAATTTCCACAAGAGATGTTGCTTTGGCAACATATAGCTTCAATCAATTGACTTTGGAATATTATATATCCAAACGAGTCATTTATACCAAAATTTGAAAAGCAGAATACTTAATTTTATTTATCTTGAAACTTTAGGGACCATAGGGTTAATAATTCAAAACTTTGGGCATCGAAAATTAATTATCCAGAATTGTGGGGGTTAATAATTAATTATTGAAAACTTTAGGGATCCAAAAATTAATTATTAGAAACTTTAGGGGCCAATTTAAACCAATTATGAATTTTCAAGGACTTAATTGCAAAATTCAGAACTTTAATGGCCCAAATTAATTAATTTTCAAACTTAAAGGACTGAATTATTACACCCGAAACTTTAAAAGGCCCAATTGGATGAATTTTAAGTTTAGGGGGCTGAATAACCAAAGTTTAAAATTAGGGGACTGGATCTTTAAATAAAAATAACCTAACCCTAATTTTAAATTACAAACAGGTCTCTCATAACATCCAATTTACACAAGAGGCCCCCGCCTCCAAAAATTCACCCAAACCTGAAATATTGAAATTCCAGATTCGTCACCCAGCCGCCCAGCCGGCGCGAGGCGCCCTCTGCCAACAGGTGTAGCAATTTTTTTTTTTTTTTTGGGAAACCCAAAATGTATAAACTGAAATTATATAGATTTCACATTCAATATAGTAATTTCTTTCAGAAGCTGTAAATATTGACTTTTCTTGATCCACCATAATAAATCAGAATATATATTAATATACAACACATGGCAGGCGTATGATCTTCACTCATAATTAGCCAAAAAAAAACAAAGCAAAGCAAAGCAAAATGCTACAATAAGGCAATTCTTTGAAGAGCCGCCATAATTGACTTCACAAATAATACTAATTCACAGGTCAGCCACCAATCTTGATCCATTAATTAGTATCAATAACTAAGCAAAATGGTACAGTTCACGTGAATGACAGATCCAATAACCCAAAATTCAGAATTAATAAAATTTCAATTTCTCAAAGATTCAACAATGGATTGGCTCTGATACCACTTGTTAGATTTAATTATAGAGCATCCATGTTGAAATCATTGAGAACAATAAAGTGCGGAAGCGTACCTTGATCCATAGGTGTTTGATTTCTTGAATGTGTTATGATCTTCCAATTGATTTGTGGTTCCTTAGGAATTCTTCTCTGCTGAGGGGGATGCAGAGAGATAGAAAAATCACACTCAATTGGGGACCAGACCCCTTAATATATAATAACTGAATGTGCAGTTATTATCTTTCAGTTTTTATAAATTGGTCCCCTCATCAATTTAAATAACCATTCTGGTCTCTACACTTTAATCCCATAACACTTAATACCCATTAGTCCAAAATCAACTTTCGTAGATCACTTTATTTACTAAACTTTAAAGATAGCATCACACATTTGAATATATACATGTGTGGCCCTATACGTTGGAATTTTTCCAACAGAGTTCTCCCTCATCAGGAATCCTTAAGAATATGTATATGTATCATAACAAAATGGATAAAGAGATAAATACTAGAAACAAGCTGTCTGATCATATAACTTTATCATGGCCCCGCAAGCTAAGCGTGATGGAGGACACCACACATAGCTTGGAACGAAGCCTTACAAAATGAGCAAACGATAGTGGTTTTGTTAAGATATCTGCAGTTTGATCGAGAGACAGGACATGCGGACCTCGAAGAGTCTTATTTAGAGCTTCATCACGAACCAAATATAAGTCCAATTCAATATGTTTAGTGAGAGAATGTAACACGGGATAGGCACTCAACGAAACAGTGCTCAAGTAACTCACACCACAAAACAGGAATAATGGGCAAAGTAAGCTGAAGTTCAAGAAGTAGTGATATGATCCAGGATGCGGGAGTCATGAATGCAAGTTCAAATTGAGATCCGTTGATTATCGAAGAAGGGGCAATGACGCGATCGAGAGCAAAATGAGTCAAAGAGGCATTAGGGATGCTCGTTAAAGCCACTATTGATGAAACCATGTTCGGGACGCAAAATGGAGCAAGTTTCATGTTGGGGTCGAAGGCCAAAAAGACTTGGCTCAACGTGATAAAGTTGGCCGAAGAACACCCTGGCCAACCGGACGCACCAACTGGACGTCCGGTAGAGAAGTTCTGTAAAACCGGACGAGCCAATCGGACGTCCGGTAGTGACAATTTTTTACGCGATTTGTTTCCTTTTTACTAGAATTCTAATTCTTTCCATATTTTGACCTTATTTGTTGCCTTATGCATTTTTTTTATTGAGTTTAGGGCTCTAGTATAAATACTTAACACTTTTGTTACTTCAAGAACTTTTAACATTGAATTAATTAAAAGGCTATTGCTTTCTCTCTTGTTCTTCTATTGACCAACAAATCGAACTTCCAAAATCTTATTCTTGTGTGTTCAAATATCGGATCGTGGGTTCTTCATTGTATAGTCAAGGGGTTCAACGTATCTTTGTTATCGTTGGATTTTTTTGCTTCACTTCGTTGGGTTTAAGTCCAAAACTGGGTTATTATTGGCGTTTTTGGGTTCTGCATCAATCTAATTGTGGGTTTCGCATTCACCGTTGCTACAGGGCTCAAATCAGTTGGTATTAGAGTTTTGGTTCCAATTTAATCAGGTTATATCCCTTATTTTCTTTGTGAGTTTTAAATTCCAATTTTTCTTCTTTATTCTTAGTTTCTTATTGTTCTTGAGTCGTTCTTCGTTTTGTTTTTCCTAAATTCGTATTTTCTTTGTTGGTAGTGCAATCTTGTGTTAAATTTTTTTTTACTGTTCACGTACGGTACTGTTCATCCGTGCATATTTAAAAAAAATATTTTGATTGAGTTTGTTGATTGGCAACCAACACTTCTATAAGCTTGATTCACTATCTAAATCTTGTCATATAAGTTGTGTTCAATTCAAAGTTAAAATTTCCATTGAGTTCCTTAATATTCTTCATTCCAAATTTCAGCTTCTATAATACTCTTGAGTCACATTCCTTCTCACATTCGATTTGAATTCACAAGTTTGGTCCGATAAGTTCTTTGTTGTCTTTGGAAGCACTTGGTGAAAGTATTGAGTGTTAAAAGGCAGAGAGTGAGATTATTAGAGGGTAAAAGCCAATTGAGTGATTTCGAGTGAACTTGGTGAGGTAGAAATTGAGAAAGAATTTATGATATGGAGGGTTCGAATTCCAGCAGGTACGGTGATCAAACCAACAAACAGAACGATGGGATGGATTGGTTTGAACGATTATTGTTGGATATGGGGGAGAAGATGGAGAAGTTGGGTACTTCAATGACAAATATTAGTAGGGGACAACCGGTTGATGTACCTCATGAAAGGGGAACGGGTAGGTGAGTTCCTAGGATGGATGAGCATGAGATCGGTAGTGAATGTGGGTAAAGATGAGTGCGAAGGGGTTGAGATGGGATGGATGAGGCATAGATGAGATAGGTTTTAATGACGGGGTCGAAATAATCATGGAGGTGAAGCTGATGGTAATTTGGGAAATGTAAAAATGACAATTCCACAATTTAAGGGTAGAAGTGATCCCGAGACATACTTAGATTGGGAGAAGAAGTTGGAGTTGATTTTTAATTTCCATGACTATTTGGAGGATAAGAAGATGAAGGTTGTGGGGTTGGAATTCATTGATTAGGCCGTCACTTGGTGGGATCAAGTGGTTACTTCACAACATCGGAATCGGGAGAGTCCTATCAATACTTGGGATGAACTAAAGACGATAATGAGATTCTTGAATGGGTTGCACAGGGAGATCACTAATGTGGTGGAATTACAGCATTATGTGGAGTTGGAAGACATGTTGCATGTGGCCATGAAGATTGAGAAATAGTTGAAGAGGAAGGGAACAACTAGGCAACCTTTCGGTAATTCGGGTTCTAACTCAAACTGGAAACCGAGGTGGGATAACAAAGGGGATAGAACTGACTCGAAAGGAAGAACTGAAGTGCCAAAGGGGAGGGATGAAAATGCCAGCAAGACAACACCAAAGGCAGAATCACAGCCAACCAGGAATCGGGATATCCAGTGCTTTAGATGTTTAAGGAAAGGACACATATCTTCTCAATGTCCAAACAAAAGGACAATGGTTCTACGCGATGGAGAACTGGAGACTGACGGTGAGGATGAATTTGAAGACATGCTGACATTGGAAGAGGTTAGTGATCATGGAGACACAGTTGAATTTGCTCCTGTTGGGAAGTTGATGGTCACAATGAGAGCTCTTAACACTCACGCCAAGGCAAATGATACAGTGCAGTAGCAGGAGAACATATTCCATACACGATGCCACATCCATGATAAGGTATGTAGTATGATAATTGATGGAGGTAGTTGTTCAAATGTAGCTAACACAACCTTAGTTGAGATGTTGGGATTGGTACTAATTAAACACTTTAAGCCTTATAAATTGCAATGGTTAAATGATAAACAAGTGATGATTTCTTTCTCGATTAGGGATTATAGTGACAAGGTTGTATGCGATGTGGTACCTATGCAAGCGGGTCATATTTTGTTGGGAAGACCATGATAGTATGATAGAAAGGTTCACCATGATGGGTATAGAAATGGGTATAGCTTTGTCAATAAGGGTTGATCTATTACTCTTGTGCCATTAACACTGGCATAAGTTTATGAAGACCAAATTCAATTGAGAAATGCTGAAGAGAAAAGAGTAAGAGAGTTTGAAAAAAGGAGAGAAAACAGTGAGCTAGTGAGTAAGAGAGAAAATGGTGAGGTGGCCGAGAGTGGGTAGAAGAGAGAGTGGATTGTCGCCAATTCGGGGCATCGAACACTACATTGACTTCATACCCGGAGCTGTCCTTCCAAACCGACCAACTTACTGAAGCAATCCCGAGGAGACAAAGGAATTTCAAAAGCAAGTGGAAGAGTTGATGAGCAAAGGTTATGTGAGGGAGAGCATGGGCCCATGTGTTGTATCTGTCCTATTGGTACTGAAGAAGGATGGGACGTGGAGGATGTGTGTGGACTGCAGGGCTATCAACAACATAATGGTAAAGTATCGTCACCCCATACCTAGATTAGATGACATGCTTGATGAGTTACATGGTGCTTGTATTTTTAGTAAGATTGATCTTAAAAGTGGATACCATCAAATTCGTATGCGGGAGGGTGATGAATGAAAAACAACGTTTAAAACTAAATATGGATTGTATGAGTGGTTGATTATGTCATTTGGTCTCACTAATGCACCGAGCACTTTTATGCGTTTGCTAAATCATGTTTTACCTGCTTTTATAGGAAAGTTTGTTGTTGTTTATTTTGATAATATCTTAATCTATAGCAAAAACCTAGATGAGCATCTGGAACATTTGAATTGTGTGCTTGTGGTACTTAGGAAAGAACAGTTGTATGCTAATTTCAAGAAGTGTACATTTTGCATGGAAAAACTTGTCTTTTTATGGTTTGTGGTGGGTGGTAATAGGGTAGAAGTGGATGAGGAGAAAATTAAAGCTATTAAAGATTGGCCAACACCTAAAAGCATAATTGAAGTTAGGAGTTTTCATAGATTGACTAGTTTTTATAGGCGGTTTGTAAAGGACTTTAGCACAATCACTACACCACTGATAGAAATTGTTAAGAATAGCGTAGGTTTTCATTGTGGTGATGCATAAGAACATGCTTTTAATACTATTAAGGATAGATTGTGTAAAACACCTGTTTTGACATTACCTAACTTTGACAAAACCTTCGAGATTGAGTGTGATGCATCATGGATAGGCATTAGAGCAGTGTTGATGCAGGATCGCAGGCCTATAACTTACTTTAGTGAAAAGTTGAGTGAGGCTTCCTTGAACTATCCTACATATGATAAGGAGTTGTACTCATTTGTTCGATCATTGGAAACTTGGCAGCATTACCTGTGGCCTAAGGAGTTCGTGATACACACCGATCACGAGTCATTGAAGCACTTGCAGGGTCAAGGTAAGTTGAACAAAAGTCACGTACGGTGGATGGAATTTATAAAGTCATTTCCCTACGTCATCAGGTATAAACAAGGTAAGGAAAATGCGGTTGTAGATGCGTTGTCACGAAGGTATGTACTTCTAAATTTTTTACATGCACGGTTACTTGGCTTTGAACACATTAAAAGCTTGTATATTAGTGATCCTGATTTCTTTGACATTTATGAGGCATGCAATAAAGGGACATGCCAAGTGGATTGCCGCCAATTCGGGGCATCGAACACCACATTGACTTCATACCTAGAGTAGTCCTTCCAAACTGACCAGCTTACCGAAGCAATCCCGAGGAGACAAAGGAATTTCAAAAGAAAGTGGAAGAGTTGATGAGCAAAGGTTATGTGAGGAAGAGCATGAGCCCATGTGATGTACCTGTCCTATTGGTACCGAAGAAGGATGGGACGTGGAGGATGTGTGTGGATAGCAGGGCTATCAACAATATAACGGTAAAGTATTGTCACCCCATACCTATATTAGATGACATGCTTGATGAGTTACATGATGCTTATATTTTTAGTAAGATTGATCTTAAAAGTGGGTACCATCAAATTCGTATGCGGGATGGTGATGAATGGAAAGCAACGTTTAAAACTAAATATGAATTGTATGAGTGGTTGTATGATCCAGGATGTGGGAGTCATGAATGCAAGTCCAAACCGAGATCCGTTGATTATCGAAGAAGGGATAATGATGCGATTGAGAGCAAAATGAGTCAAAGAGGCATTAGAGATGCTCATCAAAGCCACTATTGATGAAACCATGTTCGGAACGTAAAATGGAGCAAGTTTTATGTTGGGGTCAAAGGCCGAAAAGACTTAGATCAACGTGATAAAGCTGGTCGAAGAAAACCCTGGCCAACCGGACTTGAGGAGATCAACCGGAAGTCCGGTAGCCCAAGACTTGAAATCTCTGCCAAACGGAACGTGAGCAGCTTAACCGGACGAGCTCTACCGGACGTCCGGTAGAGAAGTTTTGTGAAACCAAACAAGCCAACCGGATGTCCGGTAGCGACGATTTTTACGCAATTTGTTTCTTTTTTACTAGAATTCTAATTCTTTCCATATTTTGACATTATTTGTTTTCTTATGCACGTTTTTTACTGGGTTTAGGGTTCTAGTATAAATACTTAATACTTTTGCTACTTCAAGAACTTTTGACATTGAATTAATTGAAAGACTATTTTTTTTCTCTTTTGTTCTTCTATTGAACAACAAATCGAACTTCCAAGATCTAATTCTTGTGTGTTCAAACATCGGATCGTGGGTTCTTCATTATGTAATCAAGGGGTTCAACGCATCTTTGTTATCATTGGATTTTTTGCTTCACTTCGTTGGTTTCAAGTCCAAAACCTGGTTATTATTGGTGTTCTTGGGTTCTGCATCAATTAGTTGTGGGTTTCGTAGTCACCGTTGCTATGGGGTTCGCATCAAGTAGGGATTGAATCCAAACAACTTCGACAGTGGCATTAGCACGACTACGATACTTCACTTCAGTACTTGAACGAGAGATGTTGTGTTGTTTCTTGGAGCTCCAGGGGGACAAAACAATGGCCAAAAGATACACAAAAATCAAAAGTGGATTTCTCGTCATTAGGGTCAGTATCCCAGTCCGCATCAAAGAAACCACAAGGGAAATGGAAAGAGACTTAGGTAAATGGAGGCCATAATCAGAGGTGCCCTGTAGATACCTTAAAATTCATTTAACAACCTTCCATTAGTTGATTTTCCAAAGGGTTCTAAATCCATTAGTTGTAAATGGGTGTTAGAAGAAAATATAATTCTGATGGAACACTCAATACCTATAAAGTTATATTAGTATTTAAAGGATATCGACAAAAGGATGAATAAATTATTTTGATATACACCCGTGGCTAGGATAACCTCGATAAGGATGTTGTTTGCATTAGATCTAAAAAAAGAAGGGCCCAGATTCATTGCCTCAAAACTACGTCGTTTTGAGGTGACTCTCAACATTCAGTCAGTGCTTGACAGCTCAGCGCTACCTGTCATTTGATCCTTCGTCTTCAGAATTAAACAATTAATGTTCTAAAAAGGCGTGCCTACATTACTAAGATCAGTCCGTGTACAACGGACGGACTGACCTGGGGGGTAACTATTGACCACCGAAGTCCGAGGTAAAATATTATGCACTAGTATTAATCTCTTCCAGGTGGCTGTTCGGTTATCAACCCTAGCTCGATTATCAGTTGCAGTCTTGTCAGAATGTCGCCGTCATTCCAGGGAACATAATGATTACATATCTTTCACAACCTGTCCAATCAAATCAGGTACACTTGGAGAGAGAGGGCGGCAACACCGCCCTCCTTGACCAATAAGCTAATTTTGTTGCTAACTTCCTGCAAAGGTAATGATTACCTGGTAAAACAGAATTATGTGGATTTGATGAGAACCGACCTCATTAGCCAATCACAACCAAGGATGCGGGAAACAATTCTGAACTCAGCATGATGTATGAAGTGATTGATTTGATGCATTTCCTTACCATTTTCATTAAAATCTATCTACAAAAGGACATACCCTTTTTGCTTGAAGGGGACGTGAGCTCAACACCAAAAAGTTCACTTTACTCTCAAACTTGTATGAAATTAATAAAAGATTTTGACCCTTTTTCTTAAAGTTGTCTCAAATCAAGTGTTTACATTTTTTGACGTCAACAATACACATTATAATTTTCATTTTCATTCTGCTACTCATTTTTAACCATACATTCTTCAATAAAATAATATTTTTCATCACATCATTAATTTTTTTACGCCGGACAGAATAGAGATTATCCTGTGGGCTAGTCTAACAGATGAATCAAGGGGAAGAATACAAGAATAACGCCAAGAAGATACAGAGAAAACATATCTGAAATTCAATGTATTTTTAATAAATCAAGCAATGCCGAAAATAAGTCCACAAGCCGGACTTTATAACTAAAATTCGAGTTTTACCAAAAATGGCAAAATCCCAAAAATCTGGAAAATCCCAAAAATCACGCCCAAATAAAATACGGAATAAAATAAGTAATCAGTGAAAAATCTGGCCCAAATCGGGTTAAAAATCTTTTCCTAACATGCAAACGAATTGTTAAAAAAAATTGCAACATTTAACTAAAAATAGCGATTCGAAGGGAAAAATAGCAGAATTTGAGGTCAAAAAAGATCCACGAGTGCGCGCCGAAACAAGCTTTTCGAATTGGGGTCATGAGCGCGATTCTGACAACCGTAACCAAAGTTATGGCAAAAAGACTGAAACCTGCCCAAAACTGCTCCAATTAGGAAAATGATGCGATCATTTCCCACTTTTGCGCTGATATGCCAACTCATGGTATTTCACCGTCATTAATGTGCAAAATGAAAGCTCAGCGTCATCTGTCTCAGATGCCCCTGCATCAATTTTCCTTCTTTTTCGACCACACATTCACCATCACATCAACCAAAAAAATGTATTCTTTCCAAAATAATTTGTATCAAACATGGGCTAAATCTTAGTGAATGGTTAGTTGAACCTCTTGTTATTAAATTGATGAAAATTTTGGAGAATAATCCTTACACATTTTTCTAAGGTTGGGAACTATTCCTGATTTAGAAAATCATTCTATTCGACTTCATTCAACTTCGATGTAGTCCAACTACTGATCAAAGAACATCTAATACACCCAATGTTTCACTAGTTGCTGCTATTTTGGTAGATCATGATGACTATGATGATGTTCATATGCATGATATTGTATTTCATTGTAAGGATGAAAAGTACAATAGAATACCATATTATTATAGATGTTATGACCCACTTCAATACCCATTTTTATTTCCTTACCGTGAAACAGGTTGGCACCAAGGTATTCAACAAATTAATACGGACAAAAAGAAACCAAGCATTTGCATAAATGAATGCATTGTTGGTTCAATTAATTTTTCCTCGCCTAAGGAATTAATTGAGAAAACAAACATTAGGTTAGTTTTCGTGCCTACCATTTTTACTTTAAATTATTTATTTCGAAATATTTATGTGATTTGTTATGTTTTCTCTTATTATTTATATGAAGTATTAACTTTTTTTTTTTAATTTAGTGATGGAAAATAAGAGAATCGGGATGCAAGTCATGTAGAGAATGTTATTTTTATAAAATACAGATACGATTATCAACAACTTCAATATTATTACATTCTGCAAGACTATTATAACAATATGTTGTTGACATATATGTAAAAATTGAAACATCTAGATTAAATTATTTTCGACATAATTAGAGCGTACTTCGAGCTGAATTATATCAAGGAATTGTATGAAATCGGTGAAAAAAAAAAGTAATAAAATTGGTCATTTGATTGTTATACCTCGATCTTTTATTTGTGGTCCTAAGAATTTAAGAAAACATTATATGGATGCTATGTCTTTAGTCCAAAGATTCGGTAAGCCCGATGTATTTTTAACAATAACTTATAATCCAAATTGGCCACAAATTAAGGAACAATTGAAGTATAATGATGAAGTTCAAAATAGGCCTCATCTAATAGCTCGTATTTTTAGAGCAAAATTTGAACAATTAAAGGAAGATATTTTGAGAAAAAAAGAATATTTGGACAGGTTGCTGCACATATATATGTTATAAAATTTCTAAAAATAGGGCTCCCACAAGCACATTTATTATTGATTCTAAAAAATGATTGTAAGATTACATCTCTTGAATTGGTTGATAAATTTGATAGTGCTGAGATTTCTGATGAGTTTCAATATCCTTATCTGCATTCTCTTGTAATTAAACATGTGACGCATGGTCCATGTGGTGTTTTAAATCCAAATTTTTTTTTTGTATGAATAATAAAAATAAAGTGATGAAAAATGTTAACCTAAATATAAACGACCTAATAACGGGAAAAAAAAGTGAAGGTTAGAAATAATTTGTTAGATAACTGGTGGGTTGCCCATACAATGCATACTTATTAACAAAGTATAGTTCTGATATTAATGTTGAGATATGTTCATCAATTCATGGTATTAAGTACTTATATAAATATGTCTATAAAGGTCACGACAAAATTGATTTTACAGTCAATGAAAGTGATCCCGATTTTGTTTATGATGAAATTAAAATGTACCAATCAACTAGATGAGTATCTTCACCTGAAACTGTATGGAGAATTTTTTTTATTTACTTTATATGATATGAGTCCATCTATTATAGCTCTGCAATTGTATTTAGAAAACTATCAATCTATTACATACAAAGAATATGATTATTTAGAAGAAATATTGTGAAAAAAATTATCACAAAAAAATCAATGTTGACAAAATACTTTCGTATGAACATTATTAATTCTAAAGCGAAAACTTTATTATACATAGAATTTTCCGAACATTTTGTGTAGAATTCACAATATAGAACCTGGACTAAAAAAAGAAATTCAATAGGATGAATTGTTTCTGTAAATATTAAATAAGGAGAAAGATATTATTTTAAAAAATTGCTAAACTATATTAAGGGAGCTATTTCTTATGAAAATTTGAAAAATGTTAATGGAATTCATGGTTCGACGTTTCATGAAGCTGCATTATTACATGGTTTGCTTAATGGTGAAACTTATTGTGAAATGTGTTTTTAAGAAGTTTCTCAATATAAAATGCCAATAACATTGCGTGAACTATTCACTACAATCTTAACATTGTGTAATCCACATGATCCCAAGAAATTTTGGAGTCATTTTAAGCAATATATAATAGAAGATTATGTACAAAAATATATAAATACAGAAGCAGTTGAATTAAAGGTCTTAAATGATTTAAATGAAATATTACAACTTTCAGGTAAAACTGTGAATGATTATCGAATTGTCGAACATCATATTTTGTTAGAAGAAAACGATCATCTTGTGAAAAGTATTGCTGATGAATTACAGATAGTAGTTTCAGATGAAGATTTGTTAAGTGAAACGAAGTTAAATTTAGAACAAAGAAAAGCATATAATATGATTTTAAACGATATCTTCAAAAAAAACCATGGAGTATATTTTATTGATGGTCCTGGAGGAACGAGAAAAGCCTTTTTATATCACTCTTTATTTGCAGCTATAAGATCTAAAGGAATGGTAACTTTAGCTACAACGCTGTCTGGGGTGGCAACATGATTACTTTTTGGAGGTAGAACTCTCACTCAAGATTTAAGCTCTCACTTCATGTTAGTAGTAAATCAACTACTTCAGTTAGTAAACAATCATCTTTAGCTGAATTATTCAGGATGACACAATTACCAATATGGGATGAAGCTCCTATGCTAAATAAAGTAGTTATTGAATCGTTGAATGAAATGTTATAGGATATAACAGAAATTAAAATTTCATTTAGAGGGAAAGTGATAGTTCTGGGAGGCAACTTCTGTCAAATATTACCCGTTGTTCATAAAGGTCAAAAAGAAGATATTATTGATGCAACATTAGTTAATTCATATTTATGGTCATTTATTAAAAAAATGAGAGCTCGATTAGATTTATGTTTTTCTGAATATTTACTACGAATTGAAAATTGGACTGAGCCTTTATATTCATGCAATATGATTAAACTTCCAAATGAAATGGTTATTGCTCATGAATATGAAACCACTTCCGTAAGCAAATTGATAGACGTTGTGTTTCTTGAATTAAATAATTACCCAAATGATATTGAAACTATGGTTAAATAGATCATATTAAGTCCAAAAATGATAATGTTGATTTTAAAAAATGCTATGTTAATAGAACAGTTCCCCAGTGATTCTATTAAATATTATAGTTCTGATGAACCAATAAATATTAATGCACAATCATTTGATGAGAATTTCTTCAATACTTTAACTCCTAATGGTATTCCACCACATGAGTTAATTTTTTTTTAAAAAAAACTACCTATTATTTCATTGAGGAACATAAATCCATATGAAAGTTTGTGCAATAGAACTAGGCTTATCTGGAAAAATTTGATCAGAACATAATTGATGCTAAAATTGTTGTTGGACAATATAAAAATAAAAGAGTATTTCTACCTAGTATATCATTTGTGCCTTTTGAAAATGATATGAGTCCAATTCGATTCAATAAACTCAATTTCCAGTCTGTGTATGCTTTGCTATGACTATAAATAAAGTTCAAGGTCAAACTCTTAATTTTGTTGGAATGTATTTGACTAAACTTGTATTTTCACATGGACAACTTTATGCCACATTATCAAGAGCAAAAAGTAATAAACGTATTTAAGTTCTTATGAAAAGAAATGAAGATTTTGAAAAATATATTATACATGTATGAGGAATGTTGTATATAAGGAAGTTCTATCTGCAGTTTCTTTCGTATGAACAATAATGTATATTATCTTCTTACGTTTATATATTTACTTATTATGTCGAGAAAAATTCTTCATTTAGTACACACATCTTTAATTAAAGGGAACCAAATGTTTAATACCTAAACATGGACCAAACTTTGACGGTAATATATATTTACTTCTGTTTGTGGCTTCATATCAATCATATGCACCATGCAATTAAAAAAACCTATTGACTTTTTATTAATGCTATTAAAATTAAATTCAATGTTGTTACTTCATAATTTCAGTCATTAGTTTAAGAAACCAAATGATTTTTTTATAACTTCAACTGGAAACTTATTATTTTTTCATTGTCTCTTTCTATCTTTTACTTTATTGATATGTGATGTCCAAGTTACACTGATTGCATCTATACCTAGATATCATTTTGGTTCCAATTCTAAAAATGGATTCAATATGAAATTATGCACTGTTCTTCAAGAGTCTACCTTTGAGAAAATTTCACATATTTCCCTTGGTTTGTCATGTAAATTTTAATTGTTTCTTGAATGTTGTGAACACAGATGTCTGTTGTTTAATTAAATGTATGTATTAAAAGGTTTTTTTTTTTTGAAATTTGTTTGGCTCTTAGCTATATGAATGCTCAAAAACAATTGTAACTATCAAAACTATTACACGGTAACATTATGTATGTCTAGGTGTATTTTCTCTTCTTTGATAAAGTTGGGGAAAAAAAAAAAGATACGTCTAAAGCCTTATTCTATTTTTCGGTCCATCTTAAAGTTGAAAGGAAGATAAAATTTGTCAATTCTTACTTGCAAAGGAGAGCTACATATATATTGGGAGGTGACTATCTTTTAGATTCTCTTTTCATCATACTATGAGTTTGATTTATACTTAGTTATTTTGTAGTTGTGCAAATAAAGTGTAACTCACAAATGAACATTGCTTTACTGTGTGCTTTTGCAGGTGCGGAAATTGACACACAATACTCATTTGATTCTGGATTCTATGAGAGCTTCAACAATCATGAAAGTTTAGGTAGCTTTCTATGAAGTAAAGTCATCTATTTTTAATTTTACTCCATGTGCAACTAAATATTCTATTTTTAATTGGCACTCTGTTCTAGAAGAAGCCTTTGACTTTATGATTTACCAAATTTAACCTTTGGATAAACAACTAAGTCATATTTGCTCATTTGCCCACTTTATTTTCTTCAACAATAAGTTGAGACATATGTAGACTATAGTCTACAGCCACCTCATTTGGTGGCACCTACAAAACCAACACTTGGATGTAAACCAAACCCCTAAACCATGAACCTTGACAAAAAAAATTTAAATGCAAAATTCCATGTGGTTAAATCATCAAAACCGCCACCAATGCTCTGTTGTAATCAGGTAAAACCAGAAAAAAGTTACATATCATCACCTCAAGGTCGTGAACCTGATGTTACAAAATTAAAATGTTTTATATAATAAATAATAAATGGCGTGCTGTCGTACGCACCCAAAAATCATTCCTTAACTCCTAAAATTGATGTAGTAATGGGAGCAAGGGTCGATTCCACGAAGAGTGTGTGATTTAATGTGTTGTGATTTGTATGCAATTATAGGGGGTTTTGTGAGAGATTACTAAAATTGTAGAGAATTCAATTAAAAGCAATGGAAATTGGATTGATGAAAATAATTAGAAAACTAACCTTGATCTAGGTCCACTCCATCATTGGAATCGCATAATTGATCATTGATCTACGAGAAAAATTATTAATTCATGTTCTTAGCATTCATCGTTGGTGAAAGTCTTATTTCTCCTTAATTATAGTTAATCAAATTCAAGCAATTCAATTAACCCTAATTGCCAAATAATTCTAAACTAGTGTCAAGATTTAATTCAACAATAGCAATGAGAATGAGAGAAATCGATGAACATGACAATATAAACATGGATGATTACATTTAATCATGATAAATATTCTTCCTAAGAATTAATAATCCCTAACGTAGTGAACAATTAATCCCTAGTTGGTTCACAAGTTAAATTCACCAAACAATTACGGATTTGAGAATTAACTTAGCATTAGATTGAAATATATGAAAACTATCAAGATCTAGCAATCAAATATCACAACCATAAGAAATATGTGTAGAAGAACATTTAATACCAGAAAATATGAATTAATCCATGCAAATAAAGTAGATCTTACAATTATATTGATTTCAAGGCTTCGTTTTCCTCGATCAAGACTCGAAAGTTTAGTTATACATGATGAAAAACTTGTAAAAACCTCAAGAAGATGATGGGGAGGCTAGATCTCACTTTCTAGGTCGAGTTTTGGCTTAAATATGGTGGAAAATTAAGTTATTAAAAGAGTTCTAGTCAAAATAGGAAACTAAAATTCTCGCCCAGAATTCTTTCTAAGCGATCGCATGGAACAAACAATTGCAGCTATGAAAGTCTCAGGAATAGTCTGGGCGGTCGCTAGGAATTAACCCTAAGCGACCGCGTAGTTATAAGTTTTCCTCCGCCAGGCAGCTTTCAGTATTTTGATTATATCTTCCCTTCCCAATGTACGATTAAGGTGATTCAAGATGCGTTGGAAAGCTAACTCAAGGGTTACAAATTTTATTCAGATGTAATCTTTCAATTCAATCGTTTACCACGTCGAAAAACCTGTCTCAACATGAGGATGAAAACCCGTGCATAACTTCTTCGATTGGAAATTGATATGTGATAATACCTTGATGATATTTCACCCCTTTGACGTCTTTCTTCATCCAATTGATCTTCAAATCTTTCAATTCTTCATTTTGCCTTCCGAGTTAACTTTTGGATATTTGCGATTTGGTCCCTGAACTTTCGTCTTCTTTCGTTTTGGTACTTTTTCGCTCTTTTCTTCCAAATTACGCTTTATCCATCGATTTTCCACCTATATCAAAATATGAACATAATGAGTATATTTTGGCTTTAATTTATCATACGATCGCATAAAATAGAGAGGAAAACTCATGCATTTTACATTCCTATCAATAAATACAAGTTATTTAGTTATATGAAATTCCAATTTGACTCATGTCCAATCCAAGTGAATATTTTTCTCTCTCAGACATTTACCTTTTCCGGTACAATTGTTGGGTTAGGTTTAAACACATTGCTTTTAATACTTTTATGCCTTTGATGTTTCTGGCATGAAGGTATGCGATGTATGTGTTTTGCAATATGATTTTTCTCTCTAACTATGTATGTGTTTTGCAATATGATTTACAATGATAGCAATTTATGCCTTTGATGTTTCTAGCATGAAGGTATGCGATGTATGTGAATGTGGAAAGGACGGAAGATGTTATCACATAGAAGCGATTGTCATATCTGGCACATAATCATACGAATAGGCCCACATTGAAGCCTAGCTTGTGTAGGTAAGTTGATTTATTAAGACCTTGAACTCAATTGCTATAGGATAGCCTATTTTTTGTTTCAATATTTCCTTCTTGTTATTCGATTGTTGTAGTTATTCATTGTTTGTGAGTAGACTAATTAAGAAAAATGAAATAAGGCTGCATATATGAAACTATAGTTCCCATCAAAACAAAAAATAGAACTATCTAAAATCAAATAGTTGATCCATTAAACATGTGTTTGAACATATTCAAATTATGATTATTCTTCTAGGTCATCACCGTAATTGATACATAAAAATATTGGTTTCGTTAGGCATAACAAGAGTCTCTCCACACATTATAGCATGAAAGTTATAGTACATTTAATGCTTATATTGCTTAAATTTCATTGCATCTTTGCCCTGCTTATGTTTATCTTGTTTCAATTTTGCGTTTTTCTATACAACGTGCACGTCATGTGACATACATGGTGGACTTGACATACAACACATGCATTTGTACTCGATTTCAGCTAGAAAGTTTTTCATGCAAGCATGCAGTCTCGGTAACTATAAACAGAGGTTTTATAGCGAGAACATTATGCTCTCCTTATTACACGGCTGGTTATTGGAGAAGTTACTGACCATATTTTCCCACTTAATAGTTTGTCGCCACCGGTAGTTGAACCGTGTGGCACTGGGCGTCCACGTACTTTTAGAATACCCTCTACTAGAGAGTTTTCTGGACTGCATGGTGCGGCAGATGTAGAGAAGTCAGCCATACTTGCCAATATTGTACGAGTCAAATTTCCCTGAATGACAATTAGTCGCGTATGTAATGTTAGTGCTGTTAAATGAACAAAATTTAAATTCATTTTAGCATTCTTTAGAATTTTATCTGACATTTGTACCATAGGTACAAGCAGTTTTACCAGCTTTCAAGATCTTATCTAAGCATTATACATAACTCCTTTTTGGTATTATCTCGAGATTGCAAGTGAAAAAAGTTTGAATATTGGGGTTCTAATAAATGGAAGGAAATAATAGCCGACTGTAATTCTTTCAAATTCTTTTTATTTTCAAATTCTTTAATTTTAATTAAATATAAATTGTAAACAAATATTTACAAAAAACAAGCGAAAAATGACTAAAATGGAAGAAGATAAAAGTTCAAGGATCAATGTATACAATAAATAGCAGTTTACAATATTTACAATTATTCATAATCACGAAAAAAAATTACAATTTACACTGTGTACATAAATTTAAAAATGCTGTTTACAATAGTTACAATTATTTCATAAAAAAAATGTACTTGTACAGTATTTACGGATCGCAATTAAATTCCCATAAATCATGTGCTAACTTATTCCTCCAGTTTTGTATCCATGATTGGTTGATGGAATCAACCTTATGTGTTATACTCAAAAACTCAATGTACTTTATTATGTATAGGCCGCAATCACCCCTGCAATTGCACAATAATGAGTTAGTTCGGTACCATGTATATAAAAACTCTTGTTCTCCCCCATCCAGACACCTTCCCCGTGGATCTTCTTCTGACAGTCAGAGTTATCACTTCGTTGATCTGTATGCCCGTCTGACTAGATATATAGCGGAGGAGGTCGACGTGATGCGACAAGAGTTGATAGGAATGGTCGACGATCTGGGATGACAGTTGATAGGGAAAGTCAACTACTTATCCTACGATGTTGGAATGCTACGTGGCCACTTTGTAGACCTTCAGGATGAGGTCGCAACGTTCCGACATGATATAGCCAGTAGGTGAAAGAGGTTCGGAGAGGGCGGTGGAGATGATGACGGGGTGGGGGTCATCCACAGTTGGGATCAGATGATGCATTAGAATCATTTTTATTATCTGTGAAGCAGGAGTATGTGGCCTCGATGGGGATGACAGAGGTGGCGGAGGAGGAGATGACGGAGGGGGTAGCGAGCCTCGATGAGGAGGAGATGTCAAGCCCCCAAAAGCGTGATGTTGATGTGATGGAGCAAGTGGTCGACAAGAGGCCAAAATTGTCGTCACAGTTCATTGTTTCTCCCTTCATAGTTGAGGCCAAGAGGAGGAGGTTCGTTGACGGGACGTAACCCAATCTGTTCCGAGAGGTGGACCATTCCAAGTGGAAAGCTTTCAAGATGGAGTGAAGAATAATTTGTCCTGGGTTATATTGCAAAACTTATATAACATTGAATATTATAAAATAAATGTAAATATCATTTAATACAACGGTCTAATTATTATTTAGGGAAATTTGATTGGTACAAGTTTGACGAGTATGACATATGGCTATGCACCTGCCGCACCTAGTCGGTCAAGGAAACTCTCCGGTGGATGATATTCTAGACGTACGTGGACGTCCAGTACCATGCGGTTCAACTTCTACTAGCAACAAATATTAAGTGGGAGAATGTGATCGAGAACTTTCCACTTAGGTTCATTTGGTAGAAGAAATATAGTCTCAGCATACGCTGCTCTCCAAGAATCAGTCGTGTAATAAGGAGAGCATAATGTTCTCGCTGCAAAGCCTCAATGCATAGTCACCGCCACTGCATGCTCACATGGAAAACTCTCCAATTGAAATCGACTATAAGTGCATATGTTATTATTGAAATCTCCAAGTCGGGATTGATTTACTTCTTATTTCGACCATAAACTTATTACACTCCTCAACACTGTAAGCTTCGGCCCCTCTCCTGAACAATGAAATGATTCATTTGCCCCGATACCTAATCTCCAGAATGCCAAGAATATGATACATGCAATACCCGTGATGTGCTTCCAAAAAAATTTCAGCGATGCCATTTATTATAGAGTTAAAGACTGTTCCCGATCAGTTACAAAGGCAAGGTGAGGCTCAACTTCCTCGATCACTTCCCTCAACTTAGTAAAGAATCAATGCATCGACAGATTATTCTCGCTGTCGACTATGTCAAATGTAAGAGGGTAAATTTGAATATTGGCGTCTTAACATGTAGCAATAATCAACTTGCTTTGATATCTAGCTTTTAGAGTTGTACCATTGACTAGAATTAAGGGTTGCATTGCATTTTGAAATCCCAAATGCATTGTCCAAGAGTCATGAAGAAAAACTTAAAACAATTCGTTGTCTCCGTCTTAATAAAAAATGTTGAACCATGATTAGGTTTCTCCATGTTATAGCAATACCTGATCAATTTAGCATAGCTCTCGTCGGCCGAGTCCATAAAATCCTCCAACGCGCATTCTTTGGCCTTCCGAGCCTTTCAGCTATTTAATAACCTATCGACTGTTTAATGGCCAATGCTTTTTTTCGATTGTTTACTGGCCGATGATTTCAACATGCAAATGAATTTTTTTTGTTCATACTTAAAAAATTATATGGATCTGTTAAATTTTTTTCCTTCATCTTAATCTGTTTCGAAATATGATTTATCGATTAAAATATATACTAATATAACGAAAACTTTAAACATACGTAAATACACATATCAATTCATTTAATTTCTAAGATTTTGAGGTTGAAACAGATTAGAGATGAGAGATATTTTATCTTTCTTGAAATAAATAGATAAAAATAGTTAGCTGATTTTGAAATTTTATATGTAAAACATTTGATTTTATTTGTTAACTTAAAAGGTAGTAATGTCTTTTAAACAAAATAATATTTTGTAATTGTATCGTTCATTTAAGGGCAATTTTATCTTTTAATATTTAAGAGGTCATTGTGAAAATATTCAATTATTTAATAGTGAGGCCTTGTTTGATTTTTATTTTGGGGAAAATAATGTATTTTAAATAATTGATTGATGGAGAATGTGTGGTTAAAAATTAAGAAAAGATTTTGGGTCTGTATATAATATTATTTTATTAAAGAATATGTGGTTGGAAAGTAGTGAAAAGAAAATAAATTTTTTTAAAAAATGGAAATTAAACAAGGCTCAAAGTGGAAATCGGATGGTTTCAATGGATTAAACTTAAAATTACCCCCACTAATTGAGCACCCATGGCGCTATCATACGTACAGTTCTAAAGAAGCTACGCAATTCAGCTCAAAAGTACATGTGGGCTTCACTCAGTAGCAGTGGATTGAGAATTCTGCGCTGCCGCGTTGTTTGTCTGCCAAACCCGCTTCCGATTAGCCCTCGTTCTCTGATGCGTTCCGGGTTCCGAACCCGAATTTTGATGGACAGATTCAATAAATACGCTTCATTCGATGCTTCCTCTGGTCCTTCCAGCAGAAGGTCTGTGTTTGTGTTTTCCCTCAAAGTTTTTTGTTTTCATATCAAAGATTCAAAGATTTTAATTTTCTTTTCTGAACCCTTTTTCTAATTTTTGGGTGTAATTTGTGTTGAGTTGGGTGAAGATGGCTGGAGAAGAACGATAATCCGGAAAGATTAAGAGGCCGTGGCGGTGGCTCTTGCAAAGATAAAGTTGATGCTCTTGGCAGACTCCTGTATGCAATTAGTATTGCTCGTTATTTATGTGATTGTTTTATTGTTTTTGGATCAGTTAGTATTTAATTGTAGTATAAGCAACAAAAGAAGGAATGAAGATGAAGAAGATTATCCAATTTACACCAGTATAATCAATAATTTTGGAAATTTTTATGGGTTTAAAGCAGGAATGGCCGAGGAAAAGTTTAATCTAAATGGCTTCTAATAAAAGTGTGATGTCTTGAACTAATATGATTACTGAAAACAGGGCATTCTGAAAGGTTCTTATGACATTTCATTACTTATGCTTTTGATGTTACGCTGAAAACTAGTTAATAAAAGATATAATTTTCTTAATATTTGTTTGAATACTTCTTGTAGACCACAATTTATTTTATTTACAGCTATTATTGTCTCTTTTAAGAAAAATGGAAGTCCCAAAGTAGGTGATTAGTATTTTCCAGATCTGATAGCGTCCCATTGGGTTCTAATATATTTATTTTTATTTTTTCGTTATAATTTAGGGTTAACTGGATATGAAATGAATGCTAAAATCTTGCACAGTTGAATGTAGTTGAGGCATCTCTCCAATTATTATTTACTTAAGTTAGCTATTTGTTGTCAATAATTTCAGAACTCGTATACTGCGACACATGGCTTCTGAGCTGAAATTGGACATGAAAAGTGATGGATATGTCAAGGTCCATGACCTGCTAAAGCTAAAACTGAAAACCTTTGCCAATATTCCATTACACTTGCATACAGTTGATGATATTAGAGAGGTATGTTCTTTTATCTATGTATATAAACCTAATGTGAAGAATTCATATCAAGTACCATATGGTAATGTACGTTTATGTTCCGTTGACTACTTTTAGTTTGTAAATTTCTTCAAGTGTTCTTTACCTAAGATTTTGGAAGATGTCGATCATATATGGATTGGTGGTCATCCTTTTATTTTTACCTTTTTAGTCTCTGTTCAGGGATAGCCCTGTCATTTGAAGTCATATGCAATTCCTTGTATGAACTCTTGGAATTATTTTTTCGGAAGTTACATCTTGAGGCACGTCTCATGTGAGACTTTCATTAGACAACTCAAAGCTTACGAATTGAGTGCTATTTTCAAGGCGTATGCCTCATGGCGGCTAAGGCATGCACTTTTTGTTTTGAAATATCTGGTTTTCTATTATTAGCTTCAGCATTTTGGACTGTCTTAGTTTAGAGTGTTCTACACCTTCTTTTTTTTTTTTTTATCTTTACGCGGGAAGTTTACCTGGCATGGTCATGTCTTTAGTACTAATAATTAAGAATGGTGTTGTGTAGGAGCATCTTCATTTGTTGGAGGAAAGTCGAATTTTGTCTAATCATCTTCATGTGGGGATTTTGCTTCCTACCCTAATAGTTCTGAGCCTTCTGGGTCAGGGCGGAGCAGAAGGATCATTTTATTAGCAATACATAACTCGAACCCCTTAGGTTTTGTAAGATAACTCAGTTGAGACTAGGGGTTGTTTTTAGCAAAACTTGGCAGGGTCTTTAAATAAGGTACGTTAAGCTGGTCAAATGTTGTTATAGATTGATGCTTGTGAGTTGTTCAATAATACTTTGGCCTTCAAAGTTTGTGTTCCTGTCTGTGTTGTTCCCCTTTCTCATGTCCTGTTAACTATCATGGAGCATCGTAACATGGAAATGTGCTCTCAATGTATACATGTTATTATAAATAATAATTTTCAGTCAAATATGCGTTTTTCTTCAAATGACTTGCTATTTCTGTTTTTCATATATAATTTTTTGTCTAACAACAATCTTTCTCCTTAATTTAATATCTAACAGGCTGTCAGAAAGGATAACAAACAAAGGTTTAGCCTATTGGAAGAAAATGGGGTGCTTCTCATACGTGCAAATCAAGGCCACACCATAGTGGTAATGCATTGTCCAAAGATTGCAACTAGGACTGAATTAGGGCTGTTATTCAAATAAAATTGATAACTGAAAGTAGCCCATCATTTCTGTTATATAAAATATTATTGCTCCCTTTCTTGTTTCTTTGTTGAAGGAATGAAGTTTATCGAGATTTAGTTTGTTGAAGTTGGGATATGAAGTTCTTTAATGAATTTTAGTGGGTATACTACTAAGGTTTTAATTCTCAGAATTGGTGAAAGTTGAAACAGTTTCAGTGGAACTTCAATTCTGAAAAATCTTAAGACAGGTGGTGGTAATTTCTATTAGAAGTGTCTCAGTGCTGCATTTTTATGGTTCATCATCTTAATATAATCTTTTTATATTCTTGTATAAGTTTATCAGTGTCCAAAAGCTGCTGATTTTATTGAACTCTGAAAAATGTATTAGTAATGAGTTGTGAAGAGACACTATATTTCTAAAATTATATTATGATCAATTAGATAGAAAATGTAATTTAAATGTGAACTCTTTTATGGTGATATCAATAGGCAATAAGCATTGATTCATAGATTTGAGATTGTGTGTTCAGATATATAATCTACAAAATTTCAGAAAAAAATGATAGTTGAATTGAATTGATTAGGATACGACTTCAACCTTTTATGTCTGATGAGGACGATGAATCAATTTGTTTTCCTTTTTGGGTTGTATTTATTTGCATGTTTCAAGTGCTAAATTATGTTGAACTTTTACTTCTTAGCATTCTATCATGCAGTTTTGTATTGACATGTTAAGTTTTCCTCCTCCAATGTATTTGGCTTTGAAGTTCTTTTCAATGTTAATTGTTCATCTTTATTTGGCTGCACCATTTGATGATTTTTGTCCCTTTTTAATTCTATTTTCTAAATTTATTTTGGTAGACAGACAGTTGAAACAGAGAGCTTGTTGAAACCTATACTTTCACCTGAAGACGTACTAGGTGAGATGTTACTTTTGGTTGTCATCTATTTCTCTTCTTGAAGAGATCAAGTTAACTGTTCTTCTTCTAAGAGTTTCCTCCCATCTCGACATTGTGCAGTGTGTGTACATGGGACCTACAAGAAGAACTTGGAATCAATTTTAGAACATGGTCTCAAATGCATGAAGAGATTGCATGTACATTTCTCTTGTGGCTTGCCAACAGATGGCGAAGTTATTAGTGGTGAGATATTTGATGTTAGTTTGTTGTGTGCTCTGTTCTATCATGCAGTTGCTTTGTCAGCAAATTTGCTTTCAGCATTCTTTATGTGCCCGCTTGATTAGGATTCCTGAGCAAAAGAAACAAGCAAATGGTTCTTGAGCACATATACAGGGAATGACTCACCATATTGGTTTGGTATATTTGTTGCATGTTTGTTATGCATGACTGTATAGCATAAGGAACAAGATTCTAGATTGTTTTTCATAGTAGTATTGTCTAGTTGTTCTCCAATCCTACTTACCAAACATGCCACTAATGTTTTACTTTTCAGTCTATTTGCAGTGATACAATTCTGTGCATCGATGCTTAAAATTGATGTAACCTGTCTTCCTTGAAGTATAACGTGAGATAGCTAGCTTTCTTCCCTTTTTAGCCCTGGGATATAGTATAAACCTTAAAATTTTGGGGAGCTGTGTTTGTATGCAAAATAACCTACTTCTTGCACAAGATTATTGATAAAGAATGTCAATTGAACCCTAAAGTAAAAGGGTTCTATCTTGAAATTTTTGCTACGATATCGTCCGGACGTACATGTGCAATGTTGTATGGATTAAAAAGTGTCGTACTTTAACCCTGAGGGGTAGCTCAGTTGGTCAGACCTTAGGTTTGTTCCCCACTGAAAACCAATTTGAGTCCCCTCAGGGCTATTGAGGTGAATATCTGGCTGTAAATTTCAGGATCCCGTAGGATTAGTCGAGGTGCACGTAAGTTAGCCCAGACATCCTTGGTCATCAAATCCAAAAAAAGAAAAAATGTCGTGCTTCTGGTGGCTTAGTTATGTTCCCATTATGTTTTTCCTTCTTCAGATAAAATGGGAAATTTGTATTTGCTACAGATTTTCATCGTAGTTAGATTTATTGGGAAGAAAGCTTAGTTTTTTGTTTGTTTTTGATATATTTAGATAGATCATTGTATTTGTGGTTTGATGATATGTGTGACGTGATTTTTCAGGGATGAGACGAGATGTCAATTTGTTGATCTTTCTTGATGTAAGAAAAGTTATGGAAGGTACATCATATGAACATTGGGATAGTTCTTGTTTGGAGTAAACCGCATTTTTGCTTTTATAATATTATTATTTCTAAATTCATCATCTTTTATTTCAGATGGAGCGAAGCATTTTTTGCTTTTATAATAATCAGGTTCATCATCTTTTATTGAGGGCGAAGCTTTACAATTCCGATAATCAGGTTCCCTGAGAAGTATTTCCAGAAGATAGAATCGTGGCCAAAGAGAGAGCTTATACCCTTTCAAACGGGCAAATAGAATTTATCTTTCCTTTGACCATATCTTTGGCCATTTGCATAGAATTTATCTTTCCTTTGACTATATCTTTGGCCATTTGCATCTTTTAAGGTGAGATTTCTGTGTCTTTACCAAACATCAGCATAGCTAGGTAGGTTATACCCTTTCAAACGGGCAAATAGAATTTATCTTCCCTTTGACTATATCTATGGCCATTTGCATCTTTTAAGGTGAGATTTCTGTGTCTTTACCAAACATCAGCATAGCTAGGTAGGTGTCATGGAATGGGACGGGTTTTATATTGTATCTACATGGATTATCTTCTTGAATAGTGCTATTCATTGAATTGTAAATGACTAAGTTGGAATGTAACTTGACTATGAGAAATTGAGAATAATGTTGTCCCGTTGAAGCTTTCGACTCCAAAAGTGTTAATACACAACTTATGTTTTGACGAAGGTATTGAAGGGTCGGCCAATCGGGCTAAGGTGGGATGATAATGCCTTTTAGCTCCTCATTGTAAATTTGTTACGACTTCAATGAGAGTTATGAGTCAGTTAAGTTACTCTACCAAATATCTCTACAAGATTGTTTATTCAACTAATGAATTTGACAAATAATCTTTAGCCTTAATTTCAGTTAATCTAACCATAAACGTATATTAAAACCTTCGTCGGGGTGTGTTTGAATCGTATGTGGGGATGTGATTTTAAGAGGGTTTAATTGGTCTAAGTGTTATGTTAACTTAAAAGTTAAATGTACTGATTACTTGTCAAATTTATTAGTAGAGATTTTATACTCCCTATATGGGAGTAAATGAGGCCTCCCATTAATCTTTGTGATTTTTTTTTTCTTTTTACATCAAACATAAACTAAATTGATGTATAATTATTATGTGAATAAATATTTTGTAGTATTTGGCATTATGAGACTGATGAACAATCAACTAGTGTTGATATGATTTATGGTTTCAATACTAGCATACAGAAATTCAAGATTTACCGGTTTTAGTTCTTTTAACATAATAAATTAGTCGTTTATATTATTAATATTAAAGAATTAAATATTTTAAAATGGTGGAAATCACATTCTCAAACATATTATGTCTTAAGGATTTCCTAATTTAATGCAAATAAACATGATAATGGATGAACGAATTACAAAATTTTAGGTAAAAATATTATTTCCTAATTTAAGGTATTTGGCGTTAAATGATTGTTGAAATTAAATAAGTCATTTAATTTCACCTTTCATTTAGTCTATCATCTAAAGTCACTTAGATTGAGGTTGAAACCCCAGTGGAGCTACATAGCATTACTGTAACTTATATTCATATACATGTTACTGTAAAGTTTTGTCATTTATTAAAAGGTAAAACTCCTCTTTTAACAATCATTGAAATTATATTCTTGAATTTCCATTGTCGGTATATTTTATTTAAATAGCAAAAAGAAAAAGAAAATACAAAAGCCTGTAGGCCTAACACCGCCCAGCACGTGCCATGCCAACCGGGTGACATATCATCTCATTAAATTTTTGACACCCTATGTTCAAGTTAGTAAATGAAAAGATGTCATAGCAAATGTAATGCCTTTCAATTTGCAAATAAAAACACTTTCGTAATAGTAAGTTCTTATAAAAATTAGTTTTCAAACAAAAATTAATTTTTTTTTTCTGAAAGCACTTCTAGAAGCAATGTAGAAAAAGATAACAGATGATGAACCCTTTTACTGCAATATCCCTCTTCTTTAATGGTGGATAAACTAAATCGCCAAGCAAAACACGTTAAGACCATGTTTGGCACAGAGTACTGCAGAGGATAACGAATAAAGGATTGCTTATTGTTCGTCTCTAACACTATCAACTAAGCAACAAGCAGGATGAGAATGAGGACAACCCGGATACAGAATTTCAGGTCCATGTTATACAATTTATATAGAAGAATTCTTCATAAACTAAAACCACCACCAATCGAAACTACACGTATCTGGAAAAATAAGGATCATAAAAATGGCTTTAAAGAGGTCGGAAGTAAATACCAGAAAGAACTTTATAGTCAAAAGTAGAGATGGTAGTGCATTTTCACAGAGGATGCAATCGCAATCAAATCACACTGCACTTTAACAGTCGATATACAAAAATTATCAAAAAAATCACTCCTAAAGAAACTAACATAAATATATGAAAATTATCACAGAAATCATTTAAGAAAGAAAGATCCTTTCACCAGAAGATTATATCAGTTCATATTGATTACATACAACCTCATTCTACATACTGTCTCCCTTTCCGCAGCACACGGGAAGAGCATTCTTACTATTTAACGAGTTCCAGTTACAGTAAGAGAGTAGGAGCAAAGGCTGTTTTTGCTGAATGGGTAAGGACAGAGCAAGAAGTAGTTTCATTTACGAGACGGGCTGGTGACTACTAGTCACACTCGACTTCTTTATGAAACCGTTCGTGAAGGGAGGACAGTATAGAAGCATAATTTTCTGAAGCAAGCTTTGAGGCACAATTATATATTTTCTTTCTGCAACTAATCCCCTTAACCATTTACCTCAACAATGAACAACTTTGTTAGATTATATCTTCATAAGCTTCGAGGATAGGCTTCAAAATTAAATTTGATTAACATACAAGGGATCCCATACTTTCCAGCCTATTTAAGATTGATACTACTTAATGTTAAGTAAATTAGTAGTATAGCTTAATCAGATTCACCAACGATTTTCCCTTGCCATGAATGTGTACTGCCCCGTTTGTTCCTAAATGCATAGATTCATGTAGCTAACATTCAAATTCATTGAGAACACTGATGTTTTAGAAGGCTCAGTCAGGTATTAAAGCAATTTTATACATGCAAGTTCAGGCATAAAGATCAAGAGACAACCTAGTAAAATAACTCAATGAAATAAAAGAATACAAAACAAACTCGTAATAAACCAACAACCATTTGGAAACAAACTCAACATATTTGATTTCACTATCCTCCTCTTCATAACTTCGGTTTCTTCTCATTCTTTTTGGTGATGCTCTACTTGCAATCATGCTTCTCCATCTCTTTCCGTCTGAAGGCAAAAAGTAGAAGAAAACAAAAAGAATGTAGAAAGTCCTAGGCTATAAAAATAACCCAAAAAGCTGAAGTCAATAATAAAATGCCTAAAAAGACAAGACAAACGAGTGCACGTGATGTGAACCCATGTAGCTATTGTAGCTACAAAACTCATGACAGATTAGATCATACCCAATAAAGCCAAGAATCGACGTTTGAAAAGCTCGACCCAATAAGTTATTGAATCAAAGAATCAAGACAATCACAAACAATATTTTGACCCTATGACTATGATGCACCGATACGGACATGTGTATCCGACACACGTGTTGGATACTTCAACACGAGATTTTTTTAAAAAAGTATCAACACGATTCGTCGCCGACACGTTGATTAAATTTTTAAAAAATCTTCATTTATGTAGTATAAATTTATTTTTATACTTATTATTAATTTTTCTTATTGAAATCTTTTAAATATAAGTACGTATTTATTATTTACTAATAATTTTGAGATAAAAATATATAATATTTTTAATAGAAAAGAAAAATGTTTATGGTAGAGTGTCAGCATCGACACGTGTCAGACACGGACACGCTACCTTAGTTGAAGTGTCCGTGCTACATAGCCCTATGATTAAAAAACTTACGAACCTTACTTGAATTGTAGAACGCCACAAGAATTTAAATTCTTGGTAAGTTTTGAATTAATTCGATGAAGAACCAGTTGAAAGCAATATGTCTTGCAATATTTCTCAAATTGTTTATTTTACAATGAAAAGAATAATCATATTTATAGGGAATCCACAAAGTTAAAAACGGAGTTAAACCTAAAAGATACCAAGAAAAGAGTTTTAACTAAAATAGAAGTCTATGAAAATTTGAAAAACTCGCGTCCAGATTTGCACTATGCGGCCGCATAGACTTGCAACTTCTTGTCGCAAAGACCATTCACATTCCTCATCTTGGTCTTGGTATAGGTACATGCGGCCGCACCCAAGTTTGTGTTATTCAGTCGCATAGTAGTCATCCGTCTTGCCTCCAAGTTTGAGTTATTGATTCAAATGCATTCCAACTTATTTCCGCTCTCATGCCCAACATGAAACTTGGTCTTGGACCTGTTAACTTCATCCTTTTGGACTCCGCAACTTGAACACGTGATTGCATGACTTCATTGACTCTATTTGATTTCGAACTTGCCATTGGCCTCTCCTCAACATAAATCGAGCTCTTGATAGCTGGTTGCTTTCCTTGAATCCCATCAACACACCTTAGCCGCCTTTAGGCTCAGCAGAAAAAGGAAAGCAAAAAAATCTGTATAACGTTCTAATCTATTAAAATCGCCCACAAGGCGAGGCGAGGCCAATAATGAAAAGTCCAAAAAACGCAAGATAAATAAGGACAAACCATAACCACCCTGAGGCTAAATCCTGAGGCATATTCTATCAATTGAAGCATAAGCCTCGCTAAATCAATGCGTAATCCTTGAAAATTCCACAACGTAAACCCTTCAAGGCGTTTAACGAAAGTGTCGTCACTTAAGATGCATTGCGCACCTCAAAACCTCAGACAGCTTTTTAAACAATGGATAATATAGCTTCATTTGTTGGTTTTCCTAATAAATCATCCCCTCGATAAATTATAAGACAGACCACAAGTATATGTGACTTCTCAAGACATCCTTGACGTGCTGGCCTTTAACCACAGTTCTACATTGGATTGTGCTAAAGAAGTTCTCATTCAAATTGTTCACTCATTATTTTTGATAGATTTTATCTCATATATGCGTAATCCTATATATGCAAACAATATATGGAAGGAGTAAAAGATTTTATGAAATGATATATATTGAAGAGAAAATTTAGATTTATTACCTAAACCAGCAATTCCAGGCTTCCAAGCATGGGCAGCTACTATGTGGATCCAAACCGGGAAAGCAATTCCTAAACATAACCAAATGTACTAACATGGAGCTCCTTACATTAGAGACCAACACGATAAACTCCTAGTAAGCCGGTGAAACAGTGTAAAGAAGCAAACTAATAATCTTTCATGATGAATAAGCCAATAAAAGTAGACAGTCCAATACATCAGCCTTTGTCACAGCAGTAATTAAGAAAAAATTTAACTTATGAGTCATTTAATGCATCTACATAAAGAATGTTATAGACAAGTTATCAATTACTTATTTATTTGGATATTATAAAGATGATACAAGTCCAACAATCAGCGTATTGCTTTATCAGACGAGTTCTAAAGTGGTAAAACTACAACAATTCCCATGAATCACAAAAGTTTGTCGTGTCTTTTGATACAGACCAGAATGTCCAAGCAAGCAATGCCCACAACCACAAAAGCTTCTTCTTCATGGGCTTCGTAATTTCCTCCGTATATTACATCATCAAGATATATGGAAACAAGATAATGGAGGTGCAGATAGATTAAAACCAATCATAAGAATGAAAATAAACAAGAATCGAATGATTCTACCATATAACTGAAAAAATATTGTATTACTGTGCACTCTTCTTTCCATTACCATAGTAACTGAGATACCATTGAACGAATTTCTTCAATCCCGTCTTGAGATCAGTCGTGGGCTTATATCCAAGCTCCCTCTGAGCCAAGCTTATGTTAGCGTGTGTGAACTGCACATCCCCGTTCCTTGGCAACTTCATAATCATCCTCTTGGCCTTCACCTTGAGTAGCCTCTCCAAAATGCTCACAAGCTCTGAAACAGGTACAGGAGATGTGTTTCCCAAATTGTACACACGTAATTGTGCTGGCCCCTTCTTCTTGCCACCGCTACCAGTACTCTTTTCAGCGGTGTCCAATGCCCCCAAACAACCCTTCACAATATCATCAATGTAAGTGAAGTCCCTTGCAACTGTACCATGATTAGCAGCCTCAAAGATCGGAATTGACTTCCCCTTCAAAATATCTCTACTAAAAAAGAAATACGCCATGTCAGGCCTACCCCAAGGTCCATAAACAGTGAAGAACCGCAATCCAGTAAGCGAAAGTCCATATATATGGTTATAAGTATGTACAATCTCCTCACCAGCCTTCTTAGTTGCAGCATACAAACTAGCAGGCTGGTCAGTCCGATCCTTCTCAGAAAATGGCACTTTTGTATTCAATCCATAAACAGAACTGCTTGAAGCCCACACAATAGCAGGCTGAGGATTTGCGCTCTTACAAACCTCAAGCAAACTAACCAGGCCAGCAATGTTGCTATGGACATAGGAGCTAGGATTTTCCATGGCATAGCGCACCCCAGCCTGCGCAGCCAAATGCATAACATGGGTAAATGGGACAATGTCGAAAAGTTTGTTCAAGAGGGCAACATCATTGATATCACCCTCCACAATGTACACCCCAGTGCGCTCCAAGAGCGCCTGCCGAGCCCTCTTAAGGGACGGATCATAATAGTCATTGAAATTATCAAGCCCAAGGACGCCATCCCCACGGCGCTTGAGGGCGGCAGAAACATGGGTGCCTACAAAACCAGCAGCCCCTGTAACCAAAACCGATATCCCATTTCTTGACCTGATTTTAGCTGAGGTCCTAACCCTTTTCTCCCAGGCAGGACCACCGTAAGAGTTGGTTCTGAGGGACCTCCTATTGAGATCTGACGTGACAGGAGAGGAAGAAGATGGTGATCTATAAAAGAACACAAAGATCAAGCCAAGGAAAACAATGGACCAGAAGGTGAGCTTGGCTAGAGATGAATGCACCCTCAGCCTATTGTATGGGGATTTCTCCATCTTAAACTTACCTGGGGTTGATGGGGTGTTATCAATGTGCTTCATCTGTGACAATACACTCTAAAATCTTGAAGATTTGAAGAACACCCAGATGGGAAATCCCCTGTATTGTTGGCCAATCTAAAGATTTTCCTGAAATAACAGAACAACTCTAGGGTTTGAAAAATGACACCAACAAAAGAAAAAAAGTTTTCTTTGCCAAATAATTGTACGAAATAAGAAAAATGTAAGAAAAAAAGCAGGTGAAGGAGTCTTGGAGGTGGTGCTATGGAAGATTTTGATGCTTTATTGATAATAATCTTCTGGTTCTTGGAGGGACTGTTGGTTGGTAATGGTGGTGAGCTTTTTTTTTTTTTTTTTTTAATTAAAAATTGATTTTCAAACTTTGATCATTTATTAGAAGTGGATTTATTTTAGAGAGAAAGAGAGATTTTAGGGTTGGATTAAAGTGAGTGGAGGGATAAGAATCAAGTTTGAAGAAATTTA
Organism: Osmanthus fragrans; assembly: GCA_019395295.1. Classification (NCBI taxonomy): domain Eukaryota; kingdom Viridiplantae; phylum Streptophyta; class Magnoliopsida; order Lamiales; family Oleaceae; genus Osmanthus; species Osmanthus fragrans. The sequence goes on from CM033356.1 coordinate 12,638,578, forward strand.
AAAAAAAATTAATGGAAGAGTAAGAGAAAGTGGACTCTTGGAAAATCATGAACATAGTCAAACAAGAATGTAATTAATGAAAATATATTATGCCAAAAACATGATTAGTGAATTAAAGAAAGGTAAAATTACGCTTGAGATCGCAACCTATTGCAAATGAAGCAAATTGACCTATTATTTTAGTGGCTGCAGTCTCCAACCGTTTAAGTTTATAGAACTCGAGTTTTTAATGGATAAATTTATTCGTATCTTTGATTAAGAAGTCAAATTTTATTATAGAACTCGATTTTGTAATGATTATCCTTATCTTGATTAAGAACTTAAGGAGGTGTATTCATTTGAAACTTTTAAAAACTTTTGAGAATTTAAAAAATTTAGGTGTATTCAACTAAAATTTTTAAAGACCCTCTAAAAGTTTAGATGTATTCAATTGGGGCTTTCCATAGACTTTTAAAAAATCTCTAAAAATTACGAGATATTCAATTGAAATTTTTTAGAAGTTTCTATAAGTCTGAGATATTCAAATTGACAATTACTTTTGGAGAATTTTCTATTTATTTGATTTCTGGAGACTTTTTAGCAAAAATAAAAAAAAAAAAAAAAATAGCAAATCTCAAATAAAATCTCTCTTATATTTTAAGATTTGTGAAGATTTTAGAGCCCAAAATAAAAGAATATCTCTTTTATTTCAATTCTAGGATTTTCTCATATCTTTTCAATATATTTGATGTAATCAATTTATGATTTTTTAGATGTATATAATTACTTTTGAATTGAAATTATATGAAATTGTTTCAAAACGTAGAATTCAATGTAAATGATCTTTTTCTTTTTTTTTTTGTTAAGAACAATTTGTGTTTTTAGAAATTATGTTAATTGCATGAAAAAATTTGGTTATGTTTTCTTAGAAATTGATGTAAAAATTTTTTATCATTTTATTTACGCTAAAATTGAATGACTAGACTGTGACTAGTGACTAACTTTACCCAGAAAAATTTTTGTGGGTACATGGTTCTTGAAAATCTTAATTAGGTAGTAAGAAATAATGTAATTTTGCAGTATATTTAATGAATTCACAAGATGAAAAATCTCTAAAAGTTTTTTAAAAATATTTAATTAAAATCTACAGAAGTTCATGGAAGACTTTCATTAATTTTTAACAAAGCAATAGAAGTTACTTAAAAGTTCATAAAATCTATAAAAGTTACTCACTTAATATTTGTCTATAAAAATCTTTAAAAGTCTCAATTGAATACAAAATATCCTTATCTTTTATTTTATCCATTTTCATTCTTAGCTTATTTTTTCTTTAATAAACATAAGGGAAAAATTTTGTATACAAAAACTTCACATGTACTCTTCTTGCTCATGACATAAGGAGCTATGTGTTACTCTGAAAAAAGGTGACTCGGAAGCTCACGACTGTTTTACTATTTATTGAGTTTTTACTAAGAGTAACCATAATTTTTATTAGTTGTACCATATTTTAATTATATTTAAGATTCTCTACCTTTGCTCATTGTAATACTTTATTTCATTATTAGCTTTTTTTTTAATGACAGCTCCGTAAAAAATATTTTTATGTGCTTTAAAATGAGAGAAAAAATCATACTTTTGCATCTATTATTATTATTATTTATTTATTTTTTTGTCATAATTTGATCTAAAAAAAAGTAGATTTTACTCCTTTAATTGGACTTGGTTGACGGAAAACACTATAAGATAGGAGATGTGTTAATGAAATATTGAAGATGAAAATAAGTCGAAAAAGTTAGGGACCAAATGTTACCAAAATGAAAGATTGAAGACCAAGGAAACCAAAATAATTAGGTTTGGGACCCTATAATAATTTTTCCATTAATAAAATGATTTTTATTTTATCATTTATACATTCACGAGTGCATAAAATCAAAATGAATTCAAAGGGTAAAAAATATAAATAAAAAGATTTTAATTTGATTGGTTGAAAAGGGATGTGAAATTTTGGCCTTCATTTTCAAATGGTTTATTTTAAACCAATAATTATTGTGTGGGAGTTGTTTAATTGGGAGGAGACTGATAAGGGTTGGACTTTGAAATTAGGGTTCGTTAGTTAGAGATTGCGTGGATAAGATTTTAAGGATAATTATGAGGGTTCCCTAATTCTTATGCCATTGGATGGTATGAGGGATTTGCTATTTTATTTTGAAGCAATCTAATTAAAATTGCTAATTAAAAGATAAAATGAGCTGGATTATAAAAATCCTGAGAATGTAATTAGTTCATAGAATACAAATAATGTTGGGCAATCTAGATAAATATTCTCGATTTTTGTTCATGTTAAGTTCAATTTGAAGTGTCAAATGCGACGAAAAATATTTCTCTTTTAATATTTTTATGAAAGTCTAGTTTCTAAAGAATTCTACTCAAAAAACCAAGTTTATGACTTTATTTTCTAATTATATCTTGAGTTTTTTCTTTAAGAAAAAGTATATATACAGTATACTTAAATGATTGATCAACAAGAAGGAAAATATAACTCTTCTTTTAGCCACCCCCAATTACATGTATTTTGCTAGCTCCTAGAGTTGATATGGGGAAGGAGTACGGGGCGTTTCCATTGCGAAGTGCAGGAGAGAGAGGGCGATAGCAAGGTCTCAGTCCAAAATGGATATAGGAGTGATTAAAGTGCTTGGATTTGAGCTCTTTAGTTTTATATATATATATATATTATTCATCATTTCAAAAACTCAACTAAGGGATAAAATCTCACATTGAATTTTGGAAAACACCTTCGAGTAGGAGAATGAACAAACCGAAATAGCAACAAGGATTCAAGAACAAGAACTTCGATGCAAAGGCTCAACCGCGTGATCTCTGTCCTCAAACAATATTTGCCCCTTCTCAGATAAATTCGAGATGCTTAAAGGTTTTCCGGCAAATGGTTTGAAGGATTGATAAAGCCTTGTAGTAGAAGTATAAAGCACAAAATATTTCTACCAACAAAACTTGAGAAACACAATAAAAATGAAGAATATGAGAATGTAATGGTTTAATCTTGTATATGGAGATTGTAATGATTTCAAAGTGTTTTTGCATTGAACAAGACCCTACTATATATAGGCCTAGTTCATATTCACGAAGTGGTGCCAAAAACCAAGTGAAAAGCCTCCAAAAATGAATTTCCAACGGCTAAAAACCGTCCAACGGTCACAGTTTTCGGTCGACCGGTTGGTCAACCGAACTTTTTCGATCGACCGAATGGTCAACCGACCCTCCATTTCGGTCGACCGAAAGGTCAACCGAAAACTCCTGCAACTTCTTGGTTGAAATCCTGCAGAGTTTCGGTCGATCGCAGTCCAATTCGATCGACCGAAATTGTCAGCACTTTTACACTTCTTCATTTGTTGATTTTGAACAACCAATTTCTCAACAATCTCCCACTTGTTCAAAATTAACAAGTCTCATATTCAACATGAACGATACTCATGCCTAAGGATTAGATATCTTTCTATTTGAATCTAACCATAGTGTAATTCTAACAAAGTAAAGTCGGAATCAAAGGTAGTTTGAAGCTTTGAACCAGTTATTCCATGTGACGATACCGGTAAGAACACACACACGAGTACCATGTGTTCTCAAGTTCTTCAAACTCGCTTAGAGCTTTTATGGCCTTGCGCTCATCCTTTTCGACAAACTTTTAAGAGAGTAACTCTAGCTCTCTATTGAGGCGGCACCACCTCGAAGTTCATCTAGGTGAAATTCTTTCAGTATTTTTGTTACTTTTAGAGATGCTTGTGCTCTTAGCACTGAATTTCATTAAGAGTTTGAAGCTCAACCCTCACTTCAGTAACAACCAGCATTATTTTAACTAGGATAGGGTTATCGCGGATTTGAATAATGCTGAAACTATCCACATATCAAATGACTTGTTGTTACCCTTTGAACCCGTGAATTACCTTTTGAGTAATGACAGGTAGGGTTGCTATCATTGGTGAATCTTTCTATTTTAAGAGTTTCAACCCCATCCTACTCGATGTAGATGTTACTAAATCTCGATTTAGAGGTTTAGTTAGAGGATCCGCTAGATTCTCGATAGACTTAACGTAATTTAGGGAAATTATTCCATCTTTGATTAATTTCCTTATGTAGTCATGTCTTAGACTCATATGTCTAGACTTTCCGTTGTATACCTCATTGTATGCTTTTGCTAACGTGGCTTGACTATCACACAAGATAGATATTGAAGATGTATTCTTCGGTCCCAAAGGTATCTCATAAAAGAGATCCTTAAGCCACTCAGCTTCTTTCCCGGTATCCGATAATGCTACGAATTCGGATTCCATGGTCGAGTGCGTTATACATGTCTATTTCTTTGATTTCCAAGAAACAGCTCCTCCTCCAAGAGTGAACACCCAACCGGAAGTGGATTTATTCTCACCCGTGCTAGATATCCAACTAGCATCGGTAAATCCTTCCAATACTGCCGGGAACTTAGTATATTGTAAACCTAAGTTCTTGGTTTTCTTTAAATACCCAAGAACCCTTCCAATTGCCTTCCAATGGTCATTGCCTGGATTGCTAGTAAACCTACTAAGTTTACTAATTACATATGCTATGTCTGGTCTTGTGCATTGAACTGCATACATTAGACTTCCAATGACACTTGCATATTCTAATTGAGCAATTGCCCTTCCATCATTCTTTACAAGTTTTGAACTTGGATCAATTGGGGTACTTGCTTCCTTTATGTTCAAGTGTTTGAACTTATTTATCACATTCTCAACATAATGTGATTGACTTAAATGGTAACCCCCACTAGTCTTTGTGACTTTGATACCCAAAATGGTATCCACTTGTCCAAGATCCTTCATCTTAAATGTGGAAGATAGAAACCTCTTTGTTTCTTTTATTCCATCCATGTGATCACTCATAATCAACATGTCATCAACATATAAGCATATAAATATCACATAATTATCACACACTTTTGAATAAAAACATTTATCTACGCTATTATGTTTAAAACCAAACGAAATTATAGCTAAGTCAAATTTCTCATGCCACTTTTTAGGTGCCTGTTTTAAAAACGTATAACAATTTTACTAACTTGCACACTTTATGTTCATTTCCGGGTAGAGCAAAACCTTCAGGTTGCTCCATATAAACCTCCTCATCGAGATCCCCATTCAAGAACGCCGTCTTGACATCCATTTGGTGAACATGCAAGTCATGTATCGAAGCTAGTGCAAATAATATCCTTATCGATGTTATTCTAGCTACCGGTGCATATGTATCAAAATAATCTATTCCTTCTCTTTGTCGATATCCTTTAGCTACTAATCTAGCTTTAAAGGTATTTAGAGAACCATCAACATTGTATTTTCTCCTGAATACCCATTTACATCCAATAGGTTTGGACCCGGGTGGTAAATCGACAAGTTCCCAAGTGTTATTTGACATTATTGAATCCATTTCATCTTTGATTGCATCTTTCCAAAACATGCTATCACGAGAAGTCATAGCTTCTCTATAAGTTTTAGGATCGGTTTCAACATGTAGAACAAATGGAATTGTTCTTACTACATTCAACTCATTTCCTTCTACTAAGTAAAAAGAAATGCATTGAGAATCAATTTCATCCGGTCCTAAAGACTTCTCAATTCGAGTTCTTTTGCTTCTTCTTGGCTCACTTGACTCATCAACACCTTTAGAAGATGTTTCATCTTGTGTCCCACTTGAACTAGGGATATCTAAGAGATTTTCCCTCAATTCATTATCCGAAGATAACGAATCCTCAAAGAACTCTACCTCACTTGATTCAATAATCACATTGGTCTCCAAGTTCAATAGTCTATATGACTTGCTATTGCTAGCATATCCAACAAAGACACATTTAATGCCTCTTGGACCCAACTTGGTTCTATTAGGGTTTGTGTTCTTACAATAAGCAAGACACCCCCACACTTTGAAGTATCCAATGTTAGGTTTTCTTCCTTTCCAAGATTCATAAGGAGAAACCTTAGTTTGTTTAGAAGGAATTCTATTCAATATCCTACATCCACTTAACAATGCTTCACCCCACAAATTAAATGGCAACTTAGCATAGGTAAGCATGGCATTTATCATTTCAACTAAAGTTCTATTTTTTCTTTCAGCTAAACCATTTTGTTCTGGTGTTCTAGGTGCCGAACATTGATGAATTATGCCATGTTGTTCACAAAATATGTTAAAATCACTAGAAAAATATTCACCACCTCTATCACTTCTTAAGGTTTTTATTTTCTTGTTTAGGTGATTTTCAACCTCATTTTTATACACTTTAAACATATCAAAAGCTTCACTTTTATGTTTCATTAAATAAACATAGGTATATCTAGTGCAATCATCAATAAAGGTAATAAAATACCTATTTCCACCTCTAGTTAACATACCATTTAATTCACAAATATCCGTATGAATTAGTTCTAAGATACTAGATGTCCTTTTTACACTTTGATAAGGCTTTTTAACTATTTTTGCTTCTACACAAGTTTTGCATTTAAAGACATCATTTTCATCATATAAAATTAAATCACATTTCATCATACGTTTCATAGTACTTTTTCCAATATGTCCTAATCTAGCATGCCAAAATGAAAATAAATTAACAATATAAACAAAGTTATTTTTATTATCATTCAAATTGTCAACAGTACATAATTTGACCATTCCTTCACTAGAATAGCCTTTTCCAACAAATTTCCCATTTAGGGATAATACAAGTTTTCCGGATTCAAATACACTTTTGATACCCGATTTTCCTAAGAGATTTCCACTAACCAAATTTCTAGTCATGTCGGGAACATGTAGCACATTGGTTAAGGTAATGGTCTTGCCGGAAGTGAAGATAATATCCACACTTCCCTTTCCAATCACTTTAGATCGAACCTCATTACCCATTTGAATCTCTTGGTCTCCATCAACTTCATGATAAGTCTTGAAAAAAGATTTGTCATATGATACATGTATTGTAGCACAAGTATCATACCACCATCCGGGAACTTTTCCCTTGATTGCATTGATTTCACAAATGGTGGCCACAATTTTATCCTCTTTGATGGAATTCACTTTGCCCTCGAAGTTGTTTTGTTTTCGGTGTCTACAATCCTTTGCATAGTGACCAGATTTGCCACACACAAAACAACCTCCTTTTGTCTTCTTCTTGAACTTGTTGAAGTTCGTTGAAGGCTTCCTTTTGTTGGACTTTGTTGGCGGTTCAGTTTTCTCAATTGCATTTGCTTTGGAAGTGCCTTCATAAGAGTTTTCACTCTTATCACGCATTCTTGACTCTTCTTCAATACGCAAATGTTTTTGCAATTGTTCCAAGGAGTGATCCTCGGAACTATGCATAATTTTCTTCCGGTATCCTTTCCAAGTACCGGGGAGTTTAGCAATAATTGCCCCCACTTGAAAGGTCTCCGGGATTTCAATCTTCACCGCTTTCAACTTGTTGACTAGCACTTGCAATTCATGAATTTGGGGAAGCAAGGGAATATTTTCAAGAAATTTAAAATCGAAGTACTTAGAAATTAAAAATTTCTTGGTACCTTCTTCCTCCGCTTTGTACTTACTTTCCAATGCGTCCCATATTTCTTTTGGCGACTTTGTGTTGGTGTAGAGATCATACAATCGATCCAACAAAGAGTTGAGAATATGGCCGCGGCATATTAATTCATCTTCTTTACGCTTCTTTCTATTCACCCTTGATTCATCGGTGTCTTTGTCGGATGGTTCGGGTAGATCTTCCAAGTTTGGATCAAGCACATAGAAAATCTTCAATGCCGTAAGGAAGAATTTCAGTTTGTCTTGCCACCTTGTGAAGTTCGTGCCATCAAAACGATCCAACCGTACCAAGTCTTGATTCATCAACTTTATGGTAGCCATCGCTGTTTCACTCTCCATTGCAAGAATATTGTTTGAGATTGTTGGAAAAAACACCTTCGAGTAGGAGAATGAACAAACCGAAATAGCAACAAGGATTCAAGAACAAGAACTTCGATGCAAAGGCTCAACCGCGTGATCGCTGTCCTCAAACAATATTTGCCCCTTCTCCAGTAAATTCGAGATGCTTAAAGGTTTTCCGGCAAATGGTTTGAAGGATTGATAAAGCCTTGTAGTAGAAATATAAAGCACAAAAATATTTCTACCAACAAAACTTGAGAAACACAATAAAAATGAAGAATATGAGAATGTAATGGTTTAATCTTGTATATGGAGATTGTAATGATTTCGAAGTGTTTTTGCATTGAACAAGACCCCACTATATATAGGCCTAGTTCATATTCACGAAGTGGTGCCAAAAATCAAGTGAAAAGCCTCCAAAAATGAATTTCCAACGGCTAAAAACCGTCCAACAGTCACAGTTTTCGGTCGACCGGTTAGTCAACCGAACTTTTTCGGTCGACCGAATGGTCAACCGAACCTCCATTTCGGTCGACCGAAAGGTCAACCGAAAACTCCTGCAACTTCTTGGTTGAAATCCTGCAGAGTTTCGGTCGACCGCAGTCCAATTCGGTCGACCGAAATTGTCAGCACTTTTACACTTCTTCATTTGTTGATTTTGAACATCCAATTTCTCAACATTGAATAAAGATGAAAACATAGATCAATTTATAAAAGTTTGGATTACTCCTATTAATAATGCTTACTTTTAAGATAGAATTTCAAGTCATAATATAGCGAACAAGTTATGATTCAGACCAATTGCATTTAGTCTTCTACACACAAGGTGTCGATGGTAAAACACATCGAGACGCTTTGGAATTTTGTTAGTCATGACTGAGAATAGGCCTGGACATTTTAACAGGAACCGAATCTCTTGAACCGGAATCGAAGGTTTCGATCTGGGTCCCAAAAAATAAATTAGGAATCAGAATTGATAACCGATTGGGTTCGGTTCGGTTCTTGATTCCTAAACAAAACCGTGGGTACTCGAGTGGAACCGATATATATATATATACATATATAACTTTAAACTCTAATCCTAAAATAAAATTGATTTTTACTTTTTTACATTTCGCCTTATATCATATTATTGCATTTCACAGGTTATTGTATGTTAATGTTACAAACTACAAATCAAAATTTTCAAATAGGTTGTGGTATAAGTTGATGAATCAAAGCGTTCATTTTTTGCAATTAAAATTTTTTACTTTCTTATATTGTTAATAAACTTGAGTGATTTTTTAAATTTTTTCATAACGCATGACAATTGATTATGTGTTGTACCCTTTCGTTATCTTCAGTTCGTAGTTCTCTTTATATATATATATATATATATATATTATTTTTATTCAAATAGAGCATGTTCAATATGTAGATCGTAATTTTTTTATACTATATTAGTTATGTACTTAATTAGTATTTTTTTTTTATATCATTTCATTTTAAAATTAGAAGAATTTAAGCATTGTTAATAATTATGTTAAATGCCTAATATGCCTCTCTTATAGATTGAATTAGATTTATTAAGAAAAATAAATTTTTCTCAAATAATAATTTCATTTATTATTATTATTTTTTTAAAATTTTCTACTATTTTCGTGTCTTTTAGTATCCAATAGCTTGCTTCTTGAAGATTTTTTAACTAAATTTTTCTCCACTGCACAAATATTTTCGAGTAGCGGCGTATTAGGAATATGTACCAAAATGGTCTATGTGAAATATTTATTAAATAAATGTATATAAAAATGTTGTGGATAGAAACGAAACCGGATCGGAACCATTGGTTTGGGTTTGGGTTTGGTTCCAGTATTTACAAATATCCGAATGGATCCATTTGCGAAATACTCGAAGCATAAATGGGTGGTTTTGAGTATTGAAATATTCGGACCAACCCACCCGATTCCCATGCCTAACTGAGAAAACTATCAATGAACTAAATTAAGTTCCATTGTATACCCTATTGTAGGGCACTCGTGTATATATTTGACTCGTATGGACTATTTTGGTGAAGTTGTTCACAAGATAATAGATGTTACCATATTACTTCTACTGGTTGGACTTATTTTTCTGAAATAATGTTATTTATAGTGAAAATTGTCGACAGTCGCCTTACGTAACATACACATAACAAATTGTTATTTGATGCATAAGATAATGTATATGTTACGTAGGGTGATTACCTATAATTTTCAATATGAATAACATTGCTCTATTTTTTGTCACAATTTGGGAAATAGTTTTTATCACGGTGAAGATCACTCTATATTTGGTAGGATTCTCGCACATTCTTTTTGGTTTATCTTTCATGAACCATGTTGGAAATTATAAACTAAATGTAATCGAGAAAAAAAAAGCGCATATAAAATTTGTATAATTGCTTTTCGTCTTTGAATTATAAAGACAAATGCCTTATTTTAAAGGTTATAAATTATTACAAAATGAAAGTTTTCATATTAGTGATAGTATGTAAATATTTCCCTATCATTAGTATGTCGTTCTTGTGAAGTTCACAGATTGACCATTTACATGGTCGAATCAAGTTGTTAGCTCAACCAATATTGTAAGTTAGAAGGACAATTAAGTTGTACAAAAATGGTTGACAAAACAAGTGTTGGCAAAATCGTGATCTTTGATTTCAAATGATTTAAAAACTGTTTTCAAAATTATTGATGTGAATTTACTTTTTCAACCAATTTTGTAACCCAACTTTGTACACATCGATCATTTTTCTTTATTCTTTCAGAACCTACTTTAGACAATAAAATATCAAGGTCGAGTATGATCAATAAAGTAAAGAAGTATAATCAATTTAAAAGTATGTTGTAAATCTTTTAACATAACAACATAATCTTTCTTTTATGTTTTCCTTTATCCCCATGATACTTTGAATTGATATTTAGTTTAAGCCCCTTTTTTTGAAAATATAAATTTTGTAATAGCGATTTTTTTGGAGAACGTGTGGTTAAAAAGTAGGAAAAAAAATTATATTAATGTACAACATTTATTGAAAAAATATGTAATTGAAAATGATAATTTTTTAAAGAATGGAGCTCAAACGGAGGTTTGGCTGTCACAACATGTCATGCTTGAACTCTACGCGTGACGTGTAAGTAAAACCATTTTTTTTAATGCCAACTAACAAACTGATCAAAATGAAATGAAACCATAAATTGAATGATCAAATGTAAACAAATTAAAGTTAAATGATAAAAACAAAACTTCTCTATAAGTCCAATAGTCAACCGTGTATTTTTTTTTTTCTTCTAATTATACGTTGAGGGGTGGTTGAGTGGAGAGGTGCGATTTTAATGCACAGTCAAAGTAAGAGGAGACAAAAAGTCTTGTGATAGCTGGAGTAGTCACATTAGTGTACAAACTTACTTCGAAGGGACGGCAAAACTCCTTACAGAATTAGGTCACATTTTTTTGTTAGGTTAGCTAGCATCATGTGAATTTGCATGTGAAAGCACCATTATTATAAAAGCAGTACTTGTTTGAACCCATTTTTAGTAAAGAAAATATTTCGAAATAATAGATTGATAAAAAATATATAGTTAAAAAATAAAGAAAAGATTGAATTTGCGCGTAATATTATTTTATTAAAAAATATGTAATTAAAAAAAAGAGAGATAAAATATAGAAAAATACTAAACAACCCACTTGGATGACCACTTGCTTGATCACACCTTCACATGGGTGTGTTGGTCCTGCGAAAATAAAATAATATCTTTTTTCCCAATGTGTGTGAGTGTGATCATCCAAGCGGTCAAGTAAGCGGACACTATAGCACGACTCTAAAATATATTTTGAGAATAATGGAGATCGAACAAGGGGTAAGTTTACTTCAACTATAATCAGTTACTGTTTGTCTCTCATAAATTCAAAACTTTTTTTTTTCTCGAACTCACTTCAAACTAAACATTCACAAAATAAGCCCATATTTGAGAAAAAAAAATTGTTTAAATGATTGTCAAATAGGGGATAAAATATTTTACATGTAAATATAAATTTTTTTTTTCTATTTTTTAAACATACATTTTTCAAAAAATCAATGTTCCAAAATTAATTTTAATGAATATCAAACAGGGGCTCGACTGTGACTTTCAACTAAAAAGAGTGGCTATATTAACTAAAAAAATATCATAAACTTCGTATTATAGTAATAATCTTTATAATCTAATTATGTAATAGTCGAAAAGTGGTCGAAGAGGAAATTATATAAACAAGATCAAATCGGACAATGAAAACAAAATAGTCCTCTTGAAACTTTTAAAGAGAAGCATTCTTTTAGTATTCAATGTTCAATATTATCCCTTCAATTAAGCCCGTGTTTGGTGGGAATTAAAGTTAAATTTTAAATAGATTTTGATAAAAATTAATAAAATGTATAGTTAAAATCTTATTAAATATATAGTTAGAATTAATTGTTAACTTTAACTTATATTAAAATCTAGCTTTTATTCTCTACCAAACATGCCTTAAGTATGAAGAAATTTACTCACCCCCCCCCCCCCCCTCCAACTGTTTATCTGAAAATGTGTATGTGTACGTGTACTAAAACTTTGAAAATTGTCTCGATGAAGAGGATGAGAAATGCTCCTGTTGCTATAAACCATCTGTCCCAAATATGTGTGCGCACACGTGCACGCATTCTGAAGATGATTAAGGTAAAGATAAAATAAAATAAATAACATTGTTGTATTTTGTGTGCATTTGAAGGGGTTTACGATGGATAAACATATACATTTACCAAGTTCATGTAAACTGATCGAATTATTCACTTATCAGTTTACATTAGATGAAATCATACTTGTGAATTTATTTTAAATAAAGGTCAATCAAATATTTTATAATTTCTTAACAAAAATAGATATAATTGATAAAAGAAAACTTAATGTAGTTATTTTTCATGTGTATATATATTTATTATATAATGTTATAAGAGTGTCGAGTAGGTATAAGCCCTGTTTGATTTCCATTTTCATTCTCATTCTTCTACTCATTTTCAACCACACATTCTTCAATAAAATAATATTTTCCATCACATCAATAACTTTTTAACCACATATTCACCATCATTACATCAAAAAAAATGCATTTTCTTCAAAATAATGTGGATCAAACGGGCTCATAATATGGATCTTAAAGATAGCAAATAATATAAATTTCAAGAATGTGTAAATTAATAGTACACTTTTGAACTGAATATGGTAATCTTTTATTAATTTGCAAATCAACATGGTATGCGGCGGAGAAGAGAACAAATCAATATTCTTTTATGCACAACAACCGTCAATACCATGTGGTGATCTGATATGGTCGGTGAAACAAGCATGTCCCACCCATGTTTCTTAAACAAATAATTCAATAGTTTGTTGAAATTTTTGTGTCCTTTCATATTGCAGATCGCGATTTTCTTTTAAAATGTTAATATCGTTAAGAAGAATAGTTCAAATGCGTATATATTAATTATTATTTTATATATGCATATGTAAAATGATGACTTAAGGTGGAATTTGCTTTATGAATAATGGCTCGTTTAAGCACATTAATCATAAATCTAAACACATATTTGAGCTTTTAAATAAATCAAATTGCTTATTTGAGATTGTTGATCACTTATACTACATTGGATCCTAGGATTGCATTTTCAAAAAGGTTAGTCTTGTAATGGAAAGTAGTCAAATTTCTTATATGTTGTAAGCATCACAGTTTATCTTTGTGCAATGTGTATTTTCGTAATCCTTTTCAGTATGGACTTTCTCTTATATAGGCTATTTTCCATAGCCCTGTCTCTCAAGGAGAGGAATCTTCTTCCCTATTCTGTTCTAAATTTCGTCACCCATTGTCAGCGGCGGATCCAGCACCGGCGAGCTCCGGCGGCCGCTCGTGCTGATCCGCCGGTATTAATTTTTTTCCTATCAATGTACATATGTTTTTCTTATATATATATCTGCAATCTTATTTGTTGTCAAACAATTCTAGTAGTCCAACTGGTTGAAGCGCCCACTTGCAAAGTGGAGATTTTTAGTTCGAGTCTCCACAAGACCATTCTTTTACATTTTGGTTTAATATTTTTCATCACCATTATAAAAAGATCAGTTTTTTAAAATAGTGCAATGATAGAGATTCAAACCTGAACCCTCCTTTGCAATTATTGAAAGCCGGACCACTATGACATTTAATTGATGATGAAACTTTTCATAACAACAATATATATATATATAGTTTTAGCAACGATTAAACAACTGACTCGATGCCCTGATAATTTGTCAAGGTCAACGATCGTATTGGATATGATAACTATGTTTTGAAAAGTGAAAGAATAACGAAGAAAAAAATTAAATAGACAATTGACATTTATTGAAATCCAAAATTTTATTTTTTTAATCTTTTCATTAGAAACTATTTAATCAACAAAATTTTTAGCTATTCGTATAAGCATTGACACAAATTTTCTTCACTAGGAAATAGTCTTTAGCAAGATTGAGATAATCAATAAACCGAACCAAGAAAGTAAGTAATTTGACCAAAATTTCAAACTTGAAATTTCTACTCGATAAATATTATTAGACTGGTAAATAACGTACATCCACACTTGCAATTCGAACTACAATACAAGTAATTTCAATTTACAGTATTGATTTTTATTGTCACCGTTAATGGTCAACATTGAACGACCGCCAGTGCTCACCCGAAATCCTAGATTCGCCACTGCCCATTGCTACTGTCAAATTGATGTCTTTTTGGGGGTGACACAATCACCAGTGAAGCCATAGATAGGCTCCTTCAATGGGATAAGTGAAGTTTTTATTTGCACTTTGCATAAGTTCTCCAAAAAAGAATGTTAATGGAGCTCCCATTATCTAGTAGCATCCTCTTGGGCCCATTTTGGACAACAACATCTATGACTAGTAGGACATAGCAGTGAGTAGTGGACGCCTCACATATCATCCTTTATGAGTTTAGGGTCTATAAGGTTTGAGTCGGAGAGTCTCTAGTTGATGATGTAGCTAACCACGGAGTTTTCCTTAAGGACCCCAAAGATGGTTCCTATCTCTTTGACGGGGACTTGATTTTTCCTTGGCTGGTCCCTTTATTTCCCATGGTCTTGGCAAGACTACGTAGCTTCATCTCGTGCGTCTTCTTGATGCCTCCACATATCTTCTTGAGAAGGTTGTGTCACATCACCTCTATGAGGACAATTTTGTTGCATCAGAGACTGCTAGTCTCAAGATGTCACTTGGGAGTGATCTCCTCCAGGTTGCTAAGGATGTTGTCGACTCGATCCTCATAGTTTTCCAAACTCATAATATCGGGAATATCATTCATGCCAGCCATCTTTCCAAAATGGCCGTTGACCATTTGTTTTTTAAAAAAAATTATTAAAACCATAAAAAGCATTGAATGACCATTTATACCCTCACATCATTTTGAAGAGAGAGACGTATGAAAAACACTGTACAGTAACCGTCGACCCACACTGCCAAGAAATTGACGACCTAGACCGGAGATCGCCATTTCTCTGAAGAAAGTGAGTTTTAAATATTTAACTATGTTTTTTTTTCCTGAATTTTTTTTTTATTTTGTTTACAAAAAGTTTTAATTATTTATTGAATATTTAATTTTTTGCAATTATTTATTTTAATTTTCTATTTAATGGGTAATTGTTTTTCGTAATTATTTGTTTAATATTTAATTATTTACTGTAAATGTTTATTTAAATAATTTATTATTTATTTAAATGGTAATTTAATTAATTATTTAATATTTAATGTAATTTTTAATTTTTTATTGAAATTATTATTTTTTAATTGTTATTTAATATTTAATTTTTTTGTAATTATTTATTTTAACTAATTATTTAATATTTAATTATTTACGTAATTTTTAATTATTTTTTATTTTTTATTTTTTATTTAATATTTAATAATGATTTATTTTTTTATTTTCATCTAATATTATTTATAGTTTAATTTTTGCTTGAATTTTTAATTTTTTTTGACAAAAAATATTTTTTGCTTTTTATAAATTTGTTTTTTAATTTTTATTTACGTTCATTTTCCTTTTTTCCATTATCTTTTTATTTTTACATATAGTAGTTACAGTTCGGTTAGTTTAATTTTCTAATATTATATTTTATCCATTATCTCTTGCTTTAACATTTTAAATTTTGTCTGATGGAATACCACTTGGACGCCGCCATTAGACATGTTCGGGAAAGTTACGTGGAACTGTAACTTTGTCAGCTTTACGTCGGTGCTAGATTTACTCGATGAGGATCACATAGTCATATTACGTCGATCCTGCTTATGGTCTCTGTATTCGTTGTGCGACGTACAGTTCTTCAAGCAGTTGCTCGATACATTACTATATCGGCTGCTTAAACCAGTTGATGGATATGCACTCCATTTTGATCTTCGGGACAAGGTAGCTACATTTTCTACATTTGAGTTTGCCCTCATTACCAGATTGAGATGTACGAGCGAAGAAGTAGCAATGACTCGTATTCCGAGAAACATGTGTTGCTAAATGAATACTTTTTTGGACAAACAACAAAAACTTTGGCGCAATTAAGAGATGTATTCAGGGAATGCGACTAGATGTCAGACAATTGAAGCTGGACTTGGTGCTTATCCTCGAGAGCATGCTCAGATGTCATCACAAGAAAACGTCGATTGACTTTTTTATTTGAAAGTTGTTAATGACATTAATACGTTCAACAACTATTAATGGGGGTAGAGATGTTTTATGGATACCTTATGCGTCTTTTGGAGGAGATATTCGATGCCTAAGGGGATAGGTCACGAGCGCAAGTACGATGCATATGGTTTGCCATTGACTTTGCATGTAAATATTTAACATAATGAACTATCTATTTTTTAATTAAATTTTATATCTAATAATTGTAATTGTTGCAGATATAGATCTTGGTTGGCCGATATGCGAGGAGAGAGGAGACATGCTGCCCTCGGTTGCATTATTGGCGAGCACAAGACAAGCCATTTACCAAACAATTATCAGGTCTCTTTGACGATTCTAAGGTACGTATTATACATTTACGGTTTATATTGTATGTCATTTACTATTTATATTGTATTATACATTTAAGATTTTTATTGTATGTCAATATGTCAATTTGAAGTCCTTACTAAGTTGATATCGTCGATCGAGAAGAATGTTCAGAGTTATTTGTATGAACTGTCAATTCCAACTGAGCCAGACGATTAGATGCTTGAGTCCGTCGTGGTGATAAGGTATGTTAATTGAATATAATTTGTTGATTATCGTTTTAATTTTTTAATTAAGTTATTCATTTGTAATGTTCATTTTTTTAGGAGCGTTGTCCAGTATCACCTTCGCCAATGATATCACCTTCCTCGAGGAGGTCACCTCCACGTATGAGATCACATTCTCCCGCATCTAGACACCTCTCATATGGATCTCCTACACATAATCATAGTACTTCTATCGATGATTTGTTCAACTTCTGACTACATTTGTGAGGGAGATGAAATGGGAAGTAGTAGAGTTACGACATGATATCACGATGCTACAAGCCAATTTAGGAGACCTTCATAATGAGGTCCTAGTGCTGTGAGGTGACATAGCAAGCTTACGAGGGACTCACGGCTCTCAAGATGGAGCGGACGACGAAAGGACTGGTGGTTCTCATGGGTAAGGGGTGATGGAGGAGATGTTTAGATAGAATATGACGATTTTTTTTGTGGCTAATGAATTCTACATTCAAGTCATTTTTTGCATACATGACATAGGGTGTGGCTCCGATGGTACCGAAGGCGATGGCGGAGGAAATACCAGAAGAGGATGCGTAGGGAGTACCGAAAGAGAAAGATGAGGCAGAGAAGGTACCAGAGGGGATGGTGGCAGGGAATATGACGAAGGAGATACATGAAGGTGATGTGGCGGAGGACGAGAGGAAGCCAGACATGACGACGGATGTAGTTTTTGTGTTCGAGGAGACGACTGAGGTGAGGAAGGATAAGAATCGTGTTGCTGACGTGTTAGAGCTGGTGGTCGATAAGAGGTCGAGATTATCATTACAGTACATCATTTTTTCCTTCACGATTGAGGTGAAGAGAAAGATTTTTGTAGACGGGACGTTCCCCAATCTCTTTCGGGAGGTCGACCTGATTAAGCACAAATCGTTCGATGAATTGTTCAAATCCTTTAAGCATGAGTAAATATTTTATGATTTTGCTAAAGTACATATGAGATCATCTATGCTTTTTGTAACATTTCAAATTTTCATTTTCAGAGATAGCTACAAGATTGGGGAGAAGAGGATTTCGAACGCTACAAAGTGGTTTGAAAATACACTGACGATGTCAGTTTGGCTTGTCGATGATGTAAGTATATTCTTGTTGTTATTTATTATATTAATATAATTTGTTGTTTTATTTAATTAAACTACCATATCTCTTTTTATTGGTATTTTTGCTTTAATATATCGACATGGCCATGGAAATGTTGCGTGATTGGGCTCGAAGACACCCGAGATCTTTTGACATTCTTAGCCGAGTTATCTGGAGCTTCGGGGTTGCACGTGCTATTGATATTGAGCATAGCATGCTCCCACTCCAGGGGAATGGATATGTGGTATCTGAGTACATGTTTGAGTGGGTCATTAGGCTGGAGCCGACGTGTGGAAAGTCATGAACAGTTTGTACACATATGTACATTCTAGTGATCGCGAATTCACACTGCTTTGCGATTGAGATAGCATTAGCTGATTCCACTATCTATATGTACATCTCCGATCATAGCTGTTTGACACAAAATTAACTGGAGCAAATATTAGGGTTGATGATTGTGATCGTTCCCATGTAGCTAGATATACGATGATTCGAGTAAATAACAGATTAGCCATTGTATGAGACACAAAGACATGATGACGACAAGACAAGGAATATCGTAAGGATTTACAAGTTTTTTATTTGAAAAATTATTTTTTAGCTATATATTATTGGACTAATATATTATTATTTACTTGAAGGGGGATTGTACTATATTCGCAATAAAGTATATATATTTTTTAAGTATTGGTTGCAAGGTTGATACAATAAACCAATATTGGATAGATATGTTGAGGTTGAAGTCAGCTTGTGATTTGTATGAATACAAATGTGATCCTTAGTACATTGTGTATTATTTTATTAAAAAATGTAAATATTGTTTACTTTATTGTGACTCGTGTTTTATTGCAACGATTGTATGTGTAATTCTAAGCAAATTTGATTGTATAAGCTAACAAATAGTTAAAAAATCTTCTCATTCTTTTATTTTTTATGACTATAAACTTGAGGTGTTACCAAATAATTTTTTTTTTGAAATACTGCGATTTCAAACCATCAATTTAAATTTAAAATAGGACGTCAAGTGCTCGAATACAAAAAAAACTATTAAATAACAGACAGAATGTGAAAATAGTGAATAAAAATTAAATTTTATTAAATAACGGACAAAAAATGGGCTATTTCACTTGCTAAATAACAAATATTAAATTTAGGACCATATGAAAATAGTAAATAAAAATTCGGAGAGTTACATGACACATCTGTTGAATTGTTATGTAGAGGAATCTGACTTATACAAAATCGACGAGTATGCCATGTTGCGCCGCATTTGCCGCACTTTTGAGATCGAGAAAATTTACTAGTAGATGGTATTCTAGACGTACATATACGCCCAGAAGTATGTGGTCCGACTTTGAGTGACAACAAATTATTAAGTGGGAGAATGTGGTCGGCAACTTTCCACTCAACTTCATTTGGTACATGAAATATTGTTTTAGCATACACTGCTCTCCAATAATCAGCCATTGTAATAATAACTACATAAGGCGTGTGGTAGAAATCCTCTATGCAGAGCTACTACCACTGCATGCGTACGTGAAAAAAACTCTCAAACTGAAACTTTCTACACGTACACGTATTATCATTCAAGTTCACTATGCATCCGATATTATGTTGACATCACATGGTGATGTGAACTCGACCAAGAACAAGCTTGGGAACCCATGAACAAGATGAAACAAATTCAAGAAAGCTAGAAATCACGCCGCGCAAAGATCAACCCGACCCGTTGTTCGACCAGTACCAAGAATCAAGATTCCACGCAAGAAATCTGACTTGTTGATTACTCGGAACAAGAACCGTGAAGTGGGAACGCCACAAAAGAATTGCTAAACCTTTTGATAAGTTCAAGTTTAGAACTTTAAGCTACCAAAATTAATAAAACTTTCCAAAATTAATGAATCCTAGTTAAATAGAAAGAAATCACTGAAAATTCGATTCTACCGGATGACCCTACCAGACACGTCTAGTAGAACATTGCTCGTTCGGTTGGTCAGAGAATCTTCGACTAGCTTTATCATGTGGATCCAAGTCTTTTCAGTCTTCGAGCCCAACATGAAACTTGGTCTTTGACGCGTCACCTCCAACAGTCGTGCCCCGAAACTCCAACAAGCAATTGTACAACTTTTGTTGCCTCTTTGAAGTCCCGAACCCAACTTAGACCTCTTCCTCTCATTCGCTAAACCTTCGTAAATTTGTGTCTCAACCCGGATCACATCACATGGAGAAGCGAAATTGATCCAGTGGTTCAACATATACTTTTCTTGCCACCTTTAGAGTCTTGAAAAGTTTATCTTCATGAGTTCAGGTTAGCACACTTGTGCAACTTTGTGATTCTTCACGTAGGTCATGAAATCACTATTGTAGCTTGTTACAAATGTGCTCAATCATTGCAAGAATTGATAACTCTCGATCATTCTTGAATAATGCATTGAGCGACTCCTCATTGTTCAACGTCCTAAAAATGTGATCCTACTCAATTTTCGATCCCTATCTTTGTTAGTTAATCCCATCCGCATGTGATTTACTTTCTATTTTGACTATGAACTTATCAAGTTCTTCAAAAATGTAAGCCCATGCAGCTCTCCTAAACAATGCAACGATGTCATGGCCTCGATATTTAGTCTTCAGTTACCCTTTTATATGATTACACACAATAACTATAATGTGTCTCGAGAAAGACTTCGGTGATACCATTTATTATTGACTGACCCCGATCAGCTTACTAGTGCAATGTTCTCGATACCCCCAATTACTTTCCTAAACTTCGCGAAGAACCAATGCATCGCTAGATCTTTCTCTATATCGACTATGTCGAATGCAAGAGGGTAATTTTGGACGTTGACATCTTGACATGTTGTAATAATCAACTTGCCGGCATATCTAGTTTTAAGGATTGTACCATCGACTAGAATTAGGGGTCGCATCGCGTTTCGAAATCGTCGAATACATTGTCCAAGGGCCATGAAGAAATACTTGAAGCGATTCTCGCCCTCTATCTCAATAAAAAATTGCCGATACATGATTAGTTTTCCCTATGTTATAGCAATACCTAGCTAATTTAGCATAACTCTCTTTGACCAAACCCATTAAGTCCTCCAATGGGCATTCTTTGGTCTTTCAAGCTTTCTGATAGCTCATGACCATCCCATACTCTTGACGGACATCGTTAATGATGTTTGAAGCTCTATAAATCGTTTGTAGGTCCTGAAACTTGTGCATTATTTGTCGATCAATAAATCCATGCTCGGGCTTGCCTGTAATCATTTCGACAAATACCAACTGTGCAAGTATGTTTCCTTACATACTTATGAATTACAAAGAACTCATTCGTGTCCATCTTAGTCGCTCGCAAATGCCAATGTCAACTGTCATCAACACATATAGTAGTGTACATCGACTTGTTTGATTTCTTTACTTTAAACACAAAGTTGTGTTTCAAAACAATTTATTGCATAGCTTCTTGCAAATATTTCTTTGTTTCAAGTTGTTGCTCGACATACAAATCTTTATCATTGGAAACTACATGTGAACAATTAGAGGACTGTGTACTCATTCTAGCCTGTGAGCTCCCACCCTACTTATGTCTCCAACGAGATAAAACAATCAAATCCTCATTTGTAAATGCATTTTAATTCTCGTTGTCTTGAACTAACGAAGTAATTTCGTGCGTAATAGTGAGATCATGGTAATGAACAATTGTCTCGGAATAGTCACATCGTCCCCATGAGCTATCTCCACCGTATTCTAAATATCATACACATTACAATCCCCTCCATTGGAATCTTCGTGTTCACTTTCGGAGATATTCTTTTTAACTAAAGTTACGTGAATATGAGTCGTGTGATTTTAGTTCTATTCAATTAAAACCTTCATTTCTACTTCGGAAGTAACCATTTTAAGTAGAATTGAAATGAATGTATGCTTGCTGAATAAAAATTCTAGTTCCATGTCGCACTGAGAGAGATCGACATTGAGCTTATTTTGTAAATCATGGTACATTTCTGCATTTGATGTACTCGATCTTATGACAATTTCAGTAGCATCATGTCTTTCACTTATCCATTTTCACACACACATTGATCATTTTCGTTCATTTCAAATTCACAAAAGTAATAAATTAGGACCGCAGCTGATCCCATATCTGCATTAGGAAACGTAATTTGTTAAAAATATAATTATGAGATAAATATGGGAAGAAAAACATACTGGGCGCCGATTGTTTCCAGCCGGCTGGGCATTGTAATTTTGAAAATGAACATTTAAATGTCCCTCAAAAGTAAGTAAATACATCCGAAACATATAAAATTACCAATTTTATTTTGTACACAACATGGGGGGAGGGGTTCTATTTTTCATTTAGTGAGAGTTCTGGGTATCTGCTTATATGGTTCTAATGAACCAAATTAAATTTAGAAAGCTTGCATATTCGTCCATAGGTCAAATAAGATATGTAATTATTGGAATAATTGTTGGAGGCTCAAATGATGGATATGCAAGCATGATAACTTATATGCCAATGTGTCGGCTTGCTTAAAAAAAAAATCTGTTTAAAATTGCAAAAAAATTATCTACCTATGTAAAAATAAGATTTAACGATTAAAACAATTTACTAATTCAATGAAAACGAAATTAAAAATACGTCAATATACTTACCGATTCAAAGTGACGACTATAAACAATATTTTCTTATTGAGCGTTTGATAAATTTATGAGATTTCAAGGTTGAAACAGATGAAAAATGAAATACCTTTTATCTATGTTGGAGTAAACAAATAAAAAAAGTGACTTGATTTTAAAATTTTAAGTGAAAAGTGTTTGGAACTCTTTGTAACTTAAAAGGATATTATTGTCTTTTAAAATAATAGCATATTTTTGTAATTGTATAAAATACATAAGGGTAATTTTGTCTTTTACGTATGAAAATGCAAGTTTGGTAAATGGTAAAAAAAAAAGGGAAGAATTCATATGTCAAGGGATTGTTTACCCTAATTCAGAATTCATGTGTAAGGTTTTGAAGTGCAAAAATTAGGTGTCATTTTATTAAGTGGAAATTACAGAAAACCCTACTTTAAATATCTGAATTCTAAAATCAGATAGGATATTTCATTGTTCAAAAATCAGATGTTTTATTAATTAATTAATATACAGTATTTCATTAATTATATACTACAAACCTAATTCTTCACTATCTCTCTCTATCTCACCCCGCCGGTCTCTCTTTCTCTCTCTGCCCTTCAACGACGTCGCGTGATCAGACTATTCCAGAGGCGCTGCCGATCTTCTTCCTTGTTCTTTCATCACTCCTACTACTCCCGATCTGAGCCATGATGCAGTGGCGAATTGAGCGACGATAGGCTCTCCGCCGTTGCAACAATTTTGTGTCTCTCAAATTTTTTTTTTCTTTCTTCATCGGAGCAATGGCGGTTTGTGGTGATTTTTGAGATGGTTTTGTGGTGATTTTTTATTTGATTTTGTGGTGGTGTGGTGACTGATGGTGATGGGATGGTGGTGGATCTGGTGACGACGACGGGGATGAAGGTGGTGGCAGGTTTGGGAATTGTGGATCTGGTGGCGGCTTCGTTGGTGCCGCGGTGGTGTGTGCGTGCTGTGTTGCAGTGGGTGCAGTGTTGGCGGTGTTTTGTTGTGTTTTGTGATGGCGGTGGTTGTTGGGTGGTGTGGTGACTGATGGTGATGGCAATGGTCGCTGTGGTGGTGTGGTGATGAATGTGTTGTTGGGCGGTGACGGGGATGAAGGTGGTGGTGGGTTTGGGATTTGTGGATTTGGTGGCAGCTTCTTTGGTGCCACGGAGATGTGTGTACGCTGTGTTGCAGTGGGTGTGCTGGGTGAGGTGGTTAGGTCTGTGTGCACGTGCGGTGGTGGTGGTAGGTTTGATAATTTTTTTGTTGGTCGTGTTGTGTGGTATGGTGGAGCCGGTTGTCGGGCGGCGGTCACAGAATATTTGGTTGACTGTGATCAGTAAATTGGTTAATCTGTGACCAATAAAAAATATGTGACCAATGATTTGGATAATTTGTGACTAAGAAATAATATGTGACTTAAAGAATTGTTAATCTGTGATCAATAATCTGATAATTTGTGACTGTATAATAAGTTGTGACTTATAATAATTGTGATTTGTGAAACGATGAACAAATTGTGACCTATGAAATTGGTGAATCGTGACCGTAAAATAATTTATGACATATTAAAATCTTTGATTTGACCCTGAACATAAATTAAAAAATTTTTGATTTGTGATTTATTAATTTTTTGACAATTAATTGACAATATAATAAATGAATTTGTAATAAGTTGTGACTTATAAAAATTGTGATTTGTGACCGATGAACAAATTGTGACCTATTAAATTTGTGAATCGTGACAATAAAATTATTTGTGACATTAAAATTTTGATTTGTGACCTCGAAAATAAATTGACCTATAAAATTTTTTGATTTGTGATTTCGAAATAATTTGTTAATAATTAATTTGACAATATGTGACCGATAAATAAATTTGTGACTAAATTGTATATATATATGTGACCTTTATATATTTTATTAATTAAATATATAATTAATTAATTAAATCATAAATAAAAATTAATAAAAATTTGATTTTTGAAATTTGAAACTTGTTTTCAATAATTGAAATGAACCATACTTATTCTCTTATTTATGAAATTTTTCCAAAAAAATTGGTCATAGTACCCCCCTTATAATCGTGAGTTGGCTAGGCCCAACTCATTGATATCCAAGGCTCGGACCTATTTCATAAACAATCGGCCTAAGTCATATAATTCCTTGTAAAAATGTTATATCAATCATTTTTTGTGTGGTTCAAAGTGTCAGACTGCAACTAGCATAAGACATTAGACTTAGAACCCTAACCACCTCGATCTTTGGAGGCCCATCTAACGTGGTTAAGGATTGGGTAAATATTGATCTACTTATATATCACAAATGACAAATTTACATAGAGTTATGTTGCCTGAGAGTTTATTATCGATGAGGCGTTGGGTTGTCCCCTCAACAAGTCGGAATTGAAGGTGGTTGCGGCCATGATAGATGGCGATACTGCCTCAACTTGGAGATGTAAGAGGTGACTTTGTCATCAAAATATTTTTCGTTTGAAATATCTCAAGTGCACTCTTCGTTAACAAGTATTAAAATGAATTGAGTCCAGGTGACATACTTATAGAGATTATACTAGTTCAAGTTCAAATCAACTTAGCCTTAACCGAAATTATGAAAATTGATGATTTTCTAAAACTAGATTGTAATCAAATAGTTAACTTATTAGTGCAAGACCAAAATTAACTCAAATCAATGTAAAATTACATTTAATACAAGTTTGATGAAATATATAATGATGAACAGGTCAATAGGATCCCAAATCCTGTTATATCAATTCCAAAATGGTCACTAAAGTTCTAAAATTTGATAACAAGATTCATTACGAAGATTAATATTCTTAAATTGTTTAACAATCTCTCTCGAATATAATTAAACATATTTTTACATGTAACCCGACTATATTCTATGATAGATGTGAATATACAAGAATGTAATAAATTTTTATGGATACTTCAAGATCATATAGAGTATAATTGTATATTTCTATCCCCTAATGGACTCCACGGCAATTAACACTGCGTCTAGCTTATTTTCAATCTTTTTAAGGTAAAACAAGCCACAATACTTATACAACTACTACAGGGTTAATTTCACAAACGGTCACTGAAGTTACGTAAAAAAACACAAAAGTCACCCAAAAAATTGCACAAACGGTCACTGATTTTTTCAAGTGGTTTCATAAATAGTTTTGCGGACCAAACCCATTTTTAGCCCAATTAGCTACTTTGGACCACCAAAACTCCAAATCTCAGGCCACGTTGGCCATCGACCACAATGTACCTTCAATTGAACCCTCAAAATACCCCCAAACTCGCAATCCACCCAACCACTGGCCGTAATCTCGTCGGAATGATCGAAAAATCGAAACAAAGTGGGCTGCTTGGGCTGAAAATCCCGAAAAATCAGTCAAAGCGAATCACTTTTGGATCACTATGGGGAGATTTTGGGTGGCCACCTTGGGCACCACCAATGTACCATCTTGAACGCCCTCAATTCGGCAATGTCTTTTGTAACTCACCTAATCACTGGCCGTAACCCTGTATAAATTGCCGAAAAAGTCGCTCCAAAAAATTGAGCTACGCGTGCACAGTGATTTTTCCAGCGATTTTTTGGGCGACTTTGCGGTGATTTTTCGGCCAAATTCGTTTGGAGTTTTTACGGCTAGTGATTGGATGGTTGCGAAGAGGAGATTGAGGGCTTTCAAGATGGTATGTTGGGTGGACGGTTTTGGTTGCTCGGAAGTTGGAGTTATGGTGGTCCAAAAAACTGGCTGCTTGCATGACCGTGATTTTTTGGGATTTTCAGCCCAAGCAGTCCATTTTGGCTCGATTTTTCGTGCCGTTCCGATGGGGTTGCTGCCATTCAGTGACCATGGGTTGAAAGGGCATTGAAACTTGATGGTACGTTGGACGGTGCTCAAGGTTCCGTGATGTTTTTTATAATGGTCATGGTAACTTCAGTTGATTGATTTTTCGGAATTTTCAGCCCAAGCAACCTTCACTAGGCTCCCAATTTGCTATATCAATTCCGATTTAACTTTAAACGGCTAATTTGTTGGATGGGTTGCGAAGAGGGAATATTCTTAGACTTCAAAAATGCATGTTGGTCGATGGCTAACGTGGCCCGAGATTGTGAGTTATGATGGTCCAAAGACAGATGTGTTGGATACGAAAATGAGTTTGGTCATTCAGTGACCATTTGTGAAACCACTTGAAACTTCAGTGATCGTTTGTGCAACTTTTGAACTTCGACCGTTTTGTGTTTTTTACGTAATTTCAGTGACCGTTTTTAAAATTAACCCACTACTACACATATAATTGTAAAAAAAAAAAAAAAACTCATGTCAATCATTCATAATTTGAAAACGTGCTTTGAATATAAAAAAGAAATAAAATTCAAAAGTTAAAGGTTCACGATACTAAATTCATCGTAACTCTGGCAGCAGATTACTTTAGCCTAACATGTTGTGAAAAAGAAAACAAAAGTTGTAAAAATAGTTCATCAGCCGAGATTCTTGAATTTGATCTTGTGTTTTTGCCTTCTTTTGCAATCAATTCACCAACCATAATTATGTGTTGATAGTTGATATTTATACTAATCTTCAAGGAAAAAGTCTCTAAAAATCATGTAATAATGGTTCAAAAGGAAGTTTCCTTGTTTGATTGAAATTCTAGCCAGTTGCTCGATCCATATAACTTGGCAAGTGCCCAGTTATAACAACTTCTATTTTTTTTTGCATTTTGGTCCTCTTCTTCATTCTTTCCTCTATTTTGAACCTCCACTTTAAATTACTTCTATTTTGGTCCTTCAACTTCCATCCAATCATTACTTTATCCTTATTTCTTTTTCAATTGCTTGTGAATGGGTCCAAAACTAAAACAAGAGAAAATTAACCCATGTAAAATTTAATACTTCGACAAAATAAAAACTTAGAGTCTGTTTGGTATTGATTTTGAGAATCAATTCTCATTTTCAACAACACATTCTTGAATAAAATAATATTTTTCATCACATCAATAACTTTTCCTTCTTTTTCAACCACACATTTCCTATCATATCACTATTCAAAAATCAATTCTTACCCCAAAAATTACTCCCAAACACCCTCTTAGTAATTTGGCTTGAATATGTGCACAAAATGCACGTATCAGACTCTCTTGTTGCTACTAGCCTTGGAAAATATGTGATTGCCCGGCACTTCATTCTGGCACTCACATGACTTGTCACACCGGAAGAACGTAACAAGTTTCTATTACATTCTGAGTGTCAATATGTAAATCAACAATAAGAAACGAAGATCCTGTTTCTTTGGGCTATTCGACTTCTTTGGGAGGATATTTTAGAGTTTGCTCAGATTATATCTATTGATATATCACATATTTATCGTGAAGCAAATCAGGCGGCTGATTCTTTAGCACGTCTTGGATCTCAAGGTCATTCAGATTTCTTAGAATCTATGTCTAGTTTCCCAGTATTTACAATGGGTTGCATTCGTTTAGATAAATGTAATTTGCCTTTCTTTTCGCTTTTCATAATGTTAAACAAATATTGTAAGGGAAGTATTACTTCCTCTTTTACTGCTTTATATTTGTTCGTTCGCATTTACATTCACTGTAAGGGAAATAGTACTTCCTTATTTAATGCTTACATCGTTTGCACATGTAACCACGGTATTCTTCCGCCACAAGTGAGGGCATATTAATAAAACTTCGGAGGTACCGCCCTCCTTCCCCTAAAAAAAAAAAAAAAAAAGTTTCATTCAAACCCTTTTTTGTAACAAATTTTTATTAATACAGTCATATCACTTGCGTTTAGATTGTCTCTATACAGGGATGGAGCCATAAAACTATGTAGTGGTGAGCTGAAATTTAAAAATTATCTAATGAACTCATACCATAAGAGTGTTTTATGCCGTGAGATGTCGTTTAGAAGTCTAAGCTCATAACAAAGTGGGTCAGATAATCACGCAAGTACAAATCTAGATATGTATTCTAAGATGTTTTACTAGATTTCGTAGTTTTCCTTGCAAATAGAACATTGGCACCCTCCCTAGAAAATACAAATTAGTGGAAGCATGATAGACATGAGCAAATGATATCTATCAATCAATAAAAAATTAAAAATAATACTTAACGAGTACTCTTATTAGATATGTCTCAAAGAATTTTGATAATCTGTCATTCCAAACGATTGAAAATTTGATGAAAAGTAAAAAAAAAATATACGATTATACATCATTGTTCTCATAATAATATTTTATATTGGAATCGATCTTTTCTTCCAACACATTCTAATATCACAAGTAAACAAGTTTTTAACAAATAATTTTTTTACTGACATAATTATATATAGAGCAAGTTACTTATTTGATAATAATAACTATTTCATTATCAAAATAAGTATTTTTTCTTATAAATTAAAATAATTAATATATGAAAACATACATAAAAAATTTAATTACTTTTAAACTTTGCCAAGCATAACTTCCATTATCGTTTGAATAAGTAATTTATTTTTTTCTTTAATTAATAAAAAATATTTATTACATAATTTACTTATTTAGGTAGTCTTTTAACTAAATTTGGATAATTACACATTGGGCTGCACTCAAGTTTATCGGGCTAAAATATATTTTTATATTAATTTAAACACACACACACACACACATTTGCTATCCAATTCAATATTGGGTGGGCTATAGCCCAGTCCTGTCCTCTTACGTACGTTCCTGTCTATACATTGATCCCTTAAGTTTTTGTGAATTAAATTATATGATTCAAACATATTTAATCATTTAGGGATTGTATGTAGCTATTTGGCATACCATATAAATGACTATAACAACATTTGTTAGCACATTTGAATTTTTTTTTGACATTGTGATGCAGCATAAATGGAAAATTATAAAAGTCAGAGAATATAATTTAATATTTGTTGATTCTTCACAAGAATACTGAATACTTGACAATCAATTCGCGTCAATTCACGTATGGATATCGAAAATTGATTCTTGATCAAAAAATCGTTCATTAACTTAGAAAGAATTGAAAATCTCCCTAATAATTGATGCAATGTCATATAAATAACGGACTGTGACAACCAACCAAGTGAAATCAATTGCTCGACTACCACTATGGTAGATCGACTGTCACTATTGTTGACCGACTACCACTATGGTAGATCGATTACCACTATGCTAGCTCGACTACTATTTTGGTAGATTGACTACTGCTGTGCTAGCCTGACTTTGACTATGGCAGACCGATTACCTCTATGATAGATCGATTATCATGATTCCTAACTACTTGAACATCATTTTAATTGATTGAAAACCACTTGATGATTATCATTGATCCCATTAACCTTCTAGTGGGTAGAAGTTGACCACTTAGTACGTGGGTGAAAACCATCTAGTGAGGGAACAACTTACACTGTACCGTGGACAATAACCCCATAACGGTTAATGGCATCAAGCATCTATAAATACTTTATGCCTAATGCTAGGTTTGGGGATCTTCTTTTCACACAATAATTTTCTGGCTATCTCTCATTTTTCCTGAAGTTATTTTCATAAAAATTCAGATACTAATTCTCCCGACAGAGGTATAATAGAGTAGATTGCCCTAACCTCTTTTTGTAGGTGTTCATTATTCATCGGAGTAGCAGAAGTTGTCTTGCTCTACTAAGAAAATTGAAAGGCCTTTTCTTTATTATTTCATTGGCGCCATCTTACGAAACGTTTTGAACACAAAAGCTATGTAGAAAACTGAAATAGGAGTTACATGCATTTGGTTGGAAACACGGAAGAGTTGGAGTCTGTTGCTTGAGGTCAAGACCAGCCATTGTAGCCTCAATTTGTAACACAAAGTCAGTTTATCATCCTCGAGATTCAGTTCGTTGCCATGATGACTCTTTTGCAAACCAGACTCGGAGAGCAGCCAATCCATCGCTTAGTCCACCAGAAGTTCCACCACTTGATACACTTGAACAACCACCCCAAGTGGTACAAATGATTTCTCCCTTCGGTTACTCAGCCAATGGTTGTAGACCAAGGGTCATGTAAATTCATACATCCACAAATTCCATGTCTTATGTAGACTTGAAGCATAATATGGGAAAAATAATGGCCAAGAAGATAGGCAATGCATTGTTAGGGAGAAAATGATAAAAATAAGCAGATGGTCTTAGAGGAAGACCTATTCGCACATAAGATCATGGCAGTCATCTACCAAAAGGTTTTAAACAGTCGATGATAGAGACATATGTTGGAGTCATGAAATCGCTTGATGGTATGGATTTCGTTGATTTGATGAGATTGTATGCGGCATCAGATGCAACGAGGTATTGGTTCCTTTTGCCAACAATAATGAGAGAAGCTAGAGACTAGGTAGCTGCTCTAGTGCCATGGTCTATTAGAACTTTCGATGAGCTTTCTAGAATCTTTGTGGCATACTTTTTGAGTAGCAACAGAAAGAGGAAGACAACCATTAAGTTGATGTAGGTAGTCTAAGAAAAAGATGAGCCCCTGCAAGATTATTTTGCCAGGTTAAGTAGGGATATGCTTGGCATGAATGACTTTCAAATGTCTGCCCTATTAATCGCATTATTGAATGGCACCAGAAATCGGGTATTTAAGATATCTTTCTCAAAGGTTTCTCTGGAATCAATGAATGACTAGTTGTAGAAGGAAGACAAATACATAGATGTAGAAGAAGTAGACAAGGTCATGAAAAATCTTCAAGAAGGATGTGAGCCACACAACTGAAAGTCATATGAGCGAAAAGCCTTCCATAAAAACCAGTGAAAAAAATAAGCACATGAATAGAGGGTATGAACAAGATCGGTCGACCAAGTAAAGGTGAAAACATATTAAGGCCTTGACTCCTTTGAACACTCCACGTGCTAAGGTATTGATGGAGATTCGAGATATGAAAGAGCTCAACTGGCCAAAGCCAATGGTTGCGTCTGCTAGCAAAATCTCAACGTCGCCCAATGTGCTAGGTGGTGAGTAAAAAAACCAAAGCAGTGGTTAAAGCTCAAGAATCACCAATTGAAAATACAGAGCGAAAATTCGCAAACCAAAACTCGAAATAGTGCAATCAATTAAGTAGCGCGCAATGATGATGACTGAAAAGCTAAAACATTAGTCGCCAAGTAGTCGATCACATAACAATCGACTCATCAACGACAATTGATCGCTAATGCGACGGAATCATGATGCGATCGATCACTATACGGTCAACGTATGTTATGTTGACCACTTAGTAATTGACTCATCAACATTCGATTGTGCATGGTAAATGATTGCCATGTGGTTGAATACAAAAATAGAGGTAAGATAAATATGTTAACTTGGAATCCCTAAAATATATCGACTGGCCATCATTTTGAGGAATCGATTGACCGTCCCCACTCGTTGATCTGGCGATTGATCAACCAATATATTCATTGGTCGATCGACCAACCTAAAATGGTCAATTGATCGGATATTCACGATCGACCAGTCTATTGGCCAATCGATTCTCATTCTATCGTCATTACTGTTACTATTTTCCTTCTTGATGTAAAAGAAGATAATTTTGAAGACCCTTGGCTGGAAGAAAATGATAATACTGCCTTATACATAGAAATTAAATGGGGGTTGCTAAGATTGAAATATATTTAAGGAAAATGAGAGTGAATGAAATGATTACTTTAAGGATGAAGAAATGAACGAGACATCTAGAAAAAAATGAATGGAGATGCTACCTCTTAACGATAGCTATCGATAAGAGGTAGAAGGGTTAGTGATGATATGTGGTATAAATAATGGACTACGATGACCAACCAAGTGAAGGCAATTGCACGACTATCGCTATGGTAGATTGACTACAACTATGGTAGATCGTCTACCGTTATGCTAGCTTGACTATCATTTGGTAGATCGATTACCACTATGGTAGATCGACTACCATTATGATAGACTGACTACCATTATGCTAGCTTGACTACAATTGTGGTAGATCGACTACTGCTATGGTAGATCGATCACCATGAACTCTCAACCGTCTGAACATCATTTTAATTGATTGAAATCGCTTGATAGTTATACTGATTCCATTAATTGTCTAGTCGGTGAAAGTTGACCACTCATTACATGGGTGAGAACTCGTCTAGTGAGTGGACATGTTACACTGGACTCCTGGACAATAATTGCGTAGCAGTTACATGCAACCAGACATCTATAAATACTTCATAGCCATACCAGGTATCGAAATCTTCTTTTTGCACAATAATTTTCTGGCTATCTCTCATTTTTCTTAAGTTATTTTCATAAAAATCATATCACTAATTCTCAAGTCGGAGGTACAAAGGGGGAGATAGCCCTAGCCTGTTTTTGTAGATGTTCATTATTTAGTGGAGTAGTAGAAGTTGTCTTGCGCCACTAAGAAAATTGAAAGGTCTTCTCATTCTTATTTCAATAATCAACCAAGGTACAACAAAGCTATAATGAGAGTTTAAGTAGTAAAACCTAGAGAGAAAACCTAATCATGCAAAAAAAAAAAAAAAAAAATTGATCCTAACTAGATTAATATTTAAAGTGCGTAAAATAAAATACACCAAAGCCATTAAAATAAGTAAAATAGGACAGCATTCATGTTACATCATTCCCTATTAGTTAGAGAAGATACACCCACAAATCTTGCGATATATCTTCATCTGTTATCGGAGCAGAAATTCGCTCGGTAAGGTGAAAGGATAAAAAATTTGTTGTTCCAATAAAAAGCAACTGTCCACTTGTACCTAAAAAATGGTTGCCTGAAGATGAAGTTTCATTGTGCGATAAAATAAGTTTTGAACAATAAAGTGAGCCATGGGTAATAAATGTTGAACAAGAACTTGCGTTTGTCCATTTCCTCCTCCTTGTATGCAGTTACGCTTTCTTTTTTTTAATGTATATCTCTTTGTTGTCCAGCCAAAATTTGTAGTTTATAATTGAGTGCAAAATGAACCCCTCCTTGTACAGCTGCCCTACTATTTAGAGAATGCTGCAAAGTAAGTGTACCCAACTTTGGAACATCCATCCCTAAAATACTATTTTTGTTACACGATTGATTGCAATTTCTTTCCCCATTAAAAGTTTCCATTACTTTGGCGTCAGCTTTATGAACATATTAGATGGGGTAATTTCTGCATACCGCTTCATCTCTCTATGAAAGCTTGCACAATCACATTTTTTCTTACAACATTGGAGCTTTAATATTTCCTAGACCATCACTTCATTTTTTTCTTTCGATAATCTTAAAAATACCTTTATGATGTGTCCATTTAGAATTTCCTACCTGCATCTAGGGTTTTGTCACTCTTGACAGCCGTCTCTTTCCATGTAGCATCTAGGGTTGGACAAAACTCTTAAACCGAATTGGATCGAACCGGACCCAAATCGATCTGAACCGAATCGAACCGAGCGATTCTTGTTAAGTTAAATACCCGAAATGGTATTTGAATCGAGAACCGACATGTTCAGTTCGATTCTTGGTTCTAGATCAAGAAGCGAAGAACCGAATAAAAATCGAATCTCTCTAATTTTTTTAATTTAAATAAGCAAAGTTATTTTATTATTTTATAAATAAATTTGCTAATCCAAAAATATGATTTTTCTATTTCTAATTTTCAGTCCAAGTCCAACTTAATCAAATAGACCTAGGTTTTACCCAAATTTGTTTTTCTACCATAGTGTCGTTTCTTTCTGAAGAAATCGAATTGAAACTCAACAGCGCCTATCTTAGTTATTGTAAGCTTGCTATCGTCCTATTTTTGTGATTTTCACAATCAAATCTATGAAAAATTTAGCAAAGAAAGACTTAAAAAACATATAAGATTGAACTACGTTATTTTATAAGAGTTAAGATTGTACATGTCATTAGTTAAATTAATTTGACTTTGCAAATATGAAAAAAATTAATTATATTAAAGAACTTAGAAACTGAATGGAACCGAACCCAAGCGGTTCCATAATTAAATTTGGATCCAACGATTCTACTTACTAAATACCTGAAATTTCAGGTTTGGTTCAGTTCTCGTTAAAACAGAACCGAATTAGATTGTGCTCAGCCCTCGTAGCATCACTAACAATTGCCTTTGATCAAGAGGCGGAGCGAGGGGACACATTTTTTTTTAATATTAGGCTGATGTGTATATATAAAATTCATTGAAAAATTATTTTTGCCTAAAATTTTTTAATTTAACCTTTTAGAAATTTTAATTGGGCTTGAGCTATCAACTCATTTATTTTCCCACAATTTTTCTTATCAAGTAACAGTTGAGATTTTGGGCAGTTTTTAGAGTGGAGCCTTTGCTTTTGGAGTTTGAGCCACACCATAGAATTAACTAATATGATTAATTACATAGAGCTTGTAGTCATTATTTTGGGACACGTTCTTTTTTTATAGCACTTTTGCATTACTTTTAGATAATTGGATGGTTCACTGTTTATTTTCCACCCATATGTACAGTTTATGCTGTTTTCATGATAAAAGTTTGAAATTCAACTTATCTCTACCATGTTGTGTTGTTATGGTTATTGAAAGGAATAATAATTTCAAATTGCTATGATATTGTTGTTGATATTTGTTGTACATTTGATTATAGGTTGATTAATGCAAATTACAGAGGAGATAATGTCAAAATTTTATTAAAAATATGTCATAATAAGTTTTATATTATGGTAGCCTTGATAGTGATCCGACTTTTAGTTGGTATCTATTATCACCGCATGTTATGTTCCGAGTCCACTAGTGTTACTAGGAGCTAGTTGTGTCATCGCTAGGAAACTAGGCCATTTCCACAACCCAGAATTGAACTCAACGCAATGTTGGCCAACCTAATTTATTACAAATATGGCTGCTATTGAATCTTAAGTAGGTGATTTTCCCACTTCATGTGGAAGTTACCCACCTCCTTGCAAATTGCGTGAAAGTGGGAGAATCTACTACTTTGCTGTAGTGATGGGAAGAATAAAACCCCATTTTCCTTCGATTTTCCTTCGATCCTACGATATGGGTCGTCGTAAGACCAGTCACCGTGGCTAGAAAACAAAACGGTGTCTCCTACTTAATAGATGTGGTTGATATGCATGACGGTCTCCTCAAATCTCCCATCGTCGCTTTAAAGTGCCAACACATCATGGCAACTGCACGATGGTGGATTGCAAAAACAACTTTTCGCGAAGTGATGTATATATCATCAATTGGAAGTATTGCAGATTTTCCAAATCATTAAGAGTCGGTTTAATGTGGCTACCTCTATCAAAAAAATAAAAATGAGAAGGATTAAGTTTCGACAATAAGGGGGAGTGGAGGGGGGACAAAAATCAAAATAATACAAAATTGGGGAAATAGAAGTATGAACAATTGTAGGGGACTTAATGGAAATAGTGATACTTACATAGTTGCTAGCTAGAGGACATATAGGTAAAGAAAAGGAAAATTTACCTCTATGAGAGAAATCCTCGAGCCCTCCAAGTGAATCGTCTAAATGAAAATTTTAGAACGAGAAATTTTGGGACTTTTTATAGAGAAAATGTTTTGTGTTTCTTGTATTTAGCCTATGTTTGAGCCTCATCCTTTAAAAACTCATTTTTCCCAGACTTATTTTCAATCATACATTCTTTCAATAAAATAATTTTACATGTAAATTTATAACTTTTTCCTACTTTTTAAAAACACATTTTAAAATAAAAAAAAAATTACTATTAAAAAATCTATTCTCTAAAAGAATGGAGCTCAAACAAACCCTAGTATAAACTCCTACTTGTGTATATCCTAAAATTAGTACAACTGTAATAAGGTCAAAATCAGGGTATAAATATTGAGCCGCCCAAAGAATCAAATAAACCATTTGGGCATGTAATATGGAAGCCCAATAATTACCATCATAATACCCTAAAAGATAATGACCCAATAACTCTTCGTTGAGCCTGCATAGTTACCATAATTGAGGAAATTACACAGCTCCAGGCATTCCAAGTTCACAGGGCAAAAATCAGGTGCGGAGGTTTTTAACCATAATCTAGGTATTGAGTTAATAATTAAATTTTAGTTTTTTTAATTATAGCTAATAATTAAATAATATGTATAGTATATCTGATGGTGCGTTCCCTTAAATATCGTAATTTAAATTACCATTATCTTAACTTCTGTTATTATCCAAATCCATTCTCTCTCAAAATCTTCCTCCATGACTCCGTTTAGTTGCTTCCCATTTCGGCCATTTCAAATGCATTTCGTTCTTCTCATAGCTATATTATCAATATCATCCATTCTATTCATCATATATTCCATTCATCATATCGTCCAATATCTTTTGAAAACCAAAGAATTCTTAATCGAAGTAAAACGGTGAAATCGAAGGGTGAAAAAGGGTAATCAATGTCGAAAACACGCCACAAAGAAGAAACAAGAGGAAGATTGAGGAGACCCCAAAAAAAAAAAAAAAAATTCCACTGAAAAAGCACGCATTGTCTGTAATCGTGCGGAAAGGACCCTCGAACAAGGTCATTTCGATTTTTGATTTTTTTAATAATTGAAGTTATAAGTATGTATTCAAAAATTATTAGGTAAGAAATATTGAAGATGTATTGGACATTTGTGACCTTTATTCAGTTCAATTCCATTCGTGATATGGGTTAGTGTTTTGGTGTTGAATCCCATGTGTTATGGAATTTGATTTTTTTTTTTTTTTTTAAAATTTTATGACTAATATGTTTTCTAACCATGAAGAGAGTATATGTGACCATGGTATTAGAATGTGACTGAAGTTGTTATGAATTTGTGACTTGAATGCATAACATTATGCATGCATGTGACCTAATTGTTAACATTGTCGATGATGTGTTCTAAACATACATAGGACATTTATGACCATGACATCCGAATGTGACCAAAGTTTTATGAATATGTGGTTTGAGTGAATAAAATTATCTATGTCTATGTCCTGATTTTATTTTCAAGAATGATGTGTGTTGTAAACATAAAAAGTCCATATGCGACCATTTTTAAATTTTATGAATGATGTGTTCTAAACATGTGTCGAGAATTTACTTAACTGCACAGTGAAAAATTAAACAAGTTTCAATTCCCATCCAAGGATCTGCTTTGTGTTTAGAAAGAAACTGTGATAGAAACTATACCTTTATTCAGATCTGCAAACTCCTTTACTATTCCTGTAGTTCCAGCAATCCTGATCTGCCTCCCACAACTATCCAATTGTTTAGCCTCCAATGGAATCCACACAGGGAACAAGAATGAGAAGAAACTAGAGTTTACTTTTCTTGTACTAGCAAGAATAATGAAAATCCATCGACTGTTTTCAAACCCTAGCAACTTATTTATATAAGCCTGGACGGGCCTAGCCCATCCTACAACTTAACCCGATCCAATATTTAATTAATCCAATTAATTAAATCCGGTTCATGAATTAATTAATCCAATTAATTAATTCGGGCCTATTAATAAGCAATCCAATTAATTAATTATCCAACGCTTGTCAATTAATTAATTGGCAGATCTCAATCTTCTAATTCTCATTTTGTGTGTGACCCATTAGGTTCCCAGTCACGATGTCTAACGATGTGAATTATTATTTTGATCTAACCAAAATCGATAAATCAAAACACCCTTTTGATTTATCAGTAATTCACATCCCTCGTCCCAGATTGACATCTAGCAATGTGTCGGGTAATACATGTGACGAAAAATGTCACGTGGTATGATAAAACCAAACTCGTTCGTTTATCGTGAAAACTATAATCCCTTCATCAGTATGATCCGATCATTCACGAGATATGGATAAGTGTCAAACTCAATTATCGATCATATCTTTCATTCCACTATTCAAGTCAATGTAAGTCAAAAACTCATTTTCGACTTATGTGTACACCTTGGCCAATGATTTCATTA
Organism: Osmanthus fragrans; assembly: GCA_019395295.1. Lineage (NCBI taxonomy): Eukaryota > Viridiplantae > Streptophyta > Magnoliopsida > Lamiales > Oleaceae > Osmanthus > Osmanthus fragrans. Next base: position 12,677,498 of record CM033356.1, read on the forward strand.
TCAACTTAATTGGATGAAATGTAGATCATAAACTCTTACTATCTAAGAATGATGAATCCTATATTGATCATTCACAACCTTCATGTGATTATTAACATACCCGAAAGATGCTGTATTAGTAGCCCTTGACAGAGCAACTTCCAGCATTACCAAAGAATGACTGTCCTCACATAAGGTACTATGATGACCTCAAGTCGAATGTACAAATTCCACTACCGAACGTTAGATATTAACCACTGATACTCAGATAATTATCCATGTGGAATCTCCCAGCGGGTCTCCAATGTTTTGTTCTATAACAAAAAATTAACGTGTTCATTTAAGTGTCACAACTCTTTAGCTTCTGAGATAAGCTACTTACTTCACAAGTAAGGAATGACACACATGATGGTCTATTTGTAATAACGATATCTGTATCTCGTTATTACTTACGACCACATACGATTTAAGATTCAATTATATGTAATTTGTATTTCACAATCACAACTCCTCGTGAGTAACAAATTACCGAGATTTGAATCTATGGACTCTATTATTTAATATCATAATAGATATTGTCAAAATAAATGCATTAAACATATATCAAAGTACTTATACCCAAAGTTGATTGGACCTAAGGCATAACAGTTACAAACTCCCACTTGCACTAGATCCAATCACTTATGTATCTAATATCATAAGAGTTCACATGACAATCATGTTTACACTGTGACAACTCTTTGTAAGTGAATCTGCAATATTATCAATTGTGAGAATTCGTTCTTTCTTTACGTCATTTCTTTGTATTATCTCTGATGAGATGGTACCGCCTCAACACCTGTTTGGATCATCAATGAGACCTTAGTTCCTTCACTAGCGTGATGGCTCCATTGTTATCATAATACAAATGTACGTGATCAACAATGTTAAGAATTACTCCAAGTTCATTAATGAACTTCTTGACCCATACTATAACTTTTGTTGTTTCTAAAACAATAGTGTATAAGACTCTCGCTATTGAATCAATGGTGATTTCCTATTTGAAACCTTTCCAACACACCGTTTAAGAGTAAATCAATATTCTGATTGAGATTTGCTATCATTCTAGTCTGACTAGAAGTTAGTATCAATGTATTTATGAACCTCAATTCATTTTCTCCATATAAAATTTTCTCAAAATTTTATTTCTATAGATTACGATGAATTAAGCAATCTTCTAGATCTATCTTTATAGATCAAGTTGCTTCTCATATATCTTTATGAAGAAATCCTTTAACAACCACAATTTCAACGATTGAAACGTAGGGATGTCGTTTCCTATTAATAATATGTCTTATACATATAATATTAGGAATGCGACAACCCTCCCACTATTTTTCGTGTAAACACACAGTTCATCTTTATTTTTGATAAAATCAAACCTTTTGATTTTTCTATCAAATTGAAAATTTCAGCTCCAAAAGGCTTGCTTCAATTCATATAAGAATTGATCAAGCTAACTACCCTGTAAGTATATTTGGATTCAAAACTTTCGAGTCGTGTCATGTACATTTTCTCTTGCAAGTTTCTGTTAAGGAATATAGTTTTGACATCCATTTGCCATATCTCATAATCATGGTATTCAATAATTGCAAGCAAAATTCGAATGGATTTCAGCATGACTACAGGCGAAAAAGTTTCATCAAAGTCAACAACTTGTTTTTGTGCGTAACCTTTTGTTACCAACCTTACTTTGTATGTATGGGCCATGGGGTATTCTCATCCACGTCGACCATTTTCTTGTAAACTCATTTACAACCTATGGGTTTTATCTCATCAGGAGGGTCGACCAAGGTCCAAAAATTGTTTTCATAAATTGAGTTCATTTAGGATTCCATGACCTTTTGCCATCTCTTTGAGTCAACATTTGACTTTACTTCTGCGTAATTAGTAGGCTCATCATCCTAAATTAATAATACTTGATTAGTAATCGTGAATTCATACTGTTTGGGAGGTCGAATGGTCCTACTTGATTTACGCTGAGCCGGAGAGTCTTCAGGTATCTCTATATCCTAATTAGGAGTCTGCCCTCAGCAGGCGTGAGATCAGACTCGGGCTCATCTAATTGGTCAACAACATCTGTGGATTCATGAACTTCTTCAAGTTCTAACTTGCTCCCATTGCCCTCTCCTAAAATAAACTCTTTTTCTAGGAATATGGCATGTCTTAAGATGAACACCTTCTTCTCAACGGGATTGTAGATCTGGTATCCAATTGTTTCTTTTGGATACCCCACAAATATGCATTTATCGGATTTAGTCTCAAACTTATCTGATTTAGTACGCTTCACATAAGTGTCACAACCCCATACTTTCATATGAGATAAGTTGTGTCTTTTTCCTTTCCATTACTCATAGGAGTTTTGTCGACCGATTTAGATGGGACACGATTTAGTGTGTAGCACGCAGTAATTAGTGCATGACCCCAAAATGATTTTGGGAGGTTTGTATGTCTTATTATTAATCATACTATATCTAATAGTTTACGATTCCTTCTTTCATATACAACATTATGTTGCAATGTATGTGAGGAGTCCACAGCAAGAGAATCTCATTCTCTCTTAAATAATCTAAAACTTTTATCTTCAAGATATCTCCACCTTGATCGGATCTTAGTGTGAGAATATCTTTACCTAATTGTTTCTCTACTTCTAACTTGAATCCCTTGAACCTTTCAAGAGTTTCGTGCTTGAGTGTCAACAAATATACATGTCAATTTCTGAAATGGCCATTAGTAAATGTGATGAAAAAGAGAAATTCACTAGCATTAATTAACATAGATCAACATACATCACTATATATCAGATCCAATAATTGTGCAGATTTTTCACCTTTTAAGTAAAAGGAGATTTGATCATTGTGCCTAGTAGGCATGATTCACATTTGTCAAAATGATTCAAAATCAATTGACCCTAAATATAAATCTATATGTAATTTTGGAATTGCTCTTTCATTTATTTGACCGAGTCTGCAATGCTAGATTTAGGTGTTATTCAAATTTTCATTTTTATGCTTGTTATAGAATACTTAATACTTAGAATATAAATGTCATTTTGTAATTGACTATAACCATTAAGATCTTATGAAGATAAAAATGAACAACAATTGTCCTTAACATTAAAATAATTCATGTCCAAAAATGAAATTCAAATAATGTTTTGGTATTGGTGGGTTCAAACTAACATTTCTCTAATTCCAATACTAAGCCTAAAGGCAATGACAAGAAGTATGCTTCTGCGGACAATGCAGCAACTTTTGCTCATTTTCAATGTGCAGGTCAACTTCTTGCTTTTGCAGTGGTCTACCTGTATTTAGTTTCTACATATTTATACAAAGATGGTATCCACATCTAGTATCTAATACTCAAGAAACTAGTGAAGTAAAAATAAGTCTTCTCCAAGTAGATTTGATAATGTCCTTATTTACTTTGACTGTTTTAGCCACCTTAGATGCTTTCTCAAAGCCCTTGTAGGCTTCCTCTTTATATCCTTATAGGAATCAATGGCTTGTCCAATACTAACTTTAATATTAGGTTGGGTTTAACAGTCTTAAATATGTTCAGCAACTCAATGATTGTGCACTTGAGTTTATTCATATCAAAATTCACAATCAGCTATGAATAACTCTTTGGCAGAGATTATATAACTAAGTCAATACTTAGTTCAAGGTTCATGATTGAACTTAATTGAGACAACTTCTCAATGTTAATCATCTTCAGTACACGACCATTAACTGAAGATTCCTCTATCATCTTGCATTGGTATAGTTGCTTGGAAGTCTCATATCCTTCCACATATGATTATTATCATACAACTCATTGAAATGAAAAATCATGTGTTATCATCTATACTCTTATGTTGCTTTTGTAACACAGGTGACATAGTCGCAAGGATTACACATGTTGCAATACTATCATCATCTATAGCTGTCACCTCTTCCTCAGTTGAGTCATCAACGGGTATCTCTGGAAAGGGCTACTTAAGGACATAACCAATTTTCTCATACTTGAGAACAATTCGCAGATTGTAGTGTCAATCAAGAAAACTTGGTCTGGTTGTTGGCATCTAGTATGCCACTCAAATACATACGATTACTCATGATTCAATAAATATAAATGACGAAAAGTAAAAGAATAATATATAAAATGCATCAATTAATTCAATATGGTCTTTTATCATATTAATTGTCCTTCCACTATTTAACTCAAATTTATGACCCTCTTGCATAAATTTATGGAATTCATACTTGACTCCCAGTGGGCTGGGATTCCATTTGTTACATCAAGACCTTCAGTGTACTCAACAAGCCTTAATAAAACATTAGGTAGCTACTATTATCAATTGTATCTCCATACAACTCTCAGATAATTAAGCTGACAACTCTTTGTCTTCACATGTCTCATGTGTTAGCCTAACATTCCTCTAAAATTATCTCATTGAGTGTACTCAACAAAAGATAAAATTTAGTTAAGTCGAACCCATTATTCGAAAATATCGAATATTTCATAGTGTCAAATATATCTCTAATAGACCAATCTTGAGTGTACTCAACAAGTTGAGACAATTTAGGACTCTCGTTTTTCACTATAATGATGGAAGACGAATATAGATATGACTTAATATTTTAACGAGGGACTTTACATGCAAATGTCAATTCCTAGGGGTATTGCATTGAATCGATGTCAATGCGTCATCTCCATAGTTTACTCCTCTTCTTGCGTCTTCAATTAATCAGCTACAACCTGTATCCTATACTAGTTGGCACGTAAGCCTAAATGAAATTGAACTCGTAGGCCCACAATAATAATAATAACGGACTCGCAGATCCAAAACAATTAAAAGCTCATAGGCTCCATAAAAATAACAATAGTAACGGGCTCGCAGACCCAAAATAATTAAGAGCTCGTAGGCCCACAAAACAGCATGAATTAAATAGACCATTCAACACATCCAAATGGTCGAATCCATAATCATCCACTAATAAACATTCATCATATAAATGTTTTCCTACATAATATCTAATATTATATGCAGACATGTTTCAAGAATCTAGCAATTAGATGTCGTCTAAATCATTTAGACAAATGGATCGAAAATAATTAAATAATTAATTAATCATATTAATCAATTAATTTAATTAGCGGGTTTATTTAATTAAAATAAAATTTTAATTAAATACCGAGATAGAGTCCAACTCTAATATCATAATATAGGGCAGAAATATTTAATTAAAATCAAATTTTAATTAAACAGCAAAATTAGAGTCCAACTCTAATTCCAAGAAAAATTTTTTTAGGGCGAGACAATTTAATTAAAATCAAATTCTAATTAAATGTAAAATTAGAATCCAATTCTAATTAGAAGAACATATTAGGGTGAATAATTTAATTAAAATCAAATTTTAATTAAATGCAAAATTAGAGTCCAACTCTAATTCTAATTGAATTAATATTTTAAATTAGGATAAAACTCCTAAATAAAATAAAATTCAATTTAGGGTCAATGTTTAATATTTAAGTTAAAATCTAATTTTAACGAAATTATAAAAGTCGTCACTTTTAAATAAAATTTTAATCTTGGGTCAAAATTAAAATATAGGCCAAACCTATTTAAAATACAATTTTAAAACCCTTTTAAAATTCAAATTCAAACATCACTTTTGAAATTGCAAAATTTGACCTAAGTTCAAAATTAAAACCGGACCCTTCCAATTAGAAACATTGCATAACATGTCCCTTTTGAAAATTCAAAATTAACAATCAGCCACTTACATTAAAATTGCAATATGACCCATTTATAATATTGCAGGTAGGACTCGTAATTTTAGAAATTACACAGGAGGTCCCTCGTCTCCAAACTTTCTCACCCAACTGAAAACCCTAGAAAATCTTCTTCTTCTTCTTCACTCGACGGTGCCGACAATGGCCTCGCAAAGAACCATTGAGGCAGGTGCCGCCGCCGCTGCATGCCACGATGCCGCTGCAGCAGTAGCTACAGACGTCGTTGTGCATTGCAACAATGTCTGCTGCCTAGCGTAGCAGCGCGTTGGCCACTCGCTGCCACTGTCCCCACAGTTAATCAACATTTATTATTATTATTATTATTTTTAAAACGAAAATTATTTTCTTTTTCAAAAACAGATTTTTGAAGATAAAAAAATAATTATCCAATTGCTAGATTCATGATCATGAAAATATAACTTTCGATTACGTCAATATGTAGAACAATTTCTAACAAACACAAAATAGGCTCTGATACCACTGTTGAGAATTTACTTAACATGCACAACGAAAAATTAAACAAGTTTCAATTCCCATCCAAGGATCTGCTTTGTGTTTAGATAGAAATTGTGATAGAAATTATAACTTAATTCAAATCTGCAAACTCCTTTACTATTCATGTAGTTCCAGAAATCATGCTCTGCCTCCCACAGCTGTCCAATTGTCCAACCTCCAATGAAATCCACACAGGGAACAAGAATGAGAAGGAACTAGGGTTTACTTTTCTTGTGCTAGCAAAAATCATGAAAATTCATTGACTGTTTTCAAACCCTAGCAACTTATTTATATAAACCCGGACGGGCCTAGCCCGTCCTTACAACTTAACCTGATCCAATATTTAATTAATCCAATTAATTAAATCCGGTTCATGAATTAATTAATCAAATTAATTAATTATCCAATGCTTTTCAATTAATTAATTGACAGATCTCAATCTTTTAGTTCTCATTTTGTGTGTGACCCATTAGGTTCTCAGTCACGATGTCTAACGATGTGAATTATTATTTTGATCTAATGAAAATCGATAAATAAAAACACCCTTTTGATTTATCACTAATTCACATCCGTTATCCCAGATTGACATCTAGCAATGTGTTAGGGCAATATAAGTGACGAAAAATGTCACGTGGTATGACAAAATCAAACTCATTCGTTTATCGTGAAACTATAATCCCTTCATCAGTATAATCCGATCAATTACGAGATATGGATAAGTGTCAATCTCAATTATCGATCATATCTTTCATTCCACTATTAAGTCAATGTAAGTCGAAAACTCATTTTCGACTTATGTGTACACCTTGACCAATGATTTCATTATCAACTTAATTGGATGAAATGTAGATCATAAACTCTTACTATCTAAGAGTGACGAATCCTCTATTGTTCATTCACAACCTTCATGTGATTATTGACATACCCTAACGATGCTGTATTAGCGGCCATTGACAGAGCAACTTCCAGCATCACCAAAGTATGACTGTCCCCACATAAGGTACTATGATGACCTCAAGTCGAAGGATTAATTCCACTACTGAACGTTAGAGATTAACCACTGATACTCTGATAGTTATCCATGTAGAATCTCCCAGCGGGTCTCCAATGTTTTGTTATATAACAAAACATTCACGTGTTCATTTAAGATAATGATAGAAATGAGTATTGATGGGAACATGCTTTGCCCATTTCCTTGATTGCCATGAAATTGTGATACAACTACAATTGATTTACTACTTTCTTTTGAGGCAAGTTTATCACCCTAACGATGGAAAATGTGGTTTTATGTGTCTGGGCGATATGTCAGGTTCTCTATCTTGGAGTTCTGTTTTTTCCCAGGTCTAAGATGTTCTCGAGATACCGATATACAGATATTTGAAGTAGACCATCACAATTGGAAACAAAAAACTTTTGTCATGTGGATAGTGTAATACATGAAGACGTCAAGTTCATATTTATATCTATGTCAAGTTCATATTTATATCTACGTGCCAAATGCTAGACTTAGATCTTGTTGAAACCCTTCCAGATAATGATGTTACTATGATTGAGGCTTTGTATTTCATCACCGTTTATCTCTTTCCCAGATGTTACAAGAAGATTGTTGTAACACCCTGACCACATGGATCGAAACATCACTAAATTAACTGTACTTTAGCCGTCGACTTAATAATTAACCATACTTTTAGCGGAAAGCTTAAATATTTAATTGAAGAATTTAATTCAAGAATTATTATTTTTTCTTAAAAAAAATAATTCAATACCAAAAGGAACAATTTCAAAAAAAGTCTTTAAAATATTTTCCATGCATGCATCCACTATCGACGTGAAATTCTAGGCAAAACTTTAAAAATAAAAGTTGCTGTCTTTGTTTTCTATCTCAAGCGACAATGGACAAAATAAATTCGTTTGCGTAGTTATTGACTCCGAAACTTCATGAAATTTTAATGTAAAGTAAAAAACTCCTTATAGTATGTCATATCCAACATATAGGGTATTAAAATATTTTTCAAAACCCTGCAGCGACTCGTTTGGAAGGTAACCCAGTGCAGTTTACTTAAAGTGCCATATAAAATTCTACACATATTTAGAAACATGATTCCAAGTCTATTCAGTAGCTAACTCATGAGGCCATCAAACCCCGCTGGTTTTGTCCAAAAATTTCAAGTAACGATCGAGTTATGAATTTTTGAAATCAAGGGCAGAAGCTGAATACATCAACAATACACAGTACATTTTACTTTAAGTGACGTATAAAATTATTCCGACATCGGATTGACATGAATCCAAGTTTATTCAGTAGCTAATCAAACGCCACTGGTTTCATCTGAAAATTTCAAGTAACAATTGAGTTACAAATTTTTAAAATCATGGAAGAAACCAAAATGTTAAAAAAACAGAAAACTTTAAATCGCTAACACCCTTTTTTGTAGACGATGATTTGTGAGTTAACTTCTATAACACATTTCTACTATTAAACATAACTTATTCATAAAGAAATGCTCCTAGGATAGTTCCACATATGATGTCCACAGAAAACAATTTTAAAAAAGCGTAAACATTTCATAATCGAATTAAAATATAAAGTTATCTTCATCTACTGTCATCTACGCCCCAAGCAAAATCAAATCAACCTGTAGGAAGAGAATAAACCCACGAGTTTGAAACTCAATAGGCATCATTGGTGCATTTTGTTATCAAATTACATAATTCAAAACATAGATTCATACCGTTGCACATAGAAGGATTTCTGGCAAAATTTAATCTCCGCAGAGTTATGATTTAACATAACACATAGAGCCGGGAGAATGATCATTCAAATATAGGGGTGCCAAAACACCGTACCCGGAGGTTCCATTTCATTTAAAACTTTTACGAAAAATCATGATTCGAAAACGAAATAATCACTTGCACCTCTACCTATCTTCGTTTGACGCATTTGAATTGATGAAGTTGGATGTTGAATATTGTTTTTCCGACGGCACCCGAATATTAAGAATTTGCTCATCTCTTATGTTTTTCTTTCTTTATTTTTGAAAGCTTTTTATTGTTTAAAGTGTATAGAAGAAAGAATAGAAATAACTTGAAGAAATGAAAAATCAAATCCCAAATTCTAGTTAAGAGAAAACGTGGACAGCAATGACTTAAGGAATTTAAAAGCATTTTAAAAGCTAGAAATAAGTTATACATTTCATGACTTTTTCATATTTTTGCTGTTACGTGTGTATGTATGTTTTCATGTATAAGAGTATGAATTGGAAATGAAAAGGGTAGGAAACATTGCATTCACCACACCCCAGATTAAAGAGAAATTTAAATGGGTTTATTGGTTAACTTGTAGGTTTCAAATCCTAAATCCCAGAAAAAGAAATCTGCCACAATTAAATGAATTTAAAAACATTCTAAAGGCAATGGTTTAAGATACATTATAAACTTGTGATAAGTGTGTGCGTGGGTGTGTTTGGAATTTAAATCGTTTGTCATTTTTATATATATTTATTTTTTTAAATCTCTGGTCCCTAACTTTATTCAACTTAATCAAAATAAGGGAACAACATAACATTGAATAAAACATTAATCTTTCTTTACTTATAAATGGTCCCTTTGAAAAATTACGTGTAAGCAAATTTGGTATTATAAATATTTATCAACTATATAAAATAAATTTTCATTGTTGAGTCCGATATTTTAAAAACATTAAATTCCGTCCAACTTCATCAAATAATTTTGAAAAACATGTATGGTGGCCGGACCTGGGTTGCACATTAAACCACCATAAGATTGTAAATTTATTTAAGACATAGTGGACTAGTATTGGGCTCTCATTTCTTATATGGACCGAGCATAAGGTTCATTTATGGGCTAGGCTCGTGGTGCTAGATCATAACATAAAATAAAAATATGAGCATAATTCCATTTTTTTTTGGGGCTTCTACAATTGTTGACCACTTCTTGTTCGCTCTCGTTGAGGACTTCTCTGCAACTATTCGAAACTACTTTGGGTGCATTGAAGATGGGTTGAGTAGGAGGACCTCACACTACAGGTTACGAGGTATGTTGTTAGCCTTCCAGGCATGGATATATGAGACTTTTCTCAGTCACGATCGAAATGTGGTCATAAAGATATCGAGGATGCATCCCCTTATCAGAATTGGATCACAAACGAGCAACCATCCACTGTCAATTTGGAAGGAACTGACTGCTGCTCAAACTCTAATGTAAAGTTTGAGTAAGCGTTTCATACTTAATAGTGAATTGTTGACATTGCATTTTTTAATCTATATTGTATTGCAGATTGAGATTTGTGACCTGAACCTTCGAAACTGAATTGGCAATACCATACATGAATGGTGTCCATTACAACAAGCCAATTCCTGAGTTTTCACATGACCACCTCAAAAATAAGAGTAGGAAGGAAAAGTCAGCTTACTGTATGGGTACGAGTGAGAAGTCAGGCCATCATATGCAAAAAAATCATCATCAGTGCTCTTGTTAATGAACAATAGTTTCGACAGGCTGATGTCTCCGAATACGATGATGATTTCGTTAATACTCCACTAAGGTGGTAGGAAACTTCTTCCCATGAAAAATTCCCAACCGATGAAGGCCCGTCAGCTGCCCTTAATTCTCCAAAGGAACCACATTCTCATGGGGCGCAATGGGGGTGGTATAAGTTGTTAGTTAAGTCAGTTTTAAAATATTTCCATATCGGTCACATATCATTATTTTCAAGTCACATGTCGTATAAATCAAGTAATAGATGATGCAATTGTGTTTTCAGCCTGCACTATATGCTCATATTTGTCACAGATCTCTATTTTCAAGTCAAATATAATAATTTAATTTTTTTTTATTATATCAGGTGTTTGAGGAATTGAATATGCAAATATTTGAACTCAAGTCAAATGATAAAGTGTTGACCATGGAGCTTGATGACATCAAGTGACAGATGTTATCTCTGAACGCTGAGGAAACAACAAAAATGGATTACATTGTCCAAATGCAAGGAGAAATAAAAAGTGACTTGATGGAGATTAGGACAAACATACAATTTCTATCTAAATATGTTTTAGCAATGATTTCTAGTTCAATGGACGAGATTATAAAACGGTTCGGTGACAAAACAAGTGATCATGAAGTTGGAGATACAGAAGCTCATGGAATTGGAGATAAAGAACCTCAAGTTGTTAAAGGATTTGATAAGGCCAAGAAGTTAGTTACATGATATTTTCACATTTCTTTTAAAAACCATAGTTGCATTTGACATTTCAAACATTCTTGAATTTAATATACTTGTGAAACCCGTGGAACCAAATGTCAGATAAGAAATGGAAGGATAAGATGGACAAAAGTGATGATCTTGGTCTCCCATATAATCTCCAATCACCATCATTTGGTTTGGGGGTCGGATCTATGCAACCTGATGTTTTATATTCCGAAGAAATTCAGAAGCATGTAGAATCTGTCATATATGATGTGGTGCCAACAACAAAAAATGTTGATACATAGGTATTTACGAATCCAGGATTCATAGAACATATATTGGTCACAAATAGTACATTTTCATACAAATCATGCACATACTTACAAAACATGTCACAGATAGCTCATATGTTGGATGTACAACTAAATGACTGTACATAAACTAAGATGTCACTTGTTACAACAATACACATGATCACCTATTACCGAACCAACTTTTGAATTACCAGTTAACTAGGTTTCAAGGCCCGTGAGGATTCTGCAGTCTCCATTCATTGCTGGAGACGGAAAGTTAATCAAGCATGATAATAATGTTATTGTTTTTGAAAATTGCAAAGATCATGTTGAAGAAGTTAATAGATTGGCATTCATGGGTTGGTTTCAGAAAGGGTACAAACCAAAAGATAGGTATGTACAACTTGTACCTATTTGTGAACGTTACTCAAGAACTCAATGTAACATAGTAACTTAATCTTCAATTTCGGTCACATGAAAATTTTTAGCAAGGAGGACAATATTATCAAACCCGCTTTTGTTATTGGTTTATTCTCAGTAGGTTATAAGAGCTGGTTTTGCCAGCTTATAAATTTAGATTCGTCTCTGAGCAGCGTGATATGATTACATTTCCATACTCATTTACATCACAATACATTGTTAATCAGTCACAATGTACGTGTAATGATCATAAATAGTAAGGCACAATTACCATCTTATGCATACACAACCTAAAGTCTATAGTCATAGATTGGTGTCATACCTTGTTTAGATAACCAAAGTTCATATGAACATGTCATAAATCAAACTAGATTTAAGTCACAAAGTCATTTTTATCCAAATTATTTCACGTCATACTTAATTCTTTCATTTTTATTGAAACAACACATGAATACATACTTCTATTACATTCGCCATGTAGCGAAACTTGGCAGAAGGTAATGTACAGAGCTACAACGACAAACTCTTGGTTTCAAAATAAGATCAAAGATATATACCCCCCGTTTTCTTGAAGGATCCTCATGTTTTCATGTCGGAGTCTAGCCTGATTGAGGTTATAACATGTCACAGCCTACATTTGAGTATATCTTGGGCAGATGTTGATTATGTGTTCATACCAATCCTATGCACCAACAAAGCACACTGGATGCTTGGTCTGTTACAATTCAGAAGCTATATATTGACAGTGTTCAATTCAGCCGGTATAAGTTATTGTGATTGGAAAGTTCAACAAAGTATTGAGCCATACGTGAAAATCTTGCTGATGATCATGAATCTGACTCCATGGAATTGAAGGTGATCATCGATAGTACCATACCTCAGCAGAAGAATGGGTAAGTTTGTGACCAAAATTACGTGTATAACTTTAAAAAAACTTCATTGTATTTGCAATTGACTGGAAGGTTTTACAAGGTATTTCAATGAACGTTTCAAATACGAGAATATGATATATTTATGATCTATCTGTATCATCCGTTGATTTGCTATTAATGGTGTTATTCTCCTCGTCATTTTTGCTTAATGAGACTGAATTGGAGCATCTCCTACAGTTGTGATCATGTCCTGCACAATATCCACGTTTCACTGTTGGTTTTCCTTCTCCGGATGATCCATTCCTCTTCTTAGTAGGTATTCAAGAACTTCTATTCTGGTTAGGAGCTAACGCAATTTGATATTGTACTTCTTCAAGCACTGTCTATTAAGTTGGATTTCCAAAGGATATATAGAATCTTGATATGTATTCACGTATGCATCTCTTGTGTAATAATAAGAACAATAAGCATGTGAATCTCTTTTGTATTTTTCAATTACAGCCAATGTGTATGGATACAATAACAAATTAACTAGTAGAATCTTGCACATGTATGTACGTAGCTCAATATTAACAACAAAAGTGGATTTTTCATCACTGATAGAAAATAGTGATTGTTTGGAAGGAGATACTTGCGAGAATGTAATAGCAGTCATAGTATGTGTCAGATCAAACAAATAAGTATCATGTCATAGTCACGAGGTATATGTCACAGACATATATATACTTTGTCACAGATGTACAATTCATGTCACATACATTTAAGTTCAGGTCATATATAAATAGGTTCACGTCACATATATAAACAACACACACATACATATGTATTTTGTCACAAATGTACAGTTTAGGTCACATGCATTTATAATCTGGTCACGTACATAAATGTCTGTATCAAAATAATAAAGTTACCCTCAAGTAACTCAAATCTATACTCATTTTTCTCATCTCTTTCTCGTACTTGCTTGGTAACTTCGTGAAAGTTCAATGCGCGTCGTCTCTATGTTTACATAATTAGGATTGTATAGTTTGCCGCAATGACTCTAGCAATGATACAATTGGGTAATTCTTAACTGCATTTGTAACAGTGTTGACTAATTCTACGATGTTCGATATCATTGTAGAATATCGATTTGCTGGCATATGTATTCGTGACCATGTTTTAGGTCTAACATCGGCCTGTAAACATATATCATATCGATAAATATCATATAAATGACATGTGATCATTTTTATGTATGTGAAAATGTAATCAGATGTAATACACTACCAGATAGCCACTAATCTTCTCGTTCATTGTGTCTAGTTGTCACATGTTATATTCAAATTCTTCTAATGTATAAGCGCGGACAACCAAATTGAAAGTTTATGTACTGTTTTAACCTGATTTCTCATAATATGATTTCGAGTTTTACAACAAATGATACGAACAAATACTATGATAAATCCTCGGATACACATGTTTTATTGCATTCTTTATACTGGTGTGACAATCTAATACAAAACACAGTGATTCTCTATACCCGTATGCAATTTTCAAGTTCTCGAAAAGTCATCTCCAAGATTTTTCGCTCTTATTATCCCCAATTTCAAAAGCAAGAATAAATATGCTATTATTTGCATTCTATGTACATGCTATGAAAATGGCACCTCTATAATGACCATTCAAGTAAGTACCATCAACTACAATTATAGGCCTACAACGCTCTCATCCTCGTATTGATGCACCAAATGTCATAAAGCAATAGTTGAACCTACTGCAACTATCAACCTCCAATTCTGGGATCGTACTAAGATTTTTTTGTCATAACACATAGAAGAAGCTTGGTATCTTACCAAATGAATCGGTTGGATCATCCCTAATCATTTTTTAATGCTTGCTCGCGAGATCTTCAAGTTTTTGAATAACTCAAATATACCTCATAAGTATGCAACATATCACTGCATATATCCTTTGGAGTATATATAGTATGAGACGATGCGTACTTGTACTTGATGGTAGATGACAAAATTGTAGTTGATACTTGCCTGTGTGACCTCGACACTATATTTGATGCACATGTGTGACTACCAATCTTTCGAATCTTAAATAGATATGTTTTTCCCATTTCGACGATCTACATATTCAACTACATCCATCATGTAAACACCTCACAACATATTCTTTCTTGTTGGACTGTTCAACCATAAACTCAAACGTGTTCCATATGACAAAAAAAAGTCTCCTTTTCAAAATATCCTTATGACAGAAGACCCTTCATTCTTCCACCTCTCTAGCATCTGCAACAGATACAATTGTGATTTCGGTGTCACAAGTGCGACCCATTTTTTCAATTGATGCTTTGTATATGTCTGACGCCATGACGCCATGTCCTATAATGTACATAGCTCACCACTAAAGTATGCATTAACTGGCATTGTGATAGATGGTTTATCAATTTCTACCTCAGTAACATCAATGATTAAAGAGTATTTAGTAGGTTCATGATAGATATCCTTCAACAGAATGTATGATAGCACATTATTGGAGTGAATTGCCCATTTGGTCATTGAACTTTCCACCATGTTTCCACCAGGTCACTGAACTTCAAAAATGACCTAAATAGTCATTGAACTTTGCCATTTGTAATACCACTAGTCACTAAAACTTTTTCTAGAATTTCATGCTTCCGTCACTACTTTTGGGCCACCAAAACTCCACCTTCCGGCCACCTTTTTCATCGGACCAATATACCACCTTGAAGCCTTCACTTCTTTCTTCACAACCCACCTAAATTCCGACAATAGCACCAACCGAGTTGGCCAGAAATTCAAGCCAAAATAGGCTGCCCAACCACTTCCGGCCAATTTGGCCAGAATTTCATACTTCCATCACCACTTTTGGACTACAAAAACTCCACCCTCCGGCCACCTTTTCCGCCGGACCAACATATCACCTTGAAGCCTTCACTTTCCTCTTTGTAACCCACCCTAGATCAGGCCATAAAACCAACCAAGTTGGCCGAAAATTCAAGCCAAAACAGGCTGCCCAAACACGCAACAATTTGGCCAGAATTCTTCAATTTCATCACCACTTTTGGGCCCCAAAACTCCACCTTTCGGCCACCTTTTTCGTTGGACCAAAATACCACCTTGAAGTACTCACTTCCCTCTTCATAACCCATCCTAGCTCCGACCATAACACCAACCAAGTTGGCCGAAAATTCGAGCCAAAACAGGTTGCTCAGCAAATGAAAAAAACACAAGAAGTGAGAAGAGTTGAGATGAGGCACAAATGAAGATTGAAGATCTTGATGAGGAACCAACACAAGAAGAAAACTTAGCTTGTGAAAGTATTGTGGAATCCATGGCATCTCTTGAGCCCTTACCGAACAATTCACCAAGGTATAATCTTTCATGTTTTACTATTCCGATTTCTAATGAGAAATTTTTACCTTTGATGATGCAGGCTCCCACTTTTGAGTTCATACTATTCCCCGAGCACTTGAAGTATGAAGAGTTGCAAGAAGGAAAAATACTACCGGAGATAGTTGCAAGAAATCTCACTACACTTCACAACCAACTTTGGGGAGTACTTGAACCCCTTGCCCTTACTCTTTCATGTTTTATTTTTAAGGGCGTTGTATAGTTTAAATTTGTGTGTGATGATTTATGCTTGTTTGGTTGGATAGCCTTGCCGGCTTTGTTTTTGGTTATAACATTGCTTTGATTTATGGAGTGTGGACATGAATGCTATATGTTGTTTATTTTCATCTACTTATTCCATGTTTGACACTTTATGGAGCACTTGCGTCATGAAATTCATCACACGCACTTGTTGGTGGCACTTTAGGTTGTTGTGAATTTAGATGACCATATTGTTAACATTTCTCGAATCACTACCTATGAGAGAATAAGTTTGGGGATGATTGAGCCAGTGAAGGAAATTGTTTAGAAGTGTATTAATTCCTTGCTCAAAAGATTTATTTTATAGAGTGCTCATGAACTTCAAATGGAAAGTTAGATGTTTTTATCACAATCGAAAAAAAAAATTCTGTAGGAAAAAGTTGCCCACCTTAAGGAGTGTGAGTCAACGTTGAGTAATCTGGCCCTATGCATCTCCAATGTGTAGGAGACGATCTACCAATGAAGAAGGCTACCCTTAGAGACCGGAGGGTGAACTACCTACATTGGAAAAAGAAAAAAAAAATTGAAGCAAAAGAAAATGGACACTATATCCTTGTTGATGTTGTTGAATGATTGGTGATTTGTGTATTATTTGCCTAATGAAAGTTTGTAGTTCTAGCACTCGAAATTTTTGGTGAATTAATACATGACTTGATGATCTAATTTGCCGGTTCAATCCAACCGAATTTCTGAGAGGGAAAGATTGAGTGATTTGAGAGCAAACCTATGTTTTTGAACACCTTTGGGCTAGAGAGAAAATATCAAGTTTGGGGGAGTGCGCAACCCTCGAGCGAGAAAGGAAAATTTGACCATTTTGAGGGTCTGGAACACCACCAACTTATGCAATGTGATGAATTGGAATGACAACACACACACGAGTCAAGCATGATGTAAGTTCAAAAATGTTTGTTGTAGCATTTTTGTGTGCATTTCATGAGTTATTAGCATATGTGAGAATTGAGGCAAAGTGGCAAACTATCAAACCTTGAAGTTTTTGTTATTATATAGTATTATTGTTTGATTTTTATTTGTGTTTGCATGTTTATTTTTATAGCTTTGTTCGAGGACTAACAAAGATTTAAGTTTGGGGGTGTGATAAGTGCGAATTTTGCACTTATTTATACTATTAAATTTAGATATTTGTGAGTTTTCATTAATATTTTGCTACTTAATATAGTTATATTCTATTTTGTAGGTGTTTCATTGCCAAAATCCCAAATTGGAGATTAAAACGGAAAAAAGAAAGAAAAAGGACCAAAAGTGCACAAAGATAAATTTGGGGACCAAAATGCACAAGAATAGAAAGTTGGAGGACCTAGGATGCAAAAATGAAAAATATCGGGATGGCGCTGCAGTGCCACTGTAGCAGCGCTGCAGCGCCCGTACTTCTATTTGTGGTGCCGCGGCGCCCGACCTCCCGGGTAGCGAGAAAATTCGATTTTTGACCCGTTTTTTGTTTATTTTCGACCCAACTTATCTCATTTCCTTCCTACATATAAATACAACATTTTGGGGCCATTTCTAGGTTAAGAAAGAAAGGGGGAGCTGACCAAATACAAGGGAAAAATCTGAGAGTTTCTCTCTTCCATCAATAATGGTGGAAATAGAAGATCGAGAAGAAGGAGAAGACTTTTTATTTTGAAGATTCCAACCATCCTTCTACCATTCAATAAGCTTTTTCTTCTCTCTTTAATTTCGTTTTTTATCCATTTGTTGTAATTATTTTGTTGGGTTTATGTAAATGCTCTATGGATAATAAACTCATATGATTGGGTTTATTTTGGAACCCTAGAATGATAATTTAATCGATTTGTGCTTTAAAGTTCTTGAGATTGATGTGATTAATCCATTGTGCTCATTATGTTTATTGTTCTTCTCGATTATTTAGCGGGCCAACTAGATGATTGGGTTGTTTGCAATTTATGCTATTTTGGGATTTTTAGTCCGTAATTGCTAATTTGACCAAACCCTAGTAGCAACTATATTTTGATGGATTATGAGGAATTTTCTATTAAATGTTGGTGGATTATCACTTAAGTTAACAGACCGAGCTTGTGTGTTTGTGCTTAATTCAATTCGACTCTCTCGTGTGAATGCTTTCGTTAAATTAAATTTAGGGAGCTTATCCTAGGTTGTTTAATGAATAGGGTTGGGTAAATAGTTTGTTTTATTCAACTAAAATGTAAGAAGAGTTTGAGGTAATCAAGCTTGTGATTATTCTCGAATTGTTGTTGATCTTTTGAACGAAAACCCTTTGCGAATATCGATTAGAAATTCATTCTGGCGGTGAAGAAATATCCATCGATCACATTTTCGTTTCCTTGTGTTCTTTGTCATTTTCAGCTTTTATATTTTTAGTTTATCGCTTCATTAGTTAAACAACTAAACCCTCCCATTTACTTGCTTTCCGTATTTTTACTTTCTTATTGTAATTGGCGTAATTGAAAACAATCCTCTGCGGGAATGACCCTTACTTACCAATTACTACTTGAACGACACACTTTCGAAAAGTAAGGAATATTATTTTGACCCTCTTTTGGGCGTGTCACACTCTCTATAATTAAATGCACTAAAATGTTTCAATTTTTAATAAATGAAAATAATAAAATAATTTAGAGAAAATCTAGTTAAAATAAAAGATAGAAAAAAATACTAAATATTTTTTGAAAGTAATAAAATTAAATGTTAAATATAAACAACTTATTAAAATACTTAAATAATTTTACTTTCTAAATTTATAGTTGCTCTTCAAATGATAGAATATACTCTTTAAAAATAAAGAGCCTCCTGGATATCTTTCAAAAATACCTACCTCAAAAGCAATGATACAATATAGGAAGAGTGAAAGTCAAAGGTAAGTACAAACACTTTTTCCAAATAATAACTCCCATCACCCATCATTTCCCAACTTCTTGATTTTGACTTACGCATCGAAGGGTTTATTGGGGAAACTCTTCTAGTGTACCTTTTATATGAATCAATATTCTGATTCTTTGCGGCAATCACATGATCCATCCAGGAAACACTTTAACATTATTGATTAAATGAGTTTTAAATGTCAACAAGATTGAAATAACGAGATTCGATGTAACTAACACTTAGAACGGTGTGAATATATTTAATATTCGGTATCTAAATTTAACTAAGGGCCTGTTTGATTGCAAAGGTGGAATCTGGGTGGAAAGAAAACGTTTTCCAGGGAATCCTTTTGACTGGAATCCGTTTTACCGGGAATTGGCAATTTATTGTGTTTGATTGGCAACATTTTCCACCTGGAAAATGTTGATGATTTCCATCTTTTGGTGTTTGATATGGTTTGTTTTCCATGGAAAATTATAAGGTTTTCCACCTTTTTGTGTTTGATTGCATTTGATTTCCATGGAATAATTTTTTTTTTCCTTTTTTTTTTAAAGTTGTACAATTAATTTAAAAAAAAAATTTAATTAAAAAAAATTCCCTTTTTTTTTAAAATTAATTGTGTCATGGTTTTTTTTTACAGGAATCTTGTTTTTTTGTAATTTATTTTTAATTTACTTTTGTTGTTCCCTCCATCAATTTTTTCCCTTTTTTTGTAGTTGTTTAATCAGGTTACTCCCTTTTTTTTTCTTTGTTTCCTCTTTACAAGCTTGTTTATTTCAAGTTTGCTTGATATTTTTTTTTCCCTTTACCTACTTTTTCTATTGTTTTTATTCATATTTTTCCCCCGTTAAAGTAATTTTTGTAATATTGTTTTTGAACACTCTATACACTATCAAAATGTCTTGTTAACACTAAACAGGACTACTAACAGTCCCCAAATTCACGTTCCCCACCAACAAATATTTATTCTTAGAAGTGTATCTCATTTCCATTTTCACACAAACAAATATTGACTATAGTCTTTGAAGTATCTCATATAAAATTCTGTAGCTACTCAAAATTCTAGGGTTAGCCGTAATGTTCTCTTAATCGTCATCATCAACTGGTAAATTATTTTCTACATCCCAGAATTTTTCTTATTCAAATTTCATGATCCCTTTCTCATTGCATTTGTATAATTTTATATATGTAAATGTTTGTTTGTGTTTGTATTACATTTTCTGATATGTTTTTTTTTTTAAAATTATTATTCATTTCAAATTTGGATCTGGGGTTTTACTTTTGTGCTCGTTGGATGTGTAAATATGGTTCTCGATGTTGTATAATGGAAAAAGATTGGTTCTGGGCGCTGTCTGATGGATATTTTTGTAGAAAATTTGATGGAAGTTTTAAGAATTTTAGGAAGGTGATGCTTTTACCGATATAATTGTGATTTAAAAAGGGTTGATTTCCCTGTGACTAAAAAAGACTCCTTTAAATTGAGATCCAAAACGTGCATGATCCGATCACAACAAGATCGCATATGTTAAAAAAAAGAGATCCAACCCGTACGTTACAAAACACTGCCCACATACGGCTGTTTCACAACACTGCACAGTAGACTTACAATGTATGTGCGCCACAAAAAATATACAAGATAGTAGTACCGAAGATACAACTTATTACATACTAAGCCAGTAGTCTTGTGCGATCTAAGGTAGAGGAGGCGGATCACGACCAAGCTTGTCAAACACTAAAGCACGCATGTATTTCTCATTTTTCAAATTAACAAATACCTTCGCCAAACCGTCGTCAGCTTGCAATGCTTTCATCACTACCATGATGTCCTTTAAGTCTAGGTCCATGGCCTCTAACTTCTCCAGAATCAACTGCCAGTCAACATGATTCTTTGTATCCAGTGTAGCTTGCATTTCAATAGCTTTAGCAATTTTTCCAGATGATTCAGCAATCCTCAGTAAAGCAATAGTGCTCTCATCCACCGGTTGTCCACGTCGACGCTTGCCTTTACTTGTCCCTTCTTCCACCGTACGTTTACGTGCAGTGACTGGGCTATTATCCATCTCCACATTTTCCACATCTACCTCGTTAACACTTTCATCAGTTGCTACAAATTGACAAACATATTTTCTTAGAAGTCTATACAACTTGACAAAACTGATAAATATCTTCATTTTTGTTTATACTTAAAATGACAGGTAGTTATACTTTTTATTCCTAACATATTGTTTAATATTTCACATACCATTGAAATGGGAGAAATTGTCGAACCCAGATACTGAACGCTCTCCAGTTGCAGCGTCATTGCCAAAAATTGTCTCCATGTCATCATATCTTGGACAAAATTTGCACTTCCACTTCCCGAATTCCGGCTTCCCCTGTAACATATACATGTTAGAGCACGGCAATAGATTCAAACATCTACGCTCACATTGAAATATAGTGAAAAAATTTAGTAAGAAATACAAGCATTATAGTTTTTACCTTTACAAATTCGTCCCAAGCAACGGCATCGGCTAAAATGCGTCCCGTTTCCGGATCCAACCCAAAACCGCTCATATGTAACAATTGTCGCACTTCTCCGTACTCCTTCTTAAGAGTCTTCAACCTGGCCCTTACATTTTTATCTGTGACCTGGACTCCACATCCATTAAGCACCCTTTCCATTGCCTTTGACACTTGAAACGACGTAAATCCATTGTCACTTCGTTTGTGCCCGGCCAACACCTGTTCGACAAGTGAAGTGAGCATAAAACCGTCCATTTCCTCAGTCCAACGTACGTTACGAATCCTTGTAACCGGATCCGCTTGCTTTCGTCCCAAACCACTGTCATTCCCGTCCGATTGGGTGGTTGGCCTAGGAATCGGGAAAGGACCGGTACAGCTCTTTCGATTATGTGCCATCAATGTTGAATTACTGAAACAAATGAATAAATGTCATTGCCAAAACAATAAACGAAATGCTAGTTACCAATATAAAAACAAGGCACGGCCCTATCAATGGAATTGGTCTTAGGCGAGCAAATTGCAATAAATAGCATAAATACATGACAACACTTCATATCATGCTTATGCATTTTACGGGGATAGAGGCTGTAAAAATTAATAGTTTATGACAAATCTAGTAGGTCATATGAACAACTGCATATTAGGTTGCTTTTAGGATCCTTCATTAAAACCAAATAATCCAACTCATGCACCAATAGTCCAAGTAATACAATATATCCCTTCTTTCTGTTTCTAATAGACTATAAGACCAATCTGTATTACAAAATCAGTTTTAGCATGATCATAATATATTTGCTTCGGTAACAATTACAACAAAGCTCAACACCTTATAGTCATCAAGAGATGCAGTATATGTTTAGCTACTATCTTTTTACATGTTGTTAATGCTATTTGCTATATAGAAGGCTGCAAATGATGGAGAAGTTGCTACCAAGCAGGTGACTACAAGTGTATTTACACAAGTAATTGCTGCCTCTTAAATGTTGCTAAACTTAAAGGGAACTAGTAAATATAATAGCTAACTATTTCCCAAATAGATGCTACTTCTCCATCATTACCAAAATGTAGTAGGTATTTATAATTATCAGTGAAGCAAAACTTAGGCAAACCCGGAAGTATGCTGGTCATGTAAATATAATAGCTAACTATACATCTATATTGTAACTTGACACTTGACAGGCTTATGTTTGTTTCAGTTCCCAATACACCATGGCCAAAGGATTGAGGGGAAAAAAAATTGTTTTCTAGAATTCCCTTCATTCTTAAATTGCTTTCATAGCTGCCTAACCTTTAAACAGTGGGAACACAATATTCTTTTGATATATATACCCAACTATAGAAACAAACTCATTGTTGACAGCTACTGATGATGAAATTCCCAACTATAGAACATATATATTCTTTTGATATATATACCCAACTATAGAACTTATTCAAATATCTTCAGGTCCTAGCAACAAATGAACATACATCTTTGAACTCAAACAAAACCTTTATTCAGAGAGCAATTCACACTAGCAAATATATCAGAAAAGGTTACATGTAACTCATAATAAACTATAAGAAAACCAAGTTATACTCTGTAGGCATAAGGAATTTGTAACGCTCTCAATGAAATAAAAATGTAATGCACAATAATATAACAGTAGAATTCAAATAATATTTCAAAATCATTAAACAATCCGTGGATTGGATACTGAGACTACAAATGTAGTGCCAAAACGTACAAGAGTGCTAAAACAAATATAACGAAATCGAAACAACGAAAATAAGAAAGAGCCAAAGTGATAGACGCTCGGGAAATTCAGGGAGAGGACTACTTGGATCTCTGCCTCATCATCAACCGTCGAAATGGAATTCATATTTATGTTATCGATAGTACACTACCAATTTTATGTCACCGAATTACATGGAAGCATAAACCATATTGTTACTACAAAGTACTGTCAATCGAAAACAATTCCCGCATCATGAGTTGGATGGTAAGCGGCCCACATGTCGTCAGCCATGGTATCCCTCTTAAGCGACCATGCTGCTTCTGCGATGAACGATATAGGAGCATTTTGTGTGTCATCTTCAGGTGCATCCACATGTCCAGGATTAACGTCATCGTCGCTATTATCATCGTCCGATTCACAAATATCATCTGAGTCATCAATCCGTAAGAAGTTGTGAATGGCACAACAGGCAAGGACAATCCGTGATTGTGTTTCAATGTCGTGAAATGGTTGATGTCTCAGATATGCAAATCTTTTTTTTAGCAGACCGATAATCCTCTCCACTACATTACGTAGACATGAATGTCGAAAATTAAATAGCTCTTTATTGCTTTCAGGCCGATGGCCCTCGATGTCTCTACGATGGTACCGACGGCGATAGGGTGACAGAAATCCGGGAACCAAAGGGAATCCGGCATCGGCAAGATAATATTTACCTATTCCAATAAGGGTTGTTAAGATATGCATTCTTGATTGAATTCAGGTGACTAATATATGATAGAAAAAGTAGTAAACCTTACCAACAGGAATTGTTAGCCTATGACCATGTCGTAAAGTTGCACTTCTTAACAATCGACCGTCGTGGGCTGATCCCTCCCACCCAGCAAGCACGTAAGTAAACTTCATATCATATGTGCAAGCAACCAAAACATTCTGAGTGATCATATGCTTCCTATTGCGGTACCTCGCTTGGTCTTCGACAGGGACAAATGCAAGAATATGAGTTCCGTCGATTGCCCCCACGGAATCCTAATACGGAAACGAAAGTTTGGTTATACAATAAAAAGTTAAACCGGAGGAATAATTATAGAAGATACATATGACCACTGAACCTGAAAGTATTGGAACCATGGCTGGGATTTTTCCTTGTCGAACGGTGAGTTTTGGATAGTGGCATTGCTCACAACATCTCTGTATAGTCCTAGACACGCTTGTAAAACTCTATGAAAGTAATAACTGACTGTTTGCCCAGATCTTAAGAAGGTAAAGCTTTCAGTTCTATTACGTTGATCGTGTCCAACAATGTTGAGAAATATAGCCACTTGTTCATCTACTTTTACAGAACGACTGTCAACCAATCCGTATGTGCGTAAACGAGCACAAAATCTTTGAAACGGAGCTATTTTCATCCTCAGTAGAGCCCGACAAATTCTGTCACTGCTACCGAACATCCGGGTAAGAGTCATTTCTCTTTCGGAGTCCCAGTTTATACGTGGGCCTCTAGGGATTTGTCGGTTACGACGCCTAATAGTATTGTATATTATAACTGCTTGCATTACCATCATCCAAAATAGAGCCAAATTTTGACGTAGGCGCCGACGTTGGTTTGTAGTTGTATCCATGTTACTTAAACAAATGTCTATAAAATGAGCACATGTTGTTATCCACAGGTTACAAATATTCATGAAAAATCTATTTTTGTTGTGTTAAAATTTAAGATTTTTAGCACATAGAAATCTATGTCCCTTCAACGTAGATTTCATAACAAGCATGCCCACACATAAATGTCGATACAAATCAAAGGATGTTAAACCCAAGAATGATTATTACAACCCAACATCAACAAATCAATACAAATACAACAATTTGTAATAAATCACCACATTTTTCAAGAAATGAATATACAATCAGTTCAGCCACTTGGTTTACACAACTAGATCCTTTTTTGGGAAGTTTTGTTAGTTTGTGAAAACATTAAAGCATGTGTTGCTAACAAGTCTTATCCTACACATAAGTCAATTGGCTAAATTCCCATAAATTTCCATCTACCTACAGAGCAACAGATCCAACTCAAACAATTAGGACAAACAAAAATCTTTGTATGTGCAACTTTTCAAGCATGTGTTTTTTGGATTCTTATGCCTGCTTACTTCATAACAATCCCCTTAGAGTGCTTCTTACTGGGCTAAAGAATTGAATTTTCATGGATTTTATGAGATTTGAATGGAAAGGGATCCTCTATTGCTATATAGTGTGTATCTACAAAGTATCATTCCAGCTGTGAGGGATTTGTTGGCAAATATGTTGTATAGAAGCGAGGGGAATGTTGTGGCAGACCATCTTGCAAATATTGGGGTTAATGAAGAGGGAAGCAAGGTAGTGATCATTGGTTAGAAGCAAAGTTATGTGGGTTTGCTTCAGTTGAACAGATTGCAGATTCCATATATCCGTAATTAAAGACAAAGATGTTTATATTACTACTTGCGTTTATGTGTAACAGAGATAGTATCTCCCAGTTTTGCATTTAAGCACTCATCTTACTCTTCTCTTCATTTAAGCACTCATCTCCAAGTTAAACTATCAATGGCTGCCATGTATCATTAACAAAAAGACCCATTCAACCGAAGGTCTGGCCAGAAATCCATGAATAGGTGCTTACTTCATAACAATCCCTAAAAAATTCTACAGGCTGTAGAGTGCCTTAAAGAGTGATTTTAGTCTTTCGACTAGAAGAAATAATGCAGAGAATATAAAATTTAGGAACCATTAGAATTGAGAATGGATAACCTAGAACCGATTCTAACCGATTTGGATTCCAATTTTTTTTTCTGATAATTGCAATTTGAAAGTCCATAAAACTTCTACACGTAAACTCATATAAGAATAAACAAATAACAAATTAAGTTCTATACACAACAAATTATTTCCTATGCAACAGATTTTGATTAAATGGTTTATGTTCAGATGAAGCAACTAATTGACCGATCTCTAGGTTAATTTCTTCTCACACTTCCAATCTACAGGTGTCGTCGTTCCAAGCAGAAGAAATGAAGAACACAGTCATATAACATTCAGCGCTCCAGATGATTTTGACGCATTTGAGAAAAATGAAAGTCACTTTTTGTGGAAAACGAACATTTTGTTCCTCCAATCTCTACGAACTAGGCAAAACAGAGGAGAATAGAGAAGAAATCATACCTGAGTGACGAATTGCGAAGTGGGTATGAAAATTTATTCTTCAAACCCTCTAATCGATTCGGTATCTAGGGCTTCAGAGCTTTGAAACCATTTTCGCAAGTTCTGTTCGTGAGGGAGAGCAAGGTCGGAAAGAGCTTGCAAAGATACGGGTTGATTACAGTCGGCGTACGATGAAGATGCAGAGAAGACGACGTCGCTGTGAGAGCATAACACTGTTGGCGTGAGAGATAGAGAGAAAGGGAAATGAGGGCTAGTAGACTGGAAAATGAAAAACCTGGGGTAGCTAAGGATTATGTATTCCTCACAATCGTGGAAAATAGGGGTCACGTGATGAAAAGCGAGAAAATGGGTTGCCAGGAAAAAGAGCACCATCAAACAGGTCTAAAATTGAAAAGTGGGAAAATCACTTCCAACTTACCTGGAAAAACAGGCCTATCAAACAGGCCCTAACAGTAATTTGCAACAAGTCACAATTTATCAAACCTAGATGATTTTTCAAGTCAATTTAAAGCAAGCAAATAATCAATGAACAATATCAATGCTTGAAACTAAAGAACACCAAGATTTGGTTATGAAGGAAATCCCTTGAAGAACTCTTCGAGAGGAAAAAAAAATTCCCGAACAAACTTGCCAGTAAGTAATCTACTAGAAAAACTTTAAACTTATAGGATTGGTATTGATACAACTAAACCGTAGTAAACTCTAACCCCCAACTTGTAATCACCGAAGAACTCCATGGTTATGCAATCCAGCACCACCTCCAGAGCCTCTAGACTTCTTTTCTCCTAGAGAATCACCAAGGACGAATTTATTCTTCACAAACTGGAACTCTAGTAACCTCTCTAGATCTTCAAAATTCTGAAAGATATTTGTAAGATATTTATTTTGTGTTTTGATATTTTGAATTTCGATGTTTTGATCTGGTGGTTAAGGTAAGAAAAATTTAGAATGAGTAATTGATCTTCGATATTGAGTTTTCTTGAATGGATAAAAGCTCAACACACCATATGAACGAATTTTGGCTTGAGTATTGAGATTATAAAAAGACTGAAAATCACGAATCAGATTTTGCTCGAATATAAATACCACTTGAGCGCGTCATCTGGCACCCAGTGGATCGTCTCTTTCCGTTTAAGCCGCTGAAGCAATTTGCGGGTGGCCAACGAGCGATTTTTGCCTTGATTTGATCTTTTTGAGTTGATTTTCAACTCTTTCCACTATCAACCCCCGACAATTTAACCTTAATTGCAACTCGATAAATTGACGTTTTGGAAATGGAACTTTGGCAATTCATTCTGGACCTAACACACATTTCAAATAATTCATTTTTATAGTTTAACGACATTTTAATAACTCATTATTGAAACTTATTACTTTAATATATCAATTAATTTGTTTAAATCAAAATTAGAGAATTTAATAAATAATTTAACTGAATTACTTCCATGATCATATTTTAAACTGAAATGAAATATTAATATAGTTTCATATGTTAATTATTAAATATAATATTATTTTTAGACAATAACATGTAATAGAAATAATTTTGTACTCATATTCACTAATAATCTAACATATTAAAACATATTTTGCCTAAATTTTAGAAATAAGCTTTTCGTTACTTTATTGCATAAAAACAACGTAATTTCCCTTTTAATTTTTAATTTTGGTACAATTTTTCATTTGATTATTTGACACTTTTACTATGCTTGTAACTCTTTTCGTCAATTATAAAACTCCTTAGTAACATCATTTTATTCAAATATTATTGTATAATTAATCTCGCACGATTCAATTATGAGGAAATTACAATGGATAACACTTTGGCTAGTGGCATTTACAAAAATGTCACAACTTTAAAACATGTACAAGAATGTTACTTTTTGACATTTTTATCCTTGTAGAGAAATTAATTCATCAGTAGGTACATCATTAAATGAGACTGGCGTGGGCTTCAAAATTGTACAAAAGTATTGTACGTGTCAGACAAAACTGCTGTACAACTGTCAAGAAATGTCCGTCGCTACATTAATTCTCGACATATGGGTAAATCTCGACAGATGAAATATCGTTCCCAACAGATTAAATGTTGTTCTCAACAGTTCACCTCAGTAATTCTAGACATATTAGTGCATAAAATTAGATAAAATTTGACTTGTCAACCAGATGGGTGCATAAAATCAATCAACTTTACAGTTAAATAATAATTTAATTGTTTATGTATATTATTTGCTTAATTGTTTATTTAAATAATTATTTAAAAAGTAAAGAAATAATTAAATTAAATATGAAATATTAATTAAAATAAGTAATTAAAATAAATAAATGAAATAACTAATTAAATATTAAGTATGCATAAACAATTAAAATAATTGATAACATATTTAAATAAAAACGAAATTAAATATTAGATAAATAATAAAAATAAGTAATTTAAACAAATAATTAAATAAAGTAATGAAATATTAAGGAAATAATATACGTAAACAATTAAAATAATTAATGAAATATTTAAAGAAATTAAATTAAATATTGAACAAACAATTAAAATAAGTAATTAAAATAAATAAAATAAATAACTAATTAAATGTGAAGTAAATCATATACGTAAATAAAAAAAATTAAAATAAATAAAAAATTAATTAATTAATTAAACAGTAAATAAATAATATATGTAAACAATTAAAATAATTAATGATATATTTAAATAAAACAAATGAATTAAATAATAAATAAAAATTGACGTTTTAAAATAAGTAATTAGTAGAGTTAACATTTCAACTTCTTTTATCTTTTTTTTTTTTTGGTATTAACAAAATTCAAATTAGACAATATAATGTACATATATGTAATATAAAACAGATTAAATGAGAATATAATATACATATATACAAGTATAAAATATTGAAATTAAATCATCAAATCAATCAATTAATTACATTCAAATCATGCATTAAATGCTCCGTGTTGGTGAGGATAATTTGGACCTTTCACAAAACAAAGTTGATATTTTTGAACAATTTTAGTGCACATTTGAATTTTTGGTGTATTTATCAATTTGGTGACATTTATGAAAAGAATAAACCTTCTTGTACCGCAAGTTTTACCACAACTTTTACCGCATTCTTACATGGGTGCGGTGGGTCCCGCCTGTTTAAATAATATTTTCCCCCCAACGTGAGTGTGTACTGTAACCCTTGCGGTAACCCATGCGGTACATGTAGTCTAACTCATAGTTGCAAAAAGAAAATAAAAATTTATATTAAATTGAACAAGAAAATTAATGTTTATTTAATTTCATTCCTGTTAATAGATACGAGTCCCAAAACTATATATATGCATTCACATATTTCTTACAAATGAATTCACATCCACAAAAACAGAAGAAAATTAATAAAAATAGAAGAAAATATTTGAAATACTCCAAAGACCTAAACTTTTGGCCTTGTTGCATGAGAGGCACTGTATCTTGCAGCATATCTATTGAACAAGGCTAGAGAAATGCTTGTAACTTGTTCAAGATTAAGCACCTTAGCCTTGATCATGGCTTTTGTCTTTCCATCGATAGCCCAGCCCGAGAACCCGTCGATACAAATACTTGCATCAGATTGAGCAGTGCTCATCCATGTCTCAACATTGCTTGCATGCCAAGGAAACTCGCTTCCACCATTTTCTTTTATTATTTCTACTTCTTTGATACAATTTGTGAGCTGATCCACCCCATCATTTATCTGATCTAAGCAATCTTTCACTGCTCCATAGTCCTTAGCCTTTGTTTGTTTGAGTTGTTTATCCACTTCTGTTATGTAGGCTTGTGTGGACTTAGCCCGGGAAAGGCTAACCCTAAGTGCGATATGGACTAATTGCTCATGAGTTTGTGTTGTTGTAAAATCAGCAACGTATTTGGATAGACAACGGACACATAGGTCGGGATAGAGCGTGGCTTGGCACTGGAATTCGATGAATGCCCTAGCACGCGAGAGCCTACGAATTGCCGGGCGTTTTGCCGCGGTGACCGAGAAGATGACAAGAAGAAGTATGAAAGAGAACCCAATTTGTGCCATGTGCTTGTGATTAAGGGATGAATTTCTAATGTTATTTGTGATTTGAGTACAAAAATGAAGTGGGTGTTGTGAGGTTTATATAGGGAGGGATTGTCACAAAGTTTAAGCATTGTACATCTCTACTTTAGACTAACGTGTAACTATAGATTTAATTGTATTATATTTTGATCATGTCCTCATGTGTTAGCAGTTTCCAAGAATGAATGGTCGGCTATGGGGGTTCAATTAAGTAAATAAATTCCTTAATTTTTGTTTGAGTAACTTGCAAAGTCGGTGCCCTTCAATATATATTTTCTTGTGGGATTAGGTGGACGGAGTATAATTTCATTACAATGGAGATTTTTTATTTTTCCTTTTTCATTTCGTTTGGCACAACTTAGAGTTTAGTCCTTCGAAAAGTAAGTATGAAAATATTCGACACGCATAAAGATACAAATATGATTAGAACGTGCGAAATATACTTTTTTGTACTCCCTATTTTCGAATGATTTACTTTTATTCCATCTTTAGTTGGAAGTCAAGTACAACTCTTTCCTTATTATATTATAATTTTTTTTTTTTCATTATTAATATTGACTCAGTCAATTCATGGAGTTGTTTGATTACAAAACGCAATCAAAGTTACAAACTATCATCTAATTCAAATTAAGTAAAAATCTCATTGACATGTGATTTACTAACTTGTTAAATGAGAAACATAATTAAAGATCTGTGTAGCTTAAATTGATATGCCAAGGTTTAAAGTATTGAATTGTGATAATTATAAGTATATTATGTGAAAGACAAGATAATCTGAATACCTTTCTTTAAATAAATATTAATTATAATCCTCACAGGCAAGACCAGCAAGCATTGAGCAGGCATATCGGTTTTTGCGTCAACTTGTTTAAAAAAATAATGCCAAAACAATTTCTTAATGATGTGAAGATATTCAATAAAAGTCATAAATATATGGATTAAATCTTAAGATTAATCCATACAACTATATGTAATTTGTAAGTTGATAAAAATTAATGAGGTTTTACGATATTTTGTATGTTGGACTAAATACGATAATGTGGACTGCATTTGGTGCTTTTGTTGATCACAAGAATTCATTTTTCTATTGATAATACTAATGTGATCGACAATTTCCGTCAATGATGTCATCATATTCTTTTAATAGTTACGTTCATTTTTTTTAGTTTTATCTAATTTAACATGTCAAATATGTTGTAAAAGTCATCTCAAGAAGCAACTTGCTTAAACTTTAAACTCAGACTCGAGAAAAAAAAATAGTTTTGACCATATATTTGAATTCATTCATGACATTGAGTCAATTTGAACAATTAATTTAACTCGAAATGCATTTTTTTTGGGAAAATTGTAGTAATGGTCCTTAACCTTTTCAATTTTTGTAGACTTTACCCTAACCTTCATTTTGTGCCAGTGAATGTCCCCAACCTTTCATAAATATGCAGCTAAAGTCCAAATGGATGAAAAACATATAGCTGATCGTTAGTTGACCTAGAAAATCGAAATTTAATTAATTTTGACCAAATTGAAAAGGGCAAAATGGTATTTAAAAAGGGCGATAGTCCGCAATGGTGGGTGTGATCGAAGAATGAGTTGTAGGCAGTTTTTGAGTTCTCGAGCTGGGGGTTTTGGGTGGTTATTCTGGTGACATCAGGTGGAGTTAGGGCTGGTGGTTGGGTGGGATGTGTAGAGTGCAATTAGGGCTTTCCAGTGATGTGTGGATCCGGCAGTTTGGGCAATGATGCCGACAATGGGGAGGCTGCTTTCTACGGATTCACTGATTTTGATTTTTTATTTGGGTTCCATTTGATAGTGGAGAAGATGGTAGCGGATGTGGTGGTGGCTGTGGATTTGATGTCAACGATTTAGTTCTAGGTAGGGTTTGGTGTGGGTGTGGGCATGGGTGTGGGCATGAGTAGGTGTTGGGGAAGAATATAACAGACGGTGGTGCCGACCGGAGTTGGTGGCTGATTTTCAGTAGTGGGGCATAGGCTGGGGGTGAAGAAGAAACCATTTTTTCCTTTGTTTTTTTTATTTATTTAATGTGGTAATTTAAACTTACCAATTTACCTCTTTCAATTTAGTCAAAGTTCACTTTTCTTAATTAACTAACGGTCAAATGAATTTTTTTTATTTTTTTATTTTTTTAACAATTTGGACTCCAACTACATATTTATGAAAAGTTAGGGACTTTCGCAAGCATAAAATGAAGGCCAGAGTAATGTCTGTAAAAATTGAAAAGGTTAAGGACCGCTGTTGCATTTTTCCTTTTTTTTTTTTTTTTTTTTTTTAATAAATGTTCTTCAATTTGTTCTAAATGATTCCTAATAAGCTTTTTTGCAGTTGAGTATTCCCCCATTTAATACTATTTTTCACGTGTACATGGATTTTATTTTGCAGCGCTAATATAATTGATTTAGATCTAGGGTTCAGTTAAACTAAACAATAATTGAAGTGTTATGTTGTGTCTCTATATGTGTATGTATTCGCGCACATGCATATTGAATAAGTAATTATGTTGAACTTATTCTTAAAATCAATTCGTAAAGAGTGGGCTAATATGCTTATATGACCACAAGTTAAGCATCCATAGATTCAAAATGGATGGTTATATTCACATCATAATTTTTCATAAATACATTACATATTAATTAAATTAAAGGTCGTTAATCTTTATTCATTATCATACTTATATTCTTAACTTTTTTATTCATCACATTCTTATTTATAACATTTCATTGATTAAATTTTTTTTTTTATATCTTTAATCATGATTTTCATTCAAAAAATATTTAGTAGCATTTTTGCATTATTATTGCCATGTTTGGTAAGGATTAAAATCAAAATTTTAGTAGATTTTGGTAAAATTTGATGAGATATGTGGTTGAAAAGTTGTGGATCTTATAAAAAATATTTTTAAAATTAATTATTGACTTTGACTTAAATTAAAATTTGGACTTATTTAAAAAACAATGAACAAACGAGTATTTTTACTCTATTTTAAATAAAATTAAACATAATCAAGATCAATTCATGTTAATCTGAAAATAAGAATGTGATGGAAAAAGTTTGAGATATAAATGTGATAATGAATAAATGTTATGAACCTTTCATACAATTAATACATAGTCTAACTATTAAAAACTATGATGTGAATATATTTAGCCATTCAAAAATAGTTATTACAATTCTATTACAAAATTGTACAAATCTTGATGTGCCTTGATTTCATGTCATGCGATGAGAGCTATTAGTAATGCAGATTTGAAGGGCAATGCATAATGCATCGTGCAAACATAGTCAACTATAAGCTCAACAAATTTCACCATAATATTATCGAGGAGCAGGGAGATTATATCTTTAAGATGAGTGATAGGTCGTTTTATCGAGGACTTGAAGTTATGTCTTCGAAGCTCAAAGTGAACATAGTTGTATTAGCGTGCTTATTTAAAATTCATTGTATGCATCGTGGCTTAATGAAGTGTGAGCACACTAAGGTTAATTTCATGTCTATGCTTGCTTCTGTAAGTGTCACACAGAACTTAACAGCTTAGTCTTGTGTTGGCTCATTTACATAACTTGACCTTGATGTGAGTTTGTGCTTTCTAACTCAACAACAGTTGTAATTGACCTAGGGATATTAAGTGGGCTCTCCTGTTGAGAAATAGTTGTTCAAAACAAACAAATGAGAAGACATGGAAAAAGGCAGGCCGGATTTGTTCTATGCGGCCGCATAGAACAAATCCCATGCGGCCGCATAGAAATGGACAGAAACATGATATTTCTGTCCGAGTATAACTATGCGATCGCATAGTTTTGTACTATGCGGTCGCATAGAACAAATCATGTGACCGTTGGAGGACGGTTTCCTACCGTTTGTCACTTGAATTTGGTGCCCTTTCAACACATTTTTGGCACCAATTTGTGCACAATAGTGAGGCCTATAAATAGAGGAGCCATGTTCTTATTGGAGAAATTGAAAAACATTGTTTATGCTTATACTCTCTATAATCAAATTTCACATTCATATTGTTCTTGTGTTCTTAAGTTTTTGGGTGAAAATACTTGTGCTTTAGTATTTTCATAAAAAGGCTTGATTAATCCTTCAAACCATTTGCCGGAAAACCTTTTTAGCATCTCAATTTCAAGGAGAAGGGGGCAAATATTGTTTGAGGACAACGATCATGTGTTTAGGCCTTATTTGAAGTTCGTTTCTACAAGTTTTGTTGCTGTTTACAAGATTGTTTTCTCTCCTCCTTCGGTGAAGTTTTCCAACAATCTCAAACAATATTTTACTGCAATGGAGAGTGAAACAACAATGGCTACCATAAAGTTGATGAATCAAGACTTGGTTCGTTTGGATCGCTTTGATGGCACGAACTTCACAAGATGGCAAGATAAGTTGAAATTCCTTCTTACGGCGTTAAAGATTTTTTATGTACTTGATCCAAACTTGGAAGATCTACCCGAACCATCCGACAAAGACACCGATGAATCAAGGGTGAATAGGAAGAAGCGTGAAGAGGACGAATTGATATGCCGTGGTCATATTCTCAACTCTTTGTCGGATCGATTGTATGATCTATACACCAACACAACATCACCAAAAGAAATATGGGATGCATTGGAAAGTAAGTACAAAGCGGAGGAAGAAGGTACCAAGAAATTTTTAATTTCTAAGTACTTCGATTTTAAATTTCTTGAAAACATCCCCTTACTTCCCCAAATTCATGAATTGCAAGTGTTAGTCAACAAATTGAAGGCGGTGAAGATTGAAATTCCCGGAGACCTTTCAAGTGGGGGCAATTATTGCAAAACTCCCCGGTACTTGGAAAGGATACCGGAAGAAAATTATGCATAGTTCCGAGGATCACTCCTTGAAACAATTGCAAAAACATTTGCGCATTGAGGAAGAGTCAAGAATGTGTGATAAGAGTGAAACCTCTTATGAAGGCACTTCCAAAGCAAATGCAATAGAGAAAATAGAACCGCCAACAAAATCCAACAAGAGAAAGCCTTCAACGAACTTCAATAAGTTCAAGAAGAAGACTAAAGGAGGTTGTTTTGTGTGTGGCAAATTTGGTCACTATGCAAAGGATTGTAGACACCGAAAACAAAACAACTTCGAGGGAAAAGTGAACTCCATCAAAGAAGATAGAATTGTGGCCCCCATTTGTGAAATCAATGCAATCAAGGGAAAAGTTCCCGGATGGTGGTATACTTGTGCTACAATACATGTATCATATGACAAATCTTCTTTCAAGACTTATCATGAAGTTGATGGAGACCAAGAGATTCAAATGGGTAATGAGGTTCGATATAAAGTGATTGGAAAAGGAAGTGTGGATATCATCTTTACTTCCGGCAAAACCATTACCTTGACCAATGTTCTACATGTTCCCGACATGACTAGAAATTTGGTTAGTGGAAATCTCTTAGGAAAATCGGGAATCAAAAGTGTATTTGAATCCGAAAAACTTGTATTATCCCTAAATGGGAAATTTGTTGGAAAATGCTATTCTAGTGAAGGAATGGTCAAATTATGTACTGTTGACAATTTGAATGAGAATAAAAATAACTTTGCTTATGTTGTTGATTTATTTTCATTATGGCATGCTAGATTATGACATATTGGAAAAAGTACTATGAAACGTATGATGAAATGTGACTTAATCTTATATGATGAAAATGATGTCTTTAAATGTAAAACTTGTGTAGAAGCAAAGATGATTAAAAAGCCTTATCAAAGTGTAAAAAGAACATCTAGTATCTTAGAATTAATTCATACGGATATTTGTGAATTAAATGGCATGTTAACTAGAGGTGGAAATAGATATTTTATTACCTTTATTGATGATTGTACTAGATATACATATGTTTACCTAATGAAATATAAAAGTGAAGCTTTTGACATATTTAAAGTATATAAAAATGAGGTTGAAAATCACTTAAGTATTTTTCTAGTGATTTCAACATATTTTGTGAACAACATGACATAATTCACCAATGTTCGGCACCTAGAACACCGGAACAAAATGATTTAGCTGAAAGAAAAATTAGAACTTTAGTTGAAATGATAAATGTCATGCTTACCTATGCTAAGTTACCATTTAATTTGTGGGGTGAGGCCTTGTTAAGTGCATGTAGGATATTGAATAGAATTCCTTCTAAACAAACTAAGGTTTCTCCTTATGAATCTTGGAAAGGAAGAAAACCTAACATTGGATACTTCAAAGTGTGGGGGTGTCTTACTTATTGTAAGAACACAAATCCTAATAGGACCAAGTTGGGTCCAAGAGGCATTAAATGTGCCTTTGTTGGATATGCTAGTAATAGCAAATCATATAGATTATTAAACTTGGAGACCAATGTGATTATTGAATCAAGTGATGTAGAGTTCTTTGAGGATTCGTTATCTTCGGATAATGAATTGAAGGAAAATCTCTTAGATATCCCTAGCTCAAGTGGAACACAAGATGAAACATCTTCTAAAGATGTTGATGAGTCAAGTGAGCCACGAAGAAGCAAAAGAACTCGAATTGAGAAGTCTTTAGGACCGGATGAAATTGATTCTCAACACATTTCTTTTTACTTAGTAGAAGGAAATGAATTGAATGTAGTAAGAACAACTCCATTTGTTCTACATGTGGAAACCGATCCTAAAACTTATAGAGAATCTATGACTTCTCATGATAGCATGTTTTGGAAAGATGCAATCAAAGATGAAATGGATTCAATAATGTCAAATAATACTTGGGAGCTTGTCGATTTACCACCCGGATCCGAACCTATCGGATGTAAATGGGTATTCAGGAGAAAATACAATGTTGATGGTTCTCTAAATACCTTTAAAGCTAGATTAGTAGCTAAAGGATATCGACAAAGAGAAGGAATAGATTATTTTGATACATATGCACCGGTAGCTAGAATAACATCGATAAGGATATTATTTGCATTAGCTTCAATACATGACTTGCATGTTCACCAAATGGATGTCAAGACGGCATTCTTGAATGGGGATCTCGATGAGGAGGTTTATATGGAGCAACCTGAAGGTTTTGCTCTACCCGAAAATGAACATAGAGTGTGCAAGTTAGTAAAATCGTTATACGGTTTAAAACAGGCACTTAAAAAGTGGCATGAGAAATTTGACTTAGCTATAATTTCGTTTGGTTTTAAACATAATAGTGTAGATAAATGTTTTTATTCAAAAGTATGTGATGATTATGTGATATTTATATGCTTATATGTTGATGACATGTTGATTATGAGTAATCACATGGATGGAATAAAAGAAACAAAGAGGTTTCTATCTTCCACATTCAAGATGAAAGATCTTGGACAAGTGGATACCATTTTGGGTATCAAAGTCACAAAGACTAGTGGGGGTTACCATTTAAGTCAATCACATTATATTGAGAATGTGATAAACAAGTTCAAACATTTAAACATAAAGGAAGCAAGTACCCCAATTGATCCAAGTTTAAAACTTGTAAAGAATGATGGAAGGGCAATTGCTCAATTGGAATACGCAAGTGTTATTGGAAGTCTTATGTATGCAGTTCAATGCACAAGACCAGACGTAGCATTCGCAATTAGTAAACTAAGTAGGTTTACTAGTAATCCAAGCAATGATCATTGGAAAGCCATTGGAAGAGTTCTTGGGTATTTAAAGAAGACCAAGGGCTTAAGCCTACAATATACTAAATTCCCGGCTGTCTTGGAAGGATTTACCGATGCTAGTTGGATATCTAGCACGGGTGAGAATAAATCCACTTCCGGTTGGGTGTTCACCCTTGGAGGAGGAGCCGTTTCTTGGAAATCAAAGAAACAGACATGTATAACACACTCGACCATGAAATCCGAATTCGTAGCATTATCGGATACCGGGAAAGAAGCTGAGTGGCTTAAGGATCTCCTTTATGAGATACCTTTGGGACCGAAGAATACATCTTCAATATCTATCATGTGTGATAGTTAAGCCACATTAGCAAAAGCATACAACGAGGTATACAATGGAAAGTCTAGACATATGAGTCTTAGACATGACTACATAAGGAAATTAATCAAAGATGGAATAATTTCCCTAAATTATGTTAAGTCTATCGAGAATCTAGCGGATCCTCTAACTAAACCTCTAAATCAAGATTTAGTAACATCTACATCGAGTAGGTTGGGGTTGAAACTCTTAAAATAGAAAGATTCACCAATGATAGCAACCCTACCTGTCATTACTCAAAAGGTAATCCACGGGTTCAAAGGGTAACAACAAGTCATTTGATGTGTGGATAGTTTCAGCATTATTCAAATCCGCGATAACCTTATCCTAGTTAAATAATGCTGGTTGTTACTGAAGTGAGGGTTGAGCTTCAAGCTCTTAATGAAGTTCAGTGCTAAGAGCACAAGCATCTCTAAAAGTAACAAAGATGCTGGAAGAATTTCACCTAGACAAATTTCGAGGTGGTGCCGCCTCGATAGAGAGCTAGAGTTACTCTCTTAAAAGTTTGTCGAAAAGGATAAGCGCAAGGCCATAAAAGCGCTAAGCGAGTTTGAGGAACTTGAGAACACGTGGTAATTGTGTGTGTGTTCTTACCGGTTTTGTCACATGGAATAACTGGTTCAAAGCTTCATGCTACCTTTGATTCCGACTTTACCTTGTTAGAATTACACTATGGTTAGATTCAAATCGAAAGATATCTAATCCTTAGGCATGAGTATCGTTTACAATTGAATGTAAGACTTGTTCATTTTGAACAAGTGAGGGATTGTTGAGAAATAGTTGTTCAAAACAAACAAATGAGAAGACATGAAAAAAGGCAGGCCGGATTTGTTCTATGCGCCCGCATAGAACAAATCCCATGCGGCCGCATAGAAATGGACATGATGTTTCTGTCCGAGTTTAACTATGCGACCGCATAGTTTTGTACTATGCGGTCGCATAGAACAAATCATGTGACCGTTGGAGGACGATTTCCTACCGTTTGTCACTTGAATTTGGTGCCCTTTCAACACATTTTTGGCACCAATTCGTGCACAATAGAGAGGTCTATAAATAGAGGAGCCATGTTCTTATTGGAGAAATTGAAAAACATTGTTTATGCTTATACTCTCTATAATCAAATTTCACATTCATATTGTTCTTGTGTTCTTAAGTTTTTGGGTGAAAATACTTGTGCTTTAGTATTTTCATAACAAGGCTTGATTAATCCTTCAAACCATTTGTCGGAAAACCTTTTTAACATCTCAATTTCAAGGAGAAGGGGGCAAATATTGTTTGAGGACAACGATCACGTGTTTAGGCCTTATTTGAAGTTCGTTTCTACAAGTTTTGTTGCTGTTTACAAGATTGTTTTCTCTCCTCCTTCGGTGAAGTTTTCCAACATCTCCGACCCTTGAGCTCGATTACTCACAGCCCACCAGGCTAGCCAAACACTAGTTAGGCTGCTTTTAGAAAATATGGCTCGCACATTTTTTTTTTTGGCTTCTCGACTCTTGGACAAGCCAACGAGCCAGTTCGCACGGAAAAGTTTCAGGTCGGTCCTTCTCATAACTTGCTTCTAGGGCAAGCTGAACCGGTGAACTCACCCTACTTAAAATTCCTAAAGTGACCTCATAGAAGATGAGCTCTGTTGCTTTCTTCTTGTCCGAGCCTATGCAATAAGTCGAAGTTCTCCATAGAATTTGATCTAGGTAAATTTGTTGATGTCATGTAACTTTGCTCGTCACCGTCTTGTCACGTTGGATATGAGTAATGTCAATTTCGATGTCATGTAACTTTGCTCGTCACCGTCTTGTCACGTTGGATATGAGTAATGTCAATTTCAATTAACTAAATTCACATTCATATATCATCAAGAGACTTTTGAATATAAAAATTTTCGTTGTTACAAGTGAAATTTATTGAAATATGTTTTGGACACTATATTTAAAAGTCTCTTGACGATACTCTATCCACAACAACCTTTTTTTTGAGATAATAACTCTATAATGATTTTTCACGACAACTTTTTTTGTAATTAAAAATGAAATTTCTTCTTGTGATATTGTATGCTTTATTCATGTAAAATCACTAGTATATAATATATACACGATGTTGCATTTTTTTTAATCGTAAGTGTACGATATCGAACAAGTAATATAATGGACCTTTTGAGTCTGAATTATCGTTCCCACAAGAACTATACTTCGATGCCTTATTTAATATTTCCAACCACTAGTCGATAAAAGTAAACAAAGAGTGGTGATTGTTGTTTAGCTTTAAATACTTGAAAATATTAAAATAACACACAAAAGTAGGTTGAAGATTCAAATATGAGATAGCTATTAGAGTATAATAATTTCACCTATTATCACTTTAAATCTTAATTCAAAATTCACACTTAATGTAATGTTCGATTGAATTCATCTATTGTATTCAATTTATCACTCTTGAATTCTTATTGAGTCTATTTAACTAATTCAATTCCATATTTCTAAGTGAATCAAGCTTAATTAAATGAAATATTAGTTCTAAAAATTCATTTAAGACAACAGTAATTAATATAGGTATCTTTACACCTTATACTAATTTACTGGATTTTGACACGTGGTCTAAATCTAAAACTCATCTCTCGATTCATAATAAATTCACGAAATCATTAAATAATTGGCCAAAGATTCAAAGTATTTAAGTACGTAATTAAAATCAACATATGCATTTAAAGAACTTAAATATTGAATAAAAGAAATAGAGTCTTAAAAGAATCAAAATATTGTTTGGTTTAATATAGGGGTGGCAATAAAACTCGAAAATTCGGACGGCTCGGGCTCGGGCCGAGCCCCATTTTGGGGCTTCGGCCCGTGTCACGGGTCAAAAATGACCCGTGTTTATTTAAAAAAAAAAATTGTAAAAAACCTGCCTACACATGGCAGGCAGCTAACGTGCACGCAAGCTGTTGCTTGCGCGCTTTTTAAAAAAATTTGAATTTTTTTAAAAATCACGCCTGAATTGTCTTATCAAAAATTTGAATTTGAAAATTAAAACGGATATATTTTTATCTATAAATACGAGAAATTTTTTTCAATTTCATATCAATCTATCTCTAATCTCTCTACGCAATATTCAGTATTCTACTCTCCAATTTCTTAACTTTGATTTTCAATTTAAACATTTGGTTGTGTTATTCAGTTTTTTTTATCCTATTATTAAATATTCCTTACTATAAGTATAATACTTACACATGGATTTTACTAGCGATGAAATTAATCAGTTTAAAGGTAGTTCGAGCACTCCATTGGGGTACGATGCATTTCAAAATGTTCCAATTAATTTAGAAGATATCGAAGAGGAGGAAGTAGTCAATGTTAAAAGGTCGAAAAAAGATTCTGCGGAATGTTGGCAACATATGACTCGCAAAAAAGTTGGGGTTGAAAATGGAGTTGATATTTGGAAAGCATGTTGCAATTATTGTGGTAAAGAACTTAGTTGGAAGCCCCAGTTTGAGCACATCGCATTTAAATAGGCATATATTAAGAAGTTGTTAAGCGAAACTAACTGATCTTGACCCGAAACAGACCGAACTAACATTTACCGGTTCCAATTCTACTATTTCCACTTTTGTATATTCACAGGAAAGATTTCATGAAGGAATGGCTGTATACGTGGCTGCAGCAGAGATGCCGCTAACGATGATCGAGTCAGAACACTTTACTCGTCTTGTGCAGAATTATCTTCAACCCATGTATCGTTCTTATTGTAGAAATACTCTTCGTCGGATGCTATAAAATTATATAACAAACGAAAACAAAATGCTATTGAAAGTCTAAA
The DNA here is from genome assembly GCA_019395295.1 of Osmanthus fragrans. NCBI lineage: Eukaryota > Viridiplantae > Streptophyta > Magnoliopsida > Lamiales > Oleaceae > Osmanthus > Osmanthus fragrans. The sequence continues at coordinate 12,720,410 of CM033356.1, forward strand.
AACTTTTAATTGTGTTATATCATTTACCTCTGATTTATAGACCGATATTAATAAAAAAAAGTTATATTGCTGCTACAACTCATTACATTGATCATCTATGGATTATGCATAAAAAGATTATTGCATTCAGATGTGTAGATTATCCTCATAATGCGACTAACATATACATGGTTTTAAAAGATATTATACAAGAATATGGTATGCAAGAAATGGTTCGAAGTTTTACTTTTGATTATGCTAGTGTAAATAAAGTTATTATCGACAAATTTATTGATGATATGAACCCTATATTTGGAGGTTTATTTTTTCATCTACGTTGTGTATGTCACATTATCAATTTGATAGTAAAAGATGGATTGACACATATAAAATCACATTTAGATAAAATTAGGCAAGCAATTAATTTTATCTCTATATCACCAGCAAGGAAACAAGCATTTAATAGTTTATGTGCAGAATATGGATTAGAAGAGAAATCATTTGTCACTGATGTATCACATAGATGGAACTTTACATATTTTATGTTACACTCGTGTGAAAAATATGATAAAGTTATTTCAATGTATTATAATGGTAGGCATACACATGGATCTTAACATAATTTGGAAGATTGGGAATGATCTCTCGCATTTCTCGTGAAAAAATTCTTAAAACCTTTTTTCGATGCCACAAAGGAATGTAGCGGTGTTTTACACCATTTTTTCTATATTTCACAAGCATTTCAAAAACATAGGAATTTGCCCATTTTTGTTGATGTAATTTATTTTATGGAGTTAAAATTTCGTAAATATTAGGGGGAGTTACCCTCTTTATTTTTATTAGCTTCGGTGATGGACCCTCGACTTAATTTAACTGGTATACAAACTATTATAAAGGGAATTTCAAATTTCATGAATGTAGAATTATCACATGCGCATATAGAATCTATGTTATGTGAAATGTGTAACTATTATACTGAAAAAGATGGTCAGCGTAGTTCTACTTTCCAAAGTTCTTTTTCAATAAATACTTCAACAAATGCAGACACTTTATGGAGTTTTTTAGAGACCAATATTAGTGTTCCCTCATTTAGTTCTAATTCGACAATATCTAGAGCAATAGATGTCAGTGGTACAAATTTTGAAATTTTCTCTGAGTTAGCTAGATATATACATGTGGACATTCGTAGTATGTTACAACCACAAGAACTACTGAAATTTAGTCTTTTATCATGGTGGAGGTCTAACGAAAGGCAATATCCGATTGTATCAAAAATTGCTCGCGATCTACTAACACTTCCGGTATCTACGGTAGCATCGGAATCTGCATTTAGTTTAGGTGGTCGAATTTTATGTGACGAACAATCAAGACTAAAAGAAAATATATTGGAGGCTTTAATATGTTTGAAGGACTGGGAATGTGCGGAATTACGTCTTCAAGAACAAATTGACAGTATAATGGCCGAATAGTTGCTGCAGATTCAAGCATTAGATATTGTAAGTTTTTAAATTAATTAGTTTAAAAAAAATACGTAATTTTTAAATTTTTTTTCAAGAAAATTTGTATACGTAATATTTTATTCGTGTACAATTTGAACTCCGCCTACATAATTGTAGCTGGTCCCAAATCCGGATAAAGGAGGAGAGTTTTAACTTTTATAATTCATTTAATTTATAAATTTTTTAAGTAAAAAATGTAAATTTTACAAAAAAAAAAAAAAAAAAAATCGAGCCGAGCTTGGGTATTGTAATATTTAATTATAATTATAGTTAAGTATTTAATTTAAATGTTTATTTAGTATTTAATTAATTATTGTAATTGGTTAAGTAATATTTAATTGTTTAATTATTATGTAATTATATATATGAATTGGTTAAGTAATATTTAATTAAAATTATTTATTTAGTATTTAATTATTTAATTTAATTGTTTATTTAATAGTTAATTATTTTTTTTATGAATTGGATATGTAATATTTAGTTATTTATGTATTATTTAATTATAATTAGGTAGTTAATATTTAATTACTTAAATTAATTTTTTATTTAATATTTAATTAAGTAATAAAATGTATATTTTACAAAAAACAAAAAATAGGGGAAAAAAAAATTTACCCGAGCGGGCTCTGCTCGGCCCTCGAAAGCCCGGGCCGAGCCATTTTTTTTTGGCCGTGCAAAGCTCGGGCCCAAAAAAAACCTTAGTTGAGCCCGAGCTTTTTTTCCTCGGCTTAGGCCCGGCCCAACCTGACTCGTTGTCATAGCTATTTCACGACAACTTTTTTTGTAATTAAAAATGAAATTTCTTCTTGTGATATTGTATGCTTTATTCATGTAAAATCACTAGTATATAATATATACACGATGTTGCATTTTTTTAATCGTAAGTGTACGATATCGAACAAGTAATATAATGAACATTTTGAGTCTGAATTATTGTTCCCACAAAAACTATACTTCGATACCTTATTTAATATTTCCAACCACTAGTCGATAAAAGTAAACAAAGAGTGGTGATTGTTGTTTAGCTTTAAATACTTGAAAATATTAAAATAACACACAAAAGTAGGTTGAAGATTCAAATATGAGATAGCTATTAGAGTATAATAATTTCACCTATTACCGCTTTAAATCTTAATTCAAAATTCACACTTAATGTAATGTTCGATTGAATTCATCTATTGTATTCAATTTATCACTCTCAAATTCTTATTGAGTCTATTTAACTAATCCAATTCCATATTTCTAAGTGAATCAAAATTCATTAAACGAAATATTAGTTCTAAGTCTTCATTTAAGACAACAACAATTAATATAGGTATCTTTACACCTTATACTAATTTACTGGATTTTGACACGTGGTCTAAATCTAAAACTCATCTCTCGATTCATAATAAATTCACGAAATCATTAAATAATTGGCCAAAGATTCAAAGTATTTAAGTACGTAATTAAAATCAACACATGCATTTAAAGAACTTAAATATTGAATAAAAGAAATAGAGTCTCAAAAGATTCAAAATATTGTTTGGTTTAATATGAAATTTAGCTACAGATGATAATGAAAAAATAAAAATAAAAAACTAAAGATTTGCATTGAGTACATCACCGGGTTTTGAATTGAGATGTAGGAAAGATGATGAATCTTACACCAAGTTTTGTTCTTGCCTCCATTCTTGATTTCAAAACCTAGATCTTGAATTCTTGTTTTCCCTTCTTTTGATTTTCTCTTGAAATCTCATGTTGTATATTGTATCTCTTAATGTATGGAATCCCTTTTGAAGTCCTCAATTCTCATATTATACTCTCCTTCACGTCTTCCCCAAATTTGGAGTCTTCATGGACTTTTCACGGGCCAAAACGATGTAACCCTAAAGTAGGCGGCTTAGCGCATAAGCACCGCGATGAAACACAGTGTAGCACCTAGGTGCTATACATGTAGCGCCTCTCTATCTAAATTTGCTTCTCTATCTGTTCGTAGCGCCTGTGTGCTAACTTTCTATTCTAAAACTTGTCATTGGTTTGTTTGTTCACTTTAGCACCATTTTTACATCAGCCTCCTAACCTTTAAAATAACACTAGCAAACACATAAAAAACGTTTTATACTCATAAAATCTAACAAACAATCAAGTTAAAATTGTGTAAAACTCTTGAGTAAAAACATACTCGTCAAATATCCTCAAACTTAACCGTTTGCTAGTCCTCGAGCAAACAAACACAACGAAAAAGGAAAATACACACATAAACAATTAGTCAGATTGCTTGTCTTTTGGCTTGGTATTGAGAACATTATATCATGTTTATGAACGTCGTCAAAATCACAACGCAAGAGCCAAACTTCCACTTATTTAATGTAAAACGGGTGTATGTGTGAAGAATCAAGTGTAACGTCGTACATTCACATGGTTCACTTCCTAAACTTCAATGGTCATTTATTTCATTTCTTTGCTCGTGAGATTCATACATTCCCAAACTTGTTTTCTTTCATTCTCTCACCATGGTGTAATTCTAAAGTTTATTTTCACTTGTGAATTCTTTACAACACTCTCATTTGGTTTAGTTCAACTGGCAACTTCAACAATTTATTCATGTAATGATTTTTCCAATTTATGAGTGCTTCGAAAATTTAATTTATACTAAGTGATTCAAACTCACTAGTTATCTAAACCCACAACCATTAGTTCTTTGCACACTCTTATCAATTTTTTAAGCTTGTGTTGACTTCACCATTTTTTCCTTTTCTTGACTCCTGTAGTGAGCTTTGAGTTGGCAACTCCCTAATTTTTGAATATCAAAGGGTACCAGGTTTCAAGATACCCCTACAAACTTACTAACTCGAGCATAAAAAGGTACATGCTTGAAGAGTAGATTGAATAAGTATTGTGCTTATTTTCAGTAAAAGAAAAATACAATTTATAAGGGTTAGATCCCTAACATTCGGTCATCACCAAGCTCATACTAGAAAATCACAAACACTCCACACAATCTTTTTCGCTTGCACGGAATTACCACAATCTTAAATCATTTCTGTCATCGGTTAGAATGTCCCAAATTATAATGTATACGGTTAAAGGATGTTGTGAATCATGTGTTAAAAAATTAAGCACCAAAGTTATCAATTTAGCCTATGTAATGAACTTTCATGTTCTTGTACGACACTAAACTTAATAATCGTGCATAAATATTGTACCGCTTCACATAGATAAGCAGAAAATTCAACTAAAGCATATAATTCATCAATAGCCTACAAACTAATCATGCTCTCAAGCATATTCATCGTAGCCGATAAAACTATCTAACTCACATAAGCATGCAATTATCAATTTTTGGTGTTTGTGTTGAAACATCAAATATTTCAATGTGTTGTGCCCTTTCAGTTTCTAGAATTATGTGCTACCTTGACTAGATTGCTCGTTATCTTGGATGTTGCTTGGAAAGAGAATTTCATCAAAGATCAAATCCAACTGAAATAAATCATAATCGATTGGAACCAACTGCTTCAGTTCAATTCCATCACAATATAATTTATTTTTTGTGAACATTACGTTGAGAACTATTCAGATAAATTCCACAAGCATACGAGATCACTGACAAGAAATAGATTTAATGAGTTGAGAGCATCATCCCACAGGGGATAAATCTTAAATTGAATTGTATTAATTCGTTATTGAATTCAAATCTTTGTAACAAAAGAGATATATTTGAGTTATTCCAAATTAATATACTAATTATCTAAGATTATGCTCAACTAACATATGGAATGTATGTGATCTCGATTTCAAGCTATCTTCTTATGCTAAGCTCAGCACTCGCTTCACCCAAGGAGGTACAATGTTGTTTTGTGGATATTGTATAGTAGTTTTTATTTCTTTCTTTTTTTAGTAAATGAAATTGAAGTGAAATTTTGGAGTTAATTGTTTCATTATACGTTGAACTTTGCCCATCGTCACATTTTTGCTCATTGTACTTTGAATTTCTTTCAAATGGTCCATTAACTTGCACAAGATGCACTCTATCCATCACCCACAAAGTTAGCGTGCGTTACTTGAGAAGCTTAAGTGGCCAAACGACGTCTAATGTGGCACGTTGGCGGAGTTAAACTTGCAAAATAAGCACAACTCGGCGACTTTAATTACACATTAAACTTTTTCCATCATCACATTTTGTACTTTAAATTGCTTTCAAATGGTTATTAAACTTGTACAAGTTGCACTCCATCCATCACCAAATTTGCTAAATAATCCTACATCAAATGCTAAATTCCTACAGCCTGCAGATTGCTTAATTATAAGGCATAACATGCAATAGAGAATTTAATAACTAATATAGCAATCGATTCAGTAGTTAAATTAATCTCAATAAGCATTGAAGATGGGGCTTTTGAAGTCAAATCAATCTAAAACTAACATGAATATTTTGAGGATCCAAATTGTAAATTATCGGAACGCTCTTGATTATCAAATTAAATGTTCTAAATTACTGATTAGTTTGACCTTATGTGAAAAATTATTATATTAAAAGCAACAAGTCATTTTTTAATAGTTTCTAGATGGTTAATCATACAAATCAAATTCTCTATGTTTGAATACCGCAATTTGTAATATGAAGACAGTAAATAACACCATATATTGTTGACGGAGAAACCCTATCTGGGTAAAAATTTCGGGACCAAACTAATTACCTCCACTATCAACAATGAATGTTATAGTTAGATATTGTCTATCTAAACAACTAATGAAAATTGTGCTATAACTCATCAATTAAGCCCATACATGATCACAACACACAAGTTTAAGAATGTTTTTTATCATGTTGTAGAAAAGATTACATTCCCCAATTATTATTTTTCGTATTTTTCATTTTTCAATCATTTTTTTTGTGTTTATTATATTTAAAACATGAATCCTCCAAGCAAAAAAAAAAAAAAAATCACACCAAAGAAAAAAAATGTACATGAGCCAATGCAAACACAACAAAAATGCACAACAATAAAACTACTACCTAGAAAGCAAAAAAAAAAAAAAAAAAAAAAAAATCCGTGATAGAGACAGAAGTGGTCTTCGAAGTTCGAGTGATATTCTCTTTAAAACCTTGACCATCGCTATTACCAGTCGCCTTGCTCATTCGTAGGATGTTATCCAACTTTTTAGAACCACTAGAAAATGTAAGGAATTGAGACTTGGAATACTCTAGTTCGCTCAAAAGGTTTTTAGCCTGGATTTCTAATATCTTATTCTCGGCAGTCACCTCACTAGCTCTCCTAGAGGTCATCTCAAGCTCACTTGTAAGATTCCTAACCCGAGTATCTAAAGACTCATTCATCGATTTCAATTCTCTCAGGGTTGAGGTAGATTCCTAAAGTTCAGCTACATGTTTTTCTCTCTCACGCTCAAGATCCTCGACCTTAGCACACAAGGCTTTATTGATATAATCCGGGCTACGCTAGAAACCATCAAGAATCCGAAGCATGTTGGAGAGAGATTTAAGCCAAGTCCGAGACTTCAAAGAGTTGATAGAAGCTATACATTTACATGTTCGAGCAATGGAGTCCATAATATTGAAGAGCACATGCCAAGGAACAAGTTTCATGTTGGGGTCGAGGTCGAAAATCAATTGGATCAACACGAAAGTTATACAATTGTTTTTAGTATCATATTGAAACCTATTTTTGACCCGGTAAATGATCGAATTAGAGGATTATGTCTGAAGGACAGTTTTAGTCCTTTAGGTAATCTTTCCAACTTACTTTGAATCGCTTCAATCGGACGTCGGTAGAGAAAGTTATAACTAAAATACTGAAAGCTGTCCGGCGAATTTGTCTAACCGGACGTGTAAATCCGGAAGTCCGGATTGTCGTCCGGATTGATAGAGAAATTTTTCTGTTTCCGTATTTTTTCATTATTTTGACAAGAGTTTGTTATTTTTGGTAGTTTCTATATTCTAGGAATCTTAATATTTCGTATTTTCCTTATTTTTAGGGTTTCGTATAAATAATTATTTCAATTCATTATAAACTTTAGACTTGATTGTTATATGAAAAATTGAAAGGTTTCTTTCTCCTTGTTCTTCCATGAACAATTTTATCGAACTTATCAAAGATGAATAATCTTTGTGGCGTTCAAAATATCGGGTCATGAGTTCTTCAATTTGTGAGCAACGGGTTTATTGCATCATCGTTATCTTTGGGTTTCTTGTTTCATCTTGTTATACATGATCACAACACACAAGTTTAAGAATGTTTTTTATCATGTTGTAGAAAATATTACATTCCCCAATTATTTTTTTTCGTATTTTTCATTTTTCAATCATTTTTTTGTGTTTATTATATTTAAAACATGAATCCTCCAAGCAAAAAAAAAAAAAAAAAAAAAAAAAAAAAAAAAAAAAATCACACAAAAGAAAAAAAATGTACATGTGCCAATGCAAACACAACAAAAATGCACATCAATAAAACAACTACCTAGAAAGCAAAAAAAAAAAAATTAGATGCATGCATAGATCAATGACACACGATGATAGGCATAGGTATGCACCAAAATTACCTAATCAATTAGGTAAAGAAATGCTCTTACCTTTAAGAGTACCATGCTCTATTTCATAATTTTTTAGATCACTCTTTTTTACCCAAATCTGCCCGGTGATAGGAATATTCCTAATCATATGTGTCAATAATTTGGTCAATTGACTCATCCAATTAGTAAGGAAGTCAATTTGTCCAACAAACTCCTTATTTTTATTTCTATTGAAGTTTAAGTTTCTATTTCTGTTTAGGAATTGACGACACCTAGGCCTTATGTATCATAACTCACCACAGTAAAAACATGTAGGGATAAACCTAGGACCAATATTGTGTGATCGTTGACGTCTATTCCTAGGTCGACGGGCCCTATGTTGTTTGGTAGACCTCTGTCTTATATATCCCTTATTCTTAGGTTCTGGGCTAGGCACATGTTTAGGCTGATCAGTGATAGAGACAAAAGTGGTCTTCGAAGTACTAGTGATATTCTCTTCAAAACCTAGACCATCGCTATTACCAGTCGGCTTGCTCATTCCTAGGATGTTATCCAACTTTTTAGAACCACTAGAAAATGTAAGGAATTGAGACTTGGAATACTCTAGTTCGCTCAAAAGGTTTTTAGCCTGGATTTCTAATATCTGATTCTCGGCAGTCACCTCACTAGCTCTCCTAGAGGTCATCTCAAGCTCACTTGTAAGATTCCTAACCCGAGTATCTAAAGACTCATTCATCGATTTCAATTCTCTCAGGGTTGAGGTAGATTCCTAAAGTTCAGCTACATGTTTTTCTCTCTCACGCTCAAGATCCTTGACCTTAGCACACAAGGCTTTATTGATATGATCCGGGCTACGCTAGAAACCATCAAGAATCCGAAGCATGTTGGAGAGAGATTTAAGCCAAGTCCGAGACTTCAAAGAGTTGATAGAAGCTATACATTTACATGTTCAAGCAATGGAGTCCATAATATTGAAGACCACATGCCAAGGAACAAGTTTCATGTTGGGGTCGAGGTCGGAAATCAATTGGATCAACACGAAAGTTATACAATTGTTTTTAGTCTCATATTGAAACCTATTTTTGACCTGGTGAATGATCGAATTAGAGGATTATGTCTGAAGGACACTTTTAGCCCTTTAGGTAATCTTTCCAACTTACTTTGAATTGCTTCAATCGGACGTCGGTAGAGAAAGTTATAACTAAAATACTGAAAGTTGTCCGGCGAATTTGTCCAACCGGACTCGTAAATCCGGACGTCCGGATTGTCGTCCGGATTGATAGAGAAATTTTTCTGTTTTCGCATTTTTTCATTATTTTGACAAGAGTTTGTTATTTTTGGTAGTTTCTATATTCTAGGAATCTTAATATTTCGTATTTTCCTTATTTTTAGGGTTTAGTATAAATAATTATTTCAATTCATTGTAAACTTTAGACTTGATTATTATATGAAAAATTGAAAGGTTTCTTTCTCCTTGTTCTTCCATGAACAATTTTACCGAACTTATCAAAGATGAATAATCTTTGTGGCGTTCAAAATATCGGGTCGTGAGTTCTTCAATTTGTGAGCAAGGGGTTTATTGCATCATCGTTATATTTGGGTTTCTTGTTTCATTTTGTTGGGTTCAAAATCCAAAACTATCCGGGTGAAATTTCGAGACTTTGTGATCAAGAGATCGCTGGTTTAATGCTTCGGTTGCTTGGTTCAACATTTAGAGGTTAAATCCTAAACCTTGGTCGTATTTGGGCCTTTTTCGGATCCAGTTCATTCTCCTGTGGGTTCGATAGTGTTCGTGCTAACCGGGTTCGCATAATTTATTTTTAGTCATAATCTTAATGCAACCCTCATACATTTTATCTAAGCCTCATGGATATTTTTCCCACTCTCATAATATTCTTCAGATGCTCACCACTATCTACGTCATCATCCTTCTCACTCTCTTGGTCGATCCACTCCTAATCGTAGCAGTGAAGGCAATATATTTCTTATTCTCCTCATGAGTGGATTTCTCACTCTGATCATCTAAGTTAGACTCGTCATCAGTGAGAGTAGCATTCATAGCCTTATCCTGATTTCTCCTACTACTGGTACATTCACTCCTAACATGACCAAAACATTGACATCTAAAGGAGCAAGATGCCATAATTGTCAATGTTTTGGTCATGCCATAACCATCATCTACACTAAACTAAATCCGTTCATCCATAAATTTAAGGAAAACTCTCATCCTAACTTTCCAATATGCATAATTACTGCCATCGAAATATGGCGGGATGGACAAAGAACTACTCATCTAGACAAATTAAGGTCAGGAATTGAAATTAGGCTCTGATATCACTTGTGAATTACCGGAGCGCTCTTGATTATCAAATTAAATGTTCTAAATTACCTTTTTATTTGGCCTTATGTAGCGACCCGAATTTTAAAAGTACAAAATTTATAACTTAAATTGTATCGCTACGACAATCCCGTTAAAGTTTAGAATTTATTTTACGTTCGTCGAATTGTCTAGCAAAAACAATTAATTTAAGAATTTCAAAACGATTTTAAATTTCAAAATTCAATATTTATTTATCGAGTTCAATTTCGAACAATTTTAAAAGTATCTAATTCTTATCGATTTGAATTCAATTTTTATGTCCGATATTCTATCCAATTTCATTAAACCCAAATTTGTCTTTTAATCCAATTTTATTTAAATCCTATTAGCCAAAGAATTACTGTTCAACCCAAACTCTAAGTCCAATTACTACCTCGTTTTTCGTGCCCTACTGTTCATTATCACCATCTTCACCACGCCTCTCAACATCCCCTCCTCACCAACATCTCCTCGACAGGCAAACACCCCAGCAATCTCAGCAAGGTAAGAAGATCACCATCTTCATCAATTTCACCTCTACCCAATGTAATTTCACACACACACACACGGTAAATTCAGAATCACCCACGCACGAGTTGCTGCCACCACCAAACCACAAACCACAATCAACCACCCAAACCCGACTGCAAACACCGCCAACCTACAGTCGAGCCACCACCACACGGCCACCATCACCACTTCGCCTCGCCTCCTACCCCGGTCGCCGTCCCCGTCCCCGTCGAGTGAGAGAGAGAGTGAGAGATTAAAGAGAGATGTTAGTATATATTTAATTTTTGAGAAATTACCTCCTTAATCCCAAGTTTTTAAAAGTTATTCAATTTGGCCCAAAGTTTTAAATGTTTATTATTTCAATTTCAAAGTTTTATAACTTGTTTAATTCAGCCCTATATTTTAATAACTTTTAAATCAGCCCATTGAATTTTAAAAAGTTTATTTTCAGCTTTCAAACATTTAAATTTAAGTTTCAATATCTTTTCAATTTAGTCCCTAAAGGTTTTAAAGTTTTAATTAAACTTAATATCTTAAATTAAATTAATTTTGTTCTTGCTAGACGAGATCGCGGGCAAAGTGTGAAGCACGGTAACGTTACAATTGTTCAATTTCCAAGAAAACTTTCAAGACTTCGAGGTGGGGTTTACTTTTAAGCAATTGTGGTTATTTGTCCATGTTAATTCTCGATGTGTGATTTTGATTGTGATATGATGTTTATACATATGAAAATGTTGCCAGGGACCGTAAATAGGTCCGGGATCGAAATCGGGTCCTTGGGAATGCCCATAGTGCTAAAAATTTGCTAAGCTTATGCCATGTTGTCAGGGACCGTAAATAGGTCCGGGATCGAAATTGGGTCCTTGGGAATACCCACAGTACACAATTCTATAGTATGTTGTATGGATATTATGTTCACCACTTGATTGCATATTTTGACTTAATTTGGACTGATTACTGTATCTCCACTGAGTATAATTCGTTATACTCACCCCACTATTTTTCCAACCTTTCAGGTTAAGGAGCTTGGCAGGGCAAGGCAACGAGTGGGGCAAATTTTAATTTAATAATCGACCTTTTGAATTTCAAATTTTGAACAAGGAATTTTAAATAGTTGATTTCCATTTTGACACTTAAGTATTGAATTTTCGTATTTTTGCAAATATTGGTTTTGCTAATCACATTTGGTATTGACTCTTGAATGTGAGAAAAATTATTTTAGAAGTGATGTTTCCGCGTTTTGTGTTAAATTGCTATGGATTTTTAAAGTATATGTTTGCCTTCGTATTGTGGCGACTTTTGAAAATATTTATTTACAGGCTATTTTGACTTAAGTAGCGCCTCGAGTTAATAGTGAAATTTGGGGCGTTACAGTGATGTGCAGAATTATTCTATTAAAAACAAGAAGTCATTTCATTTTTTAATAGTTTCTAGATGGTTAATCATAGAAGTCCAATTCCATATATTTGAATGCAGCAGTTTGCAATAAGGAAATAGTAAATAACACTAGATATTGTTGACAAAGAAACCCCAACTGGGTAAAAATTCGGGACCAAACTTGTTACCTCCATTATAGATAGTGAATATTACAGTTAGATGTTGTCTAGCTAACTCCACTAGATTTCCTGATCTACTTCCTGTAATCTTCAAGATACTGTTGTCTCCTCCAACTTTCTGATCTTGTACAATTTTCTCTTCCAAGTGGATACCCAAGAATCACCTATTTTTGTTCTTATTGCCGCGCCTGTAGTCCAGCCTTCCTCAATCTTCAACAATCTCTGAAGTTCATATTGAGAAAGTACCTTCCTTGTTGTACAAAGGAAGTTGGTGTTTTGGATTCTAAAACCCTGATGTTTTTCCCAATATGTGGTTGTAGGATCTCAAGAATGAATAATTTGAATCGTGAGTTGAATGTGTTCTTGGATCACAAAAGAATGTTATGAATATGATATGAAGTAGAGGCACAATGAACAAGCACACAGAAAATTGTTCAAAGCTTGCGTATTTATAGTTAGGGATGTTTAGGTATTATAAGCTGTGTAAAACTTTCCAAAATCGTGAATTAGGGTTGGCCAGATAATACTTTCACTCAAGCGACACTCTAGCGAAAAGCGAGCAATAGACTTTCTCTCTAGCGACACAATAACGACAAGCTAGCGACGTGCTTTCTGTTTTTTACGATCAAGTAATGTCTTGATGAGGGGTGACAGAAAATGCGGCGGCTCTTTTTTCCTTCTTCTGAGCTCGAACCCTAACTTACCTAAATCATCTATACGAAATTGCACCTAACTCCTTAACTTTTACAACTTGTTTATTTCAGTCATTTTATTCACAAAATTGCCAATTACACAAAATCTAACACAAATGATCAACAAAGCACTGAAATCTGAATTTAATTTCCAAAATACACCCAGAGATGACTTATTGACATTCTCAAGTTATGTTCCAAAGTCTAGACTCCATTTCAACAAAAAAATCGCTGTCTCCAAAATGTGGTTGCCTCAAGACAAAAAGAAAATTAATAACAAAAACTTAAATCCTTTTAGTTTATTGCCGATACAAAATTGTGAAAATCAATCATTTCATTACAAATCTACATCTATATAGATGATATTTTGCCGGCCATGCATGTCATATAGAAGTAAGTTCATCAGTAAGGCCATCACAAGAAATTCTGCCAACTCATATAGAACAAGTCTATTGTACTTTGTTTATTAATTAAAAATTTTGTATTTCAAAGTGGAATCCTAACTTAAGCCAAAAGATTTTCACGTGTAGCAATTCATTGTGATAAGACCTTTTCCTTTATTTAGAGAATTTACTTGGTTGGAGTTTCAAAATAAACTTTTGTATTATTGGATATAGGTTCAACCATGAAGTGATAATGATTATCCTATATAAATGAGTTTTAAAGATTAATAGAAAAATTTTAATTTCTATTTTTATTAGAATAATTGTTAACTGTAAATTTTGATTGGGTATTACTATTATTTTTAAATAAAAATGAAGTTTGAAATTGGTATATATTCACTAGAATTTTATCCTCATGCAATTAGATATCTTTAAATTCGAATTTTCTTGATAAGATGATTTGTTTGATAAGAATTTTAATTGGAGTCTTGTGAGTCATCCCTATCCAATAACCACTATATAATAGCTTGTGGTTTGCATTATTTTTACTCACCATTCGAAAATCAGAAAAGAGAGAGAAAAAAAAAAAAAGAGAGTAAAGGAGAGAGGGAAAGGCTACTGTACGAGGAAAAGAGTGAAAGTCAAAAGTGCATGCATTGTTATTGTGAGTCAGGGTCCTTTCACCAAAGCAGAGGAAGATATTTTCACGTGCACTCAAAATTTATTTTTAACAAGGTAAGATACATATGTGCAAGTGTTATATTTCATATGTGTTTATGTTCAATAGTATATGCATGGATTGCCAGTAGACCTTCGGGTTCGACCCAAATGAGAAATGTGAAATCCTTCGGGAATTTAAAATGAGAAATGATGGGTATCTCAATTGGTCACCGATATACCTACTAAAGAGAAATGTGGTATGAATTGTTTATATTATTGCGATATAATTACTTGTGGAAATCGCACGTATTTTGCCGGGTGTTTTTAAAATACTCACTCTTACAAATTTTACAGGTTAGTTCTGGTCGATTGGAACAGTGGCAGGATGGTACAGCGGACTGCCAAGGGATTCGAGGAAAAGAGATTTCCAACAAATAAAGTTTCTAATTTTTACTGCATTTATTAGTTTGGTTGAGAATGTTAAGTTTTCTTTTTTAAAGACATGATTTATGATTATTTATGAATGTTCTGAATAAAATTTTATCGTTCCGCATTATAAGTAAATGAAATTATTTTTGGTGACACCTCAAAAAATGCTTTGCAAAAATTGGTGCGTTACATTGTGGTATCAGAGGCCAGAGTTATAAAATCGATTCTGTAGACATTTTTAAAAGTATTTATTTTATTTTTATTTTTGTTAAATTTTACTAAATCTTAAACTATGCACATTTATTTTTTTTTTTAAAAATTTTTTTTTTTTGTCAATTTGAAAATTTGCATTTTAAGAGATTTCCTGTTTGATTTATTGTCTGAATTTCGTTTGATTTGTGTAATTGCAAAACTGAAGGTCTTTGTCAAAAAGATCTAAACTGTCTAAGAAGAGCTTGTGATTTGAGCGGTCCGTTGTGACCCCCCTCCTCATCTGGAAGCCTTTTTGATTGCGCATTATTCAAATTAACAAGATGAAAATAATACTTCAAATCTTTCAAAAATTTAAGAAAATTCATTTTTCCTATCTTAGAAAGTTTTAAAAAAAATGCAATGTTTTTCGTAAACATTAGGAATTTATGAACAATGAATTTTTTTAGTCTTAAAAATGTATGGAGAGAATCCTTGGTATGTGGCGCTCACTGCTCAACCACTCTTCAATTTATCCAGGTATGAAAAAGAAATGTTACCATTTTAGCATGTTTATGAGTTATGTCCAACCATGTTTATTTTGCATTTTAGTTGTTAAAGCTTTCACGAATTTATATGAGAATATTAGATGCAAACATAGAATGAAATGACACTATCACTAAAAAGATCAAGCATAATTGAAGTTATATTTATCGCATGATTAGGACTTGAAAAGTAATTAAGATGACTGCACGTAGCCTCACATTCCTAGAACGTGCTGAATTGGCTATCGAGAGATACATGAACTACGAAGTGAGATTGGAGCAAACTTTTGCCGAGCAGGTTGAAGATTTCCTTCTTAAGTAGGAACACGCAAGATCGTTCGAATATAATGAGGGGACAATCCTCTCAATATATCACCTGATAACTACTATGCGTCCTCAATGGAGAGATGTGGCCTACTTCGTAAGAGATATGGAGTATGAGCTACATTTGCAGGAAGATTGGGACAAGATTAATTTTAGAAGATACTGTGAAGACATTATAATCTTGTGGAACCACAGACAACAACAGCTAGCACTAGAGCCCTAGCCTGAGCCTGAGCCTGAGCCTGAGCCTGAGCCTGAGCATCACCCTCGCCCTGAGCCCGAACCTGAGCCTAAGCCAGAGGAAGAGCTTGAAGAGGACCCAGAGGAAGACCCAGAGGAGGAAATCGAATCGGAGCTAGAAGACCTCGAGCAGGAACTCGAGCCACAAAATTTCATGGATTTGGATTCTGAGCCCGACTCATGCCTTACGTCAGATGATGAAGATTTCTAGGACTTATAGATATTAGAGATAGTCTTTATTTTAGCAAAAGTTTATTTGTTTATTCATTGAAATTTTTCTTCTTTCGAAAATCGGATACTATATGCAAGGAGTCGAAAATTTTAAAGTTTTTACCATAATAAATAATTTCTACGTTATCAAATTTTGCATTTCTAAATTTAAAATTTTACTTGTGTTCAGAAAATGTCAAGGCAACAACAAAATCAAGCAACGATTATCAGGGATTTGTCGAGAGCTGTACAAGACTTGGGTAGACAACAAGCACAAGCTGGTCCTCAGGATACAAATGCTAACAACATCAGTTCAATTGTGGAACAATTCCACCGCTATAAACCCCCAACTTTCGATGGCAAGGCAGACCCATTGGCAGCTGAGGAATGGATAAGGGGAATGGAGTGAATCTTCAAACACCTTTCCTGTACTGATTTTCAAAAGGTATTATGCGCAGAGTTTATGTTGGTTGATGCTGCAGGCCACTGGTGGGAGTCAGCATCTCGCACTAGAACAGAAGCTCAACAACGTGCTCTGACGTGGACACAATTCAAGGACGATGTGATAGGAAAATACTTCCCACAAGCTCTGAGAGACCGAAAGGAGACAGAATTTCTTCAACTGAAACAGGGAGGGATGAAACTTGAGGATTATGAGAGAAAATTCGAACAACTCTCTAGGTACGCACCACACCTAGTGGACACGGAAGCAAAGAAAGCAAGAAGGTTCGAACTGGGATTGTGCCCTGAGATTGGTGGAATAATGGCATCCTATCAATTCACTACCTATAGTCGGGTTTTACAAACCGCTCAAGCAATCTCAAATAGGTTAGAGATTGATCAAACTTCTCAGCAAGGAGCCGAGCATTCAGGAAAGAGGAAATGGAATGTGTCAAACGAAGGAAAAGGAGTAGGACAGAACAAGAAAATCAACTTCGAACCAAGTTCTGAACGAGTCGTTTCGCCCTGTCCAAAGTGCGACAAGACTCATCGGGGTGAATGCCTGTTTGGGAGCAACATATGCTATCGATGCGGTACGATGGTCATATTGCTAAAGATTGCCAGACACTCCCCCCAAAGAAACCTAATGAGCAGGAAAGGAAAGGGAACGCTAGAGTTTTTGCTTTAATTCAAGATGAGGCATCGGAGGACCCGAACGTAGGTAATTTCGAGGACGAAATTTTTTCTAAGAAGGGGGGATTGTAACACCCCAAAATTTTGAAAAAAAAAAAATAAATCTACTTATTTCTTATGCTATTTTTGAGAAATTGATGGATTTTAAATTCCTATTTTAATTGGGCCAAATATTTAGATTTTGATAAAAACAGATTTTACATATCGATATTGGATTCGTTGGTTAGCTCATTTTTAATCATGAATTTTAGGCCCGAGAAAAGTTGGTTTTGATAAACCCAAGTTAGATTAGACCCATTTGAAGGAAAACAAGATAAATAGAATTTTATATTATTTATTACCTTTTTTTTACAAAAACTTGGTCACGTGAAACTTGATAGGTTTGAATAAGATTTGTATATTTGGCCTTTTTCCATATTATATTGAAACTTAAATACTTTTGGAGACTTGCCAGCCACGTGTAAGAAATGGTAATTAAATAGTATTATATTTAATTGTTTACTTTTGGCTATGATAGATGTACCTATATTTCACTAGGACTGTACACTATTTATCTTTCGTCTTTTATATTTACCCTATTTAACTAGATATAGTACAAGCCTATTGTACTTTGTTTATTAATTAAAAACTTTGTATTTCAAAGTGGAATCCTAACTTAAGCCAAAAGATTTTCACGTGTAGCAATTCAATGTGTTAAGACCTTTTCCTTTATTTAAAGAATTTACTTGGTTGGAGTTTCAAAATAAACTTTTGTATTATTGGATATAGTTTCAACCATGAAGTGATAATGATTATCCTATATAACTGAGTTTTAAAGATTAATAGATAAATTTTAATTTCTATTTTTATTAGAATAATTGTTAACTATAAATTTTGATTGGGTATTATTATTATTTTTAAATAAAAACGAAGTTTGAAATTAGTATATATTCACTAGAATTTTACCCTCATGCAATTAGATATCTTTAAATTCGAATTTTCTTGATAAGATGACTTGTTTGATAAGAATTTTAATTGGAGTCTTGTAAGTCATCCCTATCCAATAACCACTATATAATAGCTTGTGGTTTGCATTATTTTTACTCACCATTCGAAAATCAGAAAAGAGAAAGAGAGAAAAAAGAAAGAGAGAGTAAAGGAGAGAGGGAAAGGCTACTGTACGAGGAAAAGAGTGAAAGTCAAAAGCGCATGCATTGTTATTGTGAGTCAGGGTCCTTTCACCAAAGCAGGGGAAGATATTTTCACGTGCATTCAAAATTTATTTTTAACAAGGTAAGATACATATGTGCAACTGTTATATTTTCATGTGTTTATGTTCAATAATATATGCATGGATTGCCAGTGGACCTTCGGGTTCGACCCAAATGAGAAATGTGAAATCCTTCGGGAATTCAAAATGAGAAATGATGGGTATCTCGATTGGTCACCGATATACCTACTAAAGAGAAATGTGGTATGAATTATTTATATTATTGCGATATAATTACTTGTGGAAATCGCACGTATCTTAGTGGGTGTTTTTAAAATACTCACTCTTACAAATTTTACAGGTTAGTTCGTGTCGATTGGAACATTGGCGGGATGGTGCAGCGGACTGCCAAGGGATTTGAGGAAAAGAGATTTCCAACAAATAAAGTTTCTAATTTTTACTGTATTTATTAGTTTGGTTGAGAATGTTAAATTTTCTTTTTTAAAGACATGATTTATGATTATTTATGAATGTTCTGAATAAAATTTTATCGTTCCGCATTTTAAGTAAATGAAATTATTTTTGGTAACGCCTCAAAAAATATTTTGCAAAAATTGGGGCGTTACATCTTTAAATTTATAAGATGCGAAGATGTTGAAAATGTGACATTTTCAGTGTTTATGTTAAAGAAAGGGGCTAGCTATTGGTGGGACATGATTACTAGGTCATTAACACCTGCTAAAGAACAGGCTATAACTTGGGTGAGATTTAAGGAACTCGTAGAGAAAATTCTTCCCGACAGCTGTGAAAGATAAAAAGGAGATGGAGTTCCTCAGACTCCAGCAAGGAACCATGACCCACGTGGAATATGAACACAAATTTAAGGAGTTATCAAGGTTCGCTCCACATCTAGTGGATACGGAGGAAAAGCGGGCTAGAAGGTTTGAACGTGAGCTTCAACCTTATATTCGTGACATAGTGTCAGTTCTCGAGCTAAACACTTATCGAGAAGTCCTGAAGTGAGCACATACTATTTCTTATCAAAGAACTCAAAATGTTGAAAATTCTTACCGAGTTCAAAATTTCTCTGGTAAGAGGAAATGGAATTTTGATAAACAGAATAACGGTAAAGGAAAAGGGAATAATGCATCAAAGACAGGAAAGACGGAGATAGTAGGAGTTGGTGATGATAAACGTTGTTCTAAGTGCGATAGACCTCACAAAAGAGAATGTCTATTGGGAAAACTGTTTGTTTTAAGTGTGGGAAATCAGGACATTTCGCTAACGAATGCCCCTGGAATCAGACACAGAAGGCTGAAGATGACCATAAAGGAAAAGAAAGAGTTTTCTCCTTATCCAGGCAAGAAGCAGAACGAGACCCTAATGTCCTTGCAGGTATCATCTCTGTTTCCAATATGCCTGCATTTATACTTATAGATTCTGGAGCTACACATTCGTTCATTTCTTCTTTGTTTGTTGCAAAGTCTAAAGTAGAATGTGAATTCCTTCCGTATACCGTAGAAATCTCCCTTCCATCTGGAAAGATACTTGTTGCTGACCAAATAGCTAGAAATCTTAAGATGAAAATTGATGCTAGAGGTATAGCGGTAGATCTAATTCTATTAACGATAAAAGACTTTGATGTTATCCTTGGTATGGACTGGTTGTCAAAAAACTATGCAACTATTCATTGTACTGAGAGAATGGTGATTTTTCGAAGACCGGTCGAGAAAGAGTTTCGTTTTGTGGGAATTGAGGCAAATATCGTGTCTCGTATAGTGTCAACAACTCAGGTTGAAAGGACACCGAGAAAGGAATTAGGTCAAAAATTTCTAGTATTGATGACCAACATTAAACAAGATAAGTTGTCAGAGGAAGATGTTCGAATAGTTCGACACTATAAGGATGTTTTTCCAGAAGACCTTCTAGTTGTACCACCCGACAGGCAAGTAGAGTTTACCATTGATTTGGTACAGGAGCAACACCTATTTCAAAAGCTCCATATCGTATAGCACCGTTGGAACTGTAACAGTTGAAAGTACAGGTGAAGGAGCTTCTTGATAAGGGTTTCATTAGACCAAGTGTATAACCTTGGGGTGCACCTGTGTTATTTGTGAAAAAGAAGGATGGAACAATAAGGCTGTGCATTGACTATCGAGAATTGAATCGCCTCACTATCAAAAACAAATATCCACTTCCAAGAATAGAAGATTTGTTTGACCAACTCAAGGGGGCTACAGTATTTTCAAAGATCGATCTAAGATTGGGATATCACCAATTGAAAATTAAGTCAGATGATATCCCTAAGACGACTTTTAGGTTGCGTTATGGGCATTATGAATTTTTGGTGATGCATTTTGGATTAACTAATGCCCCGACAGTATTTATGGATCTAATGAATAGAGTATTCCATGAATACTTAGATCAATTTGTCATAGTTTTTATTGATGACATCTTAATCTATTCAAAGAATCATGAGGAGCACGAGAAACATCTCACGATTGTCTTAGAAACTCTAAGAAAAGAGAAGCTTTATGCCAAATTCAAGAAATAAGAATTCTGGTTGGATAAAATAGGTTTTCTGTGGCACGTAATCACAACATAAGAATTGAAGTAGACCCAACTAAAGTAGAAGCAGTAAATAATTGGGTAAGACCAACCAATGTTAGAGAAATACGCAGCTTCTTGGGATTGGCAGGTTACTATAGAAGATTTATCGAAGGATTTTCTAAAATAGCAGGACCATTGACTTAGTTGACTCAAAATGGGATAAAATTTCAATGGACAGAGAAATATGAACAGAGCTTCCAAGAGCTGAAACGAAGATTAGTCACAGCTCCAGTGTTAACAATACCGAATGGACCAGAAGGATTCGTTATATATAGTGATGCGTCGAAACAAGCCATAGGTTGTGTTCTGATACAGAAAGGAAAGGTGATATCTTACGCTTCTAGATAATTGAAACAATATGAACAAAACTACCCAACGCATGATCTATAATTGGCTGCGGTAGTTCATACCCTTAAGATATGGCGTCACTACTTAAATGGAAGTAAGTGTGACATTTATACTGATCATAAGAGTTTGAAGTACTTTTTCATCCAAAAGGAATTAAATATAAGGCAGAGGAGATGGCTAGAGCTAGTGAAGGATTATGATTGCATTGTCCTTTACCATCCTGGTAAAACTAATGTAGTAGTAGATGCTCTTAGCAGAAAGGTGGTTGGGCAATTATCAGTACTAATTACTATGCAGGACCAATTATTAAAGGATTTTGAAAACTTACATCTAGAAGTAATTGCTTTACCAACCCAAACTACCACCAGAATAACGACTCTAATGATTCAACCAACGCTTAGAGATCAAATAAAAGTAGCACAGGATGGTGACTCTTTCCTGCAAAAGATTAAATTCGACATTGGTACTAGCAAGCGAAAGGATTTTGAATTAGGCAGTAATAAAGCCTTACTCTTTAAGGGAAGGTTGTGTGTGTCGAAAGATAAGAGATTGAGGAAAGAAATTCTTGAAGAAGTACACTTAACTCCATATACTGCTTATCCAGAGGTACGAAACTGTATCGTGACCTAAGAAGTGTGTTTTGGTGGAGAAATATGAAACGGTGCATAGGTCATTTTGTCGGGAGGTGCATGATTTGTCAACAAGTGAAAGCTGAACATCAAAGGCCATCTAGATTGTTGGAACCATTAACAATTCCACAATGGAAATGGGAGCATATAACTATGGATTTTGTTATGGGTTTTCCAAAATCAGCTAGGAGAAATGATGCTATGTGGGTTATAGTGGATCGGTTAACAAAGTCAACCCATTTTCTACCTGTAAGAATGAATTTTAGTATGGATCAATACGCGCGATTGTACTTCAAAGAGGTCATCCATTTGCATGGTATCCCAGCCTCAATTGTATCGGATAGAGATCCAAGATTTACCTCAAAATTTTGGAAAAGTTTGCAAGGAGCCATGGGAACCAAGTTAAACTTCAGCACAACTTTTCATCCTCAAACTGATGACAATCGAAGAGGACTATATAGACTTTGGAGGATATGCTGCGTACATGCGTCCTTGATTTAGGGGGCAGTTGGGAAAGTTATGTACCATTGGTAGAGTTTTCCTATAATAATAGCTATCAAGTTACGATAAAGATGGCACCTTATGAAGCTCTCTATGGCAGAAGATGTAGAGCTCCTCTTTATTAGGATGAAGTTGGTGAACGAAGAGTTTTAGGACCCGAAATAATTGAGAAAACTAGTCGAGTGGTTGATAAAATAAGAGCTAAAATCAAGGCAGCCCAGGACCTACAAAAAAGTTATGCTGATAAAAGGAGAAAAGATTTGGCATTTAATGTGGGTGATAAAGATTTCTTAAAAGTGGCACTGATGAAGGGAGTTCTTCGCTTTGGAAAAAAGGGAAAACTTTGACCAAGATTCGTAGGTCCTTTTGAAATTTTGCAGAAAGTTGGAAATGCAGCCTATCGAATTGCTCTACCACCAGACTTGTCAACAATTCATAATGTATTCCACGTGTCAATGCTTCGACAATATGTGTCAAATCAAAGTCATGTGGTTAGTTATCAACCATTGGATATCAAACAAAACATGACTTATGAGGAAAATCTAGTAGCAATTTTGGATCGCAAAATCCAACAACTGAAAATGAAAACAATTCCGTTACTAAGAGGTCAATGGGGAAATCATGGTGTCGAAGAATCAACTTGAGAAATAGAAGAGGAAATCAAGACCAAGTATCTTGAACTATTCAACTAAGTTCGAGGCAATTTGGAGGACAAATTTTTTTTAAGGAATGAGGGATGTAATACTCCGAAATTCTATGCTCATTTAATTTGCTCATTTAATTTTTAGGATAGCAATTTAACCTTTCAATAATTTTATATGGCCAAATTATTAGTAGTTATAAAATTTTACACCTATTTTTCTTCGTATTATTCACTTGGCCGAAAATGGGGGGAAAGTATCACATTTGTTGGGGATTAATGCAAGAAGTAATTAACTAATACATGCATGAGGTGTGTTGAGCAAGTAGGAGGTGTTAAATGGTGGCACAAGCTGATTTTTGGTGTTGAAATGCATGCATGAATGGGGTTCAATTCAGCACACGTGGAGACACAATTTTTTATTAGTCATCTTTTGGTTTATCCCTTAATTTCTTGCCTTTGTATAGTGATGTTTCCCCGCATGTTATTTCATCCAAAAGTCAGCAAACTTTTGTGTAAAAGAAGAAGGAAAGACAGCAAATACGTAAAGGAAAAGGAAAAAAAAAAAAAAAAAGCAAAGTCTAGCACTCTCAATTTATCTTTCAACCGAAATTTCTTCAAGTTTAACTGTAAAATACTTTCTATGCTTGAGTGGTAAGATTTCATGGTAATACTTATACTTAAGCTATGCCTGAAAAAACATAATATGAAAGATGTGGACAAGTCCACAAAGTTAGATATCTATTTATGCCTTAGGACAAGTCCGAAGGGCACCGGCAAGCCGGAATGTGCAAGTATGTGTTTGATTGCATTCTTTTGTGTAGTATTAATATTTTAAATCCAAGCATGGCATCTTACTGAGTATTTTTTATACTCATAGTATTTTATATTAAATTTTCAAATCCATGATCGTTGTGTTGATGAAAGTTAGTTGGCATAATCGATGATGGGTTAAGGACAAATGTTATTTTTGCATCAAAGTTTCCTTTTGTATGTTTTGTTCGACTGCTTTCCATAGGTTTTTCTTATGGTATTATAAAAAAACATGTGTAAGACATGATGTAATATGGTACTGGAAGTAAATTATGTAATTATATCTTCCATGTTACGTTAAAAGACATTTTTATTAGACTTTTTCTTGCAAGTGGTAAAAAGGCAGAAATGAGACAGTTTTTGGGTCAATTTCAAAATATTATTTCCAACTCCATAAACGTCTATTTGGGAATCTAAAAATATTAATGCATTCCTCTTTGAGTTTTCTTAATATAGACGTAAGAATCACTCATTTGGATATTTGTGGCCTTAGATATAAATTTTAAGCGTCAAAGGGTCAAACTGAATTTTCTGTGCAATACCTCCCCATTTTCAGTAAAACACCCATATCATATGATCTTGGAAATTTTTCATATTTTAACCTAGAAAACTGGTTGAAAATATCTTTCTAATGCCATAGACTTCATAGAAAATGGTGTTGGGATGAAGTTTATAAAAATAGTTGAACTTACTACCCCAACTAACCGTGGCAGTGCCGAGTCCGTATATGAAAAGTATAATTTCATGTCAACAAGCACTTCTATTGGCCATTAAATTTTATGAGAGATATTTTACCAAATTGAAAATAAGTTTCTAACATGTAATACATTTAATTAAGAGTTTTTACATGTAGCAAAGGTAGAAGTTATTATGTTTAGTACGTGACGCTCGAAGCTAAAGTTCTGGGTGCCACACATTCAAATTCTCTTTCAGTCAACACCTACACAGATTATGTGTCGCCAAAACCTTCACTCTCTACAACAACAACAATCTCACTCAAAAATCACACATCAATTATCCACAAGATGACGATTAACCACAAGAACAGAAAAAGAGTAAAACACGAAGAAGAGAGAAAGTCTTAACCCAAGCCCTTACCCTAATGAATGGATCTCATATTTGTATGAGATAATACCAAAGGTCAGATCCAATGGTTCTCAGCAGTCCGGGTGTCATCCATCCACAAAAGGCGCATATATGTATTACATAAAACACGTTTTTAACACATTCCAGAATCATCCAAATTGGGCTAGACAAATGGACTTCCAAGAACTGCTAGCTGGGCCAGGTAATTAAGATTGGGCCTCAAAATGTAGCAACCCAAACTTCACACTTGTACTAATGTAATGGAAAACTACTAGAGATGCAACAGAAAGACGAAGTTTCTGAGATCATCTAAAAGAGCAAGCCCTCCACGGGGCAGAGAAAAGCTTTGGTATAAATCAACTTCAATATCTTTTCGTCTATTGATTATGATGTGAATCCGACCAAGAACATGCATGGGAACTCACGAAAAAAGAAGAAACAAACCCAAGAAAGCTAGAATCACGCCGTGCAAAGATTCAACCCGACCCGTCGTTCGACCTGTACCAACAACTAAGATTCCACGTAAGAAATCTGACCCGTTGATTACCCGGAACTAGAACCGTGAAGTGGGAACGCCACAAAAGGACTGCGACACCTTTTGATAAGTTCAAGATTATAAGTCTTAAACCACCAAGAACATTGGAGGAGAAAACTCACAATTGTATTAAAAATCTCTCAAATAATCAAAGTCAGTCTTTTACAATGAAAAAGAAATCTTATTTATATGAAAACATGGTAAAACCCTAAAAGACACGAAATTGGGTCCAAAATATGGTAATAAAAGGAAACTCGAGCAAAAACTCAAATTCTGTCTCGTTTTTCTTGTATGCGGCTGTATAGAAGGATTCTATGTGGTCGTATAGAAGACCTTTTTTGGTCCTAGAAGCGTTCTGCTGTAGGCATGTGGCCGCATGTCTTGGGACACCATGAGATCGCATAGTGGCCAGTTTTGGCCTCCGTTTTCTCCCCTCAATTTGAACGTCCTCGAATGCCTTTCGACCCTCAACTCCAACATGAAAGTTGTTCGTTTGCTTGTCAACTTCAACCTTGCATGCTCCATGACAAGAACTATCAATTGTGTGGCTTGTAGTGACTCCATGAAGGCTCGAACCCGGCTTTGGCCCCTTCCCAACATTCGCCCAAAGTTCATTGATATGTTGCGCACTCCGGATCACATCATCCCCTCTCCATTTGAAAGAATTCGACCTCGAATCTGAACCTGTACCAAACGAACCAACATTAGACGTGTCAAAAATATCAACGGTCACATACTTACCCCCAAGGGTCAAGCCATATCTATGGACCCTGCTCATAGCAATGATGTGGAAGTGACCATCTCCCTTAGGACGGAGCCTGGACCGCCATCAACTTCGTATCCACTTCACATGCCTAAACACCTATGTCTCACTAAATCTAATACTAACACCAACAGATGAAACAATTAAATTGAACAATATCAGTAAATTAGAGACACTTGCCTGATTGACATGCGGTATGAAATTAGGAGACAATAAATTTAATCCTAACACATTCCAGAAATCCAACGTGAGACATGTGCGAACACTGTGATTAAAACAACAAACATGCATCCCGTCATCCATAATGCACTCTAGTTGCTTGTTATACACAATTAACTCTGCATGACATGCTTGAATCTCACAACGTAGCTAGTGTATATCGTAGACAAGTGAAAAGGTTTCCATATGCATATGTGAAACCGGACTAACTCTACTCATAGAGTTATCAAATACATCACCACTTGCAAAACTGCATAACTCATGTAAGATATTAAGTCCATGAGTTTCTCCAAATGCTAGCCTAGGTGTAAGGTTTTGAGAAGTTACCTTAGCGTGATTGCATCCAATTGCACTGTTACTCACTAATTTCTCCTTGTGTCCTATATCAAGTGGATAGTCGAGGTACAGCGCCTTGCGAATTATACCGCCATGGATCAAATTCTTGAAG
Source organism: Osmanthus fragrans (assembly GCA_019395295.1). NCBI lineage: Eukaryota > Viridiplantae > Streptophyta > Magnoliopsida > Lamiales > Oleaceae > Osmanthus > Osmanthus fragrans. The sequence continues at coordinate 12,747,410 of CM033356.1, forward strand.
TCCTGCAAAGAAGGAATACCCAGACTGGGGGAGGGGTTGTTAGGTCTCACTAAAGCCCTCTCACACTCGATTTTCTCACATATAAGCTCACATTGGAAGTTTTTCTCCTTTCTGAATTTTCTCTCATGCTCTCCTTTTTTCGCTCTTTATTTTTGTTCTCTCGCTCACTTTTCATTTTCAATTGATCCTCATGGACCTACTGTGGTGTCAAAGGAACAAGTGTAATAGTTCTTCCACCCTTTACAAAGTTGTATCTATTTGTAAATCCATTATGCCCCACATTTCTATCGTATTGCCATGGCCTACCTAACAATAGATGCCCCGCATGCATTGGGACCACATCACATAACACCTCATCACTATACTGCCCAATGCTAAAGTTCACCAATACTCTTCTTGTAACCTGAACCTCTCCACAATTATTCAGCCACTCCAATTTATTAGGTTGTGGATGCCTCATAAGAGGTAAACTCAACTCCCCTACAAGGGTTGAGCTAACCGCATTTGTACAACTCCCGCCATCTACTATCAAACTGCACACCTTATCCTTAAGATGACACCTAGTGTGGAACAAATTTTCCTGCTGTTGCTCTTCTTCACCCACCTTCACTTGTGCAGTAAGAGCACGCATTACCACTAATGATTCCGCCACCGGGTGCTCCACACAAGTCTCACCATTAACATCCTCCAACCCAAGCTACTATCGCTCGCACTCCCTTCATCCGACTCAATCTCTCCATTCTCCCTAAAAAGCATCACCCGTCAGTTTGGACATTGTGAAGCAATATGCCCAGCACCTAAACACTTAAAACACCTAATATCGCTCGATCTACCGGTCTGAGATTCGATATTTGCTTTATTGTTATTCATCTCCTCTTTAACCTTAGGCACCTCAACCTTTTCTCTAGTCACAACCCGATCATTCCTATCACCACCACTCTATTTGGGTTCGACAGTAAACCTAGCTATTCCCTTTCGCCTAATTTGTATCTCGACTTTCATAGCCACATGTACTAAGTCATCTAATTCCACATAGTGCTGCAACTCTACTATGTTAGTAATATCTCTATTTAGCCCATTCAGAAACCTAGCCATGGTAGCCTCCTGATCCTCCTCTATGTTTGCTCCAATCATTGCTACCTCCATCTCCTTAAAATAATCCTCCACACTACTAGACCCTTGAGAAAGAGTTTGTAATTTAAGATGAAGATCCCAGTAATAATGTCCCAATACAAATCGCTTTCTCATATAAGCCTTCAACTCTCCCCACGTCTCAGTTGGCCTATCTAAATTCCTCCTACGATTAGTCGCCATCTGATTCTACCAAATGATGGCGTAATCAATGAATTCTACTACCGCTAACTTCAACTTCTTCTCCTCCGAGTAATTATGACAATCAAACACCAATTTCACCCTTTTCTCCCAATCTAAATAAGCCTCAAGATCACTTATACCCTGGAAAGCTGGAATAATCAGTTTAATGCTTCCCAAATTTCTATTAACTCCTCGATCAAACCGATCTCCTCTATTTCTCATTCAACCTATATCACCTTCTAGGTAATAATCATCATTCCTTGCACTCACTGCCTCAAACTCCTCATCAAATTCACTCATAAGATTCCTTCCTCTCCTATCTTCTCTACCCCCACGAGGAACCCTTCGGGGCGTCTCTCGCTGCTGACTGTCAATCCAAGTTTTATGCCTAGCTATATCATCGCTAATACACTCAACCGCCACATTCAATTGATCAAACCTATGGTTTATAGCCTACATACTATTCATAAACTCCATATAAAACCCCTTGGGCACCGCCTCTTCCTCACATTTATTCATTTTTTCATCCATGTATATAAAGCACTTTGCAACTACTTAAATGAACAAGAAAGCAAGTAAATTACCTCGCGTGTTTGCACACGTGTATCACTCGAATTGGTTTTTACCCGATATGAAGCTCACCACTCTTGCCTTTTACCGCTTGTCTTCCTTTCTCAATGACTCGAGAAATAACCGACATCAATCAAATGGATCACAAATCCCGCAACGATCACCACCACAAGCACAAGTCTCAGATAATTAACACAATTTTGCACGGACTAAGGTAATGACTCAAATGCAAGAAAAGACAACAAAAGACCAAAACTTCAACTTTGAATTGTCTCTAAACGTTCACGAATATAGAGACATTCCTTTTTCTTTTTTTTGTCTCTTTTTTTTCATTTTTGAATGAAACTCAATAACAACAAAGTAATAAATTTAGAGACAATCAAACGACACAAATATAAAAAAAAAATAATGACGCTACTACAAGAAAATAATAAAAAAAAAATTAAATATTGACGTGAACAGTACGGATGAACAGTAACAATTTTTTTTTTTTGGCTAACAGACGAAAATTAAATAACAAAAATTAAAGATAGATTACCTGAATTTTAGATCTGTGCTCTGATACACCTGATGTGAACTCGACCAAGAACAGGTTTGGGAACCCACAAACAAGTAGAAACAAACCCAAGAAAGCTAGAATCACGCCGCGCAAAGATTCAACCGACCCGTCGTTCGACCCGTACCAAGAACCAAGATTCTACGCAAGAAATCTGACCCGTTGATTATCCGGAACTAGAACCGTAAAGTGGGAACGCCACAAAATCACTGCGACACCTTTTGATAAGTTTAAGATTATAAGTCTTAAATCACCAAGAATATTGGAGGAGAAAACTCACAATTGTATTAAAAATCTCTCAAATAATCAAAGTCTGACTTTTATAATGAAAAAGAAATCTTATTTATATGGAAACATGGTAAAACCCTAAAAGACACGAAATTGGATCCAAAATATAGTAATAAAATAGAGTTTTAATCAAATAAGGAAACTCGCGCAAAAACTCAAATTCTGTCTCGTTTTTCTTCTATGCGGCCGCATAGAAGGATCCTATGCGGTCGCATAGAAGACCTTCTTCTGTCCTGAAGCGTTCTGTCGTAGGCATGCGGTCGCATGCCTTGGGACAGCATGCAATCGCATAGTGGCCAATTTTGGCCTCCGTTTTCTCCCCTCAATTCGAACGTCCTCAAATACCTTTCGACCCTCGACTCCAATATGAAAGTTGTCCGTTGGCTTGTCAACTTCAACTTTGCGTACTCCATGGTAAGAACCATCAATTGTGTGGCTTGTAGTGACTCTGTGAAGGCTCGAACCCGGCTTTAGCCCCTTCCCAACATTCGTCTAATATTCATTGATATGTTGCGCACTCCGGATCACATCAGATTATGTATCTGTTTTATTTTTTTGTAAGTCTGATATATAGTTATTTAAAATATGACATTTAGAATCATGAGGGTTTTAGTTACTTACTTTTGCCTCTTAAGGTGCTTTTCCACGACAAATAAAGCAACACATTTTTCGAATGCTTTTCCAAACAAGAAATCCTCTTTTTGTATCACACGATAATTTATTTCCAGTGCTTGAGTTTTTTTATGATTGCTTAGGTTTTTAGGTTACATGGATGCTGGTTCTCCAACTTCTGGCTCCAGTAGGTCATTGAAGTCCATGGAAATGGAGATTCAATCATTGCTTTGGATCCACAAACCACCACCTCCCGAAGCCAAATTCCATCGTTTCTAGGGTTTTTTTGCATATTATTATTATTATTATTATTTTCTGTGTTTTACCCTAGAATTTTTGTTCGTTTTGATTACTCTAGCTTTTAACAAATTTTTTTTTTTTTTATTTCTATTAGAGTCTCCTTCATTATTTATGATTGTAACTCGATCTTCTAATCAAGGTGATTTGCAGTACGATCCAAAAATAGAGAGAATTTTGCGCAGGTTAAGGAGTGGCATTTGTTGGAATTTTGAAGAGAACAATCTCGATTCTGATCCCTTATTTGCTAGTGATTTTGGTTTAGAGAATGAGAAAATTATGGATGGAAATCAAACTTTGAAAGAGCTCACATCCCCTAATTTGAATCAATAACCTCTTACTTTAGATTCTGCTACTACATTTGAACTAAAATTTGGACTAATACATCTCTTGCCCAATTTTCATGGTCTTACAGGCGAAGATCCACATAAGCATCTAAAAGAGTTTCATGTGGTCTGCACAAGTATAAAACCCACAGGAGTTATTGAAGAGTAGAATAAATTGAGGGCCTCTCCATTTTCTTTGAAGGTTCAGTTAAAGATTGACTATATTATCTACCATCCGGGAATATTACCACATGGGACGAAATGAAAAAGTTGTTTTTGGAAAAATATTTTCCAGCTTCAAGGTAGACAACATTCAAAAACAAATATGTGGTGTAAGACATGACAGTGGAGAATCCCTCCATGAATATGGGGAACGTTTCAAGAAATTATGTGCAAGCTTATCCCATAATCAGATTAGTGAGTAGCTTTTCATCCAATATTTCTATGAGGGCCTTCTACCCACTGATAGGATCATGATTGATGCTGCTAGTGGAGGAGCTTTCGTGGATTAAATTCCCGTGGGCGCGAGGAACTTAATTGCAAAAAAACCCTAGAAACGATGGAATTTGGCTTCGGGAGGTGGTGGTTTGTGGATCCAAATAATAATAATTCACTGCACGAGATGCCTTTGCCACCATAGCACTGTCACATCCCTAGACACGACCCAACACAAACGCATCGCTATAAATATAGCCCAACTACTCAACTCTATACAAACGCACCACCACCACTACCACCACCAACACAGCCCCACAATGCAACACACTCCACCAGCGCCACCAACATACAGTGCATCATAGGGATGAAATCGTTGCAGTGGCGACGCACCACTCAATCTACGGTACATGCGATAAGCGCACAGATTGCTACCGACGATGCTGCTCGGCCTCCCGCAGCACTGCTCTGATGTCTAGTGGCGACGACAAGGTTGATATATAATATGTTGAAAATTTGGAAGAAATGAATATTAGAGTTTGGGGTGGGTATACAATAAATTGAATTTTAAATTATTAATATTTAATATTATAAATTGTATTATCATCTAATTTTTGTATATAAAAACTATACTTCTATTTTTGAAATGCAATATTTAAAAATAGGTCTCTATGTAATTTTCACTTATTTATTAGATCAATTTAAATTGACTTAAACTTTAATATAGCCTTTATGCCCAATTAATTATATATGTAGGACCAATGACAAATTAAAACCCAACAAAAACTTATTTTCACTCAACTAATTTTGGAAATAAAATTTTGGGACTTGAAGAAAAATTACAAAATAAACTCCTAATCCATAACTTTGAAAGTAGACAAAAATAAAACCGTGCCTCCCACTAACTTCATCCGAATTTTTTCTTGCAGGTTCATTTCTAATTATCGAAAGTCAGACTTTGATTAACAGGAAGTTAATAATCTTACTCTTTTGTACTACATCCAAAACAAGAGAAAAGAAAAGGCAGATTAAGCCCTTGTTTGATCTCCATTATTTTCAATTTTTTTTTTCCATATTCTTTTCAATCACACATTTTTTAATAAAACAATATTACACGTAAATTTATAATTTCTCCTTATTTTTTAACCACACATTTTTCATCAAACTATTATTTTAAAATGCGTTCTCAAAAGGAAGTGGGATTCAAACAAGCTCTAATAATATATATGGAACTCAAAATTAACAGGGTCGGTTCTGTCATGAGGCAGAAGAGGCACCCGCCTCAGACCCAAAAAATTAGGGGGCCCAAATTTTTTTTTTTTTTTAAAAACCCGTGAAAGGAACACAATTACACAAGTGTTTCTTTTCCTCTCCACCCACAAACGGCGACCGGCGACCTCTGCAGTCTCTCCTTTCCAGTTTCCATCGGCGATTGGCGACCTGCGATTGGCGACATGCATTCACGCTGTTGAGGTGTAAAAGCTTCATATTCTCAAGTTTTTTCTAAGGTAAATTTGGTTACAGATCCTTATTTGTACTGCTGTTATGTGCTGAATATGAGTGCCTATTAGTTTACTGCATTTTGATGTTAACTGTTGTGTTCTTAGTCCTATTTTCTAAAATCGTGCGGATTCTACTTAAAACTTGAACTCCTTTTCCTCAATTTTTGGCTTTCTTGATTGTTCACATTTCACGGTATTTATTGAAGAAGGTAAATAAAGTAAAGCGGGGATTTTTGTTTTGCAGTTAAAGACGACAGGAAAAGGATGAAGGAAGCGGTGGGAAAGACTTTGGACTCGGAGTTGTGGCACGCCTGTGCTGGGACTATACAGTCCATTAGTGTAAGTTAAGTTGTTGGTAAGTCAACTTCTGATTGCAGATATTAATCTGTGTAGTAGCATATTTCACATCCTTTGCCACTACATGAACCATTATCAGCTGGGTTGTCACTTGTCACTTTGGGTGGGCGACAATAATTTGAAAATAGCTCTCTTGTTTCTTAGTATAGTGTAGAATCAAGTACTACTTCCAAATTAGGAGTCTTTTAGAAGAAGAAGAATTCTATTGTACTATGAACAACTCATACATTGTGACAGCATTTCCTATAGTTTTTCCTATGTTCTTATAAAGTTTTTGCAGGATTTATATCTTTTTCTTCCGGTAACTTTGTAAAGCATACATTCTCTTAGCTATTTGCAAGAGATGACCTCTCCCCCACCCCATAACAATCCATAGACACACATAGAGACACGCTAAAAAGAGGAAGAAAGAAAAGAAATGAGAATCCCCCATAAAAGGAGTATTAATATTAGATTTTATCTCCCTTATGGCTTTCATCAATGACAAATGATTGAAAGCATTCTAATTGGACCTCAGATAGGTTAATAATATATGCCTTAAGAATAAATGGTTCATGCACATATTCTATATTATCAATTTCTGTTCATTTTTTTGTTTTTGTTTTCAATTGCTTGTGTTATTTGGTAATTTTGCAAATATGGGATGAAGAGAAGTCTGTAATTTGATTAAGGAGATTTTGTCTTCTTTTGATTTTAAGATAATTGAGGTACTGTAGATTAGTTTTAGTTGGTTAGTAGGGTCATCCAATCCTTTGCCAAAAAAATGAAAAGAAGTACTTTCCCAGTTAACAACATTTGATTTCACGTACTTCTGTAGGATGTTGGCTTGTGGCTAGAAGAGATAAATCTTGGGAGCTAATGAGAATGAGAAAAATCCCATTTTCCAGCTATATTTTTGAGAACCTTTAGCTCTTATTATTCTATAACCCATCAAAGATTCCATTTAATAATTATAAAAATAAGTTATTTACAGTTTTTGGAACCATCCCATCCCCCCTTCCCTCTTTTCCTCTGCTCCGGCATCAAATTCGAGACTTAAACTTGATGCCGATTTCTAGTTTTTGTTTAAATTTATCTATTTTGGGGGATTTTCTGAAGTTTCATAGGTTTTTTATCCAAAAAGTTTAGAGTCTTCTTGTAATTTCAATGTGATTAATCAGACCTTATTCATTGTAATTTATTTCAGGCTCGTGAGCTGTGATGGCGAAATTTTCAAATGTCTGATTCCATAGTTTTCGTGAAATTCTACTTCTCAGGTAAGCAATGGCTTGCCCTATCTTGTTATTGAAGAGACTGAAAATGTTTGAAACCTTGTCGATCGGCTTATATAATTGTGGCCTGGTCGACATATATGATTGATTATTGTAGAATTAACAATTGCACAGGCGCACGTAGACATAGTACCTATATTGAAAAAATTGCATTTACGTTGATTTGGTGCCTAGGGACCTAATTTCTAGACTTCGCCTCAGGTCCCAACAAACACAGAACCGTCTCTGAAAATTAACGTAGTAGGCTTGGGAATGTTACGAAGGACCTAGAGGACCTGACTTCCAACGAAAAGGTAATAAGAGTAAGTGCACAGGATAGGTGCCCGCCATTTAAGGATTTTATTAATCTTTCTCAAGGGTTAATCACGTTCAAAATAAATAAATAATAATAATAATAATGGGAATCGTGAAAAACATAAAGGTAAATTTTATCTACATACAGTCATTGTGGTTTCAATTTTTTTATTTTTTATTTTATTTTTTCAATTGGATCACTGACTTTTAATTTGTCTCAATTATATCACTAAACTTCGATTTCTTTGACCTCCGTTTTTGAAAAAAAAAAAAAAAAAAGTTTTTTTTTGAAGAATGTATGGTTTAAAATTAGAAAAAAATAAATTGAATTTAAGTGTACAATAAATTTATCTGGAAAAATGTGATTAAAAATGAGTTTTAAAAAAAAAATTATATTTTTAAAGGATGGGGATCAAACAGGGACTTAAGTTTCAAATTTATTGCTTGTCATGTTTTGTCACCTATTATCTCCCAAACTGATGGAATTTCCTAGTTGACACTGGTACCATAATTCATATTCCACGTAATTGCTAGCGCCTTCGAAATAAAAATGGTTAAATGAAGGTTATGACAATGTTAATAAATTAAAATACGGGACGAATCCTCCTACTCGTAAATTTGACACATTTATTTGACAAATAATTTTAACCTTTAATTTAAGTCAATCCAACGCTCAATATATATTTCATTATAATCATGAAAGAGTTAGTTATAACCACTTGAGATCCATAAGATATTGAGCGTTAGATTGATTTAAATTAAATATCACGATTATTTGTCAAATAAGTGTGTCAAATTTCTGAATAAGAGGATTCGTTCCGATTAAAATATTGAAAGACACGTTTCTTTTATTTTGACATTTTTACGACTTGGCATAGTAGTAAGTTGGCAAGCTATGCCACTATTACGTGAAAGATTCGTTTGGTATAATTATCAATTAAACTATTCTTCAATTTCTGAGATGTATAAGATGGGTGAAATATAAAATTAAAATTGAAGTGTAGTAAACCAATTGATAAAAATTAAGTCCATTGATCTAATTGATGTATTCTGAAAACTCAGTTATCGCATCCGAAATTTACCTGGAAAAGACTTATACATCCTCCCCCCACCTGACTCCAAGTGACAATGTATTGAAATTTGAAAACTAAAATTGAAGTTTAGTGACTCCATTGAGATAAATTAAAGTTTATTTACTCATTGAGATTTCGCCGTAAGTTCAGTGACTGTGGATGAAATTTAACCAAAAAATAGGCTTACTCACCCACCCCTTAACCCCTCTTAACTATGAAAACAACAGCTGAATGACTGAAAGTTAATCGCCCAATGCACACGTCCCTTTCTCAGTCCTCTCGCCCACCTCTGCCGCTTCTGCCCCTCACTCTCTATATCTCTATCTCACATACACAAAGAAAATCCATTGGGAATGCCAACCATACATTTTTCTTTCATTTCCTCTTTTTGTCCGCTGCGGTCCAGGTATGGATGTATAGACACATCAACTTTTAGCAATATTTATGTACATATGCATGTTATGACTTACTAGGACAGTACAAGAAATTTTCAAAATTACACATGAACAGTAGAATACTAGTCGTGTTAAAATCTACCTCAAGCACAATTGTAGTATATGAGGAATAAAATATTTTCACTTGTGAGTTATACGATAAATTTTCAAAATTATATATGAATGGTTGAATACTACTACTCGTGTTAAAGATATTGTTTACAAAGATATAAATTTGTAACTAAGTGCAGTAAATAAATTAGATTGACTCAAGTCAAGGTGTGCAAAGAGGGAAAAAAAATCATATACATTTTAAATTTATAATAATACTAATATAAATTTATAATAAGATATACTCTAATTTTGTATGTATCTATTTGTTTGGGATACTTATAGGAGTGTTAAATGGGGGAGTCGGGCCGACTCGCCCTACTAAAGTGCCACTCATTTCGAGCCTCTTTTATTATTATTGTTATTTTTTTTTTTTACTAAAATTGTATGTCTCCCAACGAGCTCATTATTATACTTGCTCACTCAGTTCGTGCAAGTCGACAAGCGACTTGTCCCACATAACATCTAAAGAAAAAAATATGTACATATAGATTATATATAGTAATTGCTACTTTCCGTTTGTAATAATTGATGAATGCATTTAATAAATTATAAATTTCAATATTAACGCTCCATTTCTTGATTTTCAAACCATATTTGAGTGTTTTAGCCCTAAGATCTAAAAAGTTATATTTTGATTAAAACATTAGGAAAAAATAAATGTTATTGAAAAAAATAAAATGAAGAACTCAAAATAAAGAGTTTAATATTTTACTCTTTCAATTTAAAAATATTTTCTATTACATACAAGATGTCATTTAAATATAAAGACGCACTTGTAGATTAGGGATGCATTCAATTTATACTTTTAATGAATTTTACAGACTTTTTTCAAATGATTGACTTTTGAAGAAATCGGAACATTTATTGGCTTTTATACATAATTAATGGAAGTCTTTCGTAGATTTGTGTAAGCTTTTATTTATAATAAAATTTACTTGAATGTAGAGCATCCGTACAAAGTTCCCACATAGGATGTGGAGGTTTGATCCATATCCTCCACCTTCCCGTATCTATGTAATAAAAAGGTTTTAAGTCATTTTTCTATTTGATCTTTTTTCTTAGAAAACAGGGAGACAAGATGAAACAAGAGACGCATTAAAAAAAGGAAACGAGAACAAATACAACCGATAGAAAAGACAAAAAACAAAATAGTTTTTATGATCAAAGCTAGATGTAAGGGGAAGAGAAAATAGATTAATTATAAAAGTATAGATTGAATATACCCTTATATATGTACTTCTATTTATTTTCAATACATTAAATATATACATTATACTCCACCATCAATAGTATGAACACTTCAACTAGAGTAACGTGTCCGTGTCCGACACGTGTCAGATTTGTGTTGGACACCGACACTTCTCGAATACTCTGTCATGATTATTTTTCTTTTTTATTAAAATATTATACTTTTTTACCTAAAAGTTATTAGTAAATAAAAAATAGGTATTCATATTTAAAAGATTTCAACAAATATATTAATAATAAGTATAAAACTAAATTTTTATAATAGAAATGAAGAATTTTAAAGAATTTAATAAACGTATCGTGTCGGTACTTTTTTAAAAATCACATGTCGATGTATTTGACCCATATCGTGTTGGACACACACTACAAGAAAAAAGGCTTTTTGCAACGTTCAGAAAACGTTGCTAAAAGCCTTTTGCAACGTTTTTGAAACGTTGCAAATCTCAGTGTTGCCGTAGAGTGAGGGGCCTTTTGCAACGTTTCAAAAACGTTGCAAAAAGTGGACCTTTTGCAACGTTTCAAAAACGTTGCAAAAAAGGTGGGATTTTGCAACGTTTCAAAAATGTTGCAAAAAGTGGACCTTTTGCAACGTTTCAAAAACGTTGCAAAAAAGGTGGGATTTTACAACGTTTCACAAACGTTGCAAAAAGTGGACCTTTTGCAGCGTTTCAAAAACGTTGCAAAAAGGTTGGATTTTGCAATTTCGATTATTACGTTACAGCAGTTATTTTTAATTATTTCACCTGTTTTTACTAATACCAATATTTTTGGATAATAAATGAATCTAACATATACAAATTAAGCAATATTTATAGTAGATGAAACTAAAATTAAAATTTTTCATTACATAATTTTGAACTATACAAAATAAATAAAATGGAAACAAATGTATTCTTATATCTCCATTTCATCAAACTATCTTACATATTTTTGAACCATACAAAATAAATAAAATAGAAACAAATGTTTTCTTACATCTCCATTTCATCAAACTAACTTACATATTTTTGAACCATACAAAATAAATAAAATGGAAACAAATGTCTTCTTACATCTCCATTTCATCAAACTACCTTAAATGTCCTATTGTCCATTTTATACAAAATTCGCTTGATACTAATAGAGGAGCGCTTTGCTTGGCTTTTACCTACAAGAAAAATAAGATATAATCATGTTGTCATGTTTCTCCAAATATATAAGCCAAACTGACAGTTGACCTGCCATTAGCTGTATGCCAAGGTTATAGCAAAAAAAATTCCCATCAAAATGGGCATTATTAGAAGAGTGTATAACCAACAAGAAATTAAGTCCAAGATCAGATGGGACTCATTCAGAAGAATTATAGGAGAAACCTTCATGAAGTTAAACAAACACATAAACATGTTGAAATGAAGATCTGAGAGTACTATATAATATTGGATGATATCATTTTAGAAAACATTCTTTATACATTACCGTTTTCACATAGTTTTAGCATTTATTGATATTACAAAATTAACTAATCAAATTTTATCTTACACCGATAGTGTTCCACCAACCATCTTAAATATGGTCCTAAATATGGCAAGGAGTTGTCCAATTATTCCCACATTTTATGTTCAAGGGATTCCCTACAAACACCATTCTTTTCCACTCAGAATCTTCCAACATTTTCAACCCACCAAACCTTCAGATTTCAAAAGAACCACCATGACACCATGTCATGTGACTACTTGACATATTTTACACAGATTCCATCAGCTAGGACCCTGCTGCTACAGAAGTAAAAGGTTGAGGATGGCGCTGCCAAAATTAAAAGGTTAAGCATGCTTTTGGTCTTTTAGAACTGGCTAGAGACCTCTGCTGCAATTTTCCCAAAATAGTAGTGTGTAATTTTTACCAAAACAAAATGTCCATATATACACTTTTTTTCTTTATTTAACTCCATATTTGCATAACTACAGACAATCATCCGGGCAAAGCATATACAGAATATGTACCTCAAACATGTTTGACACAGAGCTCCAAGAATTACAATAGCAGCTCCAGCCTTTTTTTCTGGCGCCCAACAGCTATACTATTTCAGAAGAATGCTGATTGATCTGCACAAAAATGTCCAGGAATTGGTAGCTACCCAACAATGAATATCAATCCGAAAATAATAAAAGATAAATTTATTAAATCTCTACAAGAATTAGTATATTAAGAGCTATAAATCCAAATAAATTTCATGACCTTCAGAATTATCTTCATACCATATTAGTCAGCGCTCCTTAGGCGATCAAATATTTTGTCCAGTTTAGAATGTGAAGAAATGTCAGAAAACGTCACATCAAAGGTTGGCAAGAAAAAATCTAGAATCCTGGCAGCCACTTTGGTCTAACTGCTCTGCCAGCTGTGAGCTACTTCAGAAACCATACCAAATAAATATGATGCGTCTCAATACTGATCCAACTCCAATAAATGCTGCTACTAGGAGAAACTCGAGACTGTACTCCTCAAAGGTTTCAAACTTCGCTAACAGGACCATCATGCAGAAAGCACCTTCACAGTAATGACTCGCCTACAACATCAGGTGTCATACTGTCATGGCCAGATTCCAGGTGCTAGAAAAGAATGTAACGCCCACGATCATGGTATTTTCAACTATGGGATAGTATCATAAATCCGAAGGCGATGAAATTTAGAACCATCTAATGCTTCGGAAAGTTCTACAAGCAATGTGAACTTAAATGGGGGACAATAATTTCAAAATAGGCCGAGCATGTTCTATACACACCTGAACACAACACAACGAAGGAATTCTGAGTAAATCACGCATCTCTATCTTTTTTACTATAATTTATGCTATCAGCACTCCCATGGTCATATTTGATGGCAATTTTGTGGAAAATATGACTAGTCAATTTCAGCATGTTCTATACACACCTGAACACAACACAACGAAGGAATTCTGAGTAAATCACGCATCTCTATCTTTTTTACTATAATTTATGCTATCAGCACTCCCATGGTCATATTTGATGGCAATTTTGTGGAAAATATGACTAGTCAATTTCACAAGCGAGGAATGTAGACAAGCTTTAAGGCTTGTAACAAAGTCTCTTTAAATAGTTCCACTAACGAAATTAATTACAAAAATCTTGCAGATGATTTTTACGTGTTTGACAATGAATTTCAGCACATTAAGCAATTGAAAACATATATCATCAGGTTGAAATCGAAAGTCATAATAAAACACAAAAGTTTTCACTCAGTCAAATCATCAAACACATTATATGCATAGCAATTTCCAAGTACATAGGCAGCGTAACTAGGGCTGAGTCTACCCAAATCAAACACACATCACAAACTCATCAAGATACTACACTACCTAATCCCCAACTCCTCTAATGAACAGAGAAAATCGCCTAACATCTTGGTATCTAGAGGAGAGGATGGTGTTCTTCCATGTAAGTTCAAGAAATAGCAACACAATAGGCAGTCCAACACATATATCAATAAGAAGCCGTGATAAATCATTGAATTTTTCACTTTGGTCTTTCATCAAACACCTTTCAGGCAGAGTGTTCTTCATTAAGCTGTACATTGAACCTAAGGTGCGATTCTAGCCCAAATTCGCACAGCACAATTCATCCAAAACACCAAGACTACCTAAGCCCAAACTCCTTCCGCATTTAAACATCAAATTTCGAGAGAAATAGCCAAGGAGTAAAGAGAATCTGTGCAGGGCAAATTTCATACCTTTGAAATTCGAGATGTATTGCAATGGATGAATGAAGTGAATGTCAAACCTTACTGGACAAGGTCGTGAGATATGAGAAACAGATGCAACCGTCGTGCGTGTTTTGAGAGAGGTATACCGTGAGCTATATCGTGAGATGCCAAGAATGAGTGTTTTTAAAGTGTTGGTGTGCTCGAGTTTCTTGTGAATGTCGAGCTCGATGATGGGAACCTGCAGTTCTTTTCCGGGTGCGTGATGACTCGAAGAATACAGATTCAAAATGGAGCTGATGACCGGCAGATGAACGGCATCAGGTCGATGATGGAGATGGAGATGGAGATGGCGACGTCGAGAAAGGTAGGGATGGAGATTTGGTGATTCTGTAGGTCGATGGTTAGGGTTATTCGCTTGCATTTGGGCGGTGTATTGATAAGTTTAAGGCTGTGGGCTGTGAAAATGGTTGAAAATTTAAGGAAAATCTTTTTGCAACAATTTTGAAATGTTGCTAAATGTGAAAATTTCGCAACGTTTTGAAAAACGTTGCTAAAAATATCTTTCGCAACGTTATAAAACATGTTGCTAAAGATAAACTTTTTAAACAAACATTTAAAAAATGTTGCGAAAGAAAATTTTTTAGCAACGTTTATAAAACGTTGCGAAAGGTTATATTTGGCAACGTTTTATAAACGTTGCTAAAGGTGACTCTTTCGCAACATCTAAAAAACGTTGCAAATGAAAAATATTTTCGCAACATTTAATAAACGTTGCAAAAGGGCAACAATGACAACATTCACTTAAAAAATGTTGTTATATCTCAATTATGGTAACTAATGGCAACATTCATATATTAGAATGTTGCGGTTGACACCTTTAGCAACACTCAATTAGTAAATGTTGTCTTTTATGTGTTGCAAAAGACTATTTTTCTTGTAGTGACATATTCGTATCAGCGCATCATAGACTCCACCTCTCTACAGGCATGAGTTTAATAAAAAATAAAAAATAAAAAAAATTATATTTATGCTTTTCATTTCAACGAGTCTGAGGCCTTGTTATGTAACTTTGTATTGATCTTTAGTTCTTTTCATTGTAATGAAGCCTTCATTTATGTGGTTGTTTGAATTTTATTAAAACATAACATTTGAGTATATATATATGCTGATACAATTTTGGTTCGATACCTTTTCTATGTATTACATCCGAATTTATAGAGTATTTACATGGGTATAAAAGGTAAGATAATAAAGAAATGAAATCCCTAATTCTATGCTATCTATCAAAGGAAAGTCAATCATCACCCCCACTAAATAGCTATAACTACTCTAACATCCTCCCCCCTCCCTCAAATTGATGCTGGTGAGTCCACGAGCATCAATTTGCTAGCAAGAAAAGTATGACGGAGACGCGTCATGGACTTTGTGAAAATATCCGCTATTTGTTGAGTTGTGGAGACATGAGGAAGAGCAATGACTTTGGAATCATAGGCATCCCGGATGTAATGACAATCCACTTCAATATGTTTGGTACGCTCGTGATATACTGGATTAGCTGCAATTTGAATAGCACTAGTGTTGTCACCATGGAGGGGTGTAGGCTGTAGTTGAGGAACCCCAAATTCTGCGAGCAGACCTCGCAACCATACAATCTCAGAACAAGCAGCTGACATAGCGATATATTCAGCCTCAGTGGAGGACTTAGAAACACAATCTTGTTTCTTACATTTCCAAGAAATAAGGGCATTAGCGAGAAACATACACCATCCAGTCGTAGATCGACGAGAATCAGGACAGCCAGCCCAATCAGCATCACTATAAGCGGTTAGTTTAAGAGACGTCCCTCTCGAAAAGAATAGGCCACGATGAAGAGTCCCAATAAGATATCTAATAATGCGGCGGACAGCCACCAAATGGAGATGACGAGGAACATCCATAAATTTGCTGACAGTATGCACCGCGAAAGAGATATCCGAACGTGTGATAGTGAGATAGATGAGACTTCCCACCACCCTCCGATATAGAGTAGGGTCTGGAAGAATATCGTCTTCATCCCATCGATATTTAACATTAAGTTCCAACAGAGTGTCAACTGAGGAGGCTTCGGATAAATCTGCCAATCAAGTCTTGAATATACTTATGCTGATTCAAGAAAATACCATGTGAAGCGGAATGAACTTTCAAGCCAAGGAAATATGTGAGATGACCAAAATCTTTCATATAAAAAATCGAGTGAAGATCTCCCGAAACTTTTGGATAAGAATGTCATCAGATCCAGAGATAATAATATCATCCACATAGACCAACAAAAAAACGATGCCAGCAGTACCCTTCTGAAGGAACAAAGATGCATCATACTGACTCTGGATAAAGGAAAAATCTAAGAGAGTGCGGCGGAACTTGTCAAACCATGCCCGAGGGGCCTGCTTAAGACCATACAAAGATCGCTTTAACTTACATATAGAGTTAGCGGAGGAAAGAGCCATACCAGATAGAAGTATCATATAAATATCTTCTTTTAAATCCCCATCTAAGAAAGCGTTCTTGACATCCATCTGGTGTAAAGACCAAGACCGAGAAGCTGCAAGTGACAACAAAAGACGAACTGTGGTCATTTTAGCAATGGGAGCAAATGTCTCATCATAGTCTACTCCATATTCCTGACGGTTACCCAAGGCAACCAACTGAGCTTTATACCGGTCAAGAGAACCATCAGACCGAAGTTTCACTAAGTAGACCCATTTACTACCGATGGGTTTCACAGACGGGGGGCAAGGCACAATATCCCAAGTATGGTTGGCAGAAAGGGCCTCAAGTTCTGCATTCATCGCCTGTTGCCAACACTCTTGTTCCATAGCCTGTTTATAGGAGGAGGGAATAGTAACTGAGTTAAGGGTAGCGGACAGGGAGCTGTGGGAGGAGAAATCATACCTATTTGGTAGTTGATGAATGCGAGAAGAGCGATGAAGAGTGATTGGAGATGGATGATCATCTGGTGAAGGATCCGATGTCATAGGCGGAGAATCGGAGAGACTTGGAGGGACAGCCGTCGGAGAAGAGAGCTCGAGTTCAGTGAACGGTGCAACCTGCCTGGGAGCGTAAATGAGACCTGGCTTGTATCGAGAGAAATCTGTATCGAAGTTGGGCAAGACAGAGAACACAAGAGGAGAAACAATAATGTTTTGTGTGAAGAAAATATTGTTTTTCAAAGAAAACTACATTACGAGATATCCTAATACGATGTGTAGTAGAATCATAGCAGACATAACGTTTTTATGTAGCACTATATCCTAGAAAAGCACATCTAACAGATTGAGGTGTGAGTTTCGTCCTCTCATGGGATAGTAAATGAACAAAACAAACACACCCAAAAGTATGGAGATGAGAATATATGGGATGGTGACCAAAGAGTTTATAAAACGGAGAAACATTATTGAGTGTGGGGGATGGCAACCGATTAATGAGATAGACAGCGGTAAACAAGGCTTTACACCAAAAACGAGAGGGAACAAAAGACTCAATTAGGAGAGAGCGAACCATGTCAAGAAGGTGCCGATTCTTGCGTTCCGCCACCCCATTCTGTTGAGGAGTAGAAGGACAAGATCGTTGAGAAATAATACCATTAGCCTGGAGGAAAGCCTGAAACTCATTAGACATATATTCGGCCCCCAAATCAAATCGTAAGATCTTGATGGACGAGGAAAATTGATTATCAATGAGGGCAAGGAATGTCTTAAAAGTAGAGAAAACTTCACTTTTTGCACGAAGAAGGTACACCCATGTAAAGCGACTATAGTCATCAATAAATGTAACAAAGTACTTATAAGAGGCATGAGATACCACAGGTGCAATACCCCATACATCACTATGAATAATGTCAAAAATATGCGTAGCATGAGAACCACGAGAAGGGAAAGGTAAAATTTTACTCTTAGCAAGCTTACAAGAGGCACAATCAAGTGGAGTAGATGAAACCGAAGCATGAGTTTTATTACCAAGCAAACCAGAGTTTAACAAATATTGTAATACATTAGAATTGGGATGTCCCAATTTCTTATGCCAAAAAGAAATGTTTAAAGTTACAGAATGATAAACAAAAGGAAAAACTGAAATTGGCTTCGGTGAGATAGGAAATAGACGACCCTCCTTAGGCCCCCTCACGATCGTCCTCCCTGACACTTGATCCTACACAACACAACCAGAAGAAGAGAAAGATACAGTGCAATTGTTATCAGCAAGTTGACTAACAGATATAAGATTAGTTGATAAATGGGGAGATACTAAAACATTAGATAAATCTGGGAGTATATCACCAACTGCAGAGATAGGAAGTGCGTTACCATCAGCAGTATGTATATGGAGGGGTCCAGTGTATGGCCTAAGGTTACTAAGTAATAAAGGATCATGGGTCATATGATTAGAAGTACCTGAGTCTAATAACTAAGGAGAATGATTAGTCGGTGGCTTACCTGAGATGCCCAAGGCAGATAAAGCAGAAATGACCATTTGTTGGATTAGTTCTGGAGTGACGGGATTTTGGGTAGGACTAAGAGAGGCTGAAACTTGAGTGGTAGCAATTGGCGTAGCAGAACTGGATGCTAAAGTGGCAACAGCAACATAACCTGCTCCAGACCTACGAGGAGGGCGAATAGGACATTCTTTAATTACATGTCCAGCCTTTTTGCAGTAACCGCATACTTTCTTAGGACACTGAAGAGCCATATGACCAAACCCCTTACAACTGTAACACTGCACTCCCGACATATCCCGAGATTTGAATTTCCCTTGAGCTGCATATGCAACAGGAACTGGTGCTAGTTGATTATGCTGTTGCTCCAAAGATGCACGAGTAATAAGTCGTTGCTCCTCCCGCAGTAACTCACCCAAACAACCATCCAATGTTGGAAGAGATTCACGATTCATAAGACTAGATCGAATAGGTTCAAATTCGGCACGCAATTTCATGAGAAATTGATCACTCCTGGTGACTTCATGCACAGCTTGTACCGCTTCCAAATTATTAGATGCAACCGAAACATAGATGATATCCGTGTATTCAGCCCATAAATTAGAGAAACCAGAATAAAACTCTTCAATAGATCGAGATTCTTGAGAGAATTTTGCCAATTCAAATTCCAATTGAAGTCACCGAGTATCGTTGCTTTGAGTGTAGACTTTCTGCAAAAATTCCCACATAGCACGAGCAGATTTGTAAGGCCTGAGATTAAGAACAATCTGAGCATCAACGGATCCAATAATCCAGGCCATAATTCAGGAATCTTTGATTTTCCAGACAAGATATTTCTCTTTCTCCTTCTCTTGATCAGGAGGTGCTAAGCTTCCATCAATATGTCCCCACAAATCGCATTTTCCCTCGATCAATAATTGAAAATGAAATGCCCAAGACGAGTAATTCTTGCCAGTAAAACGAATACAAAGAGAGTCATTTTTCTCAAGTGACATGATGAAAAAAATGTATAGTCCCGTTAAAATAAATTAATCACAATCCACCAATTAAATTCAGCCCAAGCCCAAGCCCAACAAATCAGCTCAACCAAAAATATAATTATATTCCAAATTAAATAAATAACAGCTCAAACAATGGCCCAATTACAAATTGAAGCCCAAACCAACCAAACACACACGATGAACTCACAGGAGGGATGCGACGGGAGCTCCAAAACGCAGACCACGATTCCATTGTGCAGACGACAGAAGAAGTAGACCTGACAGAGGCGCCGGTACAGCCAAAGATACTCAGAATCGAAGAACCCAGATGCAGACTAAGATGGTGACCACCGGAGCGCAAGAATCTCCAGCCCGAAGTCGACTTGCCCTCGACTATGAATAATCAATCGACCGTCGAAAACACTGGGGCGACCACCGTGATGCCTGCTATGAAGGACCGAGATCTAATTGCTACCCAAACGAGAAACCCGTACCCACGCTGCTACCGCACACACGAGAGAGAAAGGTTAGGGCTCTGATACCATGATACAATTTTGGTTCGATACCTTTTCTATGTATTACATCCGAATTTATAGAGTATTTACATGAGTATAAAAGGTAAGATAATAAAGAAAGGAAATCCCTAATTCTATGCTATCTATCAAAGGAAAGTCAATCATCACCCCCACTAAATAGCTATAACTACTCTAACATATGCATGTATATGTACTGCATTATTAGTATAAAAACTTGAGGAAAATATAGAGAGTGAACGTAATAAAACACAACTTTTTTGTTTTGTTGGAATCACTATCACAATATTAGAAGGCGCACCCACCCACCCACTTGCTCTCCCCCCTCTAGTTCTTACACTTCCTCTCTTTGTTGTCTTCTATAACTAAGAAAAAGATAAAGAAAAAAACATTGGGAAATCAGATCCAAAATGTTTAATCTATCAAAACTTCCGTATATATACATACCTTGATCAGTCAATCTATCAATCAATCAAATCAAATTCAGAGAATCATCAAAAAGAAAATTAAAAGAAAGGTTAAAGAAAAAAAGAATGTCCTCTTCATCATCCGCTTTTGAACCGGACCACCACCATGTTTCTCCTTCGGAGCAGCTCTGTTACGTCCATTGCAACTTTTGTGACACTGTCCTCGCGGTATCACTTGTGTTCATCATCTTCTTCTCCGTCTGTCTATTACGAATCATTACTGTCTTATCATAATCCCTTTTTCTCTATCTCATTTCTTTGTCTATATATCTAATTTTCTTAAGATCTTGTGGGATTCTTGAGAAATTCTTTGAGATGACTAGTCTTACCTAAATACTCGAGACATTTGGGGAATTCATGTCTTTCTTATGAGATTCTTAATTTATTATTTTTTGAGTGTGATTTCGGCTTCTTTTTGTTGATGTGCAGGTGAGTGTTCCTTGCACAAGCTTGTTCAATACTGTGACAGTTCGATGTGGCCACTGCACCAACCTTCTTTCCGTGAACGTGCGCGGCTTTCTTGTTCCTACAGCTAATCAGCTTCATCTTGGAAATTCGTTCTTCTCTCCTCAGAATCTTGTGGTATATGTGACTTGAAATTTATTAGGGTTCCCAAATATTACAGTATAAGATATAATTTTTGAAAAGAACAATAATAAAGCTTATAAAACATTAAGGTTTTGAATCATGGAAAACATACAAGTTAGGATAACAAAAAATCTTTTTCTTGTATTTGCTTCTTTCTGTTTTCCCTAATTGTATATTTTATATTCAGGAGGAGATTCGCAGTCCGCCATCAAACTTGCCAATGGATCAGCCTAATCTGAACGAGTCCTTGATGTCCATTCGTGGCGATGAGCTTCCCAAGCCTCCTGTCCCCAATAGACGTGAGATTACCAATTTCTCCATGTTCATTTCTTTCTATGTATAACTCAAATGGAGAAAAAGAATTCACACAGTCAACACAAATATGTTCGTGCCATTTCTTTGGCCTACCACCCTTCGTGCCTACGAGGGAGCTGAATATTTTCAGTCGCAATCAACATATCCTTTCCAGTATACAGTATTCTCTTAACCAAATAAGAAAATAATCTTTAAATTGTTCTTTCTAAGTTTACTGTTAAACAGTGCCTCAACTTTACTGTTTTTAACAAGGTATGTTGTTGAACATTTACATAATTATTTCCTTTTTTTCCTATGTTTTCCCAATATTCAAACTCCAATTTTGAACCAAGAGATAGCATGGTTTTATTGTTCATCAACAGTTTTTCCCCATAAAAATCTGTAGCTTTTCAGTACTTTTCTCTTCCAAAATCTTGCCAAACCCTAAATTTTGTTAAGGAAGTTTCCTTCACTAAATCAGATAGTTTTTTCCCTGGAATTCAAGATAGTGTCTGAAAAGTAGAATCCATGATAAAAAGAAAGATGAATCATTAGATAATGATGAAGTGATAATAGAGAGAGAGAGAGAGAGAGAGAGAGAGAGAGAGAGAGAGAGAGAGAGAGATGCAGAGATTTGCAGAAAGCCAGCCAAGTCATTTAATGTCATCTTTTGTTTGTCTTTTTTCTTATATTTGTCGCATTTCTGTCCATTTTCAGCTCCAGAGAAGAGACAAAGAGTGCCATCTGCTTACAACCGGTTCATCAAGTGAGTAATAATTAAACTTACTAATTATCTAGTTTGATAACCATTAAAATGAGTATTTTAGGAAAAATTCAAGACAGAACTCGAGTATCAATAACCCCAAGAGTAGGGCTGAGTTGGGGGTTCTTAATTACAAAATCATTATTACTTTATCAGGTTCTTTACTGCATTCTGACCCTAACTTTGCAGAAAAAGTATATTGAAATAAGCAAAAATATATTTGCAGGGACGAGATCCAACGCATCAAAGCTGGAAATCCTGATATAAGTCATAGGGAGGCCTTCAGCGCTGCTGCAAAAAATGTAAGATCCAAGAATATAGTGCCTTAATTTCTTAGGTTTTCCTTTTCCTAGGGTTTCATTTTTGCCCAAAAGGGTTCTTGATTTGATTGTTGCTTTGCTTTGTTTTCTTGCCCTCAGTGGGCCCACTTCCCACACATTCATTTCGGAATTATGCCAGATCAACCCGTGAAGAAACCCAATGTGTGCCAACAGGTACCTCAAAGCCTTCAACAACCAATATTACATCCATAGTTAATATATAGTAATCCTCTCTAAAATTCACAATTTCTTCTGGTTTCATTCTGAATACTCTTAATGGATTGTTTGGTTTAATGAACTACATAATACATAGGTTGTACCGAATTTTCTAGCATTTTAATTTTGGGAACGTTTTGAAGAGCAATTTTTTTTTTTTTTTTTTTAATATATAGTTCAATAGAATTCGAAAACTTTAAGGTAACTTTTAACAAAAATATTTGGAAACCTAAATTAAGATTTTCACATTATTCTGTAATTGAATTGACAAGCTATTAAAGTTTGAATTAATACTGAAGTGCTTTCTGTTAAGGGATAAATATCCCACATCGAATAAAGATGAAAATATAGACCAATTTATAAGGATTTAAGCTACTCTTTTTAATATTAAGTTGACATTTTAATATGAACGCCAAAATTTTAAAACTTTTGAAAACTAAATATTTGATATATAAATATAAACTACAATTTTTTCTACGGCATTTGTTTCTTTTTTTCAGAAATGAAATCGTCAAGTGTCCTATCTTGTCGAGTTTCATTTTTAATGTCAATTTTCATGCGAACTAGTAGTACTCGAAGGTATTGAAAAAGAAAAAGAAGTTAAAATATTTATATTCTGTTGCCAAAAATGCCTAAAAAAGCTCTTTACATTGTTACCAGCCTTTGTTTTAGACACAAAAGTGTGACAAAAAAGGGTCTTTTCTGGTTTTTGATTTTGTGTAGGAAGAAGAGGATGTTCTAATGAAAGATGGGTTTCTTTCTCCTGCAAATGTAGGTCTGTCTCCTTACTAAGAAAGTGAAGAATGTTTGCGTGTCTCTCTTCTTTAATCTATCTCGTCTTTAGTTAATTCATTTTCAATTAGGGTTCTTATTAATTTATCCTGTCTTTCAAGATGACAGTGTAACAGTTCAAGTTGCTTTGCTTTAATTTAAATTAATGCTTATGGTGGGAGAGTGTTTGAAGGGGAATGCTTTTCAATGCAAACTGCTAATCTATCTGAACCCGTCTGAAAATGAGGCATTCATTCTCAGACACTTACTTATGCACAAGGTTTTTATTTTTACCTATACTCATGGCAATCTCTGGTCTTATTCCCTTATGTGATTGTGTTTTCTGTGTACGTTTGGTAAGAATTTAAGTGTCTTTTTCAATTCCGCATAGTCTCGGAATCTTCTAGTTTTGCTGTAATTCAATTTCAAGATAAAAACAAGTGAGTGACGATAAATTTTTATTGCAACTCTCGAAATAAAAACTTTCGTCGTAAAATTGCAGGATAATTATAGATTTTGGTACGGATTAAAATTTGATTTTAATTTAAGTCAAAGTCAAAAAATCAATATTAACCACATTTTTCATGGGTCCCACAACTTTTCAACTACACATTTTAAAAACTTCTATCACAATCCACTAAAAAATCTAATTTTAATTTTCACCAAATAGCCTCTTAGTCTTATCAAAATACTCGGATAAATCTTATTTTATAATATCCCAAAATTTTTAATATACTATGTGATAAAAATGATTTATTTTCATTGTTGTGGTTATTGCGTGCTATAAAATAATTTAGGTTTAGATTGAAATATCAAGGAAAGTTAAGGACTAAGTGTAAAATCTTGAAAGTTTGAGTACTCGAGTGCATATAAAAAAGACATTAATATTGAGAGGAAAAAAAATGATGAGGTTAGCGTGGAGGAACAGGCTACTTGGAACGCTTGGATGGTCGGAGTTCGAAGAAAATGACGTAACTTTTGCAAGCAACGTCCGTTTTGGGCCCATAACTTTCGTTTGCTAAGCCAAAAACGCATTTAAAGTTTCTTAGTTCATTATTTTCAATATTTATTTGTTTTGCTTTATAGCCCAGTCTATTAAGGGACTGTTTGCCCAGTACGTTAATTGTTTTTTTCATTTTTAAGACTTTAAAACGTCTTGTAGGATTTTTTGTTGTTCATGAAATAAGAAAAGTGTTTGTTTTCTTAAGTACAATCCGTTTTCGAGTTGTGATTGTTGTGTTCGTAGATTCGATCTACATCCAAAATTTATATGATCATCATTTGAATGATTTTAGGTATTTTAACCTTACAAAGACTTGTGAAAAGTTTTTGGGAAAGTCGAGACTAGAGGGATAAAACCGTTGTTACACAAGTTCACAAAATTTTGAAGTGTGATTAATTTAAAAATAATATCTCTAATGATGAGAGTAAAGAATGATAAATCATTTTGGACTTTTTAAGGTCTGTTTGGCAATCTTGGTACAATTTGAGAAAATCCGAGATAGTTTGAGTGAAGTTGAGATTTTGGACATAAAGATATGACAAATGAAGGATAAAAATATAAGGGTGCGTGATGCGAACTTCGTAGCAATGGTGACTACGAAACCCACAATTAGATTGATGCGGAACCCAAGAACGCCAAGAAACTCGGTTTTGGACTTCAACCCAACGAAGTGAACCAAAAAACTCAACGATAGCAAGATGCGTTGAACCCCTTGGTTACACAATGAAGAACCCTCGTACCAATGTTTGAACGTCACAAAGCTTACTCATCTTTGATAAGTTCGATAAAATTGTTCATTGAAGAACAAAGAGAAAGAAACTTTTCAATTTTTCATATGATAATCAAGTCTAAAGTTTACAATAAATTGAAATAAATATTTATACTAAACCCTAAAAATAAGGAAAATTCGAAAATAACTTACCAAAACTATTAAAATTCGTAATCAATTAGAATTCTAGCAAAAAAAGGAAACAAAACGTGAGAAATATAGTTTATCCGGATGCGTCCGGTTGGTTCGTCCGGATGGGCAGACTCCGCCAACAGCCTTCAGTATTTTGTCCATAATTTTCTCTACTGACGTCTGATTGAACTGATTCAAAGTGCGTTACAAAGATTACTTAAAGATCTACAACTTTGCTTCAGATATAATATTTCAATTCGATCATTTACCACCTCAAAAATGGGTCTCAATATGAGACAGAACCTTAACTCTTCTTCCGTTGCTCAAATCATCAATTCATGTGTCATTTATTAACTCCCCAAAGGCTCGAACCCAGCTTAGAACTTTCCAAACAATCATCAAATTGGCAATAAATCATGGCGCATCCCGAATCACATCATCCCCTCTCTTTTCGAAAGGATTCAACCTCGAATCCGAACCATGAATGCTCAGATTATAACCCTTGCTCCCAATCAACTCAAGCACATGGAATGGTCCGTCCCCTCTTGAATGCAATTTGGACCTCCTTTGACTTCGAACTCGCCTCCTTTGAATGTAGACCCAATCACCTTCACATAGATCAAAATGTGCTCGCCTCGACTGCTTGATCTTGCAAGTTTAGAATGCTCCAATAGCAACTCCATTTGTTGAATAAATGTACCTTCTCCTTGCTTTACTTGGCCCTAGCACTTGTGACAATGTCAATTTCAATGTGTCAACGTTGTCCCTCAATTCATGTTTTTCAGTCAACCCTCTGCAAGTGTAGTTCCTCCAGTGCATTTGAAACTCCTTCATCTCCTCGAGAATCACAAAGTCAATGTCCAGTATAAATGATACTTCTAAAGTAAGATGTTGCTGCTGAATTGTATCCATCATTTGATATTCAACCCGAGGCTCAATTCCAGGGTCGCGTAGTATTCCAATAGATTTAATTTCTGGAATCAAGTCGTCGTTAATCTGCAAAACAGAATTAATCAAAATAGGGAGGGAAATGTTAGTGTTCGCCAATGCCTCCTCAATTTTAACCTCCTCGCCATGCAAGTTCACCCCCAACTCCTCATTTACCATCAAAGACTCTCCTCCTTTTTCCACTTCCACTTCCACTTCAACAACTCCGCCATTTTCAATCCCTCGTGGCCCCTCTCCCTTTTTCTCACAAACAACCCGCTCACTACTTTTACTTTTACTTTCTTGTGCCTTTGGATGAGTAATTTCATAATCTAACAAGTCACGAGTCTTCGCTAACTCCTGTTTATAATCCAACTCAATATTCTTGCTTGATGTACTACCCGCACTCTTCGCAAAAGACGTTTTCTTTTCCATCCGATACTCATCCCCATTCTATCTCCTAGGCTTCTCCCTAAGTTCCACCCCTCGCCGATTTCTCCTATAATAATTTGGCGCATATCGTTTCCTCATAATATGCCTCAACTCATCCCAAGTTTCAATACTCCTCTCACCATACCTTCGTCTGGAAGTTGTCAATTAATCCACCAAATCACAGCATAGTCCACGAATGAGCTCACACCCGACTTCAACTTTTTCTTCTCGGAGTAATTATAGTGCTCAAACATTATTTCAATCTTTTCTTCCCACGCAAAGTACGCCTCTAGATCACTCCTACCCTTAAATTTTGGAATTGTGGGTTCCATGCCCCTATCAACACCATACCCATAATAATTCGTATCCCTTCTTCCAAACATATCTCCTCTATTTTTCACTTCCCGTATTGCAGACTCAATCCACGCATCTTCATCACAACCACCACAATATTCATATGCATCACACATTTTAATCCTAGGCTCCAACCTATTCAACATACTCCTCATATCCACTAACATCGTTTCCAATCGATCAATCCTATCTCTCATTTTAACTCAAGGATTCAAAGAACTTGAATTGGACAACTGTGAGTTGGAATTTTTATAAATTCAAGCAAGTGGTTCTTGAATTGGGGTTTGGATTAGATTGAACACAATAGATTTTGGAATAAAGAAAGATGATAGAATATTGGACAATTTCAAAGAAATCTAATTTTATTTTTTTTACTACTTCCGAACTTGAACAGTACCACGGATGAACAGTAAAAAAATTCGATTTTTTTTTTTTTTGTAAACTCAAAATTTGACTGAGAACGGCAAAGAAAACGAAAGTTGATTTGGACTCAAATTGAGCACAAAAATAACTTTTGAATTTTTTTTTTTGTATTTTCTGGATCAAAGACTCAAACTGTTACCGAACACAAGAACATGAAGAACAAGGAAAGAAAACAAAAGAAAAGACTCAACAAAGAAAATAAAGGATAGAACCTGATTAAATTAGAGTCAAAACTCTGATACCAACTGATGCAAACCCCGTAGCAACGGTGACTATGAAACCCACAACTAGATTGATGCGGAACCCAAGAACGCCAAGAAACCCGATTTTGGACTTAAACCCAACGAAATGAACCAAAAAACTCAATGATAGCAAGATGCGCTGAATCCCTTGATTACACAAGGAATAACTCTCGTACCGATGTTTGAAAACCACAAAATTATTCATTTTTTATGGTTCAATAAAATTGTTCATAGAAGAACAAAGAGAAAGAAACCTTTCAATTTTTCATATGATAATCAAGTCTAAAGTTTACAATGAATTGAAATAAGTATTTATACTA
This sequence comes from Osmanthus fragrans, assembly GCA_019395295.1. Classification (NCBI taxonomy): domain Eukaryota; kingdom Viridiplantae; phylum Streptophyta; class Magnoliopsida; order Lamiales; family Oleaceae; genus Osmanthus; species Osmanthus fragrans. The sequence continues at coordinate 12,775,799 of CM033356.1, forward strand.
AACCTTAAAAATAAGGAAAATTCAAAAATAACTTACCAAAACTATTAAAATTTGTAATCAATTAGAATTCTAGGCTAAAAAAATGAAACAAAACGCGAGAAAAACAGTTTATCCTTACGCGTTCGGTTGGTTCGTCCAGATGGGCAGACTCCGCCAACAGCTTTCAGTATTTTGGTCATAACTTTCTATATTGACGTCTGATTGAAGTGATTCAAAGTGCATTGGAAAAATTACTTAAAGATCTACAACTTTGATTCAAATATAATCTTCCAATTCAGTCATTTACCACCTCAAAAATGGGTCTCAATATGAGACAGAACCTTAACTTTTCTTCCGTTGCTCAAATCATCAATTTATGTGTCATTTATTAACTCCTCAAAGTCTCGAACCCGGCTTAGAACTTTCCAAACAATCATCAAATTGGCGATAAATCATGGCACATCCCGAATCACATCAATGCGTTTTATTGCAAGGGTGGAATTTGGGTGGAAAGAAAACGAATGACAATGAATTGAATTGCCTAGAATTTGTTTTAGAGAGAATTGTAATTAACGGTATTTGATTGGTATAATTTTTCACTTAATCCGTTTGGCTTTTTTTCATGCAAATTGTTACTTTTTGGGATAATTTTTTTTACAATCTGTATTAAAATTTGTTTGGATTGCCAAAAAGTAAAAAAAAATATTAGAATAATATTTTTTGAAATTTTTTTTTTTTTTGTTTTCGTTTAACTTTGTTTTTATGCAAATTGTCAATTAAATGGATAATGGTTTTTACAATTAGATTCAGAATATGTTTTCCATTGCCAAAAAATTAAAAAAAAAATAAAAAAAAATCACTTTCCCATCAAAATCATGGAAAAATAAAATGTGAAAAATTTGCTTTAAATTGTTGTACTTCAAATTTGGGTGGAAATGAATTTCATGGAATTGTTTGGCAATCAAACACCAAAATTAAGCATGAAATTGGAATTGATTTTCCTTTTTCACTCATTTTTTAGGCTATTAAACATAGCCTAAGAAATTAAATGGTATAAGTTTCGCAAATTTTTTATTACGCAAAGATGGTTAAAAGTTAATTTTACAGTATTTTATGTTATTCAAGATTTTACATGACAAGGAACTGTTTGGCAGAATTATTTTTGTTAAGATGATGGCTCGAGTTCCAGCAATAGCTAAGACTCAAACATATGGGTTTTATGTGGTTTAAAATGAAATGAATATTAGTAGCAATTCGAGTTAGAAATTCAGAGTCGATGTTTACTCTTTTGTAGACTCGATTTTCAAATTCATTCATCTAACTTTCATATTTTCTTCTAAAATTTAACTAGTACTGTATTGTATATCATTTGTGACGATGCACTCTATTCTAGTAGAATTGGGAGGAGTTTTCTTATTCTTAAAAAAAAAATTGTGATTGATATTATATAATTTGGCATGATCGACTTGGATATTCAGCAACAATAATGATGTGCAATAATTAATATATATAAAGAAATTGGTATTCAAGATTGGAATGTATCGGCTCAAATATCTTTAATTATTAATAAATCGAGACTGTGTTTTTCTTTTCTTTTTTCATTCAAGTTTTGTCCCACTGGTTTTTCTTATAAAGGCAATATTTTCTTTATACAACAAAATTTAACAATTAACTACAAATTCTTTTTTTACTTTTCATTTTTTTTTCCTTCCCACCGAGTTTTTGTTGATCAAGAATTTTAGCGAGAAAGTTAATTGTCAAATACTCATCAAGGGATAGTCTTGTAAAATTATGTGATAATTATTGAAGGTTAATTAGTTTTTTGTGAATATTTAGCCAATGTTGACTCTCTTTAGATTAAATTTTTTTTTTCTCATACTCATTTTTAATCATACATTCACACAGTAAAATATTACGCACGAAAATTCAAAATATTTTTCTACTTTTTAATCATACATCTACATAAATTCATTATTTTCCCCAATTTCATTTTATAGTGGCTATCGAAGGAGCTTAGAATAAGTCTTATTTACTATATAAGAGTGTATTATATACAAACTATAACTCTTATTAATTTGAACCATATAAATACGGGTTTATAGCTACGATAAAATTACACAAACAAGTTATTGACTTCTCTATTCTCTCCCTAGTTATAATACCTTTTTTAATATATTTTTTAATTCAATTAGTCTACAAGTACAGGGGAGGGTCACAGGCATGGTACCAAGTTTTGAAAACGTGTCAATGAATTAAAAAATGAAAAAAATAAAACGTATCAAAACGAGGGAAATCACAAAATTAGGGCACATTAACGCCATTTTCCCTCCATTCCTCCAAATAACATCGAGCTCTTCCTTTCTCTCTCGACAGGAGTTCTTCCATCTTTTCCGACGATCATTTCAGTCTGGTGACCATTTCAGTCTGCGACCTCACCACGGAGCTTCAAAAGCTCCGACCATTTCAGTTGGGAACCTCACCACACAGCTTAAAAAATCGGCGAGAACATGTCGACGATGAGAAATTGATCCACCGACGACGCATTCCAGAATGTGCACCGTCCACAGCTTCGTTCAACATATGGAGTTCAAAGGTATCTTCTACCCGTCTGAAAACATTTGCTATCTTTGACACATTCCATTTATTTACATTACGAAATTCGAAGTATGGAAGATGAGGAAAGCAGGTTCTCATGTTGCTACTTAAATGATGCTTTTACACTTCGAAATGAACATTAGCTGCCATTAATCCTCCCGTAAATTCGTATGTTGGTCTCTGGGGTTGTTTGGAGTGCATTATATTTTCCTATTCAACTACTCAACAAATTTGGGCAAGGATAAAGGATGATAATGGCTTGACGTGTATTTGGAGATCATGTTTATTAATTGTATGTAAAAATGCTTTCCAGAGATCTAATTTCTTTGTTGAAACAAGCTCTCAGTGCGGTGTATTGGTGAATATGTGTGATACTTGTAGACTAATTGAATAGGTTATAATTGTTGATTGGTTGGTTTTGTCACTACACATGGAAGTTTTTCCTTGTTTTAGTTGAATCAGAATTGATATTTATTTACCAAAACATATTTCCTGTAATATTATATTGAAACGGATAGAAGGCTAATGGAAATCCTACTGGCCACATTTTTGCAAATATTTTTTTGATAGAAATGAACTGTTGAAATTACCATTTGATACATAACGTGGTAATGTATCCCTATTTATTGATGAATAATTCATTGCAGGAAAAGAAATTAGGGAAGAGGAGCATCACAATTTATTCGTTGTAACTGAGAATGAGAATGTCGCGAACGATGAGGAGAGAGTTACATATGATAAGGTTGTAAGAGATGGTGCTAAAGCGCCTGAGGTGGGCATGATGTTCGATGATAAAAATGAAATTTTCAAGATGTATAAAAGACATGCTTACGAAGTGGGTTTTCCTATTAGGAAAAGGAACTCCAAAAAGGAGGACGATGGAGTTGTGAGATATGTCACGTTCACTTGCAGTCGTAAGACCAGAAGAAGTTATAGCACAAACAATTCTTTGAAGCAACAACCAACCTGCCAAACAGATTGCAAAGCAAGGATCTCATCGTCTTTATTAAGTAATGGAAAATGGAGAGTAAATACCGTCCACCTCGAGCACAACCATAAAACCAGTCCTTCTAAATCTAGGTTGTACCGATGCAATCGAGAGTTGACCGCAAACGTGAAACAGAAGCTAGAGGTGAATGATATGACAGGAATTTCACTTTACAAAAGTTACAACTTCGCAGTGGTGAAAGCTGGGGGGTATGAGACAATGTCTTTCATGGAAAAGGATTGTCGAAATTATATTGCACAAGTGAGACGATTACGACTCGGGGAAGGAGATGCAGCCGCAATACAATCATATTTTTCGATTATGCAAGCACGGTGCCCGGGATTTTACTTTAGTATGGATTTAGACGAGGAGTCCCGACTTAAGAATGTTTTTTGGGCAGACAATAGGTGTAGGCAATCATATAAGGAGTTCGGTGATGTTGTTACCTTTGATACGACATACCTCACAAATAAGTACGACATGCATTTTGCCCCGTTCATTGGAGTCAATCATCATGGGCAATCGATATTGCTTGGTTGTAGCTTGGTCTCTAATGAGGACACTGCTACATTCGTGTGGCTATTCCGGACATGGCTACAGTGCATGAATGGGCAAGCACCACATGAAATAATTACTAATCAGGATAGGGTAATGCAGAATGCAATTCAGATTGTATTTCCACATACGAAGCATAGGTGGTGTTTGTGGCATATCCTAAAGAAGTTTCCTGAGAAGTTCGGCTTTCATGCGAATAAGGCTTCGATTTTTTCGATAATACACGAGGTAGTTTATGATTCACAGACCGTGGACGAATTTGAACAGGGTTGGAGGGACATGATTGATCTATACAGTTTATATGACAATGACTGGTTGTCAGGATTGTTCAATAATAGAGGACGTTGGGTACCTTGCTTTTTAAAAACCACATTTTGGGCCGGAATGTCCTCAACTCAACGAATCGAGAGTATAAATGCGTTCTTCGACGGATATGTGCACTCGAAGACCTCTTTGAAGCAATTTGTTGAACAATATGAAAGAGCTCTGAGGAGTAAGGTTGAGAAGGAGTTCATTGTCGAATTCAAATCATACTCACAAACAGTGTCGTGTGTAACCAATTACGAAAAGTTTATACCATTACGAAGTTCAGAGAAGTCCAAAATGAGTTCATTGGGAAGGTGTACTGTGATATCATGTCAGTTACAGAGGAAAGTTCAGGTATGATGCACGAGGTTCGAGAGGATGTATTATTGTAAGGGGAGTGTCGGACGAAAAAGATATTTTTCGTCTCATTCACGATAGAGCCATGTGACATAGTTTGCAGTTGCCATTTATTTGAGTTCCAGGGCATACTTTGCAGGCATGCAATCGCTGTTCTGATCCGTAATGATGTTACCCTTTTGCCCGACAAGTTCATACAACGGAGATGGAGGATGGATGTTACTAGAGCACATACGAGGGTCGCAGTCCACTACGATGGGTTGGTGAGTACTCCGTCACAGCTGAAGTATGACAACATGTGTCAAGCATTTTCGAAGATCGCTGATCTTGTTGCGAATGATGAAGTGCAGAGTTCTGCAGTAATGGAGTGGATAAAATTGCAGACGAAGGAGCTGAAGCTAACAATGGCGAGTTGTAGTTCTCAACCAAATATTTAATCTCATACGGGTCCGAATCCCTAAATCTTTCCGGCGGCAACGTTCTAGATCCGAAGTCATCTAAACGGAAGGGTGCGCCAAGGAAACTTCGAAGAAAAAGGCCGTTGGAGTCAACTTCCAATAAAGCAAAGGTATTTTATTATTCTGCAATTTTATTTTATTTTTTTGGTTTAAAGGAGTTCGAATCCAACTTCTCATACATTTTCCATCTACATGCAGGCAACTTCGAGTTCAGGAAAAGGAAAGAGACCGAGAGGTAGACATAGTTCGGTGGGCGGAGTTCGGCCAGGTGTTAAAGCATCGGAAGAGTGTTCGTCACTGACACCGCAGACATGTTCGTAACCATATTCAATACTTATTTTTTACATTCGTTTGGTACTTATTTTCAATTAGTTCGTTTCGTTTGCGTTATGTCTTATTTTGGGTGTTACACTAATGTAGGGTAACAATGGCAGCCAAGCTCTGAGTCAATGAACAGAGTCACGATAACACTTTTGGGCATTCCAGTTATGAAACAATTGAATAGTTCTATATGTTTGGTGTTGATGTAATGTTTATATGTTTAGCTTTATCAACAAAGGATTGGTTCATTTGCAGTTGGAATTGTATTCTCCTTATTTGCCAATTTGGTATCGTATTCCGTTGAAACTATTTTATGGTGATTTAATGTATTTTGTTCATCCCATGTCATTGGAGGGATGTGTTTAGTGCATGCTGTGTTTTTTTTTTTTTGTGTATTGGAGCAAAGAATACTTACAAATCATAGTATTTTGTTGTTTAATTTATTTTTTTGGTGACTATGTTGGACAATTATGCTTAATCTAGTATTTTAGCTTGTTGGGAAATTATGCTTACTGTCGGATGAAGAAAAAGTTATGGCTTTCTTTTACTCGCCAATATATTTGTCAAGGTTAGATGCTTGGAGCTGGGAGTGATGAGGTGTCCTAAGAGAAGATAAAGAAGAAGACCAGAAGTGGCTTAAAGGACCATGTTCTGAGGAGGAGATACAAGCACTGAAGGCTTGTATTGTTGACAAAGCCACTGCCATGCATGAGATTTTGTGGCCTTGAGCACATACGCTGGGTGATTAGAGATTCGAGAAGATATAAGATGCAGGATTGATGGCTAATGAAGTAGTTTTTTATTTTTAAAACCATTAATGAAGCAGTTGATTCTAGATTGATGCAGTGTTCAAAAGCTGTTGTATTTGTAGTTTGGCTGCCAGCCGGTCACTGTAAAAAGGAAATCTAGTTCTGTATTTAACTGCAAAATGTTCACTGCTTGGAAAGGTAGCACATGCTAGTTCGAATTGACAATAGTGCTCATAAACCTTGTTTACTATTATAATAAATACAATTGACAATATAATGCTTTGCTAGATATTTCTCAATGTAGATTGATCTATATGAAATTAAGCCACCATCTTCATTCTAAGGTCCAAACATAGTATCGAGCTAAAGAGTTTTTTTATCTTGATTTTTTTTCACAGTTGCCTCAAGTAGCAATTACAATCTGAATTGAAGTGAGGCAAGCAAGATTGTAGTTTCATACAACAACACAAACTTCCAAAATACAAAGATAGCAAGTACAAAACGAAACCAGATAGCAAATACAACTTGCTCAACAACTAACTACTAAACACGTTGTGTCGGGCCCTTTCCTTTCCCGTTGTCCTCCGCACTTCCTTCATCCTTGCGAAATGTCACGTTAAATGAAATCTCGACGTTTCGTTTGTTAGCTATTCGAGCAAGCAAGTCAATCATGATTGCCAAATCTTCAAATTCCTCGTTGGCCACACCACCCACCGTTTCATTTACAGTACTCGATTCACCGCTTGATTCTTCGTCCTTGACCCACTCGAAGTAGCCACAATTTTCACTACATATTTTGAATAATTGTCCCTTGTTAGCGCTGTTCCTTTCAACCTTAAAACATTTTTGAATACCCTGTGGGCAGCACGGGCATCAAAGTTTTCTCGGGCAATCCATGAAGTAATGGTCCATGCTCCGACAACTGTGACAAACTCCAAAATTCGCTCCTCTCATCTTGAGATGGAGAACAGAAAATTTACAGAAATAAATGCAGAATGATGCAAAACAACTAATTGTACCTCCAATTCAAACTGATATGTTTCGTGTGTTCACCTACTCTAAGTAGAAGTTGAAACTTATCAGAGGTTCAACAACCGGTGACTAACAAAACAGAACATAACCCATACAAAATTGCAGGTGAAGAAATGTGCCCTGCTTCAAATTCGAACATTACCTAACAACCCAATAGATCCAATACACTGTGCTGGTGAAGAAATGCGCCCTGCTTCAATTTCCACCATTACCCAACAACGCAATAGATCCAATACAAATTGCAGTTGAAGACAAATGTCCTGCTTCAATTTCCACCATTACCCAACAACCCAGTAGATCCCATACAAATTTCAGGAACAAACGCACCCTTACAGCAATACAATAATGTCCCACCAACCGAAAACTATTATATATACAAATTGCAGGAGAAAATGCACCATGAAACGATATCATATTTGGAAATTGTAGCGAAAAATGGGGCCAAAACATAGAGGATGTATAAGAGTTATGACCTTACCTTCTGTCGTTGCCTTGTTTGGGTGAAGTGTGGAAAAAAAAAAAAAGTTCATACACTGCTGCGTTCGCTGGTTGTTCTAGTTCTCGTCGTCCACGTGTTCTCGCCGTTTTTGTTTGTAGCGGTCGCCGGGCTTTGAAGTTCTGTGCTGAGGTCCCCAACTAAAATACTCGACGGAAAAGATGGAGGAACTCCTGTCCAGATAGAAAGGAAGAGCAGCGATATTAGCCGATGCGTTAAAATGCGCTAATTTTACTGATTTTCCCTCGTTTTGAAGCTTTGTGGTGAGGTCCCCAGCTAAAACTCTTGCCGGAGAAGATGGAGAAACTCGTCGACAAAGATGCGCCGACTGGAGATGGACAATTTCTTCGTCCACTTTCTCCTTTCGAGAGAGAAACGAAGAACGGCAGGCTTGTTTGAGGGAAAATGGCATGAATGTGCCCTAATTTTGTGATTTCCCTCGTTTTGATACGTTTTATTTTTTTCATTTTTTAATTCATTGCCACGTATTTTTTTTTCAAAACCCGGTACCATGCCTGTGACGCTCCCCTATACTTGTAGACTAAATGTTTTTAATTTTGTCACACTGTTCCACCCATGGATTAATTATGTGATGGCAGTTGGGTAAATTTCATCTACTATCACTAAATTTCTAGTGAAATTTCAATTTGGGTCATTAGACTTTAATTGTCTCAATCAAGTCATCAAACACCAGTTTAATTTCAATTTGATCAATGAACTTCACCACTTTGTCACATTTTGTCTCCCAATTTAATTTCAATTGGATCACTGAAATTCACCTACCTTGGCTTGTCAGCTTACTGTTGCATTGTGTCATAAAAAAACAGTGTTAAAAGGAACACTCATTTTAACCTTTTAGGCCTTGTTTGATAAAGGATATTTTTCATGGAAAATGAAACTTATTTTCCATTTTCCACATTTTATGGTGTTTGATAGCAATATTTTCTTGGCAATTGAAACAAATTCTAACCCCAATTGTAAAAAAAATTATCATTTTAATTGTCAATTTTTATGAAAAACAAAGTCAAATGAATGCTATTCGGTTTTGCCTTATTTTTTAATTTTTTTTTTTTTTATTTTTTTTTTGCAATTGGAACCAATTTATCCCTTTAATGGACAATTTTTATGAAAAATAAAGCCAAACGAATACCAAAAAATTCAAATTTTCTAATTTTTTCAGGTGAAAAATAATATCAATCAAACACAATTAATCAACAATTTCCGATAAAACAAGTTCTAGGCAATTCAATTCACTGTAATTCGTTTTCTTTAGACCCAAATTCCATCTTGCAATCAAACGGACCCTTAATCCAAACATATTTCCATAACTTCCAATTTAACAACTTTTGTTTCAAAATAGGGACGACAACAGAGGGCTAGATGGGGAGGAGGTTGAAAAATCTCCAATTACCATCCCATTCTATTTACTTTTTTTAATTATGATTTAAATAAAAAAATATATATATAACAAAATAGAGGCAAGTTATGGAAATTCGAATCAGGGTCCCTATTTTCCTGTCTTGCCCCCTTTTACTATTTGGGACAAGGTAATGCAGATCGAAATTTTTTACCATCTCTATTTCTAAGGTGCCTATTATCTGAATGTTAAATTACAGTATGACTATCAAATAAGCAATTTCAATCAAATAGTTTGCGGAACGATGAATGACGAAATGTGTTAGAGAAGTAAAGTTTGAACTAAATTAAAGTTAAATAATTCAATTGAGACAAATTAAAATTTAGTAACTTAATTGAAATTTCATTCTAAGTTGAATGAGAACAAATGAAGTTTGGGGGTTTACGAAAAATAATTGCTCAAAATTTGAAGGGGTTAGAAAGGATAAGACTAAAGAGAATGAATTCTACTGTTTTCTCTTTTTATAGAATTAATTACTTTTCAAACATAGTAATTTGAGTCAATGACAAGTAAATGTCAAACATTCAGTGAAGCAGCAGGTACTATACACACTGCGATATGGCAGTGTTTAATTCATATTTTGCAGAGACCTTCGATTATATTTAAATAAAACATTCAATAAAGACAGCTTTTGCATTAAAAAAAAATGAGGGAATCTTACAGGAGTTGAGCAAATAGGAAGCAAAGTTCAAGTTGGAAATGTGGGAAATAAGATCTAATTAGATTTATCCCATGTTTGATGATTATTATTTGAGAAAAATAATATTTTGAATAATGATTCTTTTTTAAAAATGTATGGTTAAAAAATAGGAGAATATTTTGAATTTACGTGCAGAATATTTTATTGTATGAATGTATGATTGAAAATGAATATATATATAAAAGAATTTTCAATTGATGGTTGTCAAACATAAACTTAATGACCATTAATGAATTAACCACTTGTTTGAGTCCCATTTTATTTTAGAAAAATAAGTTTTGTAATAGTGATTTTGGAGAATCTAGCAAGAATTTTTGGGAAAATAAGTTTTGTAATAGTGAATGTTTGGAGAATGTGTGGCTAAAAAATAGAAAAAGTTTTGAATTTACGTATAAATTTATTTTATTGGAATAATGTATGGTTGAAAATACGTTTTTAAAAAATAGTTTATATAGAATGAGGCTCAAATATGGATTAAATCTCACTTGATAAATTGACTGATTTATTCGAATCTTGAGTCCACAATGAACCATGTCCATAAATTCATAAGTTGATGAGATATTAATGAGTGAGATTATGATGAAGACAGTAACTTAATATATTAGAAGCCAGGCAAATAGGGGCAATACATATATTTTAGAGTAATATTACTTAGCACAATTGGTTTTACAACACCTATTTAACTAGCACCTAAGTGGCATTAAAGAATAAGCTACAATTAAATGAATCACATAATTTCACATTTAATTGAGTCTATCACATTATGAAGTGCACAAGAACTTAATTGTAATTCTGAGATTTGGGAAGTTTGATGTCAATATGTAATTTTGATTCTTTTGGGGACCAAAGTAGAAGTAGAAATAATATATTCTTGGATTCCAGGAAATAAATATTTAATACACGAGTAGGAATGACAATTTGGTTCGTTGGCTCGAGCCGCCCGTGGTTTGACTCGAAAAAAGCCCGAATCCGCCTGCATTGAGTCTCGGGCCGAGCTCCATTTTGGGGTGATGGGCCGAGCCCGAGCCGGCCCGTTAGCTCAAAATAATAATAATTAAAAAAAAAAATTAAAAAGGAGGCAACGTGTTGCTGCTGTTGCCTTTATTTAAGGTAGCCGGAGCCTTTTTCGACGAGCTTTAGCTCGGCTCGACTCAGGCCCAAAAAATCTTGGTTCATTTTACTCAAGTTGAGCCCGAGCCTTGAGTTCGGCTTGCGAGCCAGATCACCATTTTAAATAAAATTTCAAAAATTACATATCATTTTGTTTTATCCTACAAATATTGTACTCTATAAAGAAAAAATGATTATTCAATATATTCTTAACTTCTTAACATAATCAATTATGATAACTTATATCACTCCACCAAACAAGCCACATCAATTCATCTCAATCATTGCCAAACTCTTCAAATTATGAAATCTTCATCTTCTACTATTAAGTCAATGTAAGTCAAAAACTCTTTTTCGACTTATAAGTAAACCTTGACCAAGAATTTTGTTATCAACTTAACTGGATAAAATATAGATCATAATCTCTTACTATCTAAGAATGACGAATTCTCTATTGATCATTCACAGCCTTCATATGATTCTTGACATACCCGGATGATGCCGTATTAGCGGCCCTTGGCAGAGCAACATCCAACACCATCAAAGTATGATTGTCCTCATATAAGACACTGTGATGACCTCAAGTCGAAGGATCAATTTCACTATCGAACGTTAGAGATTAACCACTGATACTCAAATAGTTATTCATGTGGAATCTCTCAGCGGGTCTCCAATGTTTTGTTCTATAACAAAATATTCACGTGTTCATTTAAGTATCACTACACTTTAGTTTGTGAGATCAGCTACTTACTTCACAAGTAAGAAATGTCACACGTGATGGTTTATCCGTAATAGCGATGTTCGTATCTCGTTATTACTTACGACCACGGATGATTTAAGATTCAATCATATGTAATTTGTATATCACAATCACAACTCCTTGTGATTAACAAATTACCGATACTTGAATTTACGGACTCTATTATTTAATATAATAATAGATATTGTCAAAATAAATACATTAAATATATATCAAAAGTGTTTATTCTCAAAGTTGATTGGACCAATGCATAACACTTACAAATGCATCCAACTTTTATTGAGGAAGAAAATCTACGTCATCCTCCTGTAGTCATCAACAAAGAGAATTATATATATATAAAATATTTCGAGGAGTTGGTCTTTTCATTGACCCGCAAACATCTGGATGAACCATTGTGCTTTTGCTCCCATGAAGTTTTAGGAAATAGAATTTTGTGCAATTTACAATAGATGCAGCCTACACAAACTTTACTTTTCTTCTTAATGTTTGTAAGTCTGTTGCCTTATTCTTTTGTTTGATACACTCCCTTGCCATTCAAGTGGCCATATCGTAAATGCCAAAAGAATTATCCTAGTTGTACGACCGAGGTTGACAAGCCCGGTTGACAATCATCTCACAGGAAAGGACGTCCAAAAATGTTATAAGTACCCATTTTGAGTTTTGAATGCACAATTCTCATTTTTGCGGTAACATGGAATGAAGATTGTGTTACTCATTTCAACATTTGCAACAATAAATCTTTTTGAATAAGTTGTCCAACACTTGGGAGATTATGTGCAAAGCTTAATTATATCTACGCAGCTTTTCATTTGATCTGCAATCTCCAAAACTGGGAAAGGGAAATCAAGAACCAACTCCCATTCTTCTATTTTTAGGTTCTTGAAGTCTCTCCACAAGGATTGGAGATCTAAGACAATTGTCAACCTTAGAATTCCTGCTTTAGAATTTCCCTAGCATCCTTGACTCTTAAAAATCCTAAGATACAAGGAAATAGATTTGGTGACTCCTTGTTGAATATATCGCAATGTCATTGCATCTTGCTTTTTATATACTTTTTGCCTTTTTTAAATTATTTAACATCTTTAATTGGAACTTCAAATTCATCGTCTTCAATCACATCCCACAGATTCAATGAGATGAAGATGGTCTTCAATTACATTCATAATTTTCACCTTCCAGTCTAGGGACTTGACTTGGTGAGTATGTGAATAAGGATGCTGCAGAATTAGATGCCATTAGGCTGAATTGTTTGTACAAATGTTGAGATTGAAATCCAAAAGTCCAAGAGGAAAATTGTAATGCCCCGAAATTTTTAGAATAAAAATTTATCTATTCTATATGTTATTTTTATTATTTTGAAAAGTTTATGGATTGAAGTGAAGCATATTTTAAACATTTATATTTTTGACCAAATAATTAGATTTTGATAGGGCAAATATAAGTATATCAATATTATACTCATTGGATAGCTCGTTTTAAATCAAATGTTTTAAGCCCAAGAAAAAGTTAATTTGGATATGTTAAACCCAAGTTATTAACATTTTAAGATTTTATCTCAAAAGAAATTTATAAGTTGGTTTTGGTTTTTAGTGTAAATTGTGGTTTTCACGTGTAGGATTGGATGATAAATAGGGTGATTTATTTTATTATTATTATTCAAGTGTAAATTTTTCCTAGCATGCCAAGTGTCCCATGTGGTGATTGGTTGAGATATATCATGATTTGTTTTACCAAAATATTCACTATCCAATTGATTTTAACACCACACGTAGAGTACTAATTGTATTTCATATTTATTTTGATAAAAAGATTATTAGTTAATTGTAATTCTATTTTAAGTAGAATAATTGTTAACTATTAATTATGATTGGGTATATATTATTATGTCTATTTTCAAATTAAAAATGAAATTTGAAGGTTGTATATACCCACTAGAATTTTATCCTCATGTAATTAGATATCTTTTAAATTCGAATTTCTTGATAAGATGATTTATTTGTTAAGAGTCCAATTTAAATTTAAATTAAGAGTTTTATTTGGAGTCTATTAAGTCATCATTATCTATTAACCACTATAAATACCATACATATGTCACATTTTTTTACACACACATACTTTTATACAGTAGAAAGAGTGAGAGAAAGAGAAAGAGAAAGAGATGGTACTACCTGTAGTGAGAGAAAGAGAAAGGTTGTAAAAAATCAAGTACACACATCATTGTCAAGCAATTCTTCACCCAAGGCAGGAAAATAAATATTTTTAACGTGCTGGTAGATATTTTTTTAATATTCCAATAACAATGTAAGATACTTATGTGCAAGTGTTTTGTTTCTTTATGCATTTATATTCAATTAAATATGCATGAATTGTCAGTGGACCTTTGGGTTCTTAAGAAAGAGATATGAAATTATAAGAGGACCTAAGATGGGTGTGTCGCTTGGTCACCGATATACTCCATAAGAGTAGAATGGTATGAAGTGTATAGTTTTAATTGTTGTGTATTTGTATATGGAAACTGCACTTATCTTATTGGGTGTTTTTAAAATACTCACTCTTACAAATTTTACAAGCTAGTTCGGGTCGATTGGAACAATGGAAGGACGGTGCAGCGGACTGCCAAGGGATTCGAAGAAAAGGGATTTTCGACAAATAAATTTCTAGGTTTTATTGCATTTTGAATTTATTGTCTTATTGAGAATGTTTAAGTTGTTTTTATTTAAAAACATGATTTTATGAATGTTCTATTTATTTGGAGATTAAAATATTATCATTCTGTATTTAAGTAAGTGAAATTATTCCTGATAACACCTCAAAAGATGTATGAAAAATTGGGGCGTTACAAAAATGTAATTTTTTTTTATGCAGAATAGAATCGTTCATACATGCTGAATATTATATTGAGAAAGCAATGCTTTCTTCACTTGCTGAAAATGGTTTCTGTTGCTAGAACCATGCACCGTGAGATGCACTTTAGATGCTGCCACTATTTTTTGTAACTTCATAATTAGTTTCTGTAGTAGTGATATTATGAGCAGATTGGAATTTAATTGGTTCACCAAAAGCAATCAATTTCAAGAACGCACAAGATTTATTGAGGTTGTCTCAATGTGGATTATGTCCTCTCCCGCACTGCAGTAATTCACTATGCAAAAAAAAAGTTTAGAAGAGAAATTCTCACAACTATTTTTCTAACCTCTCTCTCTCTCTCTCTCTCTATTTGATGGCGATAAAAAAGCTAATGAGGGCTCCCTATTTATAAGATAAAATATGGCAGATCCAAATTTTACTAGAACTCCAACTCCTTAAGAAAATTAGGCTTTACAACTTAACATGCGGAACTCTGATGATCTGAATTTTATTGAAGAAATTTGGTTGAGTTGCTATACCAAACTTTTTTAATATATATTTTTCGTCACTCCACTCGTGATTCCTCAACAGTACAATTGCAACTATATTTATAGTGTACACGAGACTATTCTAGATAAATCGGGTAACACACAAGTCATTCAAACCAAAATCCAAGACTCGTTAGTTTTCCTAATGCGTCTTCCAAAATTTCATCTTTTCATGCCAAAACTTCAATTTGCTATGGTCAATATTCCAACGTCATTGAAGATTACAAATTATCATTGGATTTTTAACAAGACCTCCAAATTGATTTTTTCCCTTTAATTAATAACGAATAATTGATTTGAAATTTTAAAAAAAAAAAAAAATTAGTAAGATGCATCTTTTTTTCTGATAGGAATCTCATTGGGAAGCATTAACATTTTGAAGTGAATCTACGATTATAAAAGAAAAGAAAATGGAGGGCTTTGACTGGCTTTTCAAAAGATTAGAGCATTTCCAGGAGGCTCTCTATTTTTAAATAGTATATTCTACAATTTAAAAGTATCTATAAATTTAAAGAGCAAAATTTTTAAAATGCTCCAATAGCCTCTTTATTTTTAACATTTAATTTTACCATTCTCAATATGTGTTTATTGTTTTTTTTTTTCATTCTTTTATTTTTACCATCTTCCCTCCAATAATTATATCACTTTATTTAATTAAGTTAATAAATTATGCATTGAAAGTTGGAATCTTTGAAGCATTAAATTATAGAGAGGTGGGTTTGGCTCTCCAAAACTCGCTCTCTATTTTAAAATGTAAATTGAAGAGTCTCTTAAAGTAAAATTTTAGAGATTGACTCTTTAAAATAGAGAGCATTCTATTTTTAAAGAACCTCTTGGCGATACTCTTATATAACTGATTATACCACCTATTGTAATATGCCACTTCACATGGTTCTCTGCATAAGTGTTGACATTATATTTCAAAATCAATAAAATAGGTTTTGGAATGAAAAAATGATTTGGAGGTCACAAGTGTTGATATTATTGTTCAAAATCAATAAAATACGTTTTTGGAATGAAAAAATGATTTGGAGGCCAAAACTTTGACCAATGCGATTGCACGGCCTTTGTGGCATGCGGTCGCACAAAGACATGCAGGGCCTATATGCCTTAGAAGCGATTAGCCTATGCGACTGCATAAGTTTGTTCTATGTGGTCGCATAGAACTAAAAAATAGCCGTTAAGGGTGATTTTTGTTTGAATTCTTGGTGGCATTTGGTGAAATTCTTGCAACTTTACATAGTTTTTTGGCACTATTTTGTGTGTGTTGATTGAAATCTATAAATACATGATAGATTATCACATCAAATATATAATACAACAACTTGAGATCAAATCTTCACTCCAAAAGATAGAATTTATATTCTTTCCTTCATATTCAAATTTCTTTCAAAATATTCTTGAAATTTTGGTAGAAAACACTAAATGCTTACGTGTTTTTCTATTGCGAGACTTGATTAATCCTTCAAACCGTTTCTCAATATCCCTTTAAACATCAAATTCAATTTGAGATGGGGCAAATATTATTTGAGGACAACGAATTTCATGTTTAAGCTTTTATCTTTAATTCCAGTGTTCTTGTTTTTTGTTCTTTGTTTCTTCTTCATTACGGGTGTGGAAACATTTTTCCAACAATCTCAAACAATACTTTGCAATGAAAAATGAAACTACGATGGCAACGATAAAATTGATGAATCAAGATCTTGTCCATCTAGTTCAATTTGATGAGAAAATTTTCACAAGATGGCAAGAAAAGTTAAAGTTCCTTCCCACGTCGTTGAAGATCTTCTACATTCTTGATCCAGAATTGGTACCACTTGTGGATCCAACGGATGAAGATACTGAAGACGTGAAGATGGAGAGAAAAAAACATCAAGAGGATAAACTTATATGTTGAGGTCATATTCTTAACGCTTTATCTGACCGATTGTACGATCTCAACATAAATACATCATTGGCAAAAGAAATATGGGATGCTTTCGAAAACTAGTACAAAGCCGAAGAAGAAGGTACTAAGAAATTCCTAATTTCAAAGTATTTCGACTTCAAATTCCTTGATAATATCCCTCTTCTTCCCCAAGTACATGAGTTACAAGTTCTTATCAAGAAGTTGAAGGCGGTCAAAATTGAGATCACGGAATCTTTTCAAGTAGGAGCAGTCATTGCGAAACTCCCAGGGACTTGAAAATGATATCGAAAGAAAATAATGTATAGTTTCAAAGATTATTCTTTGGAACGAATGCAAAGAATCTTTGAATTGAAGAAGAATCGAGGGCAAGAGATAAGAATGACACTTCTTATAAAGGCGCTTCAAAGCCAATGCCATGAAAAAAATCGAACCTTCAAATAAATCTAATAAGAGAAAACCTTCTAAAAAGTTTAAAAAGTTTAAGAAGAAGTCCAAGGGAGGTTGCTTTGTAAGTAGGAAACCCAAACATTATGTATAGGAACGTCGACACCGAAAGTAAAGCAATTCCAAAGGAAAAGTGAACTCCATCAAAAAAGACAATAATGTGGCCACCATAAGCGAGATCAATGCAATCAAGAAAAAAGTTCTTGGTTGTGGTATGATACATGTGCAACTGTACACATATCATATGATAAGTCTTTATTCAAAACCTATTATGAAGTGAATAGAGAAAAATAGATTCAAATAGGCAATGAATGTCGCTCTAAAGTCGTTGGGAAAGTAAATGTAGAGATAATCTTCACTTTTGGGAAAATCGTTACTTTAACAATTTTACTACATGTTCCTGAATTAAATAGGAACTTACCTAGTGGTAATCTCTTAGGAAAATCGGGTATAAAATGTTTTTACAAGTCCGGTAAACTTGTATTATGTCTAAATGGAAAATATATTGGAAATGACTATTCTAGTGAAGGAATTGTCAAACTTTGTACTGTTGACAAAATTATTAATAAAGTTGATTTAGTTTATATTGATGATTCATTAACTTTATGGCATGCTAGATTAGGTCACATAAAAAAATTAAAAAAATAAAACATGAAATGAATGTTAAAATATGACTTAATATCATATAATGAAAATGATGCATTTGAATGTAAAATATGTGTAAAATCTAAAATGACTAAGAAGCCTTATCAAAGTGTAAATAGAACTTCTAATATTTTAGAATTAATTCATATGGACATATGTGAATTAAATGGTAAATTAACTAGATTTGAAAATAGGTATTTTATTACCTTTATAGATAATCACTCTAGATATACTTATGTTTATTTAATGCAACATAAACATGAAGCTTTTGATATATTTAAAACATATAAAAATGAAGTTGAAAATCTCTTAAGAAAATAAAAACTCGAAGAAATGATAGAGAAGATGAATATTTTTCTAATGATTTTTACTTGTTTTGTGAACAACAAGTCATAATTCATCAATATTCTACACTTAGGACGCCGGAACAAAATGGTTTGGCAGAAAGGAAAAAAAGAACTTTTGTTGAAATGATAAATATCATGTTAACTTATGCTAAATTGCCATTTAATTTGTAGGGTGAAGCATTGTTGAATGCACGTAGGATATTAAATAGAATTCCTTCGAAATTTACAAAGTTTTCTCCTTATGAAATCTGAAAATGAAGAAAACCTAACATTTGACACTTCAAAGTATGGGGTATCTTGCATATTACATGAACATGAACCCTAATATGACAAAATTGGGTCCAAGAAGTATTAAATGTGCCTTTGTTGGTTATGTTAATAATAGCAAATCATAAAGATTGTTAAATTTGGTGACCCGTTTAATAATTGAATCTAGTGATGTTAAGTTATTTGAGAATTCACTATCCTCGGATAATAAATTAAGGGAAACTTACAATGAGATTTCTAGCTTGAGTGGAACAAAAGATAAAATATCTTCTAAAGATGTTCATGAATCTAGTAAATCGTGAAGAAGCAAAAGAACTTGAATTTAAAAGTCTTTAGGAACGGATGAAATTAACTCTCAACTTATTTTGTTTGACCTAGTAGAAGGAAATGAAATGAATGTTGTAAGAACAATTCATTTTGTTCTACAAGTGGAAACCGGTCCTAAAACTTATAGAGAAACTATGAGTTTTCATGATAGCATCTTTTGAAAAGATGCAATTAAAGATGAAATAGATTCAATTATATCAAATAATAAATGGGAACTTGTCGATTTACCACCCGGATCCAAACCTATTGGATGTAATTTGGTGTTTAGGAGAAAACACAATGTTGATGATTCTCTTAATATCTTTAAAGCAAGATTAGTAGCTAAAAGGTATCGACAAAAGAAATGAATAGATTATTTTAATACCTATGCACCAGTAGCTAGAATAACTTCAATTAGGATTTTATTCGCATTAACTTCAAAACTTGACTTCCATGTTCATCAAATGGATGTCAAGATGGTTATCTTAGGATCTCGATGAGAAGGTTTATATGGAACAATCTGAAGGGTTTGCACTACCTGGAAATGAACATAAGGTGTGTAGGTTGGTGAGTTACACGGTTTAAAACAAATACCTAAGAAATGGTATGAAAATTTTGACTTAGCTATTAATTCATTTGGTTTTCGTAAATAATATTGTAGATAAATGTTTATATTCTAAAGAGTAGAATGAATACATAATCTTTATTTGCTTGTATGTTAATGACATGTTGATTATGAGTAATCACATGGATGGAATCAAAAACACGAAGAGGTTTCTATGTTTCACATTTAAGATGAAAGATCTTGGACAAGTAGATACCATATTGGGTATCAAAATTACAAAAACTAGTAGGGGTTTTTCTTGAGTCAATCACATTATATTGAGAGTGTAATTAATAAGTTCAAACATTTAAATATAAAAGATTCAATACCCCTCTTGATCCAAGTTTAAAATGTATAAAGAATGATGGAAGATAAATTGCTCAATTGGAGTATACAAGTGCTATAGGAATTCTAATGTATTCTCATGTACGCAATTCAATGCGCAAGACCGTACATAGCATTTGCATTTAATAAACTTAGTAGGTTTAATAGTGATCCGAAAAAAGAAACATTGGAAGGCCATTGAAAGAATTCTTGGCTATTTAATGAAAATCAAAAACTTAGGTCTACAATATTCTAAATTTCTGACTATATTAGAAGGATTTATCGATGTTATTTATATATCTAGTACGGGTGAAAGTAAATCTGATATGACCCAGGAGTCGAGTCCAACAAAGCCGAGTCCAGGACGAGACCTGTTGATTTTCGAAGGCGGACCGATGACGCGATCGAGGGCAAAATGGATAAATCAAGTGATGAGATTACTTGTACAAGCAACGGTGGACGATGACATGATCTACATGCAAAAAAAGACAAGTTTCATGTTTGGGTCGAAGTCGGAAACCAATTGGATCAACGTGTTACAAGGAGCAAAAAAATAAGCCCAGTCGGACTTCCAAGCTACCGCTTGGAAAAGAACCAGGCTACCGCCCAGGCATGTAACGAGAATTGATGGAGGCAAAAGAGACTTCCAAACTACCGCTTGGAAAAGAACCAAGGGACCGCTAGAATCCTAGTTTCCTTAAAATTCTAATTTTATTGATGTTTTACCATGTTTTGGAGATTATGCATGATTTTCCTAGGTATTTTAGCATTAGTATAAATAGTTTCTTAATTCATTCTTGTAAGAACCTTTGACATTATTATTTGAGATTTATACAACTTTGAGAGTTTTAATTCTTCCATGTTCTTGGTGGTTTAAAGTTCTAACTTTGAACTTATCAAAAGGTTTCGCAATCCTTTTGTGGCATTCCTACTTTACGGTTCTTGTTCCGGGTAATTAACGGGTCAGATTTCTCACGTGGAATCTCGGTTCTTGGTACGGGTCGAACAACGGGTCGGGTTGCTCTTTGCGCGGCATGATTTCTAGCTTTCTTGGGTTAGATTCATCTTGTTCGTAGGTTCCCACGCTTGTTCTTGGTTGGGTTCACATCAGGTGATATCATAGCACAGTTCTAGAATTCAGGTCATCTATCATTTAAATTTTTGTTCTTTAATTTTCGTCTGAATAAAAAATTACTGTTCATCTGTACTGTTCACGAAAAAAAATTCCAATTTTATTATTTGATTTTGAGTCATTATTTTCATATAATTATATTGTTAATTGCCTCCAAATTTATTAATTAGTTGTTTATTGAATTCCCTTCAAAAAAAAAAAAAAAGGAGAGAAAAAAAAAGAGTATATATTGCTTGAACGTTTAGAGGCAACAAAACAAAAACAAAATAGAAATTTGAGTCAGTTTGTTTTTCTTTTTGAATTGAATCTGTTACTTTAGTCCGTGTAAATTGTGTTGATTACCCAAAACTTATACTTGTGGTGTTGATCACTGCGGGAATTGCATTCCATTTGATTGAGATTGGTTATTTCTCGAGCCATTGATAAATGAAGATGAACGGTAAAAGGTAACAGTGGTGAGCCTAATATCGGGTAAAAGCCAACTTTGAGTGATATACGAGTGCAAACACGTGAGGTAAATTATCTTGTTTTCTTGTTCTTCACTTTCATTTAATTTATGTAATTTAAGTAGTTGCCAATTATATATATGTACATGGAGGGAAACATGGGTAAATGTGAGAAAGAGGCGGTGCCGAATGGATTTTATGTAGAACTTATGGATAATATGCGAACTATAAATCTTAGGTTTGATCAATTGGATGTGGCAGTTGAACGTATTAGCGGCGAGGTAGCTAGGCGTGAAACTTTGATTGATAGTCAGCGGCGAGGGACGCCCTAAAGGGTTCCTCGTGGGGGTAGAGAGGATAGGAGAGGATGGAATCTTATGGCTAAATTTGACGGGGAATTCGAGGCGATGAGTGTAATGAGTGATGATTATTATTTAGAAGGTGATATGGGACGAATGAGGAATAGAGGAGATAGGTTTGATCGAGGGGTTGATAGAGAATTTAGGAAGCATCAAATTGAATATCCCAGCTTTCCAATGTATGAGTGATCCTGAAGCTTATTTAAAGTGGGAAAAGAATGTGGAACTAGTGTTTGATTGCCATAATTACTCGGGGGAGAAGAAGTTGAAGTTACCGGTAGTGGAATTCACTGATTACGCCATTATCTGGTGGGATCAGTTTACGACTAGTCGTAGGAGAAATTTAGATAGGCCAATTGAGACGTGTGGAGAGCTGAAGGCTTGTATGAGAAAGCGATTTGTACCGGAAAATTACCGTGACCTTCATAAAAACTTACAAACTCTTTCTTAGGGGTCTAGGAGTATGGGGGATTACTATAAGGAAATGAAGGTGGCAATGATTAGAGCGAACATAGAGGAGGATCGGGAAGCTACCATGGCCATGTTTTTGAATGGGTTGAATAGGGACATCGCCAACATAGTGGAGTTGCAACACTATGTTGAATTGGATGACTTGGTGCATGTAGCTATGAAGGTGGAGATGCAACTTAGGTGAAAATGGGTAGCTAGGCTTACTGCATAAGTCAAACATCGAGTCTAAGGTTAAGGAATGATGGTGATAGGAATGATCAGGTGATGACTACGGAAAAGGTTGAGGTGCCTAAGGTTAAGGAAGAGGTGAATAAAAATAAGTCAAACATCGAGTCTCAAACTAGTAGGTCAAGAGATATTAGATGTTTTAAGTGTTTGGGTTCGGGGCATATTGCTTCACAATGTCCAAATCGACTGGTAATGATCCTTAGGGAGGATGGAGAGATTGAGTCGGATGGGAGTGAGAGTGATAATATGCCTGGGTTGGAGGATACTAAGGGTGAAACTTGTGTAGAGTACCGGTTGGGAAATCATTGGTAGTAATGCGTGCTCTTACTACGCAAATGAAAATAGATGGTGAAAAGCAGCAACGAGAAAATTTATTTCACACTAGGTGTCATATTAGGGATAAGGTGTGCAGTTTGATTATAGATGGAGAAAGTTGTACAAATGTGGTTAACACGACCCTTGTAGGGGAGTTGGGTTTACCTCTTATGAGGCATCCACAACCTTATAAACTGGAGTGGCTGAATAATTGTGGAGAAGTTCAGGTTACCAAGTGAGCATTGGTGAACTTTAGTATTGGACAATATAATGATGAGATGTTATGTGATGTGGTTCCGACGCATGCGGGTCATCTCTTGTTGGATAAGCCATGGCAATACGATAGGAGGGTAGAGCATGATGGATTTACAAATAGATACAACTTTATGAAGGGTGGAAAGACCATTGTTCTTGTTCCTTTGATACCACAGCAGGTCCATGAGGATCAATTAAAATTGAAAAGTGAGCGAGAGACCAAAAATAAAAAGTGAAAAAGGAGAGCATGAGAAAAGAAAATAAAGTGGCTGAGAATGAGAAAAATGAGTAGAGACACAAAAGAGATAAGCGAGAAAAAATTCTGAGAGGAGAGAAAATTACAAGTGAGCTTGTATACGAGAAAAGTCGAGTGTGAGAGGGCTTTATTGAGAGCTAACAATCCCTCCCCTAATTTGGATATTTCTCCTTTGATACATGGCAGGATAATTCGCGGGGTGCCATACATTGACTATCCATTGGGTGCAAGGCACATGGAAAATTTGGTGAGTAATAGTGAAAATGGATGTAATCACGTCAAGGTAACGTATCAAATCTCTATGTCTATGTTAAACTATGAGCTAGCTTGTTGGAATTGATCTTCACATGGGATATTTGCTTTGGTACATGAAAATGCTTGTAATAATTCTATGAGTGTAGCCGACCCGATGTCACATGCGTTTATGGAAAAATTCTTACTTGTCAATGATATACACTTGCTACGTCGTGAAGTTCTAGCATGCCACACCGAATTAATCACATGTGCTAGACAATTAGGTTGCATTGTTGGGAATTGTAGGCAAGCGTGTTTGAATTTCTATCTTGATGTGTTTACCTGTCTTAGGTTGGATTTATGGAATGTGATGGGAGTAAGTTTAATATCTACTATTTCCACTCCACGTGTTCATTTAACGATTGGTTTAAATCCACTAACATTATTCCATTTAATGACTTTATGTATTGGTGTTAATAGTTGATGAAAGGCATGTGATTCTTATGTTGTCGAGTCAAGTCTTATTTGATCCAGGTGATGATGGATATACCTACTATGCGGATTCGAATTCAAAGGAGGTTCAGGCTATATCCTAGAGGAGGGGGACCTTTCCATATCCTTGCTATGAGCGAAATCGATGGATACAGCTTGTTTCTTTTAGGTAAGTTTGTGATTGTTGACATTTTCGACGTTGCTAACATTGCTTCATTTGGTGCAGGAATAGATTTGAGGTTGAATCCTTTTGAAGAGTGAGAGGATGACATGATCCAGGAGTCAAGTCTGACGAAGCCGAGCCCAGGACGAGACCCTTTGATCATCAAAGGCGGACCGATGATGCGATCAAGGGCAAAACGGGTCAATCAAGCAATGGGATTACTTGTACAAGCAACGGTGGATGACGACATGATCTACATACAAAAAGAGGCAAGTTTCATGTTTGGGTCGATGCCGAAAATCAATTGGATCAACATGTTACAAGGAGCAAAAGAAGAAGCTCAGCCGAACTTCCAAGCTACCGCTTAGAAAAGAACCAAGCTACTGCCCAAGCATGTACCGAGAATTGATAGAGGCAAAAGAGACTTCCAAGCTACCGCTTGGTACAAAATTTTGGGCGAATTTCCTATTTTTGGCGAGAATTTTAGTTTCTTTAAAATTCTAATTTTATTGATAGTTTACCATGTTTTGGAGATTATGCACGGTTTTCCTAGATATTTTAGCATTAGTATAAATAGTTTCTTAATTCATTCTTGTAGGGACCTTTGACATTATTATTTGAAATTTATACAACTTTGAGAGTTTTAATTCCTCCATGTTCTTGGTGGTTTAAAGTTCTAACTTCGAACTTATCAAATGGTTTTGCAATCCTTTTATGGTGTTTCTACTTCACGGTTCTTGTTTCGGGTAACAACGTGCCGGATTTCTCGAGTAAAATCTCGGTTCTTGGTACGGGTCGAACAACGGGTCAGGTTGCTCTTTGCGCGGTGTGATTTCTAGTTTTATTGGGTTGGATTCATCTTGTCCGTGGGTTCCCAAACTTGTTCTTGGCCAAGTTCGCATCAAAATCTACTTCAGGTTGTGTGTTTACTCTTGGGGAAAGTGTTGTTACTTGAAAATCAAAGAAACAAATAAGTATAATATACTTAACTATGGAATCTAAATTTGTAGCATTATCAAATACTGGGAAAGAAGTTGAGTTGCTTAAAGATCTTCTTTATAAAATACCTTTGGGATCGAAGAATACATCTTCAATATTCATCATGTGTGATAGTCAAGTTACATTAGCAAAGATATATAATGGAAAGTCTAGACATATGAATCTGAGACACGACTACATTAGAAAATTAATCAAGAGTGGAATGATTTTCTTAAATTATGTTAAGTCATCTTGGTGCAAGGTTAATCTCTTTTTCTACATCTTTATTCAAAATTCAGTAATGAATTCAATAACAACTTCTTGTTTTTCTTCTGTTACTATGAGACGTTAAATTTAATTTAAGGATGAACAATGTAACCTACTTGGAACCCTTTTATTTCTTTTATTCAAGATTTTTGTTCTTTTATCTTACATACGTTGTTTTGCTATGAGTTTAATGCATCAAAATACTTAAGCACTAATTTGATGATTTTATGAATCTTTTATGATGAGTTTGAAATTTAGACCATATAGTAAAATCCGCCAAATTATTATAACGTTTAGAGATACGTATGTTAATTATTGCGATCATATATGAATTATCAAATCTTTCGTTTAACTAAAGTTGATTCACATAAAGATATGGGATTGAATTAGTTAAATAGGCTCAATGAGAACTCAAGAGGGATAAATTGAATACAATAGAAGAATTTGATCAAACACTACATTAGACTTTTGAATCTTGAATTGAGACTTAAAGGTAATCAATTGATGAAATTGTTCCGCTTTAATATCCATTCATTATTTTAAATTTTTAATCAATCTTTGGTGCTACGATATCATACACTTGTGATAGAAAAAAACACAAGTTTTTGAAGCCTTTGTCGGGAACTATTTACTTGTAATCTTAATTTATTTTATTTTAAATTGTTATTTGATTTGTTTATTTTTTGTTATTTACAGAAAAAAGTGTTCGTTGTATGCTCATACCCAAGGTGATGATCTTGAACTGTTTGATTCGTAAATAGAACGCACTTTCAGATAAAGACTCAAAGAACACAAACAAACACAGCAACATCAAATGGCTAACAATCAAAACAATCATATTCTTATACAATCAATTGGGCAAGTAACCGTAAAAGTAGATGCACCACCGGATCAGCTGCATGAGCGAGGGGAAATAAATAAAGGAGATTTGTCAGTCTAATTGTTCTTGATGCCAATAACAACACCGCTCCAGTATTGTGTATCCAGATTTTAGGGTAAATAATTTTCAGATAAGGGCAAATAGGATAAATTTGACTTGCAATACTCTCAAGTTCTATAGGTTACCTCATGAAAAATCGAATACACACATCTCAAGATTTCTCAAAAATTACCGGAACTTCCATGTCCTGGGGATTAATAAAGACGCTATTAAGTTGCGATTGTTTCCATATATACTGAGAGACGATGCATTGGAATGGTTAGACGCCAAACCTCATGGAAAGAGCAAAATTTCTGCTACAAATTCTTCCCACGTGCGAATGTAGCAAAAATCTGATTGGAAATTTAAACTTTCCAACAAAGAGATGAGGGCATTGACCATATTCAAGGAGCTGATGAGAAAGTGTCCAAATCATGGGATTATTATAAGAAATTGAGTGCAATACTTCTCCACTAGACTTTCACCACTGTCAAAATCTCAGGTGGATTCCTCTGTTGGTGGATCAATCGTAGGAAAATCAATACAAAAATGCATGAATTTGTTTAAGTTAATTGCTATTACACATTCAATGTTCTCATCAAAAAGAGTTGTACAACCTAAAGCAAGTGAAATGTATGAATTAGATAGCACAGCATCTACCAATGCACAAATAGTAGCTCTGACAAAACAGGTAGAGTTATTGTTGAAATCATAGACAAAAGGAGCACATGCAGTGATGGCTAGTCCATCATGCGAAAACTGTAGAGATAATCATCTAACAGAAAATTGCATGTTTCATTCAGAATGGATCCTGCAATTTTAACCCATATGCACAAATATATAACCCAGAATCGAGATAATGCCTGAACTTCAGATGGTCAGATAATTAGCAAAGGAATGGTTCAAATAATGCCCGAGAAACCAAGTTTGGAGGAGATGTTCAATCAGTATATGCAAAAGACAGTCAAGGTATTTCAGGAAATTGACACAAACTTTTAGAATCTGCAGACATCTATCAAGAAACTAGAGACGAAAATTGGTCAGATAGCACAACAGCTTGCAGAATGCGCGCAAGAGACATTGCCAGGCAACACAATGACAAATCCAAATGAGCAAGTAAAAGCTATTATAACGAGAAGTGAAGTACAACTGCCAGAGATACATGTGAAGAGGTCAACCAGAAAAGACAAAGAGATAGATGTAGACGAGTCTGATAGAGAAGAAGAATCTACACCGATCACAAAGGAGGAAGAAGACAGAAAAGAAACATTCACAGTGAGAGCACCAAGTCTCATCAAGGCTTGTGTTCCACCAATTCCTTTTCCTTAACCGCTGCAAAAAAAAAAAAAGTTGGACAAGCAGTTTGCCAAATTTGTGGAGATTTTCAAGAAACTGCACATAAATATCCATTTTGCGGATGTAATATCACAAATGCTCAATTATACCAAATTTTTTAAGGAACTTCTTTCCAACAAGAGAAATCTGGAACACCATGAGACTGTCTGCCAAAATGAGAAATACAGTGCAATCCTCATGAAAAAGCTACCTCCTAAGTTAAAGGACCCAAGGAGTTTCACTATACATTGTACAATTGGTTCTAATTATTTTGAGCATTCTCTATATGATTTAGGTGCGTGTGCTTATTTGATGCCACTATCTGCTTATACGTCTCTTGGATTGGGAAAAACGAAGCCTACAACAATCTATTTTCTACTGGTTGATAGATCTATCGAATACCAAGAGGAATCATTGAAGATGTGCTAGTCAAGGTTGATAAGTTCATCTTCCCGGCAGATTTCATTATCTTGGACATAGAAAATGATTTAAATATTCCTCTAATCTTGGAGAGACCTTTCTAAGCTATTGGGAGAGCACTCATTAATATATATGATGTGAAGATGATTCGCCAAGTGGATTATAAGCAGGTCATATTAGACACTTGTTGCCAAGTAGAAGTTCTTGAGAAGTTATGGCAGATACATTTGATGCAGAGCATCCAGCAATCCTATGTGAAGCAGATATTGAGCAATCAGAGTCAACAAATGTAGAAAGAACAGAATGTGATGAACATTTAGTTGAATAACCGATTGGAAAAAGACAGTGGCAATATGAGTCTCTTAGTATCAACCCCACACCATCAATACCTTCAGTGAAGAAGGCTCCAACTCCTGAGTTAAAGCTCTTGCCATCACATCTCCGTTATGATATTTTGGAAGACTCTACAACACTTCCAGTGATCATTACAAATGATATGACATAGAAGGAAGAGAATAAGTTATTAGAGGTACTCGAGAAGCAAAAAACTATAATTGGATAGACAATAGCTGATATTAGATGAATCAATCATACTTATTGTATGCATAAAATCATAATGGAAGACGAGTCAAAGCCATTAGTGGAAGGTCAGAGTATATTAAATCCAACTTTGAAAGGAAGTAGCAAGCATTATCTACCCCATTTCAGATAGCTCTTGGATGAGTCCAGTACATGTGGTGCCCAAGAAGGATGGAATTATAGTAGAAAAGAACGAGAATAATGAGCTGATACCAACACGATTAGCAACGGGATGGTGGATATGTGTTGATTACATAAAAATGAATATTAGACTAAGTGCAACGATGTGATTAAAATACAAATTGAGATAACAATTAAATGAGAAATGCACTAGGTTCGCGAATCCCCATGCAATGATCCATTTCAATCCAGTTCTACAAATTGACAACACGTTTGATTAATGAAGAATCAATGTCCATATTTCATTCAAAACTCTCTCTCGATTAAACTTGAACCTATTTTCATATAAGACCCGACTATATCTGTATGACGAGAGCAAATATACAAAAATGAATAAATTTTTGTGAACACTTAAAGATTCA
Organism: Osmanthus fragrans; assembly: GCA_019395295.1. NCBI lineage: Eukaryota > Viridiplantae > Streptophyta > Magnoliopsida > Lamiales > Oleaceae > Osmanthus > Osmanthus fragrans. The sequence goes on from CM033356.1 coordinate 12,805,257, forward strand.
CGTAAGGTATAGCGGTATATTTATATCCTCTATCGGACCTTACGATGACTTATACCCTGTCGAGCTTATTTCTCCTCTTTCGAATGGATGAAATAAACCACTGTAAATTACATAATCATACGCATCCTAATTATGGATAACAATCAACGTATATAAATCATTCATCAATTCAAAAACGCGTTTTAATGTTAAAAATATAAAACTAAGAATTGAAATATCACATCACATGGTTCATCATTCACCTAGTACAAATAAACTTAGCCTAACATGGAAAAACTAGATAACAAAGAAAATAGATTGGAGAAGATATCACCATTTCAATTCTTGAGGTAAATCTCAAATCTTGAAGTAATCTTCTCATTTACCCTTCTTTTTTGCTCTCCAATATGTTATTTTTCTCTTAGAATGGATAGCCCCCATTTCTGGAGTAATTAGGGTTATAAAGAAGTCCTGGATATGTTTCCATAGGTGGTTAAATCAAAAAAGGAAACTGAAAAACCTGCACCCAGAATTAACCATGCGACTGCATGGTTGAATCCCATGTGACCGCATGGATCATTCAAGCCAGCCTTTGGAATTCCCTGCATACACTTGTGCGACCACATGGCATTTCTACCATACGATCACATGGTAGAAAAAATGTTTCATTTTGTTCATTTTGGTCCTTGATCATCAATTTTCTCTAATCTTGGCCTCATTTCTTCTTCCTCCTGCTTCTAGCACTCTATGACTTCACCGAATTGTAGTTAGCTCGTTTGAATTCTCGATTCGTTCTTCGAGTCAACTTTTGAATAATTGCAATTTGGTCCCTAAACTTTCATTTTAGTCCTTTTTGCCCTTTTTGCATACTTTTCGTCATATCCATCAATGTAACACTACAAACACAAATTGTACTAAATTAAGTCATATTTCAACGTATACATTCACAATTGTCCATGTTTTGTGGCTTAAATAAGTGCGCAAAACGCATTTATCAAGCATCCATTGAGCATATGGGTCTCCATCAATTTGGTCTTGAAATGGCAACCAACGTCAGGGCAGTGCAGACACGTCACGAATAATGAAAATGTGTGCAGTAATTAAAACTGTAGTAGATCCCAAGCAAGTTCGGGATCGACACACAAAAGGAATAAGGTTTAAGGAAGTGGAAGAATGGTAAGGACCAAGGCTACATTAGCCCCTTGACCCACCCGCCACCGCAATTTGTCCAACTTTGACCGCACTTTGTAATTATTAGTTTGAGTTGTAATTTCCTTTCAATTGTAATTGTTTATTTCAATTGTAAAATTATTCTGTTATTTATAAACATTTAGTATGATTCTTGTTTTAAACATCTGCTCGTGTCACTTACATTTTTGTTACTTAAACTATTATAGAGGGTATTAGGTATTCAAAAGTCTTTCTTCAAGCTCACCGGTGTTCACTTATAGCACCAACAAATGTAATTTCTTGCTTTCATCAATCAATCAACAATTTATTTTCAATGCATTCAGATTCTTTGTTGCAAAGTTTTCTTTGAATTGTAATGTCGTGAAACCATGTGATGACTTATTTGCTCAATAACTCTCCACTTGTAAATTTTTTAATGGAATTGCTTAGGTATGAAACCATATTTCCAATTTAGAGACTGCACCCTATGGATTTTTACAAATGAGTATTCTCATTCATATTTTTCTTATGTAGATTCACCGACAGACCCACATGGGGTCGTGTGGAATCAAATAACCCCACAAATTTTTGCCTTTTTTTTTAAATAGTTGTTTTGATTCATTTACGATCTACTTTGATGCACTCATTACAAGATGTCAAAAGAAGTTAAAATATTGCACTCTTAATATCATTTTGAAAGTGCTTATGGCCTAGTTTTTCGCTCATTAATGGCGTGCTAAATGGTCAACCACAACAAAAGTTACGACGTGTCAAAGTAGGCCGTTTCAAACTATTATTTCGAGAGTTTCGATAATATGCTAACTTTCAAAATTCATCGATGATTATATGCTATTCGAATCTACAAATCACCTATGTCATGTAGAAGTTCATTTCAAAAAACTACATCATTGTCATATCGAATTATCCAAACGGATATCGAAAATAGTTAAATATGCTTCAAACGTACATTAAAAAAAAAACGTCCAACTCGTTTTTTCTTTAAAAAAATTCAATTATTTCATTAGCGTTTATTATTTTTACATGATAAATTTTTCAATATAATTTATGTCATTTTATTAGAAAATTGTACATGAAATTTGGTGTCCAAAATTTTAGGATCGTTATGGATTAAATGTAATATTACTTTCAAATTATATTTGCTTTAAATTTGAATTTCATATACTTCTTTTTGGATTAAACTTGGATTTTATTTCAATTCATTTACTTTCTACATTCAATTTGTTTTACACACTGTCGGCTCATCATTTGTCAACGAAATGAAAAACAAAACTATATAAGTAGCAAAATTCACTTAATAATATTGATGAAAAGGGTTCCTATTATATACAACGTTTTTAAAGTATCAAAATACCTATTAACTTATTTCATTAATAATATGTTGTTTTTAAAAAAAAATTATATTTTAATTTTTGACCCTACAGTACAAAAAGTCTGGGTCTGTCCCCATGTAGATTAGGTGCAAGAGATTCACAAGCGTAAAACGTGCAAGCCCTGTCGAGAGTGAGGAAGCAAGCGGCAAATGAAGTGTTTTTTCTTGAGTGACCACATTTATCTACAAGAAATACGTGCATTTCTATATACAGTAAGGAAGGAAAGGTAAGTAGTAGTTTACCTAATTGATGGATACACGAGACACCCGTTTTTCTTTCTAGTTTTAGACGGTTGTTTAGGATACAAATGGTTGAAATCAAGAAGCCATAGTATGATCTGGATTTCTCAGGTTCGAAATGAAGAGACAAAAGTGCAAAGGAAAGTTTGGGTGACAAATTCACATACAACGAAAGGAGCATAATGTTTATTGAAAATCAAAACATAAAAAATAAAAAAAAATAGGAGTAGAAAACATCCAAAAGTAGTTTAATCGAAGTGTCTAATCCTATCTATATACTACGTCCCTGTATTACATCACGTACCACTTTCATATTCATGCTTCACGGATAACGTCAATAATCATGCTTCAATTCTGTGACAACTATTTTATCAACCGTTCACAGCAAGTGATTGGTTGATTAAAAAAAAAAAAAGTAGTTTTCTAAGCATGAATATTGAGCAGAATTGGCTTATTATAATGATTTTCACATACAACATAAAGAGGAGAAACCACGTTGTGGAGAGATCTTTGAACTGTCTAGATCTCGACTTAAAGTCACTTGGAATTTATCAATGACAAAATTCACTGAGCCTATTTACGATGGAGCCAGTTGTTATCCTATGTCACATTTCATGAACAAATTTAATGGCCTAAACCTTACTGCTGAGAACCATGCTTCTTAGTTTTCCCATGGATGAACATGTTGCCTATAATCTTATCATTTTGGCATTCACTCTTGACACACTTCAAACTGCATGCTTCCAATCCAAATAATTGAAGTACAAAAGATTTCGCATTGAATGACAGGCAATATATTTACATGCATATTTTCATTCTTGGAGAAAAATGGTACAAAAACTAACCGATTGCAAGGAGGCTATAGTCTATTTGTCTTCCCTTATTTATATGATACATGAGTTTATCCAACCTTGCAGCATAAGGGGATGCTAGTATTCTGTGAAACAGAATCAGAGAAATTTAAGATGGCTGAATTTGATTGCTTTATCTCTGATCATGAGTCAAGAGGTCAAGATATATTACATTTTCTTCAGTGGATGCTTATTTGATCACCAAACATATGCATGAAACTGTCCTTTCCTACATCTGATAACCTTTCATATTTTCTGAGAGACTTTGCAGAGGAAGCATCAAAGACAGGTCAAAGAATCCTAGACATATTATTGCATGCTGCTTTTTTAGGCTCGCTCGTCCCATTTTTCCCACTGTAAAGATCAAATTTTAAGAAAATTAGTACATCGTTTTCAAATGCATCACCCTTCTCATTGGTAAATTCTGTTTGGAGGCCACTATCGATGAAAAGGGTTCCTGACTTAGGAGTGGGGTATCCAGCAAAACCATGGACTTCAATCCCCCCCCCCCCCCCCCAATATAGTTATCCAACTATGCTCTGCCCCTTTGTTTTATTAACACAGCTTTCTTTCATCAATATTCTTACCTCCTCAACACCACTCCAATTACCCCTCTCAGCATAAATATTGGATAACAACACATAATGGCCTGAATTCTGCGGTTCAAGATTGATAAGCTCCTTAACTGCATGCTCCACAAGCTCCATGTCGCCGTAAGTGCGACAAGCACTAAGCAATGCACCCCATATAGCAGCATTTGGCTTCATAGGCATGATCTGTATCAAATCATAAGCCTCCTTCACACAACCACTACGGCTAAGAAGATCGACCATGCATCCATAGTGCTCCAGTTTGGGTTTTATATGATTAATTTTTACCATTGAAGAAAAGAAATCTTGGCCTCTTTGCACCAAACCTGCATGGACGCAGCATGCTAAAACCGCCACGAAAGTTGCATCATTAGGACTTGTACCTTCATGATTTGTCATCTCCTCAAACATTTCTACCCCAAGTTCACCTTTTCCATTGAAAGCCAATCCTGAGATTATTGCATTCCAAGAAACCACATTTTTCCTAGGCATGTCCTTGAAAACCTCAAAAGCTTTCTCCAATTCCGCACACTTGCAGTAAAGATCAACTAGTGCATTGCCCACAGAAACAAAATCTTTATAGAGGCCACTTGACTCAACATAAGAATGAACCCACCTCCCAACGTTAATTTCACCCAAATGAGCAGACACTGGCAACACCGTCACAACTGTGGCCTCGTCAGGCTCAAACCCCTCATACAACATTTCATGAAAAAGTTCCAAAGCTTCGATATCCCTCCCACTCTGTGCCAGACATGAAATCATGGTATTCCAAGAAACAACACTCCTCTCACTCATTTGCCTAAACAAACGCAACCCCATTTCCACATTCCCACTTTTGCAATACCCACGAATTATCAAATTCCAAACAATCACATCCCTATGAGACATTTTGTCGAACACCCTTTTGGCCTCCTCCATTCTCTCACAGTTCACATACAACTCCACAATCCCAATCCTAATCGATCCAAATCTCGCAAATCCAAGCACCAGAACTTCTTTATGTACCCCACGACCCAATTTTAAATCTCCGAGTTTGGCGCACGCCTTGAGTAAAGGTGCATAGGTGAATTCATCTGGCCAAATCCCGCGCTTTTTCATGACGGAAAACATAGAAAACGAGTTTTCGGAGGGCCCACAAAGGGAATAGCCCTTTATCATGGAGTTAAAGAGGAAGATGTTAGGGTTGGCAGACTGCAAGAATATACGTTGGGCGTAAGGCATTTTGCTGAGGGAGCTACATATGGAGATGAAGTGGGAGAGGAGCTGGTTGGAGTGGTGGAGCTGGTGGCGAAGAAGATGGCCGTGGATCTCAGTAAGGTGGGTGCGGGTGTAACGGCCATGGAGGAGGCGGAGGAGCCTCCGCTCTATCTCTCGGCTGCCTCTGCTCATGTGCAGGAACACGGTGCACTCGGCGGGAAAATTGAGACACTTACGGATTACGGATGAATTAAAATTAAGAAATAATTGCAGCTGAGACCCCAAACCTTTCAAATAGTGGCAGACATTCCCCTAACCTTTCAATCATTGCATCCATCACCCCAAACCTTTCAAATTATAACAGCTGAGACCCCAATGGATGGTTTCCATCCAATCTGTTGTTAGTATACCCAAAAAATCAATTTTGATAACATTTTACTCAATTTTAAAAGGGGTAAAATAATAATTTAATATTTTTCCCACAAAATAATTAAACATTTAAATTAAAAATAAAATAAAATAATAAAAATAAACTATTTTCTTCTCCCTAACCCCCACCCCCACCCCAAAATCAAAAATCCGTCATACCATCGCTACCGACCACGATCGTCGTCGCCGCCACCACCTCCACATAAGGAATAACTTCAAACTTGTCATCAGCAATCTTGTATAGAATGGCTGACGAAGGGTAACCTGTATAAAAGGTAGACACAACGATCCCCAGTTCTTTTATCATATTTCTTCAGAATCTTAATCAGACCTAAAGATATGTGTAGAAACATTTCATTATACACTTAAAAACCCAAACCTTTTAAATTCAAGAAACTATCTTGAAGACCAAAATTCCCAAGAGAAGTATTACAAAGTTTGTTAAGAGAGCAATAGGTTTTTAGCATAACCATTTCCCCATGAATAGTGACAAACTCCTTACAGGTTTCCATCATCTCTTCACTAAATTCAATCTTGGATAAATTTGAGTGCATAGAAGTGCAATGCTTCTATCTCAAAAAGAAGTTTTTGGAAAAGCACAGGTTTGCAAAATAAAGTGAATCAATTTTGGAAAAACACAGGGTCATGTTGCCGGGTTTACTGCTAGTTGGGCTAATGTTAGGTCCGGATTCGCTCAACTTGTTATGCCATTAATGTATTTTTTTATTTTTTTTTCTTCATTAGTATGGCAGATTTCTGGTTTTAGATTGAGGGATTGGGGGTGGGGTAGAAGAAGAAAATAGTTTTCCTTTTTCCTTTTTTTACTTACGTTTTCAATTATTTCATGGGAAAAATATTAAATTACTATTTTTCCCTTTTAAAATTGAGTAAAATATGGTCAAAATTAAATTTTTGGGTCAACTAATGACATATTGGATGGAAATCATCCATTGGGGCCTCTACTGTTACGATTTGAAAGGTTTGGAATGATGGCTGCAACAATTGAAATGTTAGGAAAAAAGTCTGTCAGTGTTTGAAAGGTTTGGAGCCTCAGCTGCAATTATCCCCTAAAATTAAAGTTTTGTATGGACATAAATGTCCTTATCACTCATTTCTTAAATTTATTTTTCTCAAACTCTTTTTAAGAACCTGTTTAACAATTATTATTGGAAAAAGAGTTTTAATAGTGAATTTTAGAAGAATGTGTAATTAAAAAGTAAGGAAAAAATTTTGTGTAGAAAATTTTACTATGTAAATTATGTAGTTGAAAATGATCGTGTGGCAAATCATAAAATAAATTAATGTGTTTCAAACAAGCACTTAATATTACAATTTATGGAACTTATAATTTTTATTAACTTTTTAGTCATATATTTCATCAATTTTTTTTTATCAAAATCTACTAAAAATATATATTTTATTCAAACTAAAATGGCTAAGAACTAAGGATTACATATCTATCTGTGATAAAAATAAATAAATAAACAAATAAAAGCAATATTAGTCATACCGTGCCAAGCCAGTACAGTATCAATGCTTTCTTTCTAATAGGAACCCGGCTTGAGCAATCCGATTCAAGGAAATCTTCAATCGAGGCTTAGATTCTATTATCTTATGTTTAGTTATAGAGGCTCATTTTTCATTGATAGGAATGCAGGTAAAAGACAAAAGTTAATGAGGTTATTTGTTATCCATTCCGGTAAATACTTGAATTGCTTTGATTTCATAATTAAATTTAGGCCAGACAATTCTATTTATTAAATACTCGAAATTTTGGTTCAATTCGATTATCTTTAAAACCAAATCGGATTGGACCATATTCATCCCTAATTTTACCAGTTTTGGGTTTGGTTCATAATGCCATTTATTTCTCTTTATTTAAATATCGAGAAGTTTCTCCGATAAAATAAGTATTTTTCTTATATTTGTTAAATTTTAGTATGTAGGATTATATAAATGAAGAAATGAAGAAATTATAATGTTCTACGGGTTAATTCGCCAAGTTCACCGAAGTTTTTGTTGAGAAAAACTATTTTTGAATAGCTAACATTTAGTAAGTGTAAAATTAGATGAGGTTTTGATTTATCCGAAAACAAACTTAGAAGAACAATATTGAAAAGAAATTGAAATGGTCAAAGTAGGAGTTCGACACTTTCTCTTTAATACAATAATGTCTCCCATTGATGCTGACAGTTCTTTGAGACTCAACTCCCAAAACACAATTACCCTAATTTGTAATAGTAACACTCCAAATTATATAACCAATAAATTTACTAATGTTAGGCTCTCCCTAAATCTAAAAAGGGACTTAAAATATGCAAAAGGGGAGTTGAAATATTTGGGTTTGAAATGGAAAATGCGAAATGTGCAAGGAAGAAGAAAATGTTATATTGCATAAGAAGATGAACGAACAAAATCATAAATTGGGGGGACTTAGATATAAAAATTTAAAAGTTGTATGCTAAATAGCACAACTACTGAAAACTTGTGTTTGAGCCAACACAACTCGTTTGGACATAACTATATGGATAAGAATTTTGCTACTTGTACAACATTGAATGACAACAATGGTTGACAATCATCTCACATAAAGAGGGACCCACGATTTTTTTATTCATCGTGGACCTCCCTCCCATGTGAGTGATTATCAACCATTGTTGTCAACCAATATTGTACAAGTAGCATGGTTGATATAAACAAATACGTTTGTTAATTGTCAATAATGTGAGCCAAGACACGTGTAACATTCTGATTTTTGGGAGGTTTTTAAATAATATAATTAAAATATAGTATTTAATGTAATAAGAATTATTTAATAAAATGTATTATTTTACAATCATCGAACGCTTGCTTTAGTTCGTACAAAGATACTCAAGGAGTCTATACACAATTTTCTCTTATTTAGGAGCAATGTATCTCTTGGATTGTTCCAGATAAAAAATTTCTTCTAATTTACCATTTAAGAAAGTTGTATTAACATCCATCCATTGATCTACAAATTATGTGATGTGTTAATTGCAATGAATACTCCAATAGACATGATTCTAATCACTAGTGAGTATATGTCGAAAAATCAAGGCCTTCTTTTTGTATATACCCTTTGCCTACCAATTTAGCCTTGTACTTATCAATTGTTCATCGGTGCTTAATTTTCTCTTGAAAAATATTTGTTTCCAATGATCTACTAATTTTCATGTATGACTCTACATAGTAAAATTAATTTCACGATTCATAACATCTTTTCAGAGCGAAGCTTTTAGACTCAACATCACTTTACTAAATATCCTCGGTTCATTTTCTAACAAATAAGTTAGAAAATTTGAACCAAAAGATTTTGTTGTTTTGCCCATCATACTATGTCCCGGTTCTTTGTCACTTTAATAATTACTATTTACAGTACTATATGTTCATTTTTGTGAATTCACCCCATTCCTCTTTTTACAGATAAAGATGTCCTCAAATAATACATCATTCATAGATTCAATGGTAGCACTAATGCTATTATCATATCTAGTGAATATGCAATTAATGGATATAGACTCTATCTTAACCTATTGAGTAAATACTAAGTCCTCGTTTGATCCTCATTATTTTCAAAATATATTTTTCGCTCCCTTCTTCTCAATCATACGTTCTTCAATAAAATAATATTACATATAAATTCAAATTTTTTTAAATTTTTTAACCACGCGTTCTTCATCAATCTACTATTCCAAAAATGGATTCTTAAACAAAAATGGGATTCAAACAAGCTCTAAATACTCTAAGGTTTGCTCTTAATAAAGAATTAATTGGAAACAAAAAGAATGATTTATTGTTTACTTTTTGAAGTGACTTCTAAGTAAAAAAACACAGTCTATGGTTAAATTTGTTTTGAGTGTTATGGTAAATCTACTTCAAAATCAAAATTCACAAAAACAAAATTATGAGGTAGGTTGTCTGTGGTACACAACTTTTTTTAAATTCATGACGGCCAATAAGTATTTTATTTTTTATTTTTTATTAATTTTTTAGTAATTAGATTATGTACCTACATTCTTACTGAATTTTCATTATTACTCGTTTTAAGAGTATTTATAAGTGTCTGAAGCTATGTAGCTGTTGGGAGATTTTTGTGCTACATGTCTCACGTAGTACCTCCCACTACCCCCCACGTTCTGAGTGAAGGGCCTCCACCTATTCAGTGATTGGTTGTGTCCATGATAATCGTTGAATGGTTCTCATCCAACTTAAGGATTTTTTATGTTAAGTGTTGTGCTGGCCTCATAGTAGTGGAGAGCCTTATAATGGTAGATTGTCTAATATGAACATAGAGGGCTTAATAGTGATAGACGATCTAGTATGAACATAGAGGGCCTCAGAGTGGTAGACGACCTCATAATGGCAAACGACCTAGTATAAACGTAGAAGACCTCATAATGGTAGACAGTCTATCGTGGATGTATAGAGCCTCATAGTAATAGATGGTCTATTATGAACGTAAATGACCTCATAGTGGTTGATGGCCTCATAATAGTAGACAACCTAGTATGAACGTAGAAGACCTCATAGTGGTAGACGACTTAATAATGGTAGATGGCCTAACATGGACGTAGAGGGCCTCACAGTAGTAGACGGCCTCATAATAATAGATGACCTAGTATGAATATAGAGGGCCTCATAGTGGTGAACGGCCTCATAATGGTAGACAGTTTAGTATGAACGTAGAGAATCTCATAGTGATTGACGACTTAGTATGAACGTAGAGAGCCTCATAGTGGTAGACGACTTCATAATAATAGACGACCTAGCATGGGGTGCTCTACATAGAGTGCTTGTCAATTAGTCTTCACCTTATTGCCCATCTTAGATAATTATTGATGTCATCTAATATCACTAGTCTATCTACCTCTTTTCGATGTCAATTGATAAGGGGTATTGTCTTCACTTTTTCCATGTTGATTAATTAATTTATTTTTAAAATCAATCCCTCACATAGCAACATTTGGTATAATATAAGTACGTCAAACAATCCAAGTGGCGTAAGGTAATGGTAGTATTATACAAATGGCACCCATGGGTAGGTTTGATGTTGGGGAAAAAAATCGCCAAAAAATTCAAAATTATCATCTATATGAAGGGGTGAAGACCTCCCTTATTCATTTTCTTCCCCCGTTTACAAAAATTCTAGAAAAATTATTCATTCAAACTCTCAAGGTAATTTCGTCATTTATTCTTCCTTCGTCTTAGTTTTTCAAGTTGTCTTCTTCCATTCCATCATAATGTACAGAACTATTTTAACCTCGTCCTTCTGACAAAAGTGGAAATGAGGGGACGAACAAGTCTATCGACGCTTGCCAAAATATGGTGTCTACTAGCACTGGTCGACGAGGCTGGTCGACGCCTGTCGAGCCTTGGTAGATGATCGATCAGCCTTACTGGTTGACAGCCATCCAGCCCGATCGTGGGGTTGATCATTCTCTCTGTTATTCCAATAGCCCGACCCATGCTGCTGAATGTCATGTCTTTCAACGAAGTTCTCCCAAAAAGCACATTAGCTCAACTAAGTCTTTGAACCAAAATTTAGAAATTGGACGAGATCCGAAAAGCGAAGTGATTATTCTTGATATTCCAAAATGCTATAGCATTTATAAATCCCCAATCAAATTGGAAAAATCACTTGGAAAATTCGACCGTGTTAACAATTATGTTTATAGAGCCCTTATGTCCAAAGAGAGACTTCCTGGGTCCGACCCCGTGAGGTTGCAGTTTTCGATTCACCATCCATCCTTTCTTGTTCTCAATTTTCAATTAATTCCACCTCACTACTAGCCAAGTAAATCATAATACAAGGAGGAAGGCGTTGTACTTCTTATACATATGCCTTAGCAAGGAAATCTCTCTCTCAGTAGACCTCTTTAGGTACATCTTTGAGATGCACAAACTAGCTCAGTACAATGCATTTTATCTTCTTCACCTCCAAAGTCCCCTTGTGCTTTCCCAAATTTAGGAATTCCAACATCAGGTGAAAGTCTCGATTCTTCTTTGTTCGACCTTCCTAGGGCCATTTTTCATGCAACACTAGTTGGAGGCATCCTTAAATCCGACTCTTCAATAGTCACGTCAAGCTTACTCCTCCCCTTAAGAGCACAAATTCAATAATTGACTGATATATCACTTCTTGCACTCTACTTAGGGTTGGTTTTGACTATGAGAAATATGTTGATGGTGGGGATTAGTCGACCTACTGGTGGGTTCTCCTCCTCTACCCTTACTTTTACACTTGCATATATTTTTAATTGCTATTTTTCGAGTATGATGAACTCAATTGTGTGCACACAAACATGAACTTTGATTGAACACCCTGCCTATGTCGGGGAACGATGAGGGATTTATTCCTACTCATGCTGGGCTCTTGCATATTTTGATTTTAATTTCACACTTGCGTGCACCTTCATTTGTTGTTCTTTGAGCTTGATAGATTTTATCTTGCATATGTAGACATGGGTTTGACTTGGAGAAGACCATGGATTCTATGTCCAAGCACAGATATGAGGCTTACTTGTCTTTCGTTCCAATAAAGAGAAAGAAAACTGTCAACGAAGGGCAAGATTGCAAGCAGTCGAGAAGACCTCACAACCTTTGGATGGACCTGTTGAAGCTATCTCATCACCCCGAGCCTAAAGGGGGCAGCTCGAGTCACGTCAGGTCCGAGAGTGAGGGCTCTCCTCTTCCGAACTTTGGGTTTTCCCCTACTCGAGGCTATCATGAGTAGGGTTGAACACAATTCTATTTAGACGATATGTGGCAAATTTTCAAACTAAACCATTTAAAGCCGTTTCAAATTTTTTTAAACCAAATCAAACTACTTCAGTTTCTAAACTAAACCAATCCAAACCAACTTTTTATGTTTGGTTAGGTTTAAAATCACAGTTTAACCAAAAAAAAATGTAAATCGAACAAGTTAAATCATAAATTTTAATTTTAAATATCACGTTAAAATATAAATATTAGTATTATTACGAATATTATAAACACGTGTTCTTCACTTCTGATAAATCAATGCAGTGAAACAATTTGTTCTAACCTCTTAATCAATACTAATTGGCACAACATCTCTAGTGGTAAAACATGATTCGTTCTGTACATATTGATAAGAATATAACAAATATATTCATTTATTACAATTAAATGGAGAAAAAAACTATAAAATAAAGTGAATAAAAAGATAAAATACGATAATACCTTCTATAGCTTTTTTTGAATCATCCAGTGCTTCTACTTCTTCCAAATATTAACGAATCACTATAGGTTCCTTGCTACTTTGTAACCAACTGTTAGTGCAAATCACCGCCTCAACTATCTTTGCACTCAATGAACTCTTAAAGGAATCGAGAATTTGACCACTAGTAGAGAATGCAAACTCAGAAGCAACTGTAGATATTTGAATGGCTAACACATCTTTGGCAATTTAGCAGACAAACTTGTACTTTATTTTCATTCAATTTTTACCAAATTAATATATCAAAATCATCACTGGTCAAAGCTTCACAACGATCATTTAAATAATCCTTCAAATCATTCTTCTCAACTTGAGTTTCGTACATAAATCTAGCCTTAAAATTTGAGGCAATGGGTTTGGAAATTTCCAAAGTAGTTTGTAAAGCACTTTGGCTTCTAGGTTGAGTAGAATCCTTAGGTAGGGCTAATGGTGGAGTCATCATTTCCTTATAGCATTCATATAACCCGTGAAGCGTGTTTTCAACTTTCTTTAACATGTTTGCAATTTGTACATCATAAATAAGTTCAAACCCAACTTCAAGCAATTTCAACTTGCATCTAGGGTCAAGAACTGTTGCTATGAACAACAATTGATTAAACTTTTCAAGATTATCCCAATACTTATCATATTTTCTTCTCATGCTAACTCCCATAGATCCTATCATACTATTTGGCTCTTTAGGTAATTCTTTCAACTCCCTATGAATTTTCACATATTTCTTGAAAGAAAGTGTTTGACGTTACATATAAAGAGCCACTTATTTTCAATTTTTTTACCAACAAAGACTTCTTTACTTACAAGTAAACTTCTTAGCCAAACATGCTCTCATGATTGCAACTATGAAAAAATTGCAATTAATACGCAAAATCAAAATAGATAATGTTTGATAACTCACAAGACAAGTCAAACAAAACCAATTTAAAATTAAAAAGCGAAAATTTTAAAGTACAATTACATAATAATCAGCTCATAAACTACTCAAACAAACCATCAAATCTTAAGAATTTTCTTCCCTTTTTCCCAAAACAAAATGTGATATTCCAAGGACCTAGAAACTTTCAAGCTGTTAATGGAGAAAATTTGAAATTTACCACAAAAAAAAAAAAAAAATTCAGACTTACATGTTATTTCTTCTATTACAACTTGAAATTGGGGAACTAGATTCTTGGGATAGGAAGTACTAGAGGGATATCGAGAGATGGCCTAAGAGGTTTCTCGATTTCTCATAGTATTGTAACTATAAGAAGGTCTTTTTTTAATTGGGTATTTAGTTAAGTTGGGTATTGAATTTAATTGGATTGGGTCTAATATGAGGTCTCTTCTTAACTGAAATGTATTTGGTTTTAATGGGGTTGAATAAAATTTAAATTAAAATAGAATTTTTTTGGTAAGCGGTTTGGCGTTTGAAACGGTTTGCAAAAATTAAAACCACTTCAAAGTGGTTTGGCTCGGTTCAAAACTAAAACATTGACGGATCTACGTAGAACCAAACTAACAGTTTCAAAAAAGCAATTTTGGTTTGGTTTGGTTTGGCGGCAAAGGGTGTAGACTTCCTACTATACTTCCACATTTTTGTTTATGTCTTTTCTCTTAACCATGCCTAATAATTGTTTATCATTTTGTCTCTTCACTTATTAGGTTGTGGCCTTACGGACTGGGCATGTTGAGTCAAGCAACTGATAAACATTGGAGCTAAAGGCTCTTGCAGAAGCAAAGAAAAAAAAAAGCTCACTACTACAAGAAAAAAGTTTCTTCTTTGAATAAGTCTCTCAAAGCTTTAAAGGCCCGAGCTCGCGAGCAAGAGACATAAAATGATAACCTGCGATTTGTTTTAGCCCAAACATAAAGCATCAGCATCCTGGAGGCATCCATGGAGTAGCATAAATCATTCTCAGATTATGCTAGTGCCTTACATTCATATGGGGGGAAGGCGAGGACAAATTGGCCGTGGAGTGGGTAGTTGCTAAGCACTTTTTTATCGATCCCTCAGGTTTCAATAGGTTTTTGGTGCAGTGCAAGGGGAAAGATAGCAGAGCTAATCAATCCAAGACATTTGGGCACACATCACGAGGTGGGAGCGAAGAGAATTCTCGCTTAGGTTGATGTAGTCTTTCGTTGCTGTTATTCTAGCACTTCCCATTATTATTCATTTTTGTCATTTGATTGTCTAGTGGTTTTTTCGTGTCTGGGATGAGGACAAAAAATCACACTTTATTTTGAGTATGGATGATTTTCTTATTGAACATTATTGTTGCTTAATTTTTCTCTATCTATCTTGTCATATACACACTGCTTGCTATGTGTAAAAGTTAAGTTGCCTATTTTCACACAAATTCTCTTATTCGATCACGTAGTAGTTAGAGGATGCGACAACCAGCGGAGGTACACCTAGCTACATAATGGCAAACTGTTAGCCATCGACTATCATATGGATGATAGATGTGGGTCTATTGCTATGAGATCGACACGTGCGTGTCGACCACAGGCCCGGGTAGCGATTTCAAATTTCATTTCAATTATCGATCCAGTAATTAGTTTTTTGGTTTTATTGCTTGCCACCATACCATTTAGCCTATGTCGAATTGTGGAGCCTCTTGGGCTACATTAAATTGTCCTCAAGCCTACGTTGAATTGTAGAGTCTCTTGGGCTATGTTGAATTGTATAGTGCGGGGTTTAGTGGTTCAAGGCCTTAACCAATTTTTTATTTTGAAGGCTCTCGACTATGACCATAGAGCCCCATCAAGCTTATAACCAATTTATTGATTTTGTTGCTCTCCGCTTAACCCCTTGGACGATGCCGAATTGTATAGTGCATGGTATTGTAATTTAGGGCTTTAACCAATTTTCAATTTTGAGGGCTTTCCACTAGACCCAGAGCGTTGTCAAGCTTATAACCAATTTATTTATTTTGTTGCTCCCCATCTAGGCCCTTAGGCTATGTCAAATTGTAGAGAGCATAGTCTAGTGATTTAGGGACTTAACCAATTTTTGATTTTGAAGGCTCTCCACTATAAGTATATGACCGTAGAGAGCTGTTGAACATATAATCAATTTATTGATTTTTTTTGCTCTCTGTCTAGTCCCTTAGGATATGTCGAATTGTAGAGCGCAAGGTCTAGTAGTTTAGGGCCTTAAAAATTTGATTTTTAAGGCTCTTCACTATGACTGTAGAGCGTTGTCGAGTTTGTAACCAATTTATTAGATTTGTTGTTCTCCACCTAACCTCTTGGGCTATGTTGAATTGTAGAGCGCAAGGTCTAATGGTTTAAGGTCTTGACCAATTTTAGTTTTAAAGGCTCTCTATTATGACCGTAGAGCGTTGTTGAGCTTATAACCAGTTTATAGGTTTTGTTGCTCCTCGTCTTGTCCCTAGAGCTATGTCGAATTGTAGAGCATAAGGTCTAATGGTTTAGGACCTTAACTAATTTTTTATTTTGAAGGCTCTCCACTATGACTGTAGAGTGTTATCGAACTTATAGCCAATTTATTGGTTTTATTGCTATCCTCCTGACTTATTGGGCTATGTCGCCAACCACTACTAGAGTAACATCATGAGATCTTACTACGCCAATCAAATCTTCCTCGCCAGAAGTAAGGCTCTGATTGAACTTTGTCTTCTTCTGGATAGAGGAGACCTCAACGGAGCATGCATAGCTCTTTCTAGCCTAATTTGAGTCTCCACCTGCACCTATCCTATCAATGATCACATTTATCACTCCGTCTCTGGATAAGGGACAACGCGCAACTTTTACCTTACCTCTGTCATTTTTCATATACTTGGTTAAGATCCCCCATCTTAGAAGTCGCTCGATTTCCTCGTTAAACTACATGAAATTTTCAATATCATGTCCATGATCCTTTTGAAAATGGCAATTCTTACTTTGGATTCTTTTGTTAGAAGACTTCAACATCGACTATGACCATTTAAGTTATTTTATGTTTTATATCTCCATCAACGACTTTATGCGCAGGGTGTTCAAAGGAGTGGAGGCCTTAAACTCTACTCACATTCGCCTGGTCGACCAATCATGACCATACCCCTTGTTCATGCACTCATTTTTTGGCTTGTTTCTATTAGTGGGTTTTAATTCATCAATTGACTTTCGCTTGGAACTTTTTGGCCCCCACCCTTCTCTACCTCCTCAATATCAACATATTTGTCTTCCTTCTTCAGCAATTCATGCATTGATTTCGGGATTTTTTGGAGAGTGAAATGTTAAAGGCTCGGTTCCGCCTCCCATTCATCAACACAGTTACTACTGCAAACATTTGAAGTTCATTCATACTGATAAGTGTGTTTTTACACACTTATTTAGCATTTTTTGGGACTTTATTATTGATAAAATTGAGTAGATTTCTATTTATAATTGTGTAATTGTTACTTTTGTATGCTAAAACCTCGGAAAGAAGTGAAACGAGTGAAAAGAAGATGAAAATGACTTAAAGTGAACAAAACTGTGAAGTTGGGGACTGAAATGCAAAAGTCTGAAAGACGAATCACTTGAAGTACAATTATGGAAGGGCTTAAATGTTATAAAAATCAAAGAATGATGACCAAATTGTACTAAATCAAAGATGAAGGATCGGATTACACTAGGATCAACGTTCAAAGATCTCGCCTGCAAATCTGGATGAACCATGCGATCGCGAGAATTACAGCGTTGCGACCGCATGAAAAAGGTAGAGACGTCAATTTTATTATTTTTCTCTTCTATGCGGCCGCATTGGTTATAACTATACGGTCGCATAGGATTAAAATTGGGCGATTTTTTATTTTTCTTGCTCAATTTTCTTTGGTCAAACTTACCTTATTTTTGACTTGTTTATTATTAAATATTTTAGGATTTTTATTTTGTATCCTAAAATATCTTATTTATATTATAATATATTAAATATCCTAAAATATCTTATTTATATTATAATATACTAAATATCCTATAATATCTAAATTATATTATAAACTATACAAATATCCTATATATTTCTATATAAACTTAAGAAATGAAAAAAATCATCCAACTCTCTTTCCTCCCCATTTTTTGGACGTCCATCTCTCTCTTTCTTTTTCTTTCTTTTTTTAGTTTTCTTGTTATTTAGTTTATTTTGGGAAGTTTAGCTTGGTTAACAAAGGAGATTACATCAAGAAACTTGGAAGAAAAGATTGAAGGATTGCAATTCTATACTACAAGCGGTTTATTCTTTACTTTTGTATTCTTCAATTCATCTTCCTATGTTTCTAATGTATTGTCTACAATATTTCCTTTGTTATTATCTTAATATGATGAACTAATTTGTTTATGTTGAAATTTATGTATTAGTTTAACTTATTTTCATTAATATCATGTTTTATGTTGTTAAATACATGTGTTATCAAACTATTGGTGTATTGATTATCATGTTAAAAATTACAATATTTATTTGATATCTATAGATATTGTGGTTAGGTGGTTGTGTAGTAATTGAAAAAAAAAATTTGCACATATTAGACCGAAATAATTAATTCTCTGGGTTTGTATGTTTTCGACCATACACATTTAGGTATATATATATATACCTACCCTAGATGACCCGTTGAGTATTTTCACTGCAATTTAATGCAATTGGTTAATTTTGTATCGACATAGAAATATGTGGTATAATTTAATCAATTAGGATTAATATCGCTCGAAAGAGGATATTAATTTAAAATTGGAAAATCGAGTCTAACTGGATATTTTGGTAATTTGTATTAACGCATATGTGGCATGATATTAATGAAATAACGGTTAAATGAAATCATAAATTTCAACATCTTTTAAAATCAAATCCCCCACTTTTAAATATTATTTAAATTTTTAAATCAAAAATCGTGTTTTTTAGTATTTTTAAGTTTTTAAAATCAAATTTTAATTGTATGTATCTGTTTCGTTAATTTGAAACAAATTACTCGTAATTAAAAATAACACTCTCTGTGGGATCAACATTCAGACTTAAAGGTCCACTTTACTACTTGATCACGATCCGTGCACTTGCGGCATACGTTTTAAATCCGATCAAGTTTTTGGCGCCGTTGCCGGGGAATGTTTTTTATCAAATTATCAGTTAATTTGTCAATCAGTTTAACGAACTTTACTTTTTGTTTTAAATTCCCCCTTTTTAATCCAAAAGTTACTTTGTCTTTGTTTTTGTCAAATTCTTAACTCGTTCATTGTTCATGCATCGTTCGTGAAGTCTCAATCTTCTAGAATTTGATCCTGAAATTGAAGAGACTTTCTGAAAAAGGCTTAAAGAACAAAACGAGTTGAAAAGACAACAACGAGAAATGGAGCGTCAAGAAGGTCATCTGGACCCTCTTATTCAACATGAACAAGCTACTCGAGATGATGTGCCACCTGGTTTTGATAATCAAGCGGGTAGGGTTCAAAATCCTGTAGTAAATGAAGAAGACATGTTGTTCCGGGATTTTCTGAATCGTCCTGTCATTGAGAACTAGGCAAGTATCATCTACTCGTCATATGGACGTCCAAATTTTCAACTACGTCCGGATGTCATTAATCTATTCTTCAATTCTTTATCATTCTATGGTAGAATAGATGAAAACCCCCACGCTCACATTGCAAGATTCATAGAAATTGTTAACAATTTCACATATGAAGGTGTGAACGATGAGGCAATAAGAATGAGGTTATTCGTGCATACTCTGAAAGATAAGGCAAGAGAGTGGATTGACACTCTACCTTCGAGCTATATCACAAGTTACGTGGAGTTGGTACAAAAATTTACAACTAAATTCTTCCCACCTGCTCTTGTGGCCAAGTTAAAGCCTGACATAACCACTTTTCAACAACTTGATTCTGAGACCTTTCAAAAGGCCCGGGAGAGGTTCAAGGATATGCTGAGGAAGTGCCCAAACAATGGGATTACTTTAGCACTGCAAGTCCAGTACTTCTATGCTGGGTTGACTACTCCTCACCATTCAAATGTTGACTCATCGTCAAACGAATCTATCCAAAACAAAAATATCCGAGAGGCGTATGAGCAATTTGAGGTAATAGTGAATAGAGTGCCATGTGGCCAGATAGGCGTGCTAAAGTGGGAGTTAGTGGAGCTCGAGAGAGTGAAGCATACTCTCTTATGTTATCAAATATTGACTCGCTAGCACGAAAGGTAGAAGGACTTTCTACCTCATCATCTGGTTCTCATTCAACTCATATGGTACAGAACCCGCTGGTTTGTGAAATGTGCGGGGCTAATCATGTGAGTTCAAGTTTTCCTTTGAATACCAGTAGTTCGGGATCCACCGAGCAATTAGCATATACACAAAATTTTCAACGCCCCGGGTACAATCCTTACGCTCAAACTTATAATCCTGGATGGCGTAATCATCCTAACTTCTCTTGTGGCAATAACCAGAATGTGTTTAACCCTAAACCATAAGAGAATAAAGAAAGTTGGGTAGAGGTCATTGCTAATTTAGCAAATCATCAATTGCAATATCAAGAACGCAATGATGCCTCACTGAAAAATTTGGAAAGGCAGGTGGGCCAAATTGCAAAACTTCTCTTTGAGAGGCCTCAAGGGACTTTACCCAGTGATACTGAAATAAATCCCAGAGAGAATGCAAAGGCCATTACTACCAGGAGTGGGATTCAATTGACCGAACCCACGGTAGTACAGCCAAAGGCTCGAGCTAACAAAGAACCAGTCGTTGAAAATGAAGTGGTGCAAGCACGTAAAGAGGTTGTTGAAGAAGGTAAGACTGAGGAACATGAGCCATCAACATCAAAGGCTCCAATTCCAATCAAAGCCTATGTACCTCATATTCCTTTCCCTCAAATGCTCCAGAAGCATAAACTGGATATCCAATTTGGTAAATTTTTGGAGGTGTTTAAAAAGCTACACATTAACATTCCGTTTGCAGATGCGCTGACTCAAATGCCAAGTTATGCAAAGTTCATGAAAGATATCCTTTCTAACAAAAAGAAACTTGAATAGCATGAAACGGTGATGTTGATGGAAGAGTGTAGCATCATTCTCCAGAACAAATTGCCTCCTAAAAGCAAAGATCCAAAAAGCTTTACTATTCCATGCGCTATTGGTAATTTAAAGCTTTATGTGATCTCGGAGCGAGCATTAATTTAATGTCGTTATCTATTTTTCAAAAGTTGGGATGGGGGAACCAAAGGCTACTACGGTATCGCTGCAATTGGCCGATCGATCAATTAAATATCCTCGAGGTATTGTTGAGGACGTGCTGGTAAAAGTGGATAAGTTCATCTTCCCTACTGATTTCATTATACTTGACATGGAAGAAGATAATGATATCCATATCCTTCTGGGACGACTATTTCTTGCTACCGGTCGAGCCTTGATTGACGTGCAAGAGGGAAAACTCATTTTAAGGGTACAAGATGAGCAAGTCACTTTCAACATCTTGAAATCCATAAAGTACCAGTCAGAACCCGATGATTGTTTTTGGGTGGATATGATTATCACATGGTATCTGACTCTCTTTATAGACGTTCTGAGGATAATCTTGAAATATGCCTAGTACGTTCTTTTCATTTTGGAGATGGTGACCCCGATCTTGAGGGTATGGCAAATTGCTTTGAAACTACACCTTTCCGCACCTTCAAGAAGGCACCATATTTTGAGGAGTTAGAAAAGACTTCTTCAACACCACCTCTATCTCATCGAAAAGCCCCTACTCTAGAATTGAAAACACTTCCACCTCATTTCAGGTACGCCTATTTAGGTGAATCATCTACACTTCCAGTGATCATCTCCAATTCCTTAACCGAGCTAGAAGTAGAGAAGCTACTTCGAGTCTTGCGAGAACATAAGGAAGCAATTGGATGGACGATAGCTGACATTCGGGGGATTAGTCCGTCATTTTGTATGCACAAAATACTGATGGAGAATGACTTTAAGCCATCAGTTGAGCATCAAAGGTGGTTAAACCCGAATATGAAGGAAGTGGTGAGAGCGGATGTAGTTAAATTACTTGATGCAGGTATTATTTATCCCATTTCTGATAGTCCTTGGGTCAGTCCTGTACAGGTAGTACCTAAGAAAGGTGGGATAACGGTAGAGGAAAATGAGGACAATGAACTCATACCCACTAGACCGGTGACTAGTTGGCGAGTCTGTATTGATTGCCGCAAGCTAAACACTGCAACTAGAAAGGATCACTTTCATCTTCCTTTCATAGATCAAATGCTAGAGCGGTTGGCAGGGTATTCAGGCTGCAATCAAATTGCAATAGCCCCGGAAGATCAAGAGAAAACAACATTTACATGTCCGTATGGTACTTATACGTACAAGAGAATGCCCTTTGGCCTGTGCAATGCACATGCTACTTTTCAAATGTGTATGATGGCGATTTTCTCCGACATGGTGGACAAATGCATTGAAATTTTTATGGATGATTTTTCAGTTTTTGGTGCCTCATTTGATAGATGCCTTAATAATTTAGAGATGGTACTTCAACGCTGTGAAGAGACCAATTTGGTTCTAAATTGGGAAAAGTGTCATTTCATGGTCCAAGAAGGCATAATTCTTGGCCATAGGATTTCTCTGAAAGGCATAGAGGTAGACAAGGCAAAAATTCAAGTAATTGAAAAATTGCCTCCACCAATGACTGTGAAAGGGATTAGAAGTTTTCTGGGACATGCGGGTTTTTACGGGAGGTTTATAAAAGATTTTTGAAAAATCACAAAACCTCTCGCTCCTTACTTGAGAAAAATAATACTTTCAATTTCTCTCAAGAATGCCTTAATGCTTTCAATGCGCTAAAGGGAAACTTATCGCAGCTCCTATCATTGTAGCTCCAGATTGGAGTCTTCCATTCGAGCTGATGTGCGATGCTAGTGATTATGCTGTTGGAGCAGTTCTGGGACAGAGGAGAGACAAGGTCCTGCATGTTATCTACTACGCCAGTCGAACTTTGACAGATGTGCAATTGAATTATGCTACTACTGAAAAGGAGATGCTAGCATTAGTATTTGCATTTGATAAATTTCGATCAACCTCATTGGTTCCAAAGTAATTGTCTACACTGATCACTCGGCCATCAAATATTTGTTGGCAAAGAAAGATGTCAAGTCGAGGTTGATCAGATAGGTACTCCTCTTGAGGAGTTTAACCTCGAGATCAGAGATAAGAAGGGAACTGAAAATGTCGTTGCTGATCATTTATCTCGTCTCGAGCAACCCAAAGACATTTTGGAAGGAGAAATCAATGAGGTGTTCCCTGATGAACAACTATTGCAAATCATCCAGATTTTACTAGCCAATCATACACCGTGGTATGCTGACCATGTGAACTATCTTGTAAGTGACATCACACCCCCGGATATGTCTTATCAACAAAGGAAGAGGTTCTTCGCTGATGTGAAGCATTACTTTTGGGAAGATCCTTTGTTATTCAAACGGGGTCCGAAGATATGTTTCGGAGGAAGAGATGGAGAAAATACTTGAACGGTGTCATTCTTCTCCGTATGGTGGTCACTTTGGTACTGTGAAAACTGCATCGAAGGTCCTTCAATCTAGTTTTTATTGGCCTACCTTATTTAAGGATGCACAGACACTTGTCTCTAAGTGTGATAGATGCCAACGGATTGGTAATTTTCCAATCGAAATGAAATGCCGTTGAATCCTTTACTGGAGGTGGAGATATTTGATGTTTGGGGTATTGATTTTATGGGGCCATTTCCATCCTCATTTTCAAATCAATATATACTGGTGGTTGTTGACTATGTGTCAAAGTGGGTAGAAGCGGTAGCTTTACCTACTAATGATGCTCGGGTGGTGGTAAATTTCTTAAAGAAAAACATTTTCTCACGTTATGGTACTCCCCAAGCGATCATTAGTGATGGTGGTAAACATTTTTGCAATCGCCTCTTCAACTCACTTATGACCAAATACGGAGTTAATCACCGTGTAGCCACACCATATCATCCCCAAACAAGTGGCCAAGTTAAAATCTCTAACCGAGAGTTAAAGAGAATTCTCAAGTTGACGGTAAATGCATCAAGAAAAAATTGGTCCAAGAAGTTGGACGATGCATTGTCGGCTTATAGGATTGCTTTTAAAACGCTGATTGGAATGTCTCCATATCGGCTTCTATTTGAAAAAGCATGTCATTTACCAGTTGAACTCGAACATCGAGCCTACCAATTGAATCAGCTAGTTTGTTATTTTCATTGAAGATGTAGTAACTGAATAGTGTGAACACAAAAGCTAGTGAGATTTTGAGCCATTGATTGATACATTTATTACAGTTTCATCATTTCTTTCTTGTGTAATATTATTCCATGATTGTGATTCTCTAGCACTTGCGTTAATTCTCTTCAAGATCACAATGACACATGTATACATGAATATGATTAAGACAATTTTTATTACCACTTTAGTCAAATAGCTTACCATGAAATTACTCTTTCCTTTGATAACCCCTTTGAGCCTATTTGTCTTTTCTTTGATAAACCTGCATTATAACCTTGATTATCCATAAAAATAATATATTTATCCAGCAGTTGAAGTTAGTGGAGTGTTGTTGATTATATTGAATGTTGGGTGTGAAAGAAAAGAAGTTTGGGGGTATCAATATCATTTGAGTTACATTGCACATAGTCATGATTAATTATCATTTAGATGTGAAAATAGCTATGTGTTGGAAAAATTTTGAATTGGTAAAAACTTAGGTTGTGAGTTACCTGAAACAGTATATCAACATATGTCTTATTCTCTTTCACTTTACCTTATACTGTGAGAAATTTTGAATCAGCTAGTTTGTTATTTTCATTAAAGATGTAGTAACTGAATAGTGTGAACACAAAAGCTGGTGAGATTTTGAGCTTATTGACTGATACATTTATTACAGTTTATCATTTTTTTCTTATTTAATATTATTCCATGATTGTGATTCTCTAGAACTTGCGTTGATTCTCTTCAAGATCATAATGACACATGCATACATGAATATGATTAAGGCAATTTTTGTTACCACTTTAGCCAAATAGCTTACCATGAAATTGCTCTTTCCTTTGATAACCACTTTGAGCCTATTTTCCTTTTCTTTGATAAATCTGCATTATAAGCTTGATTATCCATAAAAAAAACAATATCTTTATCTAGCAGTTGAAGCTGGTGGAGTGTTGTTGATTATATTGAATGTTGGGTGTGAAAGAAAAGAAGTTTGGGGATATCAATATCATTTGAGGTGCTATGTTGGTGTATATGTTGAAAAAACAATTGATAGGGGAAAATATGTGGAGGAGACTGATTTTGAGTGACTGAATTTATAAGTTCTCCTGAGAGTTGAAAGAAAAAAAGGTGATTGTGTGAATTGATGATGAGTGAAAAGTCATTGTTTGGAGGGATAGGGTTATGTGAAAATCCTAGTTATGTTGAGCTGACTTAAATATCTTTTACTCCACTTATTTACATTTGAGGCTTCGTAGTCACTTATCCAAATGTTTCCACACCTAAACCTTAAGCCACATTTCAACCCTGAAAAGATCTTATGATTTATGTAATGCATGTGATCTAAGTGGTGGCGATTGAGAAAATATGCAAACTTATGGTAGAACATTTAATTGGAATGATCTGAGCGAAACAGTACCCAATCTTATACACTTGAGAGTGAGTGATCATATTATCTTGCGAGGTTCTACATGTTCGGTTACTTTATCTTCATCTAAGAATGCATGTTAATTGAGTATTTTTTATCGATAAAGAGAAGAGTATTTGAAAGCAACCTTTAGATTTACACTTGGGAAACGAAGTGGAATATCTGTATTTGAGTGTGAATCTTACGAGGGGGAAAGAATATATTTGACCACTGAGGGTCGGGTTGCTGCTAATTTAGAAATTTTTCTGACTTGACAATCTTTTCTTAGTTTAGATGATGATTGAAAATGGCTATGCACACACACACACTGATTGAACATGGGATAAGCTGTAATTATTTTTTATAGCATTATTTGGAAGCATGGTTGTGAATTGATATACAATTTTGAACTCTTGATATTTTTGGCAAGGTATCTAATATGTTGATCATTATTGCATTTGCATGATTATGTTAGAAGTCAATCTTGCTCAAGACGAGCAAGAGCTCAAGTTTGGGGTGTGTGATAAGTGTGTTTTTACACACTTATTTAGCACTTTTTGGGACTTTATTATTGATAAAATTGAATAGATTTCTATTTATAATTGTGTAATTGTTACTTTTGTAGGTTAAAGCCTCGGAAAGAAGTGAAACGAGCGAAAAGATGAGGAAAATGACCTAAAGTGAACAAAATTGTGAAGTTAGGGACTGAAATGCAAAAGTCTAAAAGATGAAGGACTTGAAGTGCAATTATGGAAGGGCTTAAATGTAATAAAAGTCAAAGAATGATGACCAAATTGTACTAAATCAAAGATGAAGGATCATATTACACTAGGATCAACGTTCAAGGACCTCGCCAGCAAATCTGGATGAATCATGCGACCACGAGGATTATAGCGTTGCGACCGCATGAAAAAAGGCAGAGACGTAAATTTTATTATTATTGTCTTCTATGCGACCGCATTGGTTATAACTATGCGATCGCATAGTGTTAAAGTTGGGCGATTTTTTATTTTTCTTGCTCAATTTTCTTTGGTAAAACTTACCTTATTTTTGACTTGTTTATTATTAGATATTTTAAGATTTTTATTTTGTATCCTAAAATATCTTATTTATATTATAATATATTAAATATCCTAAAATATCTTATTTATATTATAATATACTAAATATCCTACAATATCTAAATTATATTATAAACTATACAAATATCCTACCAAATATCCTATATATTTCTATATAAACTTAAGAAATGAAAAAAATCATCCAACTCTCTTTCCTCCCCATTTTTTGTACGTCCATCTCTCTCTTTCTTTTTCTTTCTTTTAGATTTCTTGTTATTTAGTTTATTTTGGGAAGTTTAACTTGGTTAACAAAGGAAATTACATCAAGAAACTTGGAAGAAAAGATTGAATGATTGCAATTCTATACTACAAGGGGTTTATTCTTTACTTTTGTATTCTTCAATTCATCTTCCTATGTTTGTAATGTATTGTCTACAATATTTCCTTTGTTATTATCTTAATATGATGAACTAATTTGTTTATGTTGAAATTTATGTATTAGTTTAACTTATTTTCATTAATATCATGTTTTATGTTGTTAAATACATTTGTTATCAAAATATTGGTGTATTGATTATCATGTTAAAAATTACAATATTTATTTTGATATCTATAGATATTGTGGTTAGGTGGTTGTGTAGTTATTGAAAAATAATTGCACATATTAGACCGAAATAATTAATTCCCTGGGTTTGTATGGTTTCGACTATATGCGCTTAGGTATATAGAGATATATACCTACCCTAAGTGACCCGTTGAGTATTTTCACTGCAATTTAATGCAATTGGTTAATTTTGTATCGGCATAGAAATATGTAGTATAATTTAATCAATTAGGATTAATATCGCTCGAAAGATGATAGTAATTTAAAATTAGAAAATTGGGTCTAATTGGATATTTTGGTAATTTGTATTAACGCATATGTGGCTTCATATTAATGAAATAACGGTTAAATGAAATCAAAAATTCCAACATCTTTTAAAATCAAATCTCCCACTTTTTAAATATTATTTAAATTTATAAATCAAAAAATCGTGTTTTTTAGTATTTTTAATGTTTTTAAAATCAAATTTTAATTGTATGTGCCGTTTCGTTAATTTGAAACAAATATACTCGTAATTGAAAACAACACTCTCTGTGGAATCGACATTCGGACTTAAAGGTCAACTTTACTACTTGATCACGATCCGTGCACTTGCGGCATACGTTTTAAATCCGATCATATACCAAGTGTCGCCTGAATAAACCTAACCAATTATTCTTGTAAAGGTTCATCTTTCTCTTGTACAACCTGCATCAACCCAATGGCTATCTTCATTTTTCTCTTTCAACTTAAGAAATAAGCCACAAAACTCCTAGAAAGCTCATCAAATGTTTTGGTAGATCGGGATGCCAAAGTTGCTATCTAGTCTCTGGTCTTTTTCCTTAGTGTTAGGGAAAAAGGCCGACATATCACTGCATCCGGTGCTACATAAAGTCTTATCAAATCAACGAAGGTCCGCAGGTGGTCAAGCGGATCTGTGAATCTATCATACGCCTCTATCTAAGGTTGTATGAAGCCTTTCAATAGAGGAACTGTCATGAACTCGGGTGCAGACGGGTCTTCTTCCAAAGCCATTTGTCTATTTCTGTCTTTCCTTTTAAATAATGCACTATCTATCTTCTAGGCCACCATTTCATCTAACTTTTGTTCCAACTCTACCATCGGACGTGGAACCTACAGAATCGTGACCTCAGGAGCCCCCAAGTCTCCTACCACTGGCTGAATAACAGATGGGACAACCGCTCATGCCACTTCAGGTGATTAGTATGCATAACCACCGACGGGTTCTATGGTGGGACTGTGACTCTTTGTAAATGACGTTGCAAGAGGATCATCATGGCTGCCAACTGAGTTTCCAAAATACTGAATTGGCCCTGTGTCACATACTGCAACGACGACAGATCATGATCCCTTGCAATGGACTCCGTCTCCGCCGTGTTTCCGACCAAGTGCTTACCACTCATAGTTTGTCTTTTTTACATCACTTTTATGTTTAGTGTTTCTCACAGATGGTACCAATGAAATAGTTATGAAACAAACCTTCGTACCCTTCTGGCAACGCAATGTGTTTCTGCTACTCTGATGAACAAATGCTACCTGTAAAATGAGGTTGAAAATTTATACCTGTTGTACCTCCAGAGTGAGAATTGGTAGGAAATTTAGGAACGTACATTTAGGAAGAAAATATACAGTAGGTATTCAAGCAGCTAAAATTTCAAGACCTATACCTGTCTCCTTTTAAGAGTATTTATAGGTGTCTGAAGCCATGTAACAGTTGGGAGATTATTGTGTCACGTGTCTCACGTATTACCTCCCACTACCCCAAGTTCTTAGTGGATGACCTCCACCTATCCAACGATTGGTTGTGTACATGGTAATCATTCAATGGTTCTCATCCAACTTAAAAAAAATTTATGGTTAAGTGTTATGTTGGCCTCGTAATAGTAGATGGTCTGACAATGTAGTATGAAAGTAGAGGGTCTCATAGTGGTAGACGACCTCATAATAGTAGACGGTCTAATATGAACATAGAGAGGACCTCATAGTGGTCGACGACCTCATAATGGTAGACGGTCTACCATGGACGTTGAGAGCCTCATAGTAATAGACGATCTAGTATGATCGTAGGGGACCTCATAGTGGTCTACGATCTAGTATGAATATAGAGGGCCTCATATTTGTAAATGTCTAGTATGGATGTAGAGGGCCTCATAATAATAGACAGTTCCGTATGAACGTAGATGGCCTCATAGTAGTAGACGGCTTCATAATGCTAGTGGCCTAGTATGAACATAGAAGATCTCATAGTGGTCTACGGCCTAGAGTGAATGTATAGGGCCTCATAGTAGACAAATTAATAATGGTAAACGGCCTAACATGGATGTAGAGGGTCTCATAGCGGTAGACTACCTAACATAGACGTAGAGTTCCTCATAGCGGTAGATAGCCTAATATGAACGTAGGAAGTCTTATAATGGTAGACAACCTCATAATGGTAGACAGCCTAGTATGAACGTAGAGAGCCGCATAGTGGTTGATAGCTTAGTATGAATGTAGAGAGCCTCATAGTGGTAGACGACTTCATAATAGTAGATGGCCTAGCATGTGGTGCTCTACGTAAAGTGCTTGTCAAGTAGTCTTCATGTTTATTGGCCATCATAGATAATTATCGATGTCATCTAATATAAAAAAAAAAAATTGATGTTTGAATTATTTGGAAGCAAAATGGTTATAACTTATAAGAGCAAGTTTGGTCTTGACTATGATGATGATGATAATAATAACAATGATGGTGGTGGTGGTAGTATTGTATTAGTGGTGGTAGTAGTGGTAGTGGCAGTGGGGGTGATAGTAGTGATAATGGTGGTTGTTGTAGTTGTAGTGGCACTGGTAGTGGTGGTATTGTTTGTGGTAGTGGTGGTAATGGTTATGGAGGTAATAGTGGTAGTAGTGTTAGTAATAGTAGTGGAAGAGGTTGTGGTAGTAGTAATAGTATTGGTAGTTGCATTGTTAGCAGTGGTAATGATAGTAATTGTAGTAATAGTAATGATAGTGGTAGTGATGGTACTAGTTTTAATAGTGGTGATAGTGGTAATTGTAGTGGTGGTGGTAGTGGTAATACTAGTAATAGTGGTTGTGATAATGGTCGTAGTACTTGTAATAGTGGTAGTAGTAGTGGGGTAGTGTAATAGTAATGGAATATTAGTAGAAATGGAAGTGGTGGTGGTCATCGTGGTGATGTAGTGGTAGTGGTAGTGGTAGTGACAATGGTGATAATGTAGCAGTACTAGTAGTGAAAGTGGTAGTTGTAGTGATAGTAATAGTAGTGGTAGCGGTGATAATGTAATAATAGTCGTGGTGGTAGTGGTGGTGGTTGTAAAAGTGGTTATGGTTGTAGTTGTGATAGTTGTGGTAGTGATAATAGTAGTAATAACGGTAGGTGTGAGGTGGTCTTAGGTAAGGTGATCTTATATAGATATATGATTTTTGAAACAACAAATAAATATAGTCAACCTCTTTTATTAGTCTAACGTAATCAACATACCTTGCAAAGTTTAATGAAAAATGACACACGTGCCAATTATATAAAATTTAAAAAGAAAAATGCACGTCTCAAATGTGTACCTTGCTATGTGTTTTTTAATAGAGAGAGAGAGAGAGAGAGAGAGAGAGAGAGAGAGAGAGAGAGAGATGTGTAAGGTTTGGGTTGTGTGGGTGTGGGGTGGTCTTATATAGATATCTGATTTTTGAAAGAATTTATTTAAATCATGATTTTTGAAACAAAGTTACATTTACGATTCCAAACCTTTCTTTTTTACAAACTTTATCCAAACCTTTCGTTTGTGCAACTCACAATTCCAAACTTTTCGAAAAAAATTTAAATTTAATTTTAACTTAATTTATGTATAAAATGAAAATTTAATCTTTTGCCCTTATTGAAATAGTTAATAATTTGATCAAAATTATTTGTTGGCATCCATTAATGATCAAATGGCTGGATCTGTTTGTCCTTGACACCTTGTGCAGCAAAAAAAATGAAAGATTGTGGATTGTGGATGGCACAAATGAAATGTTCGGGCAAAGTTTACGAAAAAAAAAAGATTTGGGATCATGATTGCAATTCTCTCTTTTTGAAATGTAAAGTTAAATTATAGGGCTGCGTGTAATTTTTCCTTCAAAGAATCTGCACGTTCTTTCGGATAACCCAGAAAATACTTGTTATATGTATCGAGCCTTATATGGCACAAAGATCACTAATGGGGCTAAGGAATTGATCAAAGAACTTGCTCCATTAAATTGCCAAAGGGCCTAAAAAGTAAAGGGCTAAAATCCTTGAATTTCATGGACTCTGGTCCACTTGCTTTGATCCCCCAATTTAGTATGTGTCAAGATAAATAAAAATCACAAAGTAAATCTTGTGAATAGGCAAGGCAAGAGTTGACTCAAGAATAAATAAATTGGCAAAGTCCACAAATTAGAGGACAAAATCAACTATGGTTGCAAGTGACGAGTTAAATTATAGGTGCTAATAGGATTAGAGAAGATTACGCTCCTTACCAAGCATTACCATGAAAACAACTTATGTAATGCACAACCACATATAAGTAAGAATCATTCATCAAAAAGAGAGTTTCTCCACTATAGTCCGTTTTCAGAGTTGAGTGTTCAATATTTGTGTAAAAAACACGCAAGATGCCGCGTAATGCTTATTGGTGGCTGGAAAGAGTACATCGATGTTCTCGAAGTTTAATGATCACAAAATGACTTCAGATAACTTAATACATCAACAATCACAATTGCAACATATATAAATCCAGAATATAACTTAGTGTGTGTTATTGGACAAAAACTACATTCTATGTAAAATATGACAGCAAAGAAACATCTTTGCGGAAGGGTAAAAATGGTGTCTGACAAGCGTCCACCCCTGATCAGAGGCCAAGCCCTATTAAGGGTCATCTACCTTTCTTCTCAATTAGAGGCTCAATTTGTGCTCAACTTTTGGGACTTTGAGTTGACGCAGAGATATCTTTGCTAGGGAAATTAAATAATCCTTCTTAGTTTTTTAATTGAAGTTTTGTAAGTCCTATGTACTTGTAATCGTGGAGATTATCAGTGCGTGAGACATCCCCTACAAAGGAACTCGTCGAGGATGTAGATATCTAACGATCAAATCACGCAAAAGTACTTTTGCTATTTTATTTGTTGTTCATTTCACTGTGTGCACGATTTACATTCAGAATTAATCTAAAAAAACCCTTATTTATTTCTAAAATAATGGAGATGTAACCTAACTTTTATTCTCTTATCTAACATGGGACAAAGTTTTTTTAATGAGTTTGAATGAATAATTATTAGTACAATATCCTTGTTGAAATTCTTATACTTCCACCTAATATTCTCTTTGAATATTACTTGCGCCGCCTTAAGTTTACAAAAGTGCCTTGTCACACACAAGAATCTTTTTAAATTAAAAAAAAAAAAAAAAAAGGTCCCTACTTGTACTCAATGGAGTGCCATTTTAAGGTTTTGATACCTAAGACAAGACGACGTTGATTTCTCTCAACAATTAGAAAAAAGACTAAAGAGTATATTAATTTGCAACTATTTAAAAAATGTCGTATTTTATTATATATGAAGTTGATGAGTGACTTTTTTCAAAGGTTTTGAAACCCGAGTTTTGAAAGTATTGGTTCGAGTCTATGTAAATATGTCAAATGATTTGATTTTAAATTGAACCAAACAATAACAAAATCGTTTGAGCCAATTAGGTTTTTCTCCAACCATTCTCGGCCAAACCGGGTTTTAATTGCACTTAATGTCCTCAAATTTTGCTCATTGCGACACTTGTGTTTTTAATTTTTTTTTAAAACAAAATCTCATATTTGACCTTTTATTAATTAACACATCTCGTCTTGATGATGATTTATATCAAAGTATTCTATTTGCATCATTTGAAATGAGGAAAAAATATTTTTCACAATTTCATTTTAATTAATTTTCAAAGTATATGATGGAAAAATAAATTGTTTTATATTTCTCAATGGACCTTTGGACGGTAACCTTTGTAAGCGACGAGATGTGATAATTAATAAAAAGTTGAAGATAAAAATACATCGAGAAAAAGTTAAGAACATAAGTGACATAATGAGAAAAGATTGAGAATATTACTTCAATTAAAATATGGTACAACTAATAAAAAATTGTGTTATAAATATAATTATTTATGTTGAATATGTAAGATATTTCCAGTTCTCCTTTTCTGTCCTTATGACTTCAGTTTTGAGATATTTTTCATTTTCTTTTAGTTCAACCCTCAAATTCAATCCCTTGACAGAAACATTTGTAATATTTTATTAGAAAACTCCAGAATGTAGTTGCAAACCAATTTCGTGGAGACTAAAAGTCAAACAAGCTTTAAAGACAATTTTCCAAGAAAATGTCCCCAACGAATTTGAAGGTTTAAAAAATATATCGGAACTTGCTTAGTATTTCTGCTTTTTACTGATATTTTGAAAATCGGAATTGCTAATCAACCAAAAATAGTAAAGTGAAAAGGTCTGATTGATTTGAAGGGTGAAAATGGGTGGAAAAAAAATGAATGGCAATGAATTGAATTGTTTAAAATTTATTTTAGAGGAAATTATAATTAACGATGTTTGATTGATATAATTTTTCATCTAATTCGTTTAGCTTTATTTTTCATGCAAATTGTTACTTTTTGGGATAATTATTTTTACAATCTGTATTAAAATTTGTTTGAATTGTAAAAAAAGTAAAAAAAAAATAATTAAAAAATAATTTTTGAAATTTTTTTGCGTTCGTTTAACTTTATTTTTCATGCAAATTGTCAATTAAATGAATAAATTTTTTTACCATTGAATTTAGAATATGTTTCCATTGCCAAAAAGTAAAAAAAAAAAAAAAAAAAAAAAAAGAAAATACTTTCCCACCAAAATTATGGAAAAATAAAAGATGAAAAATGTGTTTTAAATGGTTGTACCTAGAAAATGGGTGAAAATAAATTCCATGAAAAAGTTATGCAATCAAACACCAAAATTATTAGGGGTTTTCCTTTTTCACCCAATTCCACCACAATCAAACACCCTAATAGTTAAAAATTTTGAAAATATAAGAAGTTTAACAATCTAAGGCCCTGTTTGATTGGCCAGATTTTTCGTAGAAGGTGGAAAACGTTTTCCTACATTTTACTATTTACCTGTTTGATTACACTAATTTTTCAGGCAAGGTACAAGCGATTGATGCACAAAAATTAGAAAACATTTTTTCACCATATAGGTAGGAAAACGTTTTCTAGTTTTTTGACAAAAATTTTTTTTAAGCAATTGGAACAAATTCCAAAGTCAATGGTAAAAAAATTTATCCATTTAATTGACAATTTGATTAAAAAATAAAGTCAAACGAAAAAATTTGTCAGGTGACAAATTATACCAATCAAACACCATTACAATTCCCTACAAAACAAATTCTAGACAATTCAATTCCCTACAATTCGTTTTCTTTCCACCTATTTTCTACCATTGCAATCAAACGAACCCTAAGATGAATTGATCGGTTGACTCGGGATGGCACTTATAGTTAAAAATTTTGAAAATGTGAAAAGTTCAAAATTTAAGGTGTATTGGCCGGTTCTTGGTGTGAAAAGGGTCGGTTCTCGCCTTTTACCCTCATATTCTTTTTTCTTTTTTTTTTTGGATTGAAATTGATTGATTTTCATTTGAATTTGGATCCAACCTGATGTTGATATACTCGCCTAGTACCATCCAAAATTAGTTATAATATGATGAAGTGATCATCACTTCAACTTTCCCACCAAACATAATATCGGCAATCCATGAATTCAACACCCCAAATGTTTCCATTTGACTCTTAAGAATTTTCTTGGTAATGATGAAGAATAATTGATAGTGATTCATTAATGTTAACGAGTATTGGAATTTTAATTTGGTTTGGTATAATATGATAATGAAGTAAATTATTAGAAAACGAATAAAGTGAAAATGTGACTTGCTTTTACTCTTTCTTGCATGGGGAAAAAAGTCGTGAACAATAGGTTTTCTACTTTTCTTTTTAGAAAAAAATTGCAATATGACTCCCTATTTTATTGTAATTTGGTCTCAAATATTTCTTATACAATCAATTTTCAACAACGAAAATCATCTATTAAATTGTCTCGTAACTCTTGCCTGTCCAACTTCATGAAACTAAGCCACTTCTTATACCCATTAGAAAGACAATTTTTTTTTTTTTTTTTTTTTTTTTTTTTTTTTTTTTTTGGGGGAAAATGAGTTTTAAAATAATGATTATTTGGAAAAATTTGTGGTTACAAGTAGGAAATTTTTATGTTTACATGCAAAATATTTTATTATGGGTAAATGTGGTTAAAAATGAGTTTTAGAAAAAGAGTTTTTATTTTTATTTTTAAATGAAGCACATAGGGGGTCGTGAGATTATGTATCGAACATTCAAACATTTGAAGATTGAATGTGTAATTATAAATAAAGATTGAAGACTAACTTACTCTTTTTGAAAAGTTAGGGACCAACTTGTTACTATGGAATTATACTGAGGAGCTACAATTTTCTTGAGGTTTTAAGTAAGGGTAATTATATTCACACCACAACTTTTACTTTTTGCACTACATTTTAATTGCTCTTAATCTTTGCTCATTATAATATTTATGTTCCTAACAATTTTTCATGACATTCTTATCATTAAACTTTTCACAAGTTAACACACTTTGTATTTAATAATTATTTTATGTCAAAAAGTCCGTTGAAATGGCATGAAAAAATTACTTTCCCATTATATTTTTAAAAATTAAATAAAGTGCAAAAAATATTTTTCCCTTATTTCAAAGCATGAAAACAAAATATTTTGATATAAATCATCATTAAAGACGATACGTACTAATTAACAGAGAATTCAAGATAAGAATTCAATATGAAAAAGTTAAGGAAGTAATTGCTACAATAAGCAAAAATTGAGAAGATTAACTGTAATTAAAACATGGTGTATAAAATAAAAATTGTGATGACAATATAACCATCCTTTAAGTAAAGGGATAATCAGATTTTTTATTTTTCATTTAAAGCTTTTTAATTAAATGCAAAGTTCTTATTGCACTCATATATATAATATAAACCTTTTCTTTTTCAAATTAAATCCGGAAAAGGAACAAATCCTACTTGTCTAATCTTATTTTATGGAGAAAATATATATATATATATATATATATATATATATAGGCGTGTGTAATAGTGGTGAACGATTATAAAGCAATTAAACACAAAAACTTATGATGTCTCATATAAAAAAGAATAAAACTCTATTGAATGTCTTAATTGTACAATTTCGATACAATGTTCTTCAAACTTAAGTTCGTTTAGAACATGACATATTTAGACAAATATGAGGTCCATACTCTGAATATAGAGAGTAAAAAACAAAATTTGCATCATAACTCAATCAACTTGACCCACAGTCGAGTGGTATGATAAGTTATTTTTTAATATTAGTAGAAGAAAAACACCCCTGCTTCCCATAAATACGCCCTTTAAAAAATCCAATTTTTTAAATTACTTTTAAATAGAAAATTTGATTATTTTAAAAACAATTCGTAACTTATGATCAGAAGTCTTCATTTGTAACCTACTAACAATTATGTACTTTAAAAGAGGGGTGTAAACGGTTCGATTTTATCGATTTTTGACAGATTTTCAAACCAAACCGTTTACATCAGTTTGAGAAAAACTCAAACCTAAACCAAATCATTTTGAACGGTTTGAAAAAAACTCAAACCTAAACTTAACGGTTTGGTCCGGTTTTAAACCGCCGATTTCGCTGTATATTTTTTTGTTTGTCATCCGATTTTAAATCGTCAATTTTGTCGTATATTTTTTTTGTTTGTCTATTTTTATGCCATTAATTTAGGAGTAGACATTT
This sequence comes from Osmanthus fragrans, assembly GCA_019395295.1. Lineage (NCBI taxonomy): Eukaryota > Viridiplantae > Streptophyta > Magnoliopsida > Lamiales > Oleaceae > Osmanthus > Osmanthus fragrans. The sequence continues at coordinate 12,842,530 of CM033356.1, forward strand.
TTTTCCAGAACCAGTGAAACTGGACTAGACCCATTTAGAACCGGTCAATTTGGTTTCAGATCTTTTAAAAAATAATTTGATTTTGGGACAAATTACTAAGAATCAACCGGCTCCTGTCCAATTCCCGGTTCTAGTATGGGAACCGTCAGGAACCGGACGGTTCTCATAGAATTTTTTTATTTTTTTTGATAAAATTATATGATTCAATCTCCAATCACTTTCATAAAAAATAATAGGTTTCCTTTTTTAATTTAGACCTCAACATTTTCCTTTTTCTCTTTTATTATTTTCTTCTCTCTTCTTATAATTCTTTAATTAACTGATTCTCAAACTAAATTGGAATATTGAGCAAATCTATATCTAAATAAATTTATTTACAACATATAATTTCATTTCTAAGACCCGAAATTTTTATTTTGTTTTCACTTTGATTACGTAGTTGTTGATCCAATCAAAATTTTTCATCTAGATTTCTACAAATTATAATTGACAAAATCAGAAGTTGCAATAATTTTTTAAATGATGTCCAATTCAATATAGAATTTTGATTTTGATTGAAGTTTATTTAATCATTGGAATATTATGCAGTTTATATAAGTTGATGATTGTTTGGTGATAGTAATTTATATGAAATACAATGTGAGATTAATTGAAGAATCGTTTTAGACTTTCAATTTAAGAGTCTATGGAATATATGAGTTTCATTTAAAAAAAAAAAAAAAAAAAACTCAACACAAAAGTCTTACAAATTGGAATTTAGAAAATTTCATTTTTTAAAATTTTTTAATTTTTATATATTTTTTCGCTGATCCGATTTGGTTTTAAACCGCAATAAAATTTCTCAAATCTAAACCAAACCGTTTTTGACCGGTTTGGTTTTGTTCAAAATCATTTCGTTGACGGGTCCACGTGACATCAAATCGACGATTTTCAAAATGCAATTTTGATTTGATTTTTCGATTTGACGATTTTTTCTTACGACCCTACTTTAAAATATATTTTTAAGTTTAGCTAAACATCATTGGTTAGCACCGACATTGTGAAAATCATATGTTAGTTTGATCGAAAAAATCAAGACACGATCCATTTATACAAAAAAATTGAAAAGTAAAATTTTTATTTATTTTTAATGTTAATCCTGACTCAATCCCTAACTACTTAGAGTATAACTCGAGAGACTCTTAAAACATTTGATGCTTTCTATTTTAAAGGAACATTCCTTGAAATTATATTTCAAGAGACTTTTCAAATTAACATTTTAAAATAGAGAAAATTAATTGTGTCTTGATTTTTTCGACGTAAATGGATTGTTCAAATTCACTCCCTATAATTAAATATTTTCGAAGTATTTCAATTGAGAAAATAATATATCAATTTGGAGGGAAGCTAGTCAAAATAAAATATAGAAAAAAATAATATATATTTTTTGGAAATACTAAAAGTAAGTGTTAAAAAAAACACGTTGGAGTACATAAAAAGCTCCCTTTCAAAATTTATAGATATTCTCTACATTGTAAAATATACTTTTTAAAAACAAAGTCTCATAGAGATGCTCTTTAAGCATCTTCAAAAGAATCTAAATATAAAATGTTCTTTATTTTAGAGAGATAAAAGCATCTCGAAGAGGCTCTAAAATCTAAATAGCATATTTTGCAATTTAGTACATCTATAAATTTAGATACTGTGTGTGTGTGTGTGTATATATATATATATATATATATATATATATATATTAGATATTCTAATGTCCTCTTTATCTTTAACACCAAGCCTACGTTTGATTCCTATTTTTTAAAAATTCTTTTTCAACCACACATTTTTCTTATAAATTAACATAAACTCAAAATTTTTCCTTACTTTTAACTACATATTTTCCAACAAAATATTATTCTAAATTGTATTTTTGCCCAAAAATGTGGCTCAAACAAGAACTTATTTTTATTACTTACAATAAGTATTTATTATTTTTACATATCTTTTATTTTCACTAGCTTTCCTCCAAATTATTATATTATTTTTCTCTCTCTCTCTCTCTATATATATATATATATATATATACACTATTTAATTGGGTCAATATATGGAGCATTAAAAATTAAAATATTTTGAATGCATTTAACTGTAGCTATTTTAAAATGTTAATTTGAATAGTTTTTGGGAGCAGAATCAAGTGCTAACTCTTAAAAATAGATAGAATTTCACTTTAAAAAACATATTGTAGATGCTCTAATATTTAAGAATAAGCCCAAGAGACTATTTTATTTTAGTATGCAAACATTTTCAAAAGATTCTCTATTTTTAAGGAGCATATTTTACAATTTAGATAACATTTATACATTTAGAAATTAAATTTGTTAAAATACTCCAACAGACCATTTTATATTTAATACTTAATTTTACTATTTCCAAAAAATATTTATCAATTTTCCTTATCTTTTATATTAATTAGCTTTCATCCAAATTATTATATTATTTTTCATTGAAAATTAAAATAATTTGAATGTATTTAATTATATAGAATGGAGAGTTAAACTCACTTTCTATTTTAAAATATTACTTTAAAAAATCTCTTGAAGCATAATTTTGAAGAGATGACTGCATAATAAGCTAGAAGTTTCAAAACTACGTTCACTAAATTATTCAACTCATATTTAAATTGATTGATTAGTGATATAAATATATATATATATATATATATATATATGTTGAACAAATTATAAGGAAAACACAAGTAAATATTTTGGAAAATTCAAAATAAAAAGTATTGTTGGAACATATAAATTTTTTTTAATCTCTAAATTTAAAATGCTCTCCATTATGAATTATAAATAAAGAGTTTTCTGTTCGAGTAAAAAAATAAAAATAAGCCAAAAAAAATAACGACTCAACTCAAATTTTTGTCCCATAACTCCATGAACCAAGACATGATTAATCAAACCGACGACATAGACGAGAGTCGAGACGACCTTGAAGGTCTCTTTCACGCTGTTTGATTTCTTCTCCAAAAACGCGCCACTTTCTCTTTTTCTCGTACTGCACCGCGTTGCATTTTCCGCAAAGCTTCTCGTTCCTGCACATTATCAATATATCGAACTACTAGTCAGAAAACCCGCGTCATTTTTATATATTTTTTTTATCTTTCTGTTCTTCCTCGTCTTTTCTTGTGATTTTATTTTTCAATTTCTTTGGTTATACGTGTCTTGCGGACCTTTTACTAGGCATTTACGCGGTTGTTTCGGTTGTGTTGAAATTTTTGTAGTTTGTAGAATTTGAAATCGGTATATTTCACTCGACTCGACGTTCTGTTCTATGTGTAAACTATGCAAAAAGCAAAAAATACAAGAAATTAAATATTGGATAATGCTTAAAATAATTGAGGTAGATAATGGGCTTTTGTTACTAGGTGTAATGATCAAATATTTGCTTGACTTTTGTGATTTGAGGGTTGTTTAATTGTTTAATAATGAATTGAAATTTGAAGTTTCCTAGGTACTTCCAGCTAGTTGGACATTTTCTATTTAAGAGGAAGTTAAGGAAGTTTAAGATTAGCTGCCATTAAAGTCTTAAACATTGATTATTTACTTAGTTGAGCTTTTTAAGGGCAGTGAATATCGCCTTTTGATGTTATCGAAACGACTGCTTAGGGAGGGGAGTGAGGAGGGTTCCGAACTTGCAACCGGAGAATATAAACGCCGGCATATAATTGCAAGGTGGGTGGATTAACACTTGATCCATTAGTATTTCTTTTGTTGGTTTATTTAGTTGTGTCGATTTTTTATTTTATTTTTAAATTTTTTTTCTCCTGATGTTTATGTATTTGTGTCATTTCAGTGTTTTAAGAGGGACAAGGAATGGTCAGTTACCGCAAGAATATATACCCCTATTGGAGCCCACCATTCGAAGCGTTGTATGATCTCTGTTCTTGTTAAGTGATACCAATGCATCTCTGTGCTTTGAGAAAAGTTTTGTAAAATTTTTAAGTATTTCTGCTGTAAATTTGAAGTTTAGGAAGTGATATGATTTTGATGATTCAAGAAAAGTCTCTTCTTTGTTTACTCATTTGTCCATACGTTTGCTGAGAATTGAAGTTGGGTATCATCTCTGTTCTTGTTAACTGATATGAATGCATCGTTGTAATTTGAGAAAAGTTTTGTAGTTTTATACTAATTTCTGTTGTGAATTTGAAGTTCAGGAAGTCATAAGATTTTGATGATTTGAGGAAAAGTCTCTTTTTTTGGTCACTCATTTGTTTCTGAAGTTGAGCTTTGGATGTGACAGCTTGATTCTGTCTTGGAAGTTTGTTTGTTGAAATAGTGATAAGAATACTTTAGAACATTTATTTGCTTAAAATACTTGTTACCGTCTTGCACTTTCTAGCTATTTATTACATTTTTCATAATACCACATATGCCCTGCCCTTGGATGTCCAAAACAGTGACTCTGGGTCTGGGATGCCCTCACCTCATGATGGTAATTTCTGTAATTTGTTATTAATTTTTGCAAAATTTACTTTTTTGTGAAGAAAACGTGTGGCATTTAAACGTAGCTATGAAATTTTAATCATATTCAAGTCATTGATAAGCTTTTCGAATGTGGAGGTTAACGTTTTGGTATTTTTATTATTATTGAATCCTTATATCAGATGTCTTTATGAGATAAAAAGTGTCTGATGTGTATGTTAGATCACCTTCTTTTTTTTTTGAACTCTTTACATCCATTAATCCGTTTGAATCTCTGTATGATAGGTTCGTGATGCGGTGGAACGTGTAATCCAACGGAATCTGAGGTTAGTCCATCTATCAATTATCGGATTGCATTAATGTTTTGCATCATCTGTGGTTCTTTGTCTCTTTATCATGCTATCATGTCATAAAATACTTAAATAGATGTCATTTTCCATGGGATTATTTAGACTATAATAATAACTGACTATGATTAGTTCCTTTTATGTCTTTATATTGAGATGTAGCTTAATCATCTATTGATCCTACCTCCTTTTCAAGTTAAATAACATTTTGAAACTCTTATCTACTAATCTTTTTTTTCTCAGTAGATCCTCGCAATGTTCTGGATCAAGGAACTTGCAGCTGCGTTTTGACAGTAAATTGCCTACTAAAATGTTCACATGCAATAGGGTGGTATCTGAGGGGAAAACCCCTGTGAAGATAGTATTGTATGATTCTGTTTCTCAGAAAATGATAACATCTGGACCCCTATCTTCAATAAAGGTCAATCTTATCGTGGTTGATGGTGATTTTCATTCCGACGATCGAGAAGATTGGACGGAGGAGGAGTTTAATAGCAAAATTGTTAAGAACAGGGAAGGAAGAAGGCCATTGGTGAATGGGGACTCAACAGTTTCCTTGCACAAGGGTGTAGGTTATATAGGTGATGTCTGTTTTACAGACAACTCGAGCTGGATAAGGAGCGGGAAATTTTGTTTGGGAGCAAAAGCACATTCGAGTTCCACAGAAGTAAGAATCAGAGAAGGAATAAGCGAAGCCTTCAAAGTAAAAGATCATCGTGGAGAATGTGAGTATCTTTTCTGAACCATTCTTCCCTATCAAATTTTGTTCTTAATCACTTCAGACCATTTTTTTGGTCAACATGTAATTGTAATTAACTGATGCTTTAAGCTAATAAAATATTTCCTCCAGTACTTGAACATTTAACTAATTTGTTGAAGCACTTTTTTCTTTCAAAGTTTCTTGATGCTTCATGATGATGTGGATGTTCTGAAAGATTTCCTGTTGGATCACAAAAAGTTTGATGATTCACCTATTCATTTTTATTTCTATTCTTAACGAAGTAATATATTTGGATGGCTTAACTGAGCAGCGTACATTTATATTTCTGTTTACTGTCTCAGTGCACACTCAATATAGTTAATGGAGAAACTAACGTATCATTATTCCTGTAGCATACCAGAAGCACTATCCACCATCCCTCGAAGATGAAGTTTGGCGCTTGGAAAAGATCGCTAAAGATGGTGCATCCCACAATAGGTTGGTTGAATGTGGTATACACACTGTGAAAGATTTCTTAAGGAAATATGTTATGGACCAGTTCTCTCTACGCGCTGTAAGATACTCATTCTTGGTATCATTGGTTCAATTTTAAATTTCATAAATGAATTTGAAACTGGGTTCTTGACGAAAAAAATTAGGTAAACCACCTGACCCAACACGCTTAAATTGTAGGAACTTCCTAAAATCTCAGACAAGGCGTGGGAGGCAATCACTAAACATGCTACAACTTGTATATTAGATACGAAGTGGTACATGTATGAGCATGCACAAGGGACCAGACTTTTGTTCAATTCCATCTACAATGTTGTAGGAGTTGCTTTTGACGGACAATATCATTCTTTGGATAAACTCGACATGTATCAGATGGTTGGTATCTACATCCCCAAATTCATTCTGACTTTGACTTGTCTATCGGCTTGAGTAAAGTAGTAGCACTTTTAATCATGAAAATTATGTCAATGCGTGCATGTGTTTTCTTGCTTCTCTACACAAATTTGGGACACCGTTATCATAATTTAGATTATACACTGGTAGTCACTAAGCTATTAGCAAAGTTTCATATTCATCACTATTAACATCATGCGTTTCAAGTTACTGAGCTTAATCTTTGTTACAATTTGATCACTCCATCAATTTCCATTAGTTTGACTAATTGGACAAGGTGTACGGCAATCTAATTCTTTGCCAACTAGGCTGTCACGTCAGCTTGTTTTGTTAGTCAAACTAACGAATGTGAACGGAATGACTAAGTTGTGACAGACATTTTTAATATCAGTGACCAATTTGTAACAAAACTGAGGTTTATTGACCAACATGAAATTTCACTAAAATTTCGTTGGCCACTAATTTTTTCACCTGCTATATTTTTGTCAGTCTTTGGCTGTTTTTTCAGTTTACTTCACCATAATTGATTTGCTTTCACAAAGAACTGAGGGTAGAATTAGATGTTAGGATGACTCCAGAACCTTTTCATTGCTCGTCCAACTAACTTTGTTGTATAAAAAAGTACTTAAGTTCTGATCTGAGATATCAGCGACAGGATTCTTATGTACTTCTAAAATTGCTAACGTGTCTGCTTAGAAGTTGTATTTGTATGCCATCATTTTGGTCTAAAACTGTCTTCTTCTGATGTGAAACTGATTTGCTTCCCTATTTTGTTGACAGCGGGCAGTGGAAGATTTGAAGCAGCTTGCTTATAAAAACTTGAAAGACTTGATCCCAATTGATGAACAGTCAGTTGTCAGCTACCCAATGCTGATGTCAAATCTCGAATCAGCGGACGATTTTAGCCATCCTAGCTTGTTTCTTCAGAGTTCTAATAGCCTCGTCGAACAAGGTAAATATGAACCTTTTTTACTCCTTTGATCCATCTTATAAAGAATTGAACTGGAGTAAAACTTTAACCTTGAGCGTAAGATTTTACATGCAAGTCACAGTTAACAGGGGAGTTACTGGCTTTGCCAAATCAGTGATCTTCCGCCCTTCTTTTCCCAGCCTATAATTTTTCGTAAGTTGCTAAACTGATAATCATTTTACAGATCAACTGCAAAGAAAGATTAATTCTGCTTATACAACTTTGCATCCATCTAACTGTGAAGTGGGATGGGATAATAGTTCAGTAGATGTTTCTTTAGGGGAGAGCTCTCTCCAAATGCAAGGTTTCAGTTCGACATGGGGAAACCTTTTCGGGATGAGTAATTATCAAAATGGATTCCTTGATGGAGGGCATACATGGGCTTCTGGAGTTAACAATGGTGTCTCACATCAGTTAATGGATGATCCATCTACGAGCAATAATTTTCAGGTCAAGTCATCAACGTGGCAAAGGAATGGATTGTCTCTTGGTCCAACCAATCATGATATTGGTGTCGTTTCTTCAAATTCGGGATTCCATATGCTCAGAAACGGAAAGCCCAAAACAAGTTGGTGCAAGGTTCTGGCCGTGGTGAAGTGGCGGATATTGGTTAGGCGAAATGTGGCTGCTCGAAAATGGGAAAAGTTCTACAGCTACATGTAGATCTCCTTTAACTTTTGATTCTTGGCTATCACTTCCAAAGTAAGATGCAAGCTTTTTTCTTCTTCTGAAGTAGTAGGTTAGGTCGCTAAATAAGTTTGTATCTTAAGTGCATGTTTGGTATGATAGTATTAAACTGTATTGGGCAGTGCAATGGACAAGATTTTGCCTTCTTTTCTTCCGTGATACTGCCCAGTACTGACTTCTGATAAAACTTACCAAATATGCCATAAGATAATAGTCTTGTTGTTACCCTTTGCTTCAAGTGCAAGAAAGGGATGTTGTGTATGCAAAGTTCTGGTGTGATAGATGTGTCTAGACAATGCCCTCGGTGAAGTACTTACCTGCCAAATGAATGGGATGTGTGTGTATTAAGCTTCCTGATGCTGGCTTATTTTACTGTCTGTATTTTTGCATTTGGTGGTCGTCTGTTTTCAAATAAATGATGAAATCTGTTTAAGGTAAATATTCACCATAATGGTTGTACATTTTTCATTTTTATATCTGATATGTAGCTAGTATGGAGGATTATGACTAAGTTTTGTTGTGATTTAAGCAACAATAATAATGATGACAAAAAAAATAAGAACATAGATTTAAGTTGTTTGGTGATGTGCCTATGTGCACGGGAGCAAAGCGGTTAGGATCTTTATTATGTATGATCATCTATATACGTTAGTCCTAGCTCTAACTTTAACTCTAACTCTAACTCGTACAAGACTTTAGGCTCATACAAGATTAAAAGGAAAAATCCAAAAACACCTTCGTACCATACCATGGGGGCGTTGTCCCCGCACCCCCAACCCATATCAGCCATAGGCGGACCCAGGGGGGTCCCGCAGGGTCCTGGGACCTTCCATTTTTTCTGGATTTTTTTTTTTGGTGAAAAACCCCGACCCATTTTAAAAACATTTTTCTCAATATATGCAAGCTCTTAATTACAAATTTTAAAATCTCGTAATTATTATTATTATGTTATATTTGGTAAAGTTTTTTGTAGGTCATAATCCTATTTAATGTGTGGATAAAAATTGTGAGTAAATTGTGTGGATAAAAATGATATTGACTAGCTCATAAGTTTGAAAATATGCTCCCAAACATGTTATAAGTCTTAGAATTTCTACTTTAGAGGTTACTGAATTTTGGAATTTCATCCTAAAATGTCAATCAGGTTAAAAATGATCGAAAATGGTTGAATGATAGTTTGATTGCAAATATTGAGAAAGATGTTTTTGTCAAGATCGAAAATGATGTAATTCTAAAACGTTATCAAAGTATAAGAACACGTAGAGAACAATTGTAATAAAATATCTCTTACTTTAAATTTTTTGGCAAGTCTAAGACATTCATATATTGAGTTCTTTTACCGTTTCTATTTTTTTCTTTGAGTTGCACTGAGTTTCTTTCAATTGTACTGGTTCTTTAATCATTATGAATGTTTGTGCTATACCCTCAGCTCCAAAAAAATAATAATTCGAGGCCCTCCTTCATCTCAATATCTTTCATTTTAGGACCTCCAACTCTAATATCCTGGTTCCGCCACTGATATTATCAACCTATTTATTCTAGTAAATATGTGTTCCATTCTATATAAGTTTCATATTATAATAAGTTTGCTGTTATTTAGGAATTGCAAAATGTGAATGGAAGAAAGTAACTGGAAATTAAGTGGAAGAAAAGTTGCATCATATTCTGGCAATAAGGATAGGAACCCACCCCATTTTTCCCCCCTTTTCTCCTTCAAGATTCTAAGCTTTCAAGTTTATAGAAAGTCGGGCCTTAGTAAATGGTTTCTATTCAAAAAAAGTTGTTCGTAAAAGATTATTATCTTTTTACTTTATGTTGAAAAAATAAAATAAGATTACATAATGGATTACATAATATCATATGTCACTCTATCATTTGTCAGTTTAAAATATGGTTAACTTTTTCTTCTAATCTTTTTTCTCCATATCATTTTAGCCTTTTCGGTAATTTCTTATGTACTATTTTTATATACAAGTAGCATAATCCAATAAAGTAATTTAGATTTGGTTAATTGTTATGTCCATTTTTATTCAAATGTATGCAATACAATACAATATATTTCATATATATATAATTTTTTTTTTCTTAGTCATTGGAGGCTGCCTCCTTCCTAAGTTATATTGACAAACATTAAATAAATAAATATATAAATATATATATATATATATATTTTGACAAAGAAAAATCATTATCTTTCGGTGGGCTTAACAAAAATATAAGCTTCTTATGAGTAAAAATAAAAAGTAAAGCAAGCATGCATGTATGCATTGGCGGATAGATAGTGGGAGTTGACAAGCTCCAAAAGGAGTATCAAAATAATTCCTTACTTTTGTGAAATTTGTCGTTCAAGTAGTAATGTGGTAAGTAAGGGTCATTCCTGCAGAGGATTATTTTCAATTACGTCAATTGCAACACAGAAAATAAAATGCGAAAACAATTAAAGGGGGGGGGGGGTGAGTTTTGGTTCATTAACTAAACTAAGGAAGCGATAAATGCTTAAAAGAAAATACTAGAATAACAAAGCAATGAAAATGTGATCGAGGGGTACTTCTTCACCGCAAGAATGACTTTCCTATCAATGTTCGCAAAAGATTTTCGTTCTCAAGATCAACAACAATTCGAGAATAATCACAAGCTCGATTACCTCAAACTCTCCTTACATTTTAGTTGAATAAAACAAGCTCTTTACCCAATCCTATTCATTAAACAACATAGGATAAGCTCGCTAGATTTAATTTAACAAAATCATTACGACGAGAGAGTTGAATTGAATTAAGCGCAAACTCGCAAACTTGGTTAACTAACTTAAGTGTTAATCCACAAACATTCAATTGAAAATTCCACAAACATCCAATCACATTCAATGTTTAGCTATCTATGAAAGATTCACAAATGGCTAACAAAATATTACAACAAATGGATAAAAACGAGATTAAATGAAGAGAAAAGCTTATTGAAGGATGCTTGTGTGAAAAATTATTCATCAATAGAGTTTCATTCATCTTCTTCCCAAGTTCACCCAATGTTGTAGAGAGAGAGAGCTCCCAGATTTTCTCTCTATTTTGGTCAGCTTCTCCCCTCTTTCTTGCCCTAAAATTGCTCCCAAAATGTTGTATTTATAGTGTATAGAGGATAGGAGACGGTTTGGAGTGAAAAATGGGCCCAAAAACGGGTCAAAGCGCGTTCGGCAATCGGGAAGCTGGGCGCCATAGCGCCCAGCAATCTGAAATTTTCTGTTTCTTGGGCACCATGGCGCTGGGCTTGCTGAAATTTAACCTTGTTTTCTGTTTCTTGGGCTGGTTTTGCATGATTTTTTCACCCCTCTTCAAGCCACAATTCCATTAACATTTCTTCGTAGTTTAGATCGTCGAATCTTGGAATATTTCATCTTCAATTCTTTTGGCTCAATTAACGCTTAAAAACCTCACTAACTGTCAATCACCTCGAGTTTGAACCCATATAACAAAAGTAACAAAATAAGTAGAAACTTACAAAAGAAAACTCACAAAGACATAAGTTTAATGGTATAAATAAGTGCAAAACCGGCACTTATCAGGAGTCCCATCCCAAATAGAAAGTTACACCCACACCTATTTTTTAACTAATCAATCAAAAATCAAGTGTTAAAAATTTTCTTTCAAAAATTAGGTGCAATTCACCCCTAGCATATTCTACACCACCCACCTAGTTCTCTCTCTAAAAGAACTCTATAATCTTTCTCTAAACTCCACTGTAGATCGCCAACAACCTACTACCACACTCACAGTGGCCTGCCCCCGCTCGATTTGTGGTTGTAGATTTGGAGGCTTTGAGATCACCTGCACACTACAATTCGATCGCCAATACCCAACTATCTCACTCATTGTTGTCGCTCGTTGTCACCTGCCGTTGAGATTCCACCCTCGAAGCTCTATCGCTCAATTTGTGGCTATAGATCTAGAGGTACTGAGATCACATGCACACTACATTCTGTTGGTCTCAAGATCAATACCGCAAACGATTTACAGAAAAACATAACAAATTGCAGTAAACAACACCCAGAATTTTCGCCCAAAGGGCCCGAATGTTCAGCCAAAGGTCTACTCACCTGTTGAGCATCTACAGAGTAGAATAGACTCAAATCCACTAAGAATCGATACAAAATGTACGAAGAAACATCAAAGTTCTTCGCTCGGGTGTACTCTCTGCCTCTTTTATACAGATAATCATACTCAGAGAATCATCTCTCTTACAATACACTAAGTACAACTACAAACTACAAAGTTTATAGAGATAATCTCAAGAACCACGAAGAAGAAGAACAGTTGAAGAACTCAAAGAAGCAGACGGGAGAAAACATTAGAAAGACTGCATAATGCACAGCGTCTCGAAGGGTCCAAAGACCTTTTATAGTTCAGTCAAAAGATCAGGATCCAACGACCACAACGGTGCCATGTGTAGAGCCATCAATTAATTCCAGCATTAAGTAAAGTCGTGTTTTCACAAAACACGCCAAGATCAAGTGTAGTAACCCAGTGGCCCAACAGCAAAGCCCACTTAACAAATAAGCTGGGTCCAAAGAAGAATAGAGAGGCAGCCCACTTAAATCTATTCTAAAGATTCTTTAATGGATTCAAGTAAATTCAAACTTGCTTCATTTGCTCTAAAAAAACTTGTAAAAAGAAAAACAAAAAAATTAGTCTAAATTTTTCAAAAAACAGCAGTTATAGAATCAAAGAAAAAATTCATAACCGTTATGATATATTCAGAATCTTCAAACAATTTCTGAATTTGTTTAGAGGTAACACTTTAGTGCCAAAGTCAGATGGATTAAACTCAGTTGGGATTTTAACCAAGTTAATTAACCCCTTTTCAACCATATTCCTTACAAAGTGAAATTTAATGTTAACATGTGTAGTCCTATCACGATAAACATGATTTCTACTCAGGTGGATAGCACTTTGGTTATCAGTACTGATTCTAACTACTTCTTTCATAAACCCAATTTCATTAAGCAAACTCCTTAACCACAGACGTTCTTTAACAGCATCACATGCTGCAATATATTTAGCTTCTGTAGAAGATAAGGCTACAAGTTTTTTCAATTGAGACTTCCAACTAATACAACTATCACAAAGAGTAAACATATAAGAGGAAGTAGATCTTCTTTTATCTAAGTCACCAGCAACATCAGAATCTGTATATCCCTTTAAAATAACACCTTTATTACACTTTGAAAATCTTAAACCTAGTTCAGTTGAACCTTTTATATATCTTATCATCCATTTAATAGCTAACCAATGTGTTTCACTAGGATTAGCCATAAATCTACTAAGTATGCTTATACCATGAGCTAAGTCAGGTCTTGTGCATATCATAAGGTACATAATAGAGCCAACAACATTAGCATAAGGTATTTTATTCATTCTATCATACTCTTCATCAATTTTAGGGGATTGTTCACTAGAAAGTTTGAAATGATTTGCAATAGGTAAAGACACAGGTTTACACTCAGTCATAGCAAACTTTTTAAGTACTTTAATTACATAAGAGTTTTGATTCACACATAAGATACAATTTTTTCTATCTCTTTTAATCTCCATGCCTAAAATCCTTTTTGCTTGTCCTAAATCTTTCATTTCAAATTCAGTTTTGAGTTTTTCTTTAACGGAATTAATTTCAAAACTGTCATGGCAAACAATAAGCATATCATCAACATATAATAAAAGATAGAGAGAATCAGGTCCACTTGACCCTTTGAAAAAGAAACAGGGATCAAAATTACTCTTAAGGAATCTCAGATTTTGAACATAAGAATAAAATTTCTTAGACCATTGCTTTGGTGCCTGTTTTAGGCCATATAGTGATTTCTTCAATACACAAACTTGATCGGATTTAGGATTAAGCTCAAAGCCTTTTGGTTGATTCATATAAATGGTCTCATCAAGATCACCATTTAAAAAAGAAGTCTTAACATCAAGCTGGTCTAATTCCCAGTTGAAGCGAGCAGTTAAGACAAGTAAGATTTTGATAGAGATGTATTTAGCAACAGGTGAAAATATTTCATTATAATCAATACCCTCTCTTTGTGTGAAGTCTTTTGCTACAAGTCTAGCTTTATATCTTATACCTCCTGAATTAGGTTCACATTCTTTAATTTTATAAACACATTTTCAATCAACAACGTTTTGAAGTTTGGGTCTTTTAACAAGAATCCATGTTTTATTTTTAATTAAAGAATCTATTTCTTCTTAGATGACGTCTAGCCAAAGTTTTGATTCTTTATAGTTAACAACTTTTTCAAAGGTTGTACATTCAGAATTAACATATTCAAGTTCAGTATAAAAAGTCATAAATTCATCTGTATTAATTCTGGTAGAAGGGAATCTATCTCTCCTGCCTCTGTCCCTGGTCAATTGATAGTTATCAAGGATAGTTTCCTGAGATTGATTCTCAATATCAGATTCATCTTGTGTCTGGTCTATGTTAGGTTCAGTTAGGTCATCAACAAGTCTTTCTAGCGTGGTTTCTTTTATAGTAGAAGTTTCAAGAGTATCTTGATTTGAAGAGTTCTTGCAAGGAAAATTATTTTCATCAAAAATAACATTTTTACTAGTGATGACCCTGAACCCACCTTTTTCTCTAATCCATAGTCTGTAACCCTTAGTTTCATCTCTATAACCCAGAAAAACATATTTTTGAGATCTGGGTTGAAGTTTACCTGCATCTTGGTGAGAGTAGGCAGCACAACCAAAAACCCTTAGTTTAAGATAATTTGGAGACTTTCTAGTGTATAAGTGTTCAGGGATTTGAAAATCAACAATACTGGAAGGAATTCTATTTATTAGATAGCTGGCAGTTTTTAGGGCTTCAACCCAAATTTTTTTTGGAAGGCCAGAGTTGAGTAACATACACCTAACCTTTTCCAATAAGGTTATATTCATTCTTTCAGCAATACCATTTTACTGAGGAGTGTATGTTATTGTTCTGTGTCTCAAGATTCCAGATTCTTTACAAAAGGAGTCAAATTCAGAATTACAAAATTTCAGACCGTTGTGTGTCTTAAGTGCTTTGACCTTCTTATTGGTTTGGTTTTCTATAATAAGTTTTCACTGTTTAAAGTTTGGAAGATATCAAATTTGTCTTTTAAAAGAAAAGTTCAGATTTATCTTGAAAAATCATCTACGATTAAGAAATAAAATCTGAAGCCACTTAAAGTGTTTACAGATACTGGACCCCACAAGTCAGAATGTAAATACTCAAGTGTAGAAGTAGATTTGTGAATCCCAGTTTTAAAAGGCAGTTTATTTTGTTTTCCAATAATATAATCTTCTCAAAATTCTAATTTTTCAATATTATCCTTTCCAAAACTTCTTAGTTTATTTAAAATAGTAAATCCTTTTTTACTAAAATGGCCAAGTCTTATATGCCAAATCAGGGTTTTATTTTCATGATGTTTCACAACTTCAGAGTTGTTCCAAACTAATGGTCCAGCTTGCATTGTGAAGATCTCATTGTTGACCTATGGTTGACGTCTCGTTTTGATTGTCACGAACAAATTATGTTTATTTCTAACAAATTGATTTCTAGTGTCTTTAGAGATTATTGTGGATTAACAAAATTGAAAGCACGAAGTTCGAGACCAAATGATTTACATACAATGATCGACATAGAAACAAAATTGATCGAACAAGGTTGTGGATATTAAATTTCAAGATTTGCAAAAGATGCCTTAACATAGATCAAGATAAAAGTCGAAGTGCCACCAAACATGCCAAAGTTTAGACATTCTTGTAAATTTTATGTAAAAGGTAAAACTTTGATGTTTGGTAATGTGAAAAGCTCAAGTTTTTATTTTACGAACGAAAAATAATCGACACATTTTTTCAAAGGTAAAAACCTTAAACTTAGGTTGAAAAATCTTTCTTACCTTGAAAAATCATGTTAAAACGTGTTTCAATGGATTACAATTATTAAAATTACAAAAATAAGAAAATAAGCATGTTTTCTGTCGTACTGGACGTTTGGTGGGGTAGATTTGGCACAAGGGTAAAAAATTTGAACGTTCTGAATTCTGACTCAAAAAATGGCTACTGACTCGTCCAGTAGCCATATCGGACGTCCTATAGGAGTCGTCCGGTGTCATGGAATTTTGGCATTTGAACTGCTATAAATACCACCTTATTTCAAGTTCAAAACACACTTTCTAGAGCATTAAAAAGATATTCATTTGTGATAAAACCTTTAATCTTAACTACTTATTTATTTTGTTAAATATCTTATTTTTAAAAATCCTTTGATTAGTTCTAACCTTGGAAAATCTTCTATCAAAGTTTTTCAAATCAAACACTTGAGTTTTACTCATTACTATCTATCAGAGCGTTAGCCTACTTCTCTTCTTGTACTCAAATTGAAATTCATCATTCATTAAGAAGAGAAGATTTCAGTTGAAAAGTCGACTTGATTTGTGGGTTGTGTTGAGGTCCCGGAAAGCTCAACAATTATAAAAGGATCGGTGCTCCTTGGTTGTAAGTCACCAAAAGCGTTGTAAAGGGTTGGATTGCACCATAAGTTAATTAACATAGTGAAAAAGGTCTTGCTCATGCCAGAGAGTTTGGTAACGGGGGACGTAGATCATTGCATTGGATCGAACCTCCATAACTATATCGTTTGCATTCTCTATCCCTTCTACTTAACGTTTTTACTTTTTGCGAATTACATTGTTCTACTTACTTGCATATTTGTGTTTTAGTTGTCTTCTATTGTTTGCTTGTTTATTATATTAAAAATTGAATTATTTACGAAAAATTTTTAAATACCAATTCACCCCCCTCTTGGTTAGCAATCTTGAGCTTTTACCCATTGAATCTAGGAGAAGAAATTATTTCCTTAGAGTTAAGATTTATTTTGGTTTGTCCTTTATGAATTCTGATCTTATATTCATCATCAAGTTGACCCAAAGAAATCAAGTTTCTTTGAAGATCAGGTACAAACCAGGTCTGCAATAGTTCAAGAATGCTATTGTTTTCTAAAAAAAGCTTAAGGTTTCCAACACCTTTTATTTGACAGGTCATATTATTTCCTAACTGGACTTGACCACCATTTAATTCATTAAAGTCGGTGAACGATTTTCTAATGGGACACATGTGAAAAGAATAGCTAGAATCTAAAACCCACTCATTCAAGTTTCTTCTGGTTGTAGTACAAAGTACAACACCTTGAATATCAGGTTCATCATTGCATAAAATATCCGCAGAACCATCTATGTTTGTTTTTCCTTTCATATCATATGCTTTCTTGAAACAATCTTTTATTAGATGTCCAGTTTTACCACAGTATTAGCATTTTCTAGCTGGTTGCATAGGTTTAGATGGATTCTTATTCTGATTTCTGAATTTTGTAAATTAAGGTTTTCTCTTCTTATGTGAATTGAAATTGCATTGATTGTGCTTTTTGTTCTAATTTATCTTTTCTCTAACATTTAACCTTCTCCAAATTTAGAGTCTTTGGATTCAAACTTTAGTTCAAGTTCTCTGTTCCTTAAAGATGATATGATAATGTCAACAATAAGGTTAGTTCTCCTATACTCTAAAGTATTTCTCAAATCTCTGTATTTATCACCTAATGTATTTAACAGCGCAACACCTTGTTGATCTTCAGATATTTTCTCATCATAATCAGTTAATTCTTGAATCAGTCTAGTGAATTTATCGATGTTTTCTTCGAAGCTTGAAGAGGGATCAAATCTAAAATTATAGTATTGCCTCAGTAGATAAAATTTATTAGGCATTGATTTAGTTAAGTACATGGATTCTAACTTGGTCAAAAGAGCTAGTGTAGTGGTAGTTTCACCAACATTTCTAATAACAATATCAGATGGGTGCAAGAATATGGAACTCCAAGCAATTTCATCTAATTCTTGTCTCCTATAGGTACTAATCTCAACACCCCATATCCCATCAATGGCCCCAGCACATCTCTGTTGTAATAATAGAGTCCTCATTTTTTGACGCCACAAACTAAAATCACCGGTCCCTCTCCAAACTTCAACATCAAACTTATGTACAATTAGCATAATTGCAAATAAAGTCACTAATTCAAGTATATACACACACAGAGCATAACAAATATTAACAGTGTGAGAAAAATACAGTTTTCAATTTATTTTTATAGACTAGAATCAAGCTATATAACAAATCATGCCGGTCAACAAGAACAATTATAACAGGTTAAGCTGCCAAGTTGATAGGTCTAAGGAGTGAGGACCCGTGAGTCCACTACCCCCCACAGATTCCCAAATCCTCACAGGAGATCTTGGACAAAGGTAAATAGTAAAAGGTCGATTACCTTAATGATCGAATCAAGAATGGACAGGAAATAGTTTATAATTGACTGAATAAGAGAGGAGTAAGGAGTTTACACCAGAGCTGAGAACCCAATATCTCAGAATGAAGAGAAGAGTTAAAGAATACCAGAACCAGTAGCAACTCAGTTTAGAGAACTTGAATGTTACAGAAGAAGCCAATGAGTCACAGCAATCAGTTCAACTCAGTAGTAAGTCACAAGAACCAGCAGGAATCTGGGTGAGTCAACTCGACTCAGTCAAAGTTTGTATCAAGAAGATCATAGATCCAATCAGAAATTAGATCGAAGGTTGATTACAACCAAAGATTTCAGAAACCACAATTTATTTTTTCAGAAATATTAAAAACCACATGAAATCGTCAGATCTTTAGATCTAGGTTTCAGAAAAAATCCTAACCCTAACCCCTTTGAAACGGGGGCTTTGATACCACTTGTTAGTCTCATGATCTAATACAGCAAACGATTTACAGAAAAACATAACAAATTGCAATAAACAACAACAATAAGAATTTTCGCCCAAAGGGCCCGGATGTTTAGCTAAAGGCCTAGTCACCCGTTGAGTATCTACAGAGTAGAATATGCTCAAATCCACTAAGAATCACAAAGAATCGATATAAAATGTATGAAGAAACATCAAAGTTCTTCGCTCAGGTTTTCTCTCTGCCTCTCTTATATAGATAATCACATTCAAAGAATCATCTCTTTCACAATACACTAAGTACAACTACAAACCACAAAGTTGACAGAGATAATCTCAAGAACCACGAAGAAAAATAATAGTTGAAGAACTCAGAGAACCAGATGAGAGAAAACCCTAGAAAGACTGCATAATGCACAATGTCTCGAAGGGTCCAAAGACCTTTTATAGTCCAGATCAGGATCCAACGGCCACAACGGTGCCAAGTGTAGGACCATCAATTAATTTCAGCATGAAGTAAAGTTGTGTTTTCGCAAAACACATCAAGATCAAGTGTAGTAACCCGGTGGCCCAACACAGCAAAGCCTACTTAACAAATAAGATGGGTCCAAACAAGAATAGAGAGGCAACCCACTTAACACATTCCAACTCCATCCGACTTCTATTAGTGTAGCTTATGAACTGGTATCGGGTTTAAGGAGTTTGTTGGGTTGAGCGAAGGGGGAAACCAGGAACCTTTGCAATTTTGTGCGTCTCTATGTGAAAGAGAATGGTTTTCATTTTGGACTAGCGCAGTTGCTCCTGACGACGAAAATTTTAGTGATTGCAAGTGATGGTGGTGGATTGGAGGTGAAAGTGATGGAGGATTTGAGATGCACGTGGTGGTGAGCTGTGAATTTTAGGTAGCCAAATCAATTTGGGTGGTGCAGGAGGTAGAGTGGAGTTGGGTAGGGTAAAGTGGGTTAGGATGAAGATTGATTATGACCAGTTAATTGGATAATGTGATTAGTTAGTTGGATAATTTATGACTAATAAATAATTTGTGATTAAAATGTGTGACTATGACCTACAAATTATATTTTTGTGAACGAGACTTTGTATGAATTGTGACCAGTATGTGACTTTGATCATAAATTGTGTATTTATTGTAATCGTGACCTATTTGATTAATATAAGTCACAATTTTATCAGAATTTACAAACTGTGACCACCAAATTTTTGAAATATTTCATCAAGTTTTTTTCAATTTGAAAGTATGGTATGTATTTTTCCCAATTTCAAATACAACTATATAATAATTTGTTTTGTCAATGGGCAAAAACCAAAAACCATTTATTCTCCCTCAGGCGGGTTCTTGGCACTTCGTTACAGCCCTTTGGGAAATAACATTAATCCGTGTAATTTATTTGAAAAAAACTCATTTTTTTTAAACAAAGTTTCTTGACAAAATTTCAAACCCACCAGTATAATAGATATTAACTCATTCGCGATGACAAAACTTCTTTTTAAGCCCGTGTAATTTTAACTCCGTGTAAAATAAATAAATCAATAATAATAATACAGTCCAAACTTCTAGCCTAAATCCAAAACCACATAATCTCTTGTTGACAAAGACACTATAAGCGTTCTAATTTGAAAAATTACTTTATTTTTCTGACTCTCATTCTAGACTCAATTCTCTTTAAATATTTCTTTTGCAACTAACCGTGCTTCGGTAGAATTTATGTTTATTTTATTTTCATAATTTGAATTTCCTTTTATCAGGACAGATACTAATCAATTAATTATTGTAAATATATGAAGAAAATAAATTTATATCCAATTTTAAGTGCCATTATATTTAAATATTTTTAAAAAAAATAAAAATCAAGAGCTCTAAACAAAATATAGAATTCAAATCAAAATAAAACACTTAAAACGATTATTGCAAAGTCATATTGGACCATACGTATTACCTGTGAACCATATTGCCTAATTAACTGAACTTCAAAAAATCACCTAAATAGTCACTGAACTTCAAAAATCACCTAAATAGTCACTGAACTTTGCCATTTGTAATACCACTAGTCACTAAAACTTTTCCTGAATTTCATGCTTCTGTCACCAATTTTGGGCCACCAAAACTCCACTTTCCGGCCACCTTTTTCGGCGGACCAATATATCACCTTGAAGCCCTCACTTCCCTCTTCACAACCCACCCAAGCTCCGGCAATAGGACCAACCGAGTTGGCCGGAAATTCAAGCCAAAATAGGCTGCCCAACCACTTCCGGCCAATTTGGCCAGAATTTCATACTTCCGTCACCACTTTTGGACCACAAAAACTCCACCCTCCGGCCACCTTTTCCGCTGGACCAACATACCACCTTGAAGCCCTAACTTCCCTCTTCGTAACCCACCCTAGCTCCAGCCATAAAACCAACCAAGTTGGCCGGAAATTCAAGCCAAAACAGGCTGCTCAAACACGCAACAATTTGGCCAGAATTCTTCAATTTTGTCACCACTTTTGGGCCACCAAAACTCCACCTTCCGGCCACCTTTTTCGCTGGACCAACATACCACCTTGAAGCCCTCACTTCTCTCTTCGTAACCCACCCTAGCTCCGGCCATAACACCAACCAAGTTGGCCGGAAATTCAAGCCAAAACAGGTTGGTGTGCGATATGGGCAACCTGTTTTGGCTTGAATTTTCGGCCAACTTGGTTGGTGTTATGGCCGGAGCTAGGGTGGGTTACGAAGAGGGAAGTGAGGGCTTCAAGGTGGTATGTTGTTCCAGCGAAAAAGGCGGCCGGAAGGTGGAGTTTTGGTGGCCCAAAAGTGGTGACGAAATTGAAGAATTCTGGCCAAATTGTTGCGTGTTTGGACAGCCTGTTTTGGCTTGAATTTCCGGCCAACTTGGTTGGTTTTATGGCTGGAGCTAGGGTGGGTTATGAAGAGGGAAGTTAGGGCTTCAAGGTGGTATGTTGGTCCAGCGGAAAAGCTGGCCGGAGGGTGGAGTTTTTGTGGTCCAAAAGTGGTGACAGAAGTATGAAATTCTGGCCAAATTGGCTGGAAGTGGTTGGGCAGCCTATTTTGACTTGAATTTCCGGCCAACTCGGTTGTTGCTATTGCTGGAGCTTGGGTGGGTTGCGAAGAGGGAAGTGAGGGCTTCAAGGTGATATATTGGTCCGGCGAAAAAGTTGGCCGGAAGGTAGAGTTTTGGTGGCCCAAAATTGGTGAAGGGAGCATGAAATTCTGGAAAAGTTTTAGTGACTAGTGGTATTACAAATGGCAAAGTTTAGTGACTATTTAAGTGATTTTTGAAGTTCAGTGACCTGGTGGAAACATGGTGGAAAGTTCAGTGACCAAATGGGCAATTCACTCCAAAATTTACTCTACTTGTTTTGATAGATTTCAAACTTGGTTGCTCATTTTTAGTTGCTGTACTCAATTTTACACCACTCGTTGGATACACTCACTTATCAGATATTTATTTATTAATTTCTAAATTATTATTGATAATAATTTTTATTAAAATGAATTTTCTGGACGTTGTTGCGTTGTTGGCATATTTAAATTATTGGATTTTTGTTGTTTTTTTTGTTATTGAATCATAATTGTCTTGTTGGCTTATTTTTAATTGGATTGTTACTGCTTTGTAAGCATATTATTGACTAATTTGTGGTGATGTAGCCATGTCGATTTAGCTCTCGTTTGGACCCTATTAAAATTATAATTCATTTTTTCCCTCTCTTCTCTATCAGCCACTGTTTGGATGGTTTGCTTCCACAATTATTTGAGGGGAAAATGTGTTTACTTAAATGACGTTTTTCTTAGTGGAATCAATTTATCAGATGCTGACACGTGGAACATTGATGGACGTTGGATTATATTCTAGCTGGTTCTGATATTATTTGAGGAGCTGGGCTCTTTGACTTCGGTGAGACGATTCATTTTCATCCCTCTCATACTGCTCGATTTTCTCTCTATCCTCCAATGGAAAACCTCATTCTTCTTCGAGGTTTTTATTTGATTCTTGAGTGATTCAAGAGTATAGTTGTTAGAATCTTGATGTATACTACTGATAGTTGATATGTGATGCTTTACTGAATGTTTAGCCGGTCGAATCTGTGTGATTCGTGCTATCAGTTAGGGTTTAGAATAGATCTGTGTGATCTATCGTGATTCCTGGTCTGGAGGAGCTTAGATCTGAAATCTGTGTGAGAAAGATAAGTATTGTTGTCTTATCTTGTATTGTTCGAACAGTCTTGTATCTTCTCTTCCATATTATTGGTTTATAGTGCAATCGAGCTTTATCCATTTTATAATGGATGCTCAATAGGGGATTAAGCGTTAGATGTTGTCGCTGAATCTCTGGGGCTTCGACCAGAAAAATTCTTGTGTTGATTTTCTATTTTCTGCAGTTATGTTTGTACTGTGTTCGTTATTCTTGATCGATTGCTAATCTTGAACGGTACTATCATCCTTTCAACTTAACATGAAAATCTAATTACTTTATTGTCAAGATCATCCATGTCAAATCACTAAGATAAATAATTAATGCGAAACGTACCTTAATTCATTGAGAATGTTTTTTTAATATTAGATCTTGATTCTAGAAAATCAACTTGAAATCCCCTCTTGATTGGTTTCCTGCTTTCAATTTTAAATTTTGCCTCTTTGAATTTTTTTGAATCTTGTTGTTGATTTTGGTTCTTGATCTATAATCTTGATTCTTGATTGTGGATATTGAATCTTCTTCAATATGCTTTTTCTTGTATTCTTATGTTGATAGAATGACACATAAAATGAAAAGTTGCATATGAATTGAGGATCATAACCATATATATAGTTTCCATATGTATTTCGCCCACATGATGAAATACAATTCTAAGTGAATCTGGTCTCTATACGTATAATTCGACTCACACTTTATTTAAATGTCTTAAGCCCAATTATTTAATTATTTATTAAATCACTTTAATTTTGAGCTTAACTTTAAAATAGCATTTATATACAATTAATTACATATGTTGACCTACATGGCAAATTAAGTTAATTTGCCAACAAGACGTTGCTCCAAAAAGTAGTCATTCAATATGAAATACACAAATTTATCAAGTTAAACACTGAATTATTGTTGCTTCTGATTCATTTGTTTTCCTTTTGCAGAAGGGATAAAGAAAAGGGACGGATACATATTTTTCTCACTACCTAATGGTCCCGGAAATTATCTTTAACAGGTTTAGCTTAAAATCTAGATTGTATCACACAAATCGTACTGTCCAAAAAATGAGGCTCAAACGAGGGATGCGCCTATGATATCTCCCAGATATGCAATGTGAATAAGGAATGCGCATATTTTTAATTATTAGCTGCTGCAGTTTCTCTAAAAATATTTTTAAGAACACAAATTTCCTTCTGTTCGAAACAAAATCTCATATTCGAAAGCCTCCACCACAACAAAATAATAGAAATACAGATTTTGTGACAATGTTAGAAGGTACCTTTATTTTCTTTTCCCATCACTCGTCGTCAGCCTGAATTCGATTCCCGTTGTTTAAGAGATATTCGATTCATGTGCAATGGAGCAACTCGTGGAGTTGCTTGTGCTTAGACCGCATAATTCCCCAGTGATTCTTTAACTGAGTTTTGGTACTAATTCTTTCTCGCGTTTGTGTGATAAGTCTCTCCCAACCTCGCCGCGTAAAGCATTTTTGCATGCACGTCGTCGTCAAATTGCGTAAAATGGGTATTGACGCCCTAAATTAACTTAGCGACTTGACCACACCATATTACTAACTCAACAATATAAATTCGAGTATTTGCAGAACTTTAGTTTGAAAAACAAGTTTTCATTCTTCTCATCTTTCTCTTTTATCATAAAATAATTTTATTGTTTGAGTTACTAAAATGCAACGAAAATAATAAGTTAGAAGTTAGATATTAGCACCTCAAAAGTAGGGAAATAATATCATAAATTAAATACTAGTAAGCTGAATTAAAGTCGTCAAACATGACGATTTATCTTTAAGAATCACTTGACTTGCAAACCAATTTATGAAATGATAATAAAATAATAGACTGTGTAATAAAAGAAGGTATTGAAAATATGTGTGTTGAACTTAGTTATATACAAAACTTGTAAGTATACTGTCACAAAATATGTGTTGAACTTAGTTACATACAAAAAGGGGATAGAACTTGTACAAAAAATCCCGGGTTGAAAGTAACAACATAGCTAAAAATCACCAGACCCGAGTGAGAGTTAAGAGTACATTGGAATACCTTCCCTTTGAAGTGGAACTGAGAGATAATGATACCTACTCTCTCTCAATAAGGGCCGATTAGCATATTTGGCAGACTGTAGGAGAATTCTAAATAATATTTAAATGATGATACCATGTGAACTTTTCTTGAAAGTAACTTTGGAATACCTTCACAGTTGCTAGATCTTAACCTGATTAATGCTATAATCAATTTGAATTTATAAAGACTATTATTTTGTTTTGCTTTGGTTCCCTCAATTATTTTTTGTTTTCCTCTGAGGAGAGGTTACATGTTGAGAACCTTCATTTTGGATGTGATGTTATTTATGCTTAAAGGGGAAAATAGTGGCAGAACGCTTTGGTGTTATCATGCTTGGAATTTTTGTTATTGTGCAATTGTTTTTCATTTGTTCCATTGAGCGTTTTCAATTTTTGAAGTTGTGAAAGATACATAGGGATGGCAACGGGGCGGGACATTAAAGTGAGACAGTAATATAATTATTAAATTTTTTAATTAATTTATTTATTTTTAAAAGTTAAATTATTCAAATAGATTTGATAAACTCTTAGTCTTTATTGTTTATCATATTTCATAGATAATCTTAATTGTCATTTTCTATTATAGTTAATGAAAATTCATGGAGTTTTTTACTTAAAGTATTGAATTCTTAAAAAAAATATAAAAAATAAAAAATAAATGGTGTGGGATGGGGCCCCTGTTACCCGTTCCGATCTTGGAGCCCACCTTGTCCCCACGCAATTACCCGATAAAGCGAGTAATCCCTACCCGCTCGGGGTGGGGTCCCACAGATATTATGACAGATTTTTTTGTCATCTCTAAAGATATATAGCAGGGACGGATCCAGGATTAGATCGAAGACCGAACTACAAAATTTTTGACCGGGCTAATAGGTGAAAAAAAAAAAATTTCACAAAAAAAATTTTTTACATAAATTTTTTTTTTTTTTTTTTTTGCTTACTAGACTGTGGGGGTGACTGGGCTACAGCCCTGCCCAACCCCCCCCCCCCCCCCCCCCCCCCCCCCCCCCCCCCACCCCCCCCCCCCCCCCCCCCCCCCAACATCCGTCTCTGATACATAGGTTGATGAAATGGGAAATAAATACACAGAAACAAAGTTTGAACTCATAATACAAAGTGGCAGAGCAAAGTACAAAAATATGTAGGTTAGATAACAATTGTAATAATGTACTGATACAAATCTACATATTTCCGTACTTTGAAAACATTGTAAAATTACGCAATTATCAATATTGCCAAAAATATCATCCTCAATATAGGATGTCAAACTATCAGACTATTAATCTCTCATCCGATTACACAATAAAACAACAAACACTTCTACTAAAACTTGGCTAAAGAAGATTAAAACTGTATTTGTTAAAAAGGAATTTGGATTTTCTTATCGTAGTGTGATAACTAGTGATTCTTTTAAAGGCTCATCTGAGATTGGGTTGCCAATCAAAATAGTTGAAAAGACTACATTTGAGGAGAGATTAAACCAGTACAACATAAAATACCTACAAAGACTGGTTGATGAAAGGTCAAAGGGGTACACATTTTTTAAACCTGGGCAGATGGTACTAGTGCTGGACACGCCCGAATTTTCATATAGTAATTAATTTTTTTAATATTTACAATAACAGTGCTTTAATTCAACTAACGATATATTTAATCTTAACTCTCACAAAATAACAAAGTCCAATCTTATGTATCTTTTGTGTTTCTCTTTGTTGAGTTCTTTGTAGATTTGATTGTTAAAATCACAAAAAGATGAAGATAATGAGCTCACGATAATGAAGAGAGGTACGCCAAGCATTCAATTCGATTTCTCTAGGGCTGAAGAAACGATCTTACGGTAAAATAATAAATTTGGATAAAACTTAAGTCAATTTAAATAAGTTAAGTTTGGGCTGAAAATTAGAAATAAGAAAGTTATATTTTGAATTTGGACTAAATTAATTAGTTAACTGTTATAAAATAGAGAAGAAAAAGAAGAGATAATTAAGTCAATAGACTTGTGTGTATTTTATTAATGACCAAAACCCTATATTTATAGGTAAGAATCGGGGATACAATGGTAATAATTTCTAGGGCTGCATGGGTATAATTGTTATTCACTACAAACCCTAATAAACTTTCCTTTTACAACACTTCCCCTTGAATGACACATTACAAAATATCTGCCTCGTTAAAACCTTGTTTGATAAAAACCCAATGGGACCAAAAAATCAAACGAAGGAAAAAAAAGTACAGTTATTTTGGAGTATTAAAAATAAATGCTGCCTCATTAAAACCTTGCTAGGAAAATCCAGTGGGATAAAGCCTAAGCGAAGGAAAAAGAGTACAGCTACTCCCCCTAATGTTGATCACTGCAAATCTTTGAGTCGATGCATTCCAATCCCATGGACTAATTTCTTGAATGTAGATGTTGGCAGTGTTTTTGTGAATAAGTCGGTCACTTAGTCACTTGAGCGAATTTGTTGAACGTCAATGTCGTCATTCTGAAACTCATATACTTCGTCCTATCACCATTGATATAGGTTTTGCAATACAAGCTGCATTGTCTTCATACAAATTTGTTGGACTATCTTTTGTTGAAGTTAACCCGCATGATGCTTGGATATGATGAGTCATGTTCCTCAACCATACACATTCTCGCATTGCTTAATGGATTACAATAATTTCGGAATGATTTGAAAATGTTGCTGTCAAGGATTGCTTTACAGATCTCCATGATATAGCTGTTCCTCCACGTCTAAACACATATCCTGTTTGTGATTTAGCTTTATGTGGGTCAGATAAATAACCTGCATCTGTATATCCCACTACAGTAAATTCTGACTTTTGGGAGTAAAATAATCTTAAATCAATCGTACCCTTTAGGTAACGAAAAATGTGTTTAACACCATTCCAATGTCTTTGACTTGGTGTAGAGCTATATCTTGCAAGAAGATTTACAGAAAAAGCTATGTCGGGTCGAGTGCAATTTGCAAGATATGTTAATGCTCCAATTGCACTAAGATATGGTACTTCAGGACCAAGAACCTTTTCTCCATCTTCAAGTGGATGAAATGAGTCCTTTTTCACATCAAGTGATCGAACAATCATAGGTGATGCCAATAGATGTGCATTATTCATATAAAATCGTTTTAAAACTTTTTCTGTATATGTAGATTGATGAACAAACAATCCTTCTGGGAAGTGTTCTATTTGCAACCTGAGACAAAATTTGATTTTTCCTAAATCCTTCATCTCAAATTCATTTTTCAAATAATTAGCAGTTTTGTTTTAGATCATCAACATAAATTGCGACAATTGCAAATCCAATATTTGTTTTCTTTATGAAAACACATGGGCAGACATCGTCATTTTTATAACCCTCATTCAACAAGTATTCGCTAAAACGATTATACCACATGCGTCCAGATTGTTTCAATCCATATAATGATCTTTGCAATTTAATTTGAAACATGGTTCTCAGACATGTATCATTTGAGTTATGCTTCAGGCATATTAAATATTTTCAGAGATAACATTAATAGTCATGACATATGAGTTGACTATCATGTATTTCTAATTTCATGTATCGTCAAGATATAGACTATTGATTTCATTCACGATGATCTTTGAGAAAATCACTTTGTTGTAAGTCATACATTATACATCACGACTTTATTTTTCTCATTTTCATTTTACATAAATATATATATTTAGATTTTTGGACTACAGGTCCAAAAATATCATGTTTCTCTAGTAAATTCAATTTAGTATTGCGTCCTTTTTATTTGGCCAAATATTACTTTGATCGATATATTTTTGACGTATTTATTTTGATTCCTCGCGATTCATTTATGATGCAGCACATCATGTACAAAATTGTTGTCGACAACTTTTCGTTTTTCGATTCTATTTCTTACTCTATAACGACATAACTTATTGAGATATCTCAAATTTCAATATATCAGGTACCTGAACCTTTTCAGGGGTTTTATAATTTGTTATGTCTAAATACTCATTAAGAGTATATACCTCCTTAATGAAACCATCTTTGCTAATTGCTTCATTTTTGTTCAAAGATTTTTGTATTAGAATCGAACACATCACGCTTCAGGCGTGCCATAGATATATCAAATACAATGATATCAAATTGTCCTCTTAGGACATCAATTCGTATTAGAGCACTTTGATCCTTTTGATCAGTAAATGCATCTAAATAAATTATCTTTAGAACTTCTGGTTCGAGCGATCTTTTGCGAGAATTTAGATAATTATGCATTTTTATATTATTCAACTTCTTAATTCCTCCCCCTAATGCTGAAAGAATTGTCCAGTCAATTTGACAATAATTTTTTTCAGCATTATAAAATATCACATATTTGGGATAAGGGTTCAAACTATGCATTTATTCTCAACATTCTTTATTTTTCATCTCAGTGCATTGTGATGGGTTGATTTTGCGTATACTGCACTATCAAAATAATTAGATGAAAAATTAGGCTCTGACCATAAGCCAATTGTAAAAGGGAGAACTATGATGTTGACAATGATGCGTAATAGAATTACCCAAACAAAAATGGGAAAACACTTTGTTCTCAATTAAATTAATTGGAGGCATTTAACAAACAATAGTGTTAAATAACTTATCGACATCTCAACTAACACTTTCAAATATTGAGATTTATGCCCACTAGCATTAATAAAACACAGTCTTGATTATATAATTTGAAAATTATGCTTATAACTTGAGCAATAATTTCGCAAACTTCAGGTTGCGAACACAATGCAATCATCTAATATTTGTATCAAATCTATTAGATACAAATAATATTTAGATGGTCAACGTGGTGGATGACGGGGCCCCATATATCACCCTAATTAATTTTCAAAAATGTAGTGAATTGAATCCTATTTTAGCTAGTGGCGTTTAATGATCAATTGTCGATAAAGAGAACAAATGATATATCTAAATTCATTGGATTGAAGAATCTTCTGGTTCTTCATTGAATATCCATTTGAATTTTAAATTTCGCATCATTATTGATCCAGCGATGGTCCAACTGGTCATGCCAATCAAATTGAACTTCTGGTTCAATATAAGGTATATTTCAATTATTTAATTTCGAAGAATATAAATAAACATTATATAGTCATATATCATTCAAGTAGTCAAACTAATCAATGTTCTAATGACATTAGTTATATGCTTTCCTTCAGAGATAAACACGAATTCAAAATGATATATTTTTCGAAAATGTGATACTTCGAGAACACATTACTTTTAATTATAAATTTTACAAAAGCAATAGATCAATATTCTTATGGAATATTGGGATCATAGTATCATACTCTTCAAGGACAACAACATATTATTATTTGAAATAATAAATTGGATAAAAATTTACTCTTCGAGAGTAAAAATAGAATTTTTTTAATTATGCTATTTGAGAGCAAATAAAATATAACTAGAATATCAATATATAAATCCTAATGTAGAAGAATGGATACGTAAAGAAATTGAATAATTTAATTTGTGATTTCACATAGAAATCTATTAATATTCTTCTGGAATATTGAAATTGTAATATCATGCTCTTCTAGAGCAAATAATATTATTTTAGAATATCAATATAATGTTGTTCTATTTTATGAGCAACAAAATATTTGTAATATACATATCTATGAATAACATTCTTCTGGACTATTGAATCAGAGTGTTTTGCTCTTCAGGAGCAATAATGTATTATTGTTTGAAATAATAAATTGTATAAGAATTTACTCTTCGAGAGTAAAGACATAATTTTTAATTTTCATCTTTAAGAGCAAGTAAAATATTATTAGAACATAAATTATTGTGTGCTACTTCAGGAGCAACGAATTATTATTTAGAAAATATTAACTCTTCAAGAGTCGTGTATTATTTGTAGAGATGAGCTTTTTCAGGAGCAACAACATTATATTCATTTATGATATCGATCTAGAAAATTTCTCAAATCATGAAATAAACTAGATCTCATAAAATTTGCTATTCTAGCGCAAGTAATATTCTCCTAGAATATTAACATCATATACTTAAATTTTGGATTCTTCAAGAATGGTAAAATATTCTTCATGGACATTAATAAGTATAGATGTGCGCTTTATTTGGATAACATAATAATATAAAAAGAATATAAAGTCTACTAAGCACATAGATATGGAGAAAGAAAAGAAATTAAACCTGGTATGTGGTGTGACACGTGAAACGGATGATGGCATTGATTTATCACAGACGATGACTTTGATTTCTTCCCATCAATTTATCAATGATTATCGGTGCATAGCCATGGTGACTGCGGACTACCAATTGTTATATGCTAATATACAACATAACATATGTGGTTTGACTTTGTAGCATGTGATTGAAAAGGTCAACGCACAACATAACATGACAATATTTATGATATTCCATTGATTTAAGCTGCTGTCTCTGGTTGTTGAAGACAAATCTATACTAGATGAGTTACGTGTTTTCCTTCAGGGATAAACACTAATTTAAAATAATATGTTTTTCGACATATGTGCTACTTCGGGAGCACATTGTATTTTAATATTACTTTTTCAAAAGCGGTATATTAATATTCTTCAGGAATATTAAAAATTATAATTTATGTTCTTCAAGAGCAAATAATATTCTTTTGGAATATTAATTATAATATTTGTTATTTTAAGAGCAACAATATGATAGAATATTAATTTAAAATTTAAAATAGAACATCACAAATATTTAAACAAAAATATTAATTACCAAACAAAAAAATGATGTAAAAATTATTTACCAAATAGATAGGATATGAATTTATATTTAAAATTTAATTACCAAACTTGTATTAGGAAATAAAATTTTCATATATAGAAGTTAACAAAATTAACAAAATTTTATTGGCTAAATTGAAATCTAGATTGACGGTCATCAACAGCTTGGATGAATAGCATTAGTCAACAAAAATCTATAGTGTCACATCATCCACCAAACCCGCCACTACCATCTTCACATAATGCCAAGTTACCATTGCCTATTAGATCCATCCTCAAAAGTGCATACGAATTCAATTTAAAATCCCACCATTCAGTAAAACCACCTATGACATTCTTCCCCAGTCCCCACTCCTTTCATCATCCCTTCCAACGACATGTATTAAAAAAATGTCAAAAATGCACCTGAATTTCATAAAAAAATTATTATTATTACTATTATTTAATAGTATTAGCACGTAAATTGACTAATATTAAGAGAACATGAATTAATTACAGTCAGGAACATGAAATAATTGCAGAAAAAGTGAATGAATGACATGAACATGTAGAATTCAGTAGAAACAATCATATTGATAGATGAACAAGAGTAATAAACATAAAATCGGCATGTATAATTCACATGTAACCAATTTAATTTTGGTACACGTGATGAATTATTATACTTAAAAAAAATTACTACATTCACTAGATTTTAAAAATTAAGCGTTCGTGCTGATAACGTGTTATAAAATAGAGAAGAAAAAGAAGAGAGAATTAAGTCAATAGACTTGTGTGTATTTTATTGATGACCAAAGCCCTATATTTATAGGTAAGAATCGGGGATACAATGGTAATAATTTCTAGGGCTGCAGGGGTATAATTGTCATTCACTACAAACCCTAATAAACTTTCCTTTTACAACATTAACAAATTTATTTTGAAAAAAATAAAATAATTCAGCTTAAATGATTTTTAAAAAAAAATCAGGGAGATTCGGTTCTTCAAACCCGTCGGTTTCTTAATTCAGATACTCGTTCGGGTATTTAATTTAAGAAGAATCCCTCTGTTCAATTCGGGTCCAGTCGGTCCTATTAGGTTAAGAAGTTTTGTTTAATCCTAGATAGTACACCACAGGATAATATATGAAGATAGTCCTTATTTGGCAACCATTTTGTAAAATTTATTTTTTCCAAACTTATTTTCAAAAATATAATTTATGAGACTCACAATTTTAATAAACTTTTCATCTACTCAATTCATCAACTTCTATCAAAACCTACTAAAATATATTTTTTAATAAAACCAAACATGAACAACGTGTTTATATTTACCACTAGCTATACACAAATCCAGGCTTCTCTCACGTCCACGTAAACTTTTCTTCTACACAATTGGACAAATTATAAGTTGCATGTGACCTTCTACAGTGGTTGGAAAAACGATCGTGGACACTCTGACGATCAAGTTAGTAAAGGCTAATGATAGGTTAGGTGTGGGACGAGCTAAGGACATAAGCCACTAAGTAAAAAGAGTTGAATCCAGGAGCGCGTGTCCTTAATGAGAGCAAGTTTATAATTTGAGCGTATAAAGTTGCATTACCTTCAAATGGTACTAAGAGTGCATTTTATTATCAATAATTTTCATGAAAAATGTTTTTTTTTTGACCCAAATTCCTACTTTTATACTGTTTGATTGATATTTTTGCCATGGAAAACATTTTCCATCATATTTTCCTTGGAAACAAGGAAATTATTTTCTTTAGGGGAAGTAAATTTTTATTTTCGATGTAATTCTCTCTCATTTACCTCATATCTCTCTATCTCTCTCTCATCTACTTACTAATAAAAAATATAAAACTATAATATTTTCTAGATGGAAAATTAAAACAATAAAACACATTTAATTAACAATTTTCATCCAAATAAATTCTAAACAATTTAATTGTCTAGAATTTATTTTTTTCTATCTAAATTTCATGTTTGCAATCAAACACACTCTAAGTGTTAACTTTTATAGCAAAAAATCCTTGGATGTCAAAACATGTGACCTTATTATGGTTGTCGAGGCGTCCTCTCTTAGACGTTAATTCATCTATCATAGGCTAAATAACATTTAGGCTCAGTTTGGCCCCCATTCCATCTCATTCTCATTCTCATTTTTTTTCTCTTTCTTCATTTCAACCACACATTTTTCAAATAAAATAATATTACACACAAATCTAAAACTTTTCATAATTTTTTCACCACACATTCTTCCATCAATCATTATTCAAAAAATTTTATTCTCATTAAAATCAACATCAAACACACTCTTAATGTTTCCGAAAAGCTATCACCCTATTGCCTAGGGTTGACCTCCGATTCATAGATTGACGATTTAACCTTTAGGCCCCTACGACAAAAATATTACATCAATCAATGGTAGAAAAATCTTGTACAAAAAGACCTCTTGGAAGAGTTGAAAATGGAGATGCTTTCTCTCGATGAAGAGGCTAGTTGCCTGGAATTTCTTTCTGCAGTAGTTGTGCGTTTGGGTCATGGAGGTCAGCCTCTACATGGAACCTCAACAGAAGTGGTTCATTACCTTGCCTACCTTATGTATGACCTCACCTCGACCAAGTAGGAGGATGAATAGAGTGTTGTGTACCTAATTGGCTTGCTAGCTGACTGCCATTAGTATACATTGATCTGTCGTCCATGTATAAAGCAGAAAAAGTTCAATCTCCGAGGCATGAGAGAAAAACAGCCATGGTTCATCAGTTCAGGACTTTTCAAATATATATTTGAACAGACACTACTCCCTTAATTGGTAATCTTTACGATTAGACTCTGAACCGATTCACCAATTCACGTGTCATTGTGTCACCACCTTCTTTGACCTTTACCACCTCACACAGTCAATAAAATTTCTTCTATGATTCTGGTATAATGAACTTCACAGAAGATTATATTATTTTTCGAGTCAAATATGATACACAACTATCACCCGTGGTTCATTTCAAGGTTGATTAGGAAACGGAAGAGAGAGAAAAGAGGGATACCGACAAATTTAATGAACATAACCACAACCAATATTGCCAAGAAAATATGTGCTTTCAAGAAAGGCGATAAGTCACTAATAATTGGCCAAAATAATCACATACTCGAATATAAATACAGTTAAATCCTGAGAATCTTCAAAACACTCCCCAAGAGATCTTCACTTATATAGCAACTGCACCATAATTCGACTCAACCCTCCTCCTTTCCCGGGCTTGGGACCGGCTGTGTTTAGCAAACATGCAACACAGGCGGAGTTACAAGAGTCCACTACCTAAACCAAAACCTACACGAAACGAAGCAACTTTAAATACAGTATGCAAAATGCATCCTCAACAACTCACCATGAATCATAGCCAAAATCCATAAGCTCTCTTAAATATTTCCTGTTTCTCCCTGTTCTTTCTCGTTGCCATCTCAAGCAAAACCCTAACATTAATGTTGTCTATGTGGGAACAAAAGAAGTGGAGTTTATAACAGTGGTGCATATAAGCAAATTTTCAACTTGTTACCAAAAGAGAGAAATTTTGAAAGAAAATTGTGAAATGGAGAAGGAAAAATACTGGTAAAATGAACATTCTTTTATATTTCTAACAATTCCTATGTTTTGGGCAGGACAACAGGTGATCTAAGTGAGCATTTTGACTTCAAAACATGAGCAACACCACAAGAATATTGTACATATACCTGTGAGCATGTGTATAGCCATGGAAATGATAAATATTTAGTCACTTAACTTCTTACACATCCACAAAGCTGGTTTCCCAACCTGGGGCAGAGCTGCACTGAATTCTGGAAAAAAAATTCCTGCTACTGCTACTGTATGTCCTGATATTCTTGTGCAAAAGTATTCCTGTGCACAGATTAGAACGTCTCCCACAATATTTATTTAAGCAGAAATACCGATGAGAAGTGGGAACAATGTTGTCTATAACATCAAATAAATAGCTCCTGTCCTGCTTCTAGGTTGCTTTTTTTATGTCAATTTCTTCATAAGCATGCCAAACATTGATTTTTCTATGTTGAGAATGCGACTAGTCACAAGAGGCATTAATAACTGGGAAAATGCAAGAAATCCCACCAAACAAAGCTTTCAGATAATGTTAACAATATATTCCTAAAAAACCTGTTTGTGAAGTTTTTCGCCTTTGTTGATTTACTCGAAATCTAACTAGTGATAAGAGGAGTTGTGTTTCAGAAGCTGTCATAAGATTGGCGAGGGCAGACATGACTGCGGTAACGACCTTGTGTCAAGTAAAGATGTCACACAAAATAATTGGCTTTTGAAGTTTCCTTTTAGGATCTTTCCTTTTATTCTGGTAGGGTAAATATAAATAAGCAACTTAAGGATATTTTTATTCTTCTGAAATTCTACTGAATCATTTAATTTCTCACTGAAAAAAAGGAAAATCGAACCCCACGAATTATATTCTTGGATCTCTGCCCAGTTTCCAAATTGTGTCCAACGCAAATACTGTAGAGCAGAGGATCTGTTTAAAAAAAAAAAAAAAAAAAAAAAACTTGTAATACTTAAACGGAACTATTGAAATCAGCTACCAAAATGAAAGCCAGGCAAATCAAAAAATTAAACGGTATGTGCTAATTAACCCTTAATTGTGTCGAGAAACCTTGTTGGCAAATAAGTCAAATAAGTTCTGCTGCTTTAGAAAGCGATTCTGCGGTGAAATAGTTTCTGCTATTATCATGTTTTTAAACCAGGAATCAACCAAACAAAAGTGCTGCCACAAAGGAAACTGAATTGAACCTTATACAAAACCAACCAGGAAGGAATTTCAACCCACAAATATCACCTGAATGTAGCAATCTCTATTACTGAGCTTTAGAGGCATATATTGTTAAAACCAGTCGAACTTGATTAGATGTCTCGAAGAATGGAGAAATGAAGAGCCATTAGATTGCAAACAAGAGCAGTGACAGCAGAGAGATCCATAGAATCTGCAGCCTCCTAACACCATCATCACAGGTTAACCACACCTTAAAGAAATGATTATTGAATTGTTAAGAAGAAAAACCAACACAGAACCCACAAGGAACCTGCTATCATGTTTCACTAGTTCAGTCTCCGTGAACAAAACAGACACCAGCCTCTCGACCATATCACAGACTAAAGAGTCTTCCACAACATGAACGTTCAAATGTGACCAACAGTTGATCAGGTCACCTACAGAAAGTAATGTTTTGACAGCATTACAGTGGTCAGGAAACTAATGCATATCCAACATGGAACGAATGCTAAAATGATGATGAGGAATCTCCACCCAAAGCTTTTATGGCCTATGGACAGGTAAGGGATCCACAAATTAGAAGGAAGACATTAGCGAGTAGAATGACATCCACAAGCATATTTCGCCTCACAACTGCCACCTGAACAGGCTGTACTCTTTAACTTCAGAATTGTGAATGCAATCATACAGACTACCATGTGGAACCAGCTGGCATTTGACTCACAAATGTCACAAGAATGAAGCACCTAACCAACAATTGTGAATGCAATCATACAGACTACCATGTGGAATGA